>CM040823.1:27954118-28699118 GCA_022828995.1 Vimba vimba | reverse complement strand
TTTTTGCAAATTCCAACATTCACTGTCAGCATGTTTTCATCTCTTTAATTTGGAGTTCAGAACTGTCAGGCACATCAGGTTTATTCTTAAAAGGATATAATGAGGCCTTCACACGCACAGCAGTAAAGTACACACCATAAAAATCATACATGTAAAACTTATGTAGGACAAAATGATTCCCAAAACACCCTGTCTGTAGCAGTGTTGTTCTTGTTATAAACAAAAGCTAAATAAAAAATATATAAAAACTAATACAAAATATTAATAAATAGTAATAGTATATAAATAACAATAAAATAACACTATCATGCTTTAGATCTCATTTACACATTAGATAGACAAATAAATAAATAAATAAATAAATATTTACACATTCATTATATTCAAAATCACATTTTCAAGATGTCACATTCACAGGTAATTTAAAAAGTAAATGTTTTAAATGTTTGTTTTTTTTGTTTTTGTTTTTTTGTGGTATGTTAAAAATAAATGACTGTTGTGCATAATTTATAGACTGCTTTTACCTTTCACCAAACGTGTTCTATGACATTATAAGCTTGGGGCGACATTTTAAAATAGGTATTGTTGACAGAATGTGGTTACACAGTGCAAAAAAAATCGAAACTAAACAGCTAACCCTTAACACAGTCACAGTCCAGCCCTGAAAACTTCAACCACAAGCACTGCTGTTTACAAAGCCTATTTAGGTGCTGCCACAGCTAATGTCTCACAAATACTTTCTTCGTCTGTCCAGTAGAAGGGACAATATATGTTTGTCAAAATGAGCTTACAGCACCCAGTGACTGCTTCATCATAGGTTTAAGTGTTGAGTATAGCTGGCAAGTTAGATGTGTTAGATGATGTGTCAGATGAGAGTTTAGCGAGATGAGGGTTTGCGAGGAAGAAAGTGTGTGCAGGCCTGGTGGCGGCCTACCCTGTTGCCTTGCCTCAGCTTCCCTTGCTGGGACAGAGCAAGGAAAAACCCTGTGTGCCTCAGAGAGGAGTACGTGTTGTAGTGATTTTCTTCCATGCGCTCTTCAAACAGGCATTCATTTGAGAACGTCTTCTACAACAAAGAAGAGATTTAAATGTTAATGTATGCCTTTGCAAACGCTTCATTATTTCAGGATGCACTTGAAAGGAATCGTGATTATACTTTTCAAATAGCTTAAATTACTATTATCTCATGTAGACATAAGTTAAATATGATTATGAGACATTTGATGCTTTGCCATCAGGTTTCCATGATGTAATTTCTCACCGTTCCATGCGCAATTCCTTCCTGATTCATGCACAAATACAGTTCACTCTTCACACCACGGATACCCACTATACCCGGCCTCATAGCAAACACTCTCAGCAAGCCTAAAAGACAAACAGAAAAACTCATTAAATAGAAACGAAAGAAATGGGTGCAATATAAAGAAGATAACTCTGTGTAGAATGAAAAATTTCCTCTGAGGGTTATAGACATATAAATCATACTGTACTCAGAAGGCTCATGAACGCCCCACACACTCCCGTTCGCCAGGATCTGTAGGTGAAAACCAATCCCAACACGGCAATAGAGGAGCTGATGTGTGACGAGACCTCGAGCTGGATGAGACTCGTCCACGGCTGCTGGGATATTCAAAGAGCAAAGGTATTAACATCTCAAATCAGCTGAAACTCAGAGAGTGACATTTACAGTTACAGTTTTGCAAAAAAAACAAAAAAAACAATCAGGCTGCTGAAGGGGTGTATTTTGTGATACTTTATTTTCTTTTTAATTATTTGTATATGTTTGTTATAATATTATTTTGAATATGTCATACATTGAGGATCAGTATAATTACCGTTAAAAAAAAGAACGGTAATATTTACATCCGTATCTGTACAAATAACTCCCCTGCCAACACACACACAGCTCATAAATAATCAGTATGCGTCAGAGATCTGTCCTTGTGTGTTTGATTACTGTCAGCTAGACAGGATCTGAGGCATACTGAAGATCCTGTGCATGAGTTACGCAAACTGAATTTGTCACTGCTGCCATTTTGCTAACACGTCATTTCTCTTAGAGTTAATCAGTGTGATTTCAGCTTGATTCAGCTCTGCTTCAAGCTTGTGCGTTCAGATGCTCTTCTGCAGACCTCGGTTGTATCGAGTGGTTATTTGAGTTGCTGTTGCTTTTCTATCAGCTGGAACCAGTCTGGCCGTTCTCCTCTGACCTCTGGCATCAACAAGACATTTTCACTGGCGCTCACTGGATATTTTTCTCCTTTTCGGACCATTCTCAGATGTTTGTGCATGAAAATCTTAGTAGATCAGCAGTTCCTGAAATACTCGGACCAGCCCGTCTAGCATCAACAACCATGCCACATTCAAAGTCACTTAAATCACCTTTCATCCCCATTCTGATGATCAGTTTGAACTTCAGCAGATCGTCTTGACCATGTCTAACCTAAATTGAGTTGTTGCAATGTGATTGGCTGATTAGATATTTGCATTAATGAGTAGTTGAAAGTGTGCAGTGACTGTATACGTTATGCATCCTCTGCATGAGAGTTTCTGTATGCACTGAATACCTGGATGACTTTCTGCATTTTCCAATTTGTGCAACAATATAGCATATACTGTCAATTTTGTGTTACCGAGGCTACTTAAAAATACAGTGCATACTACACAGTATTCCGTTAGTAAGATAGAATTCCATTTTATGCAATGTTGATTATAAATATGTTGATTATGGAGTAAAATACATGATGTAGGACCAGCTATGACACAAAACACATTTTGACCATATCACCTGTAAATAAAGCATTTAAATGATGACAGAACTTTAATTTTTAAGTGAACTATTCCTTTAACATTAATCATTGTCCAGTAAAACAACTGGAAAAGTCCAAGGGCCTTGGAGTCAAAAAGTATGAGAACCACTGCGGTATTACTGTATGTCACATGACACTTTATTTTGTGTCATAAATAATGTGTGTGAGTGTACAGGCCAGGCATCCCTTCATGATTTTTTTATTACAAATACCAGACTAAGAGTAGGCCATCTTTATGATACTTTTTATAATAATAACCTTCAACACAGAACTGCACAGATGACATATGTGTTCTGACAGTTGAACATAGGACAGCTGTACTAGACTTCCTTACATGCATGTCTATATATAACAAGATCAGTTGCTTAAAAACAGAACAAATGTACCAAGAGAGGTTCTTCTTTCAGACAAGTAGAAAGATCCAAAAATAGACACCTTTTATCTTTTTGCGTCTCTAGACTTCCATTACAATACATATCTTTACAGGCCATTTTCTCAAAATGTGTTTTTCTCTCATGCACTAAGCCAGAAATCTCCACTTCAGTCGCACATACTTACATTAGACTCTACAGTTTTATTCCTATCTAAATTCTAATGTTTTTTTCCAGAGAGGTTTGTTCATATATCAGTTGCTTTATTAAACCTTTTCTCCTAAAAACATTGCGATTTGTTTCCAAAATGTGAATTAGTGCATAATTAATTAATTAATGAATGCCTCATTTGCGTATACAATCATAACATTGTTAATATTATTCTATTCACCTGTGGTGCCTTGCCTTCATGAATTTTCAAAGAAAATGACTGATCTGTAATTTTATTTGAATGTTTTTAGGATTTCCATTTCCATGAATGCTAAAAAGGTGTTTTGTGTGATCTTACCTTTCTCTCTCCTCTTTGCATCCCTCATTGAGAGCAGCCACATGTGTCTCAAACGGCCTGCCTGATCACCTGACAAATGGGTTTCTTCATCTGTGCAGTTGCAGCTTACACAAACTGACAATATAACTGATATAAAGCATAAAAGTATGCAATGGAAATCCATGACAAGGGCATCAGGTCCACAAATACCCATATGGCCTCCAGGGGAAGCGCTTTGACATGCTGTCAGCTTGGCACCTGTGATAGCGTCTCTGAGGCCCAGTTTCCTTCCTGAAATCACCAGTGCTGCGGCTGACTGCTGATATATAGAGCCTCTTCTGATGTGAAGCTAAATGAACATTGTGTCCTCCACTCAGTGTAAACATAATTCACTACAGGGTCAGTGTGCCTCCACTCGTCCTATCTCCATCCTTTAAACATATATCTTCTGCTCTGATACCTTCACTAAATGAACAAACCCACGCAGATACACTTTTGCGTACGTGTACATGACTACATAAGAAAATCTTCTGCATTATCATAGTGATATCTTCTCATTCATGCATTGTGATGTATGCGTATGAAGGCCCTCAAGGGGTGAGGCCTCATTAAAGTTATTGATGACTTTAACTTTATTAACACGCGGGTCCAGGACTAATAATGTAAATGTCTTTACTGTATGGATGGACTGATAATAGAAAAAAAGTGTAATTTAAGACAAAGGAAACAGCAACAGATTACATTGATTTAACAGTGCTTCTTGTGTGGGACTATGGAATGTCTTTGTCCACTGGATTGTGAGATTAATGTGTGATGATGCTTCCAATAAGACAAGATTAAATTGGGTGATGATAAGTCAGTTTCTTTGTTTATGAATCAGAGGCCTCAGACAGCAGGTTCTGACGTATGTGCTCTATGTCCTCTGAAAGCACAAAATGTCTAAATCATTGGGAAGAAAATGATATGCCTCATATCTCAGGTTGTGTCAATATTAGCTCTGACCATTTGCTATTATCATGGAAAGCGGTCGCTGCGGGATTGTGTAGTTTAGTGGGAACTTGGTTTTAGCTGTACTCCTACAAAGTTACAAAGGGATACAAGTTATAAACACAGACAGATCAAAATAAAAGACTGATAAATAGAGTAATTTGTAGTCCTAAAATCAGGAAGTAATCATAGAGGTTTCCTTCTGAAAGTTATAATACTGTAGGTTTTCATAATTGAACTTTTGGATTTATGGATTATATGTTCTGTGGTTTTATGTTAACATCACTGGAAGAGATTTTCACAACATAAATTCCATAGTCATACCTCAAACAGATGTAGCAACAATCTGAGTGGATTAAAGGTAGGGTTGTCACTTTTTGGAGGCTAGCAATAGCTAGCAATAGCAAGCTAGTTTTGAAAGCATTAGATCCCACCTTCCCTTCAGAGCATCTTCAAAGCCACGCCTCCTTCAAAACACGTGAACGCGCACAGCCAGAGCTTTACCTCATGCCTCAAAGCCCATTACATTATAATAATAATAAACATAAAAACTCTGACCTGTACTAGCCTATCTGACTGCTGCAGATTCATTTCGGCGTTGATAGTGTTGCTGCCAGAGAAACGCATAAATCCGAGTCTGAGGACTTAAACGTAAGGGTTGCAATCTTGTAATTACAATTACGACATGGCGTGAACAAAGCATAAGCTTGTTGTTTTGGTTCAGGAGGAACTGTAAAAGGCGGCTGATGTTTGTTTGTTGCGCTCTGTGACTGTTTGTCTAATAACATAGCCTTACGAAACGAGCTGATGACGTGTGATGTCTGCGAAAGCAGGTGCGTGGAGGTATGGAAATACATACGTTGACACAGGCACGTAGGACATCGTATCACTGCATTCGGACCGAATTTATTTAATATTTAGACTACTATTGTGGTCTGTTATTGATTGCTATCAGGATGGGAAGAGAGTTTCAACCAGTATAACAGAAAGTGTTTATGGAAAATATTTTGCCTACCCTACCATTAAGTCATCAAAGAGATGTCTGTCATTTTCACTGGAAGCTCCAGTTATGATATTTTGATTAAAAATTACTGTCAAAAAAACAAACAAAAACAAAAACATAAACATGGATGATTCGTTCACAATAAGATCTGTAACTTGCATTTAGAAAATAGACAGGTGAATTTTCATTTCATGCAAACTTTTATAAAATGTTTATAATTCAAAAACCACAGGAAAATTCCAGAAAGAACTCCCAGTGACTCAACAGCACTCAACCACTTTAACTACTAAATTGACTACTCATGACTGGACAGCTCTAGTCTGTGACTTTGAGTGATAGTCGGCTACTTTGCAATTGTTACAAAATAATTGTTTATTAATAGTCAAAGATTATCTTGAGGAATTGTGTGTTTTTCATGTTCAAATTTGGCTTATTTTGGAATGGATAATACAAATTACAAAAGGTTTTGATACTAAGCGACGCGTGTTTGTTTTGAATTTATTTGAACTGTATGCAATTATTCTCTTCATGTAGAGTGTGACCAACTTATTTCAAACTCACAGTGAAGAAGTGAAAGTGTGCCGATTCTTAAACTAATAATTCTGGTCAACCCTATAACACTGACTTATTTATTAGATACATACTCTGACGTTTATTTAGTCTATTAAAAGCGTGATCATGCATCGTCGTTGCAAAGCAAATAGCACTAAGTAACTTTATTAAACCTTTTAAAAGCAGTGCTTTAAACTTGCATTTACATTAACCAGAGATGCTTTAATGATCTTGGAACGCTGACAATATGTTTTTTGTTTTTTTTTTACACTGACAATCTTACTTTGACACGATTGGTCAATTCTAGTCAACGCTCTGCGAGCTTTTAGGTGTCCTCGGCAGTCGCCTGAAAGAAGAAGCGGAAAGCGTCCATTCATATGCACTGCGCAGTAAAAGCTGTTGAATGTCTGTCATTACTGAAGTGTGCTTTTGTTGTATCTACTACGGTTGATCGCTTTCTATTCTTAAGGGTATTGTGACATTTTAATGAGCATATTAAAAGCTAGTTGTGTTTTGATTTAAGCTAACGTCATAAGCATAAAGCATGGACTGCAGAGTTCTGTCAGTTCAAAGTCATGTTGTCAGAGGATATGTGGGAAACAAATCTGCATCGTTTCCTTTGCAGGTAAGAAGCAGTAGCTTTTGCAGTGCATTAGATGCCTGCAGCGACATTTACAGTTTTAACGTTACGTTAGTTGTTATGCAACTAATTTGCAAGCTCATTTGCATCCACAGCCATTACAACAATAAAAACTGCCTTAGTTTCCCACTACAATGCATGTCAGTATGTAAAACATGTTGTCGTAACCTGTCATTGCTGTGATAGGTGCTGGGCTTTGAAGTGGACACTATAAACTCTGTGCAGTTCTCCAATCACACAGGTAAATAACTGATGCTTCCATTAAAGCAAAAGAAGGACATACCAAATGCTAAGACATTCTGAAATGTATTTTTCAGTTTAAGTTTTAGCTCAAATTATATGCTAATGACAAATGATGATTAAAAACATGTATAAAATAGTTTACGGTTAATAATAGATTGTCACAATGCAGGACTCTGCTGAAATGGCACTAAATGTCATGAAATGTCATGTCAACAACCCAATCACTGTTGCATTGTTCCCATCAAATCATTACGCAATCACGGCTGAAGTTCAAATGAGTTGTTCAGAATTGATTTTGATGAAGCATTACTAATTACTCCACTTGGCCAGCTTTGTTGCAGATAGGGTTTAAAATTCTGAAAGTAGTATAGGCCTATACTTTATTTAGTTTATAGTTATGCTTTTATATACTGTGTATATATATATATATATATATATATATATATATATATATATATATATATATATTATATATTGTTAAATCATGTTTGCCAAAGCACGATTTAATATGTTAATGTTTAAAAGAAAGTAAGAAAATGTAATCAATTATTATATGTGGGTGAGTTTATCTCGGTATTGTTTAACCTTCTTGGTGTGGAGATGCTTTCATCATGTCACTGGTTAAAGCTCAGCTTTTGTGTTTCACAGCATGTGGCAGTATTATTTTCCTTTCAGTGAAGCAAAGCTCAGTATGAGATTTTCCCCAGCTTTTTTCCAGTTATGTTGTCTGTACGCAGAAATGCAAAACAGGTGGTGGTTTGCTCCTTTTTTAATCTTGATTTAAAGGTACCACACAACCAGTACTTGAAAAAACTAAAGTACTTAGTTAAAACTAAATAAACCATACAAACAATGTACTGTCAGTTTGTGTATTAGTGGTGGGGATTTTTCATCTGGTCTTATTGCAGATTATATTGTTAAACCAGTAGGGGGCAACAAGTGATTTTTTAATAAGTGAGACTATTTCTGCGTCTCAATTCGCCTACATATACTACGCCCTAAAAGTATGTACTCTTTTTGTGAAGAAGAAGTAGATACTTTTGAGTGTGTAACAAAAAGTAGACAAGCTTTTGGACATACTATCACGTCATACAATTGCGTCTTTAACGGATGCTCTCTGTCGCATCTTGTCACAATAAACTGTCCTGTCAATCATCTTGTCACAGTTACATTTCATCTTATTTCCTACCGTATAGGATTTTTTTTAGTATAGGACTTTTTAAAAAATTTTTTTATCAGATTAAACTTTATCAGACTAAAACCTTTATCTTAAAGCAACACTAAGTAGGATTTTTTACCTTCAAATAATGTTTCCAAAATCTTTTCAGTGGTTCATCAAGTTGTGACAGGGTGAAAGGCACTTATGCCACCGCTTTGCGGTCCTTTATCTGGTATATCCACGCTATGTAAGATTGCCAGATCGGGTCGCGTTTCTGTTGTTCTAATGAGACATAAGAAAACTACAAATTTGACTTGCTTTACGGCAAGAGTTACAATGGTTGATTCCAAAGCCGGTGCTGGATAAGCATGTGCGACAGTAGGATGCGGTAGGCTAAATTATTTACGACAGCGGTAATGGACAATTCCACTTCCAACCTGTAGGGCGACCGCAGAGGAAAAGTTCCTTGGTGTTGCTTTAAACTCTCACCGTTGGTCTCGCATATTCACCATGTTTTGTAGTTTTTTAACACTTTTTACTCGTGTTTGTAGTTCTTCCTCCAAAGCGCAATGAGCTGTGTCAATATTAGCCTTTATAGTGAGCTGTGTCAATGAGCTGTGTCAATATTAGCCTTTATAGTGAGCTGTGTCAATGAGCTGTGTCAATATTAGCCTTTATAGTGAGCTGTGTCAATATTAGCCTTTATAGTGAGCTGTGTCAATGAGCTGTGTCAATATTAGCCTTTATAGTGAGCATGGATCCACACTTAGTAGAAATAGTAGACCATCCGGGGACTTCTGACATAGACTTTTTAACATACTATGCTTTGGGACACACTTATTTTAATCTCACATACTGTTTAGGATGGATAGTATGGACATTAAGACGCATGGTATGAATCATTCATTGAACTGATTCGTTTAATATACTGATTCAAGAAAGTTTTTTACATTTACAATTTAAAGGGATAGTTCACCCAAAAATGCCATTTATTACTCTCCCTCATGTCGTTCCAAACACGCAAGACTTTCATTTTATCTCCAGAACACAAATTAAGAACTAACCCTTTAAGGGTTGTGGGGTGGTTGAGTGCTTGCAGAAGAGGTTCTTCTTGAAAGATGTGATGTTCTCAACAGTTCAGGTGGAGTGGGCGGCTCGTTCCAGCAGAGGGGAGTGGAAAGTGACTTTTTGCCTAGTTCTTGTTCAGTTACTTTAGCTGCCAGGAGGGGAGTGTATTATCAAGGCAGCGTGTACAGTTGGAACAAAGAGTGTCTGTTGCTTTAAGAGAAGTGGTTCGTGGGAGACGGATCCAGAGACCGAAGTGTGTAGGAGAGAGATAGCAGAGGTCATAGTAAAAGGAGACCGAAGGAGCTTTTGACTGTTTTTATAGTGAGATTTGTCCGTTGTTTTAGAGAAGTGGTTAGTTGGGGACGGATCCAGTGACCGCAGAGGAGAAGTGTGTAGGAGAGAGATAGCAGAGGTCATAGTAAAAGGAGACCGGAGGAGCTTGTGACTGTTTTTATAGTGAGATTTTGAATAATTTATTCAGCTGAATTTATTCAAAAGTAACTGATATTTTTTAAAAGTCATTGAATTATTTAATTAACCAAGTTTTTTTCAAAACATCTATTCGTTCAATAATGATAGTTGATTCATTAATAATAATTCATTCAATCCATTATAGTCTGTGACAGATATGAGGGAGAGGTGTGGAGCTCAGTCCCTGCACCACTGAAATCCACTCATTCATTCATTAACTAGGTCAATGAATTGGTAATTTCAAATTAGGGTAAACAGAAAAGGGGGCATTGAATGGTTTAAAAGAGTTCAAACCGGTCTACAATTCGTGTGCACTTTGTTTTTTTCTCAGAGTAGTAACTTTTTATTGCTATGGTGGTCCTTTATCATGTTCCTAGATATCCTTTTGACATTTTAACATGTTTGCACTGAATGGGTAAACCGTTGTTGTGATTATGTAGCCAATTCTTTTGAGGGTGTGTTGCTAAGCCATGGGTTTATAAAGGCTGTTTTCTCATGCTCTGGTGGCTCATGCTGTTCAACATTTGTTCCACCCTGTGTCATTCTTGTTTGTGAGCTGGAATCTAAATCATTCCTCCCACAATTCAGGGTTACGGTCTCATGCTGTTCCCACCTAATTTCTCACACAGTGCATTTTGTGTTCTCCTCTTTGAATAAGCCTTATCTTTCTTCCCCAAAGTCACAATGATATCTGGTATTTTGTACATTCATTTTTATTCAGAGTTAAATGCCGTGAGAATGAAGCAAAAAAATATATATACTAGCGTTACTAATCCCCTTGTTAAGTGACTCGTGGGATATGACTCAGTTTGAACACTGCAGTATTGAAAAAAAAAGTAAAAGAGAGTTTATTGTAGAGCATTCAGCTTCAGAATCACATGATAGCATCATATGAAGAAGATTGCCCTAAAGAGAAACAGAGCTCTATTTTGGCGATTGGATCGGAAACAGGACAGTTATGCATGTAAAATAAAATGTTGTGCATTGTTGCACTGATGAAGTGATCACTAGTCTCACATTTATTCATGTTCTTATAGGTACAAGTACACAGATGTCCTAAACTATTCCATCATGACATCTTCACCAATTAATTTCACCGAAGTGAAATGAAACATAATAATCGCCTGAGAAGTCAGCCATTCCAGTGAGAAATCAATAAATCAATTGAGAAATGTATAAATGAATGTAAACATAATGCTAAATAGACAAATTAATTTGTTTATAATTAATTTAATACAAAATATCTAATGTGCAATCTAATTCTTAATGTAGAAACTATGGGTAGTGTAGTAATATGTTGAATATGGAGTAGCTTTTTTAATTTGCTGCATTTTTATATAACTGATTTTAGTTGATTTTAATGTAATTTTTTTTTTGTGTCAAATAAATTACTTAATTTATCTATTTATCCACATGACCATATTGCTTACTTGTTTTATTTGTCAATTGATTTATTGTTTTTTTGTTTTGTTTTTTTTCAAAGGACTGAGTGGCACAAATGAACCCCTATTACAATGTTCATGCCACAGCAGATAATACAGATCTTGTCTGATGATGGGACAATGCCTTTATTGTTTCAGCCATCATGTGCCCTCTACAAACATCCAGTTTTAACTGACAATGAACATAGCCTACTACGGCAGCTCATTTGATTCAAGGTTTAATGCATTTTAAATGATGCACACTTTTAAGAGTTATTTGAGCATCTGTTTTCATCTTTCACTCAGCTTGTTTAAATTAATCTGGCCTTGAACGAGAGCTGCTCAATACATTTAATTTTATTAATTCATTTTTTGCTTATCGTAAGTGGGAAAATTCCACTTGGATTTGCAGTCAGTTGGCTGACTGATTGGCAGACAGTTATTCTGTCAATGATCAAATGTTTGTTTAAGGGGCAGGTTGGCGCCTGTGAGGAGCCGTTGGGCTCATTAGACATCCTTTGAACCGTCACCTGTCGCCTCTGTTGGTAGTTAATTATAGAGTTTAATATTTCTCCGCTATACAGTTAATCTTTGAAGGTTCTGTGCTTTCAGCATGTGCTCAAAGCATATAATTTAAACCTTTTAGTAGTGCTAAAAAGCTGTTTTAAATCAAACATGTCTGAATTTTGTCAGGGTCATACATGGTTCATGGTTTTATCCACATTTATTTGAAGTTAAAGGCAAAATGTGGACCATCAAACTTGGAAAATAAAATCCTTGGTAAATGATGGCGATTTGTAGATTGAAAAGCCTTCTGACTGTATCAGAAGCAATGTTTCTCCTGTTTGTCAGCACTGTTTCACTGGTGCTCTTCGCGTGTCAGTCAAAAATGACAGATTTTTTTTTATTTCAATGAAATGAATGTTCTATATTTTAGTTCGATAATGTTTTTTATTTATTTTTTTATATGTATTTTTAGGTTATTTTATGGTACAAAATAATATTTACGCTGTATTTATAATCCATTTATTCACTTTTTGAGCATAGACCTGAAAATGAAATTTATAAATCTGTCATAAATCTTGAATGCTTTAGAGCACAGACTTGATCTCTTTTTCAAGACGACACTTGGCAGATTATTGCTGAAGTGAAAAAAGTTTTAAAAAGTGAACTTAAAAGAAGTTACAGAAAAAAGGTTCCAGAAAGTTTTTACATTTTTTGTTATGAAAAATGCTATTTTCAATTTTTATATGAAATATATATTTTCAAAAACATGTTTTACTCTAAAACTGTAAGAAAATCAAAGCCATAAATCTAAACAAGTTGTGTTCAGAATTTGAGCCTGATATCTCAAAAAATGAGCTTTCAGTAAGATTTTGTTTGGCCGCAGTACCAAAAGTTTTCACTAGATGAAATTCATCTCCCATTAATTTCCAATGCGGTAATTTTTGACGTGAGGAGCACAAGTGTGACAATTTTTTTCAGGCCCATTTAACCTGTTCGAATCATGTCCATGATTTTTTTTGGGGTGTTCACATGGCAAGTGCCAAAACCTTTACCAAGTTTCGTACCATTCCGATAAAGAAAAAAACAAATGTAACATTTTTCAGCCAAAAATGACCGAAGAGGAGAGGGGAGACATTTGTGTTCTTTGCTGAATTCAAGGGCTTCTCACTGGATCTCACAGCACTGTTCAGAGGTCGCGTGACTGAGACCAATCAGCGAGTAAACGGATCTGCTCTAGTAAGATCGCGCTGCTCTGCCGTTTGAGCTTTGAGCCGAGCGGATTAATGGTCCTTGTGGCACGGTTTAAATGAGTAGCGCTGTTTCGTTTTGCTTTTGAAGCATAAACCTTAGCATAAACATTATATCGAACATTTATTGAACTCTTGTAATCGTTTTATCGAGGAAAATTATATCGCAATAATTATCGGTATCGTTTTATCGCCCAGCCCTATTTCCACGTGACGTTGCAACGGTCAGGTAGTCTGAACAAGTTCGGAGCTCTCAAAAAATTCAGTGTTTACAAGTTGTAATTACGAGTTCTTACAAGTATGTGAATCTATAATTTTATAATTCACAATCTCATAGTTATGGTAGTCCAGACAGGACGTGAACCTTATATTCAGGGGTTCACATAACTGGTGCACATGCATGGTAAAAATACACGATGCGCACCAGAAAACGTGGTATTTTTGGGGACAGGAACAAGTTTACTTACTGAGTAGGATTTTTCCTCAATCATGATGATAAATGTGTTCATTAATTATTAGGGGTGCAACGGATCGCAGTTGATCCGTGATCCGTACGGTATCGGTCGGTGCATGCGGTCTTTAAGTGACAGCGGCCTAATATTCCTGCTGTTGTCTGTGTCATTAATGTTTATAAAATAAAATATGGCACAGCATCTCGTACCTTATTACTAAATCATGCATTTCAGTTATATATGACACAGGCTAGGCTACTTGAATTATGCCTATAAAAAAGTCTTTCTCTTGCCAGGATATGAGCACTGGAAAGGGCAAGTGATGACTGCGGACGAATTACATGTCCTGTACGAGGGGATCAAGCTCAACAACGTGAACCATTACGACTATGTGCTCACAGGTACAGGTCTTTCCTCCTGTTATTGTGTCTGCTGGTATTTAATAACTGATGGACATTATTAAAGTACTGTCAGACTGGTTTAAATGGGATTATGTATGTCCAAACTCATTAAAAGTAAACTTGGTTTATAACTGTAATTACATTCATGATTATGTCTAGGTCTAGGGATGCAGCAGAAGTGCATTTTAAATGCATTTTTAATTGGTCTGCTGCAGTTTTATTTCATTTATATTTGTTGTTGTATAAAATCAATTACTTATTATCCATCAATTATATTCATATTTACGATTTTTATCTATTTATCCATTTAACCATAATTAATTGCCTAATTGTTTATTTCTCACTTGATCTATTGATTTCTCAAATGACTGAGTGCCACAAATGGACCCCTATACTACAATGTTCATGCCACTTCAGATAAAGATTTGCCAGGCAAACTTTTTCCAATCTGTATTTGTTTTGTCTAGTTATCAGGGAACATGATGACTGGACAAAACTAAAAACAAAATTTTTCCAGTCTGTTTTTAATGACTCTATATCCAATCAGAAATGCTTGCTTCCTGTCAGTTAGTTTAGGAAGGGCTGGGCAAATGAGAAAATAAATATTACTTTTTTGGGGGGGGGGGGAGACAAATGGACATTACATTTCATAATTTAAATTAAATGAATAATTTTTGGTCATTTGGTTTCATCCATGTTTTTCTTTCTTTCAGGGTACTCTAGGGATGATTCCTTTTTGGAAATGGTAGTCAACATTGTACAGGAGCTGAAGAGGGCAAACCCAAGCCTGGTGTATGGTGTGTATATTAGGGCTGTAGGGTCGCTAACGATTATTTTGGTAATCAGTTGATTATTTTGATGATTAATCGATTAATCATATTTTAATTGCGATATCTGCTTTTCTCTATGAATAATCATTGCGATATTGGCCTGCGTGTTATTTATCCTGAAAACTCTTTTTTTTATTTGAAATTTTCGATATCCTGCATTGATAACAACTCCCCACTAGCTTTGATTTTTGTGGTTGCCAGAGCTTAAATCCTGCAAAAAGAGCTTTTCTCTTACGTTTTTCCGGTGTTTTACTTAAACTGTGCAATCTGGCAACCCTGTGCTCGTGCTCTCTCTTCACAGTGGGAAAGCACTGATGATCTGAAAACAAACATGCGCTGGAGTTTAGCGATATTCTGCTTACATGAAATTGTCATACAGTCAGTCTGTGTTTCTTCACAAGCCACTTGTGTTGTTTGTGTGACTTAGTTTTAATGATGTGAATCAGTTGAAACGACATTGCCACTGACAGTTTTTATTGTACCAACGAGTATAGTATAGCAGTGTGAACGGAGCCGCTCTGAGACACACGTAACCTGTGCGCATGTAAATAATTAAAGCTTATATATAGGCTATTAAACCTGCAGCGCATATATTTGTTTAATTGAATCGCAGCCTTTGTGAATTCACAATAGCACTATGCTATATGATTTTTAAACGGATACATCACGCAGCCTTAGAAAACGGGCTAATAATGCGGTTCATGGATTCTCGTCTGTCGAATGCGCCACTTCCGGTAGTTTGCCGGGTAATCGACACAGGTGAAGTGCAATCAAGGATTTTTAAAAATCGAGTACTTAAATTTAATCGAGGAATCGTGACAGCCCTAGTGTATATAATAAAGTGGTAACACTTTACAATAAAGTTTTATTTGTTAACATTAGTTAAGATGATCTAACAATGAACAATACTTTTACAGTATTTTTCAATCTTAGTGTTAATTTCAAAGATTTGTCTTTTAACATTAGCACTGTGAACCAACATGAACAAACAATAAACCATTGTATTTTATTAACAAACATTAACAAAGAAGAATAAGTGCTGTAAAAATATATTGCTCATTGTTAGTTCATGTAAGATAATGCAATAAATTTCTAGTTCAGTCATGAAACTCTAGATTGGTGCAGACGGATAAGCCCTTTACATGCAGTTGGCTAGCAATCACATCATTTACTACATGGCATGGCACACACTGAGTGGCCTCTATAGCCAATTACTGTAGATTACTTTCCTAACATTTAAATTTAAATCCTAACACTGATTCAGTGTTCATTGTACGATTGTCCTGCATCAGAGTTCATCTGAAACCCTCCACCTCCCACAGCTCCACCTGCCTAGATCTGCTACTGGATTCACATTTATGCAGCAGCAGATCTTACATGCTCACATCAGTGTGTCTGTGTATCTTTTGGCAGTAGCAAGTTCGTACTCAGGATTTTTACTGTAATGAGTCAAACAGGATATAATTAGAATATCATTGCTCACTGACATGTGTTACACAGTGTATAATGTTCATTGCTGTTTTTTTTTTTCTGCCTACCAAGTGTGTGATCCAGTGCTGGGTGATAATGGGGCTATGGTAAGCGCATATATATATATATACATACATACAAGTTGTGGTTAGTTAGGAAGTTGTGGTTAAAGGTTCTAAATAGCTGATCACTTCCTGTTTTATTTTAAGTATGTTCCTGAGAACCTGGTGCCCATCTACAGGGACAAAGTAGTGCCAGCCGCTGACATAATCACTCCCAATCAGTTTGAAGCAGAGTAAGTGTTCTGTTATGCTGTTTTATTGTGTATGTGTGTAGAAATCAATGGCCCTAGTGTGTACTCATAGATGCTGTGGTCTGAGCATCTGCTATCAGTATGCATCACATGGCTCTCCTGTGACCATTGCGAAAGGCAAAAAGCCCCCAGTTGCAGTTTGTTTCATTTCCACGCTTTATTCATGGGTGTGCGTCATAATGAACAACACATGTAAATATTTTTATATCATTTTTTTCCCTCACAGACTCCTCACTGGTAGAAGCATAAGTTCAGAAAAAGATGCCGTTGAAGTGAGTTTCTATCAGCTGTTCTCTTTACGAAGCAGTTAGCTCTGCTCATCTAATCTAAATTTGCCTAGTGGCTTCCTTCATTTTTATCTTATAACAGTGCTGGGATCTGTATCTGTACTGTTGTACTGTATCTGCTGTCGCCACACACAGCTTTGTTACAGTCGTTGCAATATACAGTAATGACATTGCCTAAAGGAATAGTTATCCTTCCAGCATTTATGGCATAATGTATGTTTTGTAAAAGTATGTTTTTTGTTGTCAATAGCGTAGCGTTGTATAACTTTTAGATGTACAGCTCACATAGAAGTCACTTTCAAAACAAGCAGCGCAGCAAATTCATGTGACCAACTTGAAAATGAGCGAAACCTGCTTACGAACTTTTTCGCCCGCACACGAAACTCCAGATCACACAGATTCGTATTGAAACGACTAGATTTTGCCCGCAAAATATATTCTTGTCATTTTTACAGTCATTTTAGTGATTTTTATCTACAAAAATCACGTTAACATGCATATTGTTTATGTGGCTATACTATTTAAACAATAGCTATGTTTCCATGCACATTTTGAAGTATTGCATCAAAAAAACGAGTGATGGAAACAGCAAATTTCGGGGGGAAAAAATCCCTTAATTTGCAAACACGTTTTTATGCACAGTTGAGGTGGTTTTTGACTTGTGAAAAAGAGTTAATGCGAATAATGGGAGGTGGAAGCGCATTTACCGAATAAATTCTGACGTAGCGAACATTAAATCCACGTGACTAATCGGCTGTTTCTGCTGATGGTGTTTTATTTACTGTTGGTTACTAGGTTACCAATACCAGCGTCATCCACTTGAACAACTTGATGGAAACGCACCTAATTCGCATTTGTTTGTTTTTGTTTTCTTCCCTTTTGGATGGAAACCCAGCTAATGAGTATTTTAACATTTAGAGATTGGCACCATTAACTTTCATTTATAAATGCCTCACTGTAATCCAGATTTATGCTTTTTTTTAAAGAAGAGGAGAAAATTACATGAAAATTTTTTTTTTGCGGTATAGCAACATTACGCCACAATTGGGCTTAACTTGTAATAACTGTAACTGTAATGAATGGAACTCAAACTACAGACCCTACTGAAACAGAAAGTGTAACTGTTGTCTTGTATTTCAGGTGATGAACCTGCTGCATTCGATGGGTCCAGACACAGTGGTCATCACCAGCTCTGACCTGCCCTCTCCTCTGGGGGATCAGTATCTGGTCGCCCTGGGGAGCCAGAAAAGAGGTGATTTTTTTTTATCGTCCCACCACACCCAGTTTGACTTAAACCCAGTGCAGTGAAACTATTAGAGCTCTTGCAATGCTTGCCTCATACTTTTCATCATCACTCATTGTCTGGGTTTAGTAAGTTGCAGTTATGCTATTTCAGAATTCAGTTGCCTCATTTTGCATGTTCAAAGGTCACGTCTGGCAGCTTGTCTCTGTTTAAGCAGCTGATAGTTGTATAGTAGAATGAGCCGTTTTTAAAGCTGTTGTAAAGGTGAGGATACACAGGCCATTTGAGCAATGTTGCTGCGTGATTGTTGCTTGGGCACTTTCCCATTGAGAATGGGCAACAAATTTCTATCTGGATAATTTAGATTGGTCGTGGGCCCTGTGTCTCATCTGGTCATCAATGTTGATGGCAACATTGCTCAAAAAGTTGCCCTGTGTATCATCACTTTAAGAGGAAGTTAAACACACATCTGTGATCACACTTACTATTAGGGTTGGGAACCGAAAACCGGTTCTTATCCAGAACCGGTAGTGTTTTTTGAAAAATACCGGAACCATGCGAAATTCCTAAGTTTCGGTTTCCAAAAACGGTTCTGGGCCGATGTGTGGGCAAAGTGCTGGGAACTTATCCTTTAATAGCGACGTCTCACACTCACCTCATGAATATTTAAATAGTAATGAAAGCACTCGCGCTACTCATATGCGTTTTGAGAGTGTTACGACCACTAGGGGTCAGCCGCAACAGGAAAAGGAAGAGTGTCACACTACCAGAGAGATGACGAGTAATATGAATTTTATTGACCATGAAGGGTTAGCGTCAGGGGCAGACAAGGCCAAAATAACAAACAAAACAATTTTCTTTTAGAACCTAAATGACCTTAAACAAAAGAAAGAAAAATGAAAATACTGCTTAACTTACCTAACTCCCTTACCCATAAACAAAGTGAAAAATAAATACAAATAAATTGGCGTCAAACCCCCTACATCCCTTAATATGGTAACAATTTATATACAAGAATGCTTACACACTTTAAAAAGTATCAGGTTGACAAGTTAGAATCAGAATCCAAAGGCGCAGTCAATCAGGCAATAGTCAGATATAGAAGAAAACCAGAAGCAGGATTATATTCAAAAAACACTCACTCAGTTTCACTAAACACTAATAATCTCTCTGGCACGACACTCTTACTCAATTAAATAATGGCGAAACGAACAAAGCTGAAGAGAAGCACAATTAAATGGTACGACCGCGAAGCATAAAGCTCAAAGTCAGTAAGGCTCAAAGGCAACCATGGTGTGTTAGGGCCGGTCCTTATATCCAGGTCAGGTGCATAGCTGGTCCAATCACAGTCTTCCACAGATTAACAGAGGTAACACCCATCTGAAACACAAGCTTGTGTACACACAGAGAGAGAGAGAGAGAGAGAGAGAGAGAGCAGACACACCCACACACAAGGACAATTGATACAAACACACAAAATATCTCAGGATCCTAACAAGAGAGAGAGAGAGACGATCACGATCTCGATTCAAACACCCACATGATCTTCTTATTCCTAAATGACAAAAACTTCACACTGGAACATTCAAATCTGTTTGTGCTGTCGCTGAGAGAGTTGTCAATATGAAACAGCTTTACTTTCACAATCTTTTCAACAACACAGTATCGGTATAGATACAGACGGTTGGTCTGGGAACACCCCCGGGAATGCCCCGTCATGTGATGTGAATTTAGCCCGTGGGGGAAAACATTGCCTTGGCGCTCATTGAAATACACGGGGCAATCATGCAGAAGAGTTGCTGTGTTGTTTTCTATACCGCCAATAAACAAACAAATTATGAATTGAAGTTCTACATCCTTCCTAATAAACACACAGAACCGGAAAGGAGGACAAAATGGCTTTTGAGCTTTCTTTTTTGAGATTACTGTGTGAGTAGATCACTGTGTCATATAGTAGTGGGTGTTAAACTCGTATTAGGCAGTGGTGGGCTAGTTTTGTCTACATCCCTTACAAAAAAGAACCTTAGTAATCCTATAAGATTTCTATAGTAGTGTATAATACTTATGTGATGTTCTGTAATACCTCTATAGTACTTCTATAGTATGTCCCAAAATACTATAGTATTCCTATAGGATTACTTTAATATTTTGTCCCAAAATACTACAAGATTCCTATAGTAGTTTTTCATAAGGGATGTCTCATTCACATTAGCGTTATCAGCTGAAGGCTCATGACGCGAGCCGTGAACCTATGGAGTAACTTAGACTGCAGTCTGTGAGTTACTAAAAGACTTTAGGGATAACTGTCAGCACAGTCCTTCGGCAACTTCGTACTACTGATCACCGTTTTACAAAAGGATTAATAGTTTGGAGTGAAGCATACGTACAATTGTTAAGTGACAAGGTTTTATGGAGTTATAGTATGCAACATAAGTTGATTGAGTTATAATGTTACCGCTACAGCTACCGCGATGTCTTGGAGATTCAACCAGATAACAAAATATGTCTGGAAAGGACACCTCCGGCCATTTGGTTGGGTCATTGACCCAGTTTTTAATTAAATAAGGGCTATCATAACCTATTGCAGTTAATTTTACAATGTACCGTTGCCGGTCGGCAGGCGTCAATGACTCGCAATACCACATTTTTGTCATTCAAATACATTACACACGATGTTCGCAGTGTTTTCCCCCACGCCGACTCCACCCTCACCACGCCCCCAACTATGACTAGATGCCGACTGTATGTATTTCGGTGTTACATATATTCAAATGATTACAGAAGTAATGAAATAAAAGTTTATAGTTCGAGAATAAACACTGATGTCTACGGTAGCAACCAAAACTGAGTAAATCACCTTTTGAAAGTCGCTTCAAATAACGAAAATTAGCTTCAGAATTTACTAAATGTATACAATGAGCGACATCATGAATGCCTTTTTTCAACCCGTGTTTTTGTCTTATCCTGAATCACTACAGCAAGCCTGTAATAAGCATTTATACTCGGACTACTTTATACCGGCACCGCTGCAGAGTAGCACAGTGACTGCGTGACTCACGCGCGTCATAGACATAAGCATAGAGAAGTAGCTCCGGCTACAATGTTCTTCCGCAAGACGCATGCAGTTCTGTTTGTTTAACTGCTAGAGCGCTGATTCATCCAGTAATGAAGTGAAGTCTTTATGAATCAATCATTCAAATCGGAATATTATGTTTCACCAGTCTGGATCTTACATGTGTGTTCAAGCATATTCTACCCCTTCTGAGAGGGTATTCTCCACTGCTGGAGATACAATAAGCTATAGGAGAGGTCCCAAATTATCCTAGAGAATGCAGAAATATTTATTTTCCTTCAGAAAAATTAATTATTTTTGCAAAAATTGCTAAATAATATGTTGAATTTGTTGACATTACCAGTCTGTTAAACTCATTTGACAAGTATAAGAAATAAACACAAAAAGGATTGAGCATTTTCCCTTTACTACTATTTTGTATTTTTTTATTAGTTGTTTTAATAATTTGTATTGAATGGGAACCGGAACCGAAACCGGAAAATGTCTTACGATTCCCAACCCTACTTACTATAATAAAGTTACTTACTATATTTATGTTGCTCGGAAACCATACACAGTCAGGTTCTGGAAGTCCCATTTAATATTTATAGGGGAACTTATTTATAAAGTATAACTTATAAACCCTTACAGACACTTACTATGAGCTATAAGCCTTGCCCTATTTCATGTATTTTTATTTTAATAAGCAGCAGAATTTCTGGTAAGTTTTCACAAATCAGAGAATTGTGACAAGCAATTCGCACCAAAATCCTTTTAGCGCCCGCCCACTACATGAAGCACTGTGAATGATGTAATAGTCAGTCTCCTTATGATCTTAAACTATTTCTGTATGTATGCATGTTATGAAATATATGCAAAATATACTGTTTATATGTTTAATCAACATCTTTAAATCAATAGCTTTCTTTTCAAATTTTCATTTGATTGTCATTCACAATGCTTCTTGGGATTGTACAGGGTGGGCCATTTATATGGATACACCGTAATAACATGGGAATGGTTGGTGATATTAAAGTCCTGTTTGTGGCACATTAGTATATGTGAGGGGGAAAACTCCTCAAGATGGGTGGTGACCATGGTGGCCATTTAGAAGTCGGCCATCTTGGATACAACTTTGTTTTTTTCAATAGGAAGAGGGCCATGTGACACATCAAACTTATTGGTAATGTCATAAGAAAAACAATGGTGTGCTTGGTTTCAACGTAACTTTATTCGTTCATGAGTTATTTACAAGTTTCTGACCACTTATAAAATGTGTTCAATGTGCTGCCCATTGTGTTGGATTGTCAATGCAACCCTGTTCTCCCACTCTTCACACACTGATAGCAACACCGCAGGAGAAATGCCAGCACAGGCATCCAGTATCCGTAGTTTCAGGTGCTGCACATCTCGTATCTTCACACCATAGACAATTGCCTTCAGATGACCCCAAAGATAAAAGTCTAAGGGGGTCAGATCGGGAGACCTTGGGGGCCATTCAACTGGCCCACGACGACCAATCCACTTTCCAGGAAACTGTTCATCTAGGAATGCTCGGACCTGGCACCCATAATGTGGTGGTGCACCATCTTGCTGGAAAAACTCAGGGAACGTGCCAGCTTCAGTGCATAAAGAGGGAAACACATCATCATGTAGCAATTTCAAATATCCAGTGGCCTTGAGGTTTCCATTGACAATCCAACACAATGGGCAGCACATTGAACACATTTTATAAGTGGTCAGAAACTTGTAAATAACTCATGAACGAATAAAGTTATGTTGAAACCAAGCACACCATTGTTTTTCTTGTGACATTACCAATAAGTTTGATGTGTCACATGGCCCTCTTCCTACTGAAAAAACAAAAGTTGTATCCAAGATGGCCGACTTCTAAATGGCCACCATGGTCACCACCCATCTTGAGGAGTTTTCCCCCTCACATATACTAATGTGCCACAAACAGGACTTTAATATCACCAACCATTCCCATGTTATTACGGTGTATCCATATAAATGGCCCACCCTGTAGTTCTCTCCCTCAATAAGTACACAGTCTTGTGCATTTGTCTTGTCTGATTAAAAATGTTTCAATTTGTGCTGAAATTCAAAGTTTGTAATGTTGTTATTCAACTTGTAGCTCATTCAAGAGTTATTTCAAATATATCATTCTTAACTAGTGGTTTCTGTCAAAGGGTTTTATCCCAGTTGTGAATTTAATTATATACTCAGTATCATGTATTATATGATATATGTTGTTTCTCAGTGAGAGCAGATGGTACCATGGTGACCCAACAGATCCGTATGGACATCCCCAGGGTAGATGCTGTGTTTGTGGGAACAGGAGACCTGTTTGCTGCGATGCTGCTAGCGTGGACACACCTCCATCCAAATGATCTGAAGGTAAACAAGATGATGGCACACTATTTATAGTTGTGTTCAAAGAACAAAGCAGTTTGCTTCAGCAAATTATATACTGTGGTTACAGTTTTGTCCCTTAAAGGATTAGTTCACTTTTAAAAAAACTTTTGCTGAAAACTTTTGCAGCGTAATTGTGTATTACATGACGACACGAACGTGCAACACAGAACAGAGCAAGGTGAGCATTTGTGCTTATAAAACGTAAACTTTTTTATTTATTTTTGAAATGACCGATCGTTTCGCTAGATAAGACCCTTATTCATCGTCTGGTATCGTTTAAAGCCCTTTGAAGCTGCACTGAAACTGTCATTTGGACCTTGAACCATTTGGACCCATTGAAGTCCATGATATGGGGAAAAATCCTGGAATGTTTTCATCAAAAACCTTAATTTCTTTTCGACTGAAGAAAGAAAGACATGAACATCTTGGATGACATGGGGGTGAGTAAATTATCAGCAAAAGTTTTTTTAAAAGTGAACTAATCCTTTAAATTGTAAGTTTGCCACATCAAAAACTGCTGGATGGAAACACCAAGATGCGCATAAATTCTCAAAATGCGCATAAAAATCATATGCGCTCTTTTGAGTCAGATACATTTTTTATCTGATAAAAAAACGTGCATAATTTATGATGGAAACACATTTACCCAATAAATTCCTCAATGCACATCAAAAAAATCATGTGACTGCGTGATGAGACGGCATAACTGGACTAACCAATGGACCGGTCTCGTTACACAGCATCTGAAATGCTGTTTTAGTCATTCTGAAACGCTTACAGTCTGTTGTCAAAGTAGTTCAGTATAATTACCTCCCAGAACTCTCTTACACGACTGCGTTCACAAACAGCAGCATCCGCCTCCGAAAGCAAGATAACACGTTTATTGCGTTTCGTCTGTGAGCTCTGAGACAAAAGTAATTACGAATAATACTACATATTGGGGCTTCTCCTACTTTTCTTGTAGTATCACTGTAAGAAAAGTAGGAGAAGCCCCTATATATAGTAATTTTCGTAATATCCAGCAGTTTATCAGGAAGTAACGATTTTGCTGGATAGAAATTTGCTTTGTTCGTAAATGTTTTTTGCGATTTTTTAATTTTGCGCGGAAACATAGCTAATGTTTACTCTTTTTCTGTTACCTGGGTTGAGAAATTCTTGTTTACTTGTCAGCAAAAGTTCGCCTGATGACACAAAAAACAACAGTGCTTTCGTGAAAAATAGAAATTGTACTTCCGCATTTTTGTATCCCAGCCCACGGATAGTCGGATCAACAGTGGGTTATTACCAAACAGTAGGTTTATCACTGAAAATTGTATCACACTTTGTATACTCTTTATACAGCACTATAGTAAAAAGGAAAACTACAACAGCTTTCTTACCTGTATGCGATGACTTTTTGCTTCAGGCGGATGGGCAGAAGATGAAAGAAGAAGAAAATGGAATGGCAGTTTTTTTCAGTTTTCAACCCAATGTTTGGCCTAAAACACTGTTTGTAGTCATTCATTTTTAAATGTGGACATCTTTCAGATTTTCATCTGCATTCTCTTCATATTTATGATTCTTTGTAGCCTTTAACCACTGCCTACAACGCTCTTTATCCTTCACTGTAAACTCGCTTCCGCTAAGCGTTTACTCTTTGAATTCTTGCACCTGGCAACAATACAAGCTTTTAAGTTTGCAAAGAAGTATTTACTTCTAGCCTGGTTAAAACCAGACCATTCTCAGTAGTAACTGAGTTATGGTCTGGCAAAGCTTAATTAATAACTAATTTCCAAAGGGGCGTCACCAACGGACGTCGCTCAAATGCCTCTGGGCGCAATTGGATAAACCTAAAACCAATCAGAGCGATCGTCATCGTGTAAAGCCATATGCTGCGTCCCAATTCGCCTAAGTTACACTACGCCATAAAAGTATGTACTCTTTTTACTTTAGCAAAAAAGTAGGCAAGCTTTGGGACATACTACTTCGTCATCTTTATCGGACGGATCTGTCGCGTGCATCCTGTCACGTAAACTGCCCTGTCAATCATCTTGTCACAGTTAAAATCCTCTATTAAATCTAATTTAATTTCCTACCGTTTCGGAGAGAAATGTAGTAGCACGTTCATCTGCCAGTGGGTCTTTCATGGAGACTGTCCTCTTGCAATTTGAATATAATAATGCATTTAAAAGTTGGTGCGCTTCACCAACGGACGTCGCTCAAATGCCTCTGGGCGCAATTGGATAGACCTAAAACCAATCAGAGCGATCATCATTGTGTAAAGCCTGCCCCAACGTTTCTGATTGGTGCCGCGATGGGCTTGAATGAGCTCTTTGCCAGACTACTTGCAGAGCAAATCTAAATTTGCCAGAAGTTGTCTGGGTTTTCCCAGGTTAATTTACTTCTTAAGAAAGGCGGTATTTGACTCTGGTCAAGCCTATCCAATAGAAGCAGACTGGGAGTGGCTTTGGATGGCAACATGCCCAGTGCATTATGGCTGTTGAAGTTTTCCAACCTATTTGGCAAAAGGGAAGCTATTTCAACCTATTTTTTCCTAGTCATGGGAAAAAAATTGACCTATTTTTTTCCTAGTTCATACTGGCATGCATTGTATATGAAATGTGCTATATAAATAAACTTGCCTTGCCTTAGTAAGGAAAGACGAATTAAAAATAAATAAATAGCCTTTCTACCAAATAGGCAGCCAAGTTTTATTTGAAAGCCCATTGTGTCAGTGGTGAATTAAGCAACCCTTAAAAATACATGGCCTACTGTAAGTGTGCAAATACTTCATGGCCACTCTAATGTCCTAAATAAGTGCTACTTTAAAAAAATGTTCAAACTTTAGATTTTGTTGAAGTATAACTATTTTATTTATTTCTGATTTTTTTCCATGTATTTTTGACAGACAGCCTGTGAAAAGACCATTTCTGTCATACACCATGTCATTAAGAGGACAATTACTTACGCAAAAGGTAAGACCAAATGTTCCAGACCAGATAATGCAAAGTGCTTCTGAGAATGTGTGAGTGACAACATTTGGTAGCTGAACTTTTGGGCATATTATTAGTACTCGTATTAATACTCGTACTCTATGATGTTCATGTAACTCATCCCTTACCTTGGTTCGTCTCTCAGAGGTGGCCGGTCCTGATCGAAAGCCCAGTCCTGCTCAGCTTGAGTTGCGGATGGTCCAGAGTAAAGCAGACATTGAGGATCCTGCCATAGTTTTGAATGCTGTTGTAATGTAGTGCTTTACTCTTACATTCTGTACTAGACAATATGATGTACTAGACAATATGATGTACTAGACAATATGATGTAATAGACAATATGAATGTCATATGTTTAACAGCCAGAGTTTACTGTCACACTGTGGATGCTGGACGGCTCATATTTTTATGCTGTAGTGTTATAGATTATTTTATAACTACAATAATGCTCTTAGAATTGAAACTGTGACTTCTGGTACCTCATAGTGCATTAATGCAGGAAGTGCATCCAAAAACTAACATGTGACCATATGTTATTATGTTCTCATTCCAGCCATAATGTGCATGTGACTATCCATCCATTATTAGTATTTTACTTCAATCTGATTATGCATGTGTCCGTCTGAATTAAGCATTTATAATGATTTATTTACATTAAGAAAATGTATTTAACATATCAGTGTTATGTCTAACTTTTGATTTGATTCAGTCTATGTTTATACTTAAACATCATTTGATCCTTTAGTCCTATTATTTCATCAGAATGATTGTACAAGCCCAGTCAGGCCAAGTTTGAGATAAAAATGTCTTATTAAAAAAATAATAATATATATATATATATATATATATATATATATATAAATATAAATGTCTATTAAATAATAAAAAGGAATTGTCTATATAATAAGAAAGTGCCTTGAAATGCTGCTGTAGTAGATATTAAACTAAACATTTATTTATCTTTGTAATGATCAGCAATAATTTCTATGACAACTAACATATTTTGACCATACTGTAATAAATCTAATTTTTATGCATCCTTTGTATTCAGGAATTTCATTTTTAAATGTATTTCAGTGATTGCGGTGCAGTAGGTGACATTTTACTATAGGGATTTATAGTGTACTGTAAATTTATATACAAATTTATATATAACATTCATTTGATTTACATAATATATATATATATATATAAATAAATAAATATATATATATATATATATATATATATATATATATATATATATATATTTACTTACATAAAAACAAAAACATCAGCTATGTCCCTTTCCAGAACTAACTTCAGACAGAAAAAAACATTTCTATGCCAGGGGTCAAACCATTTAACACTCCTAAGGGAAATGGATTTCAAATAAATGTACATAAATAAAATTCAAAATGACCTTTAACATAAATATTATCAAAAATACTAGAAAAAAAAATAAACAATACATTCCCACATACAACATTAAAAATATACATGCAATAGGTGTATTCGACTTGAAGCGGTGCTGCACAGATCCATGTAGGTGAATGTGTTTTCACCAAGTTCGACATGTTCCTGAATCAACATCTTTGTTGGTCCTGGAACAACGTTCCAATCAACCAATCAGATTCATTAACAGTTGTCAAGGTTAGTCTTAAAATCAAGGTTAGGTGCTTCTTACATCAGTGTTATTCACCCATCATTTCCATCTGAATTTAGGGAAAACTTATGGGTAGGGTTAGGTTTAGAGTTAGGGATTTGATTAGGACAAATTTTTAGGACAGGAATGTTGTTCCAGAATCAACTAAATATATTGATTCAGGAAAATGTCTTGTCTTACATGTGTTTCTGTCAGGACCACTATCGTTGAATACGATTGACAATTAGCATACAGTTTGGATTGGCGGTATGGTTCTGTTCTGGGAAAGAACTCCCTGCGCATTCATGCAGCCTAGCATGGATAAGAGCAGGGAGAGCAGCAATAACCCCCTAAAACAAAACCATATGCCAATATACCAGAAACCCAAACTGACAGCACAATTCTGGATGCTTTTTTTTTTTTTTTTAAATACCTGAAAAGCTTGAGCAAAAGCATGTTACTGTGGTAGATTTTTCCCTAAACCTAACTATCTGGGTCTCGTCTACAAATCGACGTCCCCGAACGTCTACAGTCGACGTTTAGTCTATCTGGGTCTCGTCTACAGGTCGACTATTTGTTCAATTAGTTCAAAAGCCCCAACGTTTTCCCTCTGTCACTGGCACAAGCAAACTCTGTTTTTGAGATTACTTATCACAAGGTTTGAGAACTAGTCATCTGTCTAGTTTAATTTCTCCTTTTTGTTATTTATACACACACACGCACATCAAGTCATGAGTTTCCTCCAAAACAAACACATACATTCAGACGTGTTTCAGAGTGTTAGTTTTGTTAGGCCTGAAAGGGAAGTAAGGTTAGATGTTAGAAACATGGTTAATTTAATATACAGTTTAAAATTTTCATGACATTACCAACAATACTGGAAAGCCTTCAGCAACAAGTATGTTGCCATTACCTGGATGACCTAAACGAGTATGTTGCCAATACCCGCATAAGCCGTAGCAACAAGCATGTTGTTAATCCCCGAAATGCTGGGGGAAGCTTCCAGTTCACACAGAATTAGCAACACGTCATTATAGCTGGATGGTTTAATGCAACAAGTGTGATGCTGATACTTGGATATATTTAGCACAAATGCACAAATATGTAGGTTTGAATAAATTCCAATCACTAGACAAGTTATTTGTTGATGTGCACTGCGTACACTATCACCTGTCAATGACGTCATAACCTTGGTTGTAGTTTACTTCTGTAGAAACCAAGAAAATATGAATTTTTATTTTATTTATTTTTTACACACTATCCCCACCACGACTGAAGCTGATAGAATGGTTACATCCTGATGTTAACATCATATGTTGAGCACTATAGATCCAATCTAATGGGGGAAGCATCACCCCAAGCTGGAGCAAGCAAGGACACATTGCAACAAGTGCGTCACTGTAGCCAATTGCATGGGATCTATTGGGGGAAGCTTACACCCCTAGCGGCAGTAAAATCTGATAAATCAAGCATGTTGTATAATCGCAGAACTATTGCTATAACTAGTGTAGTTTGGCAGGGGAAGCATACACCCTACAGCAATAGCTCAGACTAGCAGCAACAAAACTGATACAACTAGCATGTTTGTATAACCATAGGACTAGAATTAAAACTAGTGTAGTCCTAGAGAAGCATTCACAAGCTCTGAGTCAGATGCAGTGCGCAGCTAAGCTATGAATACAGTGTGCCTCCTCATTCATGAACACGATTACTGCTCCCGTGCTACGGATTCCATCGGCTGTGGAGGTGAAGATGACGACTCCCATGACTCCACACTCCTTCACAGGACCATCAAGCTACAGTGTTGTTAGTGTTGAATACCAGACCTCTGTGGTGAATTTACTGTGTATTTTGCACAAGTATGTTACTGATATACTACAGCATGTGCAAAAATACTAGAAGCCGAAGTAACAAGCATATTAATTTGATAACATTACACTAGCAACCAACCACCATACAGTACTGATAGCAATGTTGCTGAAATGACAGCATATTGCAGACACCTGATAAGCTTAGCACAGCATGTGACAATGACACCATAAGCCTAAAACAAGTCATGTTTCCAATAGCAACTCACAGCTTGTAAAGCAAGCAGTTTTTAATAGCCACTAGATAGCCTTTGGAACAAGCAGTGTTTCAATAACATTCAATAACAATGTTTTATATATATATATGTGTGTGTGTGTGTGTGTGTGTGTGTGTGTGTGTGTGTGTGTGTGTGTGTGTGCGTGTGTGCGTGTGTGCGTGTGTGCGTGTATGCGTGTATGTATGTATGTATATATATATATATATACAGCTTAAATATACAGCCATGTCCGATAACGCTGAAGTGACTCAACTGAATAGTGACTGTTTACTATGTCTTTTTTAGAGCTGTGCCACAGCAGAAATGATTCCGTTTGCACCATGAATTGTTAATTCCCATCACCACAAGCTGACTGAGTTCGATTGCCTGAATCAGGCTTACACTGTTGTCAAACAGACTAAGAGGTTTAACATTACAGATACACACAGCTGATGTCTAATGGCATTCAAACAACCTTCAGTTATAGCCGAAAATCTAAACGTCTATTTATTGAAGCATTGCTTGTACACTTGGCTTTGAAGTACTTCAACAGTACCTAGAAAAAATGGGCATAAAAAGGAAAATAACTCTAAACTTCTCTTCAAACAACAAAATTATACTTCAACCAAAAGTCAAACACAGTATTTGGTAAAGGAAAAGAGCAAACAGAACAAGTAGTCATACTATTTTATAACATTTAAAAAACTGACTGCAACTGAGTAGAGATAAGATAAATCTTCAGCAACAGATACAATGTATTTAAGCATTCAGTTAATGCTTTTATCAAGGTACATATTAAAGCTACATTCAGTTTAATGCAATCGTTTATATAACAATGTATTTTTGAATGATTTATAAAGAAATTCATTGTAGGTACTCTTGCTTCGTGAATGAGGCCCAGTAGCTGCCGTATGACCTTGATGTCAAGGACACATTCTTTCGCTGGTATTAGGGAGAGTTTCTCTGCATGTGTTTCTATTTTTATTATCTTAAAACAGCAGATGATAAGCAGTTGCTATGTTGCTTCCATGTACTCTGTGAATAATCCCATCTGACAGCATTTAAAGCTGGTTATTAGATGCCTTTGCTGGCGCCCCATATAAAACTTCTAGTCATGCCCCATGAAACCCTTTGTCAACATATGTGGACAACAGTGTTGAATGATGAAAGTGACAACAAATAACAGTGACAATTTGACAAATGCAGTTGTTTTGCATGGAAAAAAATAAGTACACCCATACATTTAGCAGCTATATTGTACAAAAATATATATATCAAAGTTGTCAATAAAAAGATTATTGGAGTACATTTTAATAGCAATTTCTGAGTGGAAACTGTTGCAAAGTTTTTCGCCTAGTGTTGCATTCTTTCAAAATGTTTCTCACTCCTCCATGCAGAATTCCTTCAACTGTGTGATATCAGAGGGATTTCCAGCATGAATGAACCCAATTATATCCACACTAGATTAAAATCTAAATTCTTTCTTCTGAGCCATTCCATTGCATTACAAATTGCTTCATGTTCTCCTCAAGCACTGTTTGTTGTAAAGTGGAATAGTAATGTGATTGTGCTGGGCTCTGAATGAGCAAAACCCCAACATCCAAAAACGCAATACTCCCACCATATTGTATGATTCTCAGTTGTAACAAACTTCTCTCTCCAAACATGGAACTGGCCAAAAAGCCATTCTTTATGAACATTAATTTTGGATTGATTTATTTTTAGGTTACACCGGAAAACAAAAACAAATGCTGTTTTATAGGAGTCACAGACAATTGACCGTTCGCTAAGTCACTCCCGAAAACCGCCACAGGCCAATCATGGCTTAGCAACCGTAACTAGGTGCGGGAGATCTGGCAGTGGCAAGCTTTCAAGCGAGGGAAACATGCAAAGGCGTTGTGTGTATGGATTGTTAAATTTTCTTTCCCGAAACCTAAAACCCAAGGGGAGAAATGCCGGGCGTGGATCAAGCTGTGTGGGAGACCCCAGAGGGAGACCCTATTCAAAACTAAATGTCGACAGGAAATGACGTGTGAGCAGTAGCCTGGCGCGCTAAAAATAAGCGGGAGAATGTTATCAAAGTGGTCAGGCTTGTCTTGTGTTTATTCCACAAGACATATGGATAAGCTGTTTGATCTATAATTATTAGATTATTTTCAAATTTCACTTACCCTGCTGTGCATGAACAGAGCTGTTCCTCAATTTGTGTGTTTCCCGTTTGAATGGTCAGCGTACGAGGCACTGCTGCTTGCGCTGGGACCTACAGTATAGGCTTTACTTCAGCTTAAATTTTTATGAAATTTTTCTCTAATCGGTTGCATATTATGTCGTGGATATATCCCTCAAATGCATACTGCAGTCCCTTTTGTCTTGCTCTCTCAGATATTTCACCTGTTCGCCAAAAATTACTAATGATCTCCTTGGGAATGTCTAACACCGGTGCATACATACTGTAATAGACGTGCCAGGCGTGAAAGCTTGATAGGCGTAGCAACAGTAACTAAGGAGGGCGGGGCTTAGCGAAGGGTCAATTGCAAGACAGATATGATTCAGTTTATGGTACTTCTCATTAATTTCTATAGTATCCGCAAACAGTGAATGACTGTCTCACAACTGTGTCATGGCTGTAATGTGATTGGTTATCAAGGCACATGTGATCAAAGTTAGCCGTTAGGCTTTGTCCAATGCTAAAGCCACAGACCCTCGTATCTCCCAATAATAGTCCAGTGCTGCGTCCCAATTTGAATACTATCTGTCCGAAATATTATTTGAAAATCGAATTAGTGTTTCCCAAATCGTAGTATGTTGAAATAAGTATTCAAGATACCCGGATGCTCTATTATTTCCACTTAAAATCCGAACTGCAGATCCTTTAAGGCCAATTTATACTTCTGTGTCGAGTGTACGCCGTAGTGTACATCGTAGGCTACGCACGTAGGCGACGCCGTCGTGAACATGTATACTTCTGCGTTATGTCTGTGTTGCTCTGCAGTTACACCGCCGAAACGCTAGTTGGCGGGGGCGGGTATTAATGTTCCACTGTGTTTAGATTCCTCGCGGCTGTTTTGAGTTTAGGCTACTAAACGACTGAAAGAGAGTGGATCATGTGGGAGTTGGAGCTTATCGAGGTGGAAAAACAGTTCATTTTAGTGAAATTACTAAAACTAAAAGGCAGAAATGAAAGAAGGCGTCGGAGAAGATGGTACGTGCGACCGTGCGACCCGTGAACCTGTTGATGGGCGGTGCAGAAGAACACGCCGGAAATGCGTAGGAGGAAATGCGATGCTACCAAGCCGACCAATCACAGATCTTGCTGTCCACACATCGCGACGTGTAGTTACATTTTTGAGGAGGTGTGCACCTCAGGGTACAGGGTACGGTGAAGGGTACGACGTATGATACACATCTATGCTACGCCGACGCAGAAGTATAAATTGGCCTTTAGGCTTACACTCTAACGGCTAATATTGCCCACAACCCATTGCGCGTTGGACGAGGATTCGATTAGAACTACAAACACGAATAAAAAGTGTTAGAAAACTACAAACATGGCGGTGTGGTCTACAACTACAAACAGAGTCTGGTTTAGATGAAAGGGTTTGAGTGATTGAGGCGAGCCATAAATCTAGCTTGATGAAAAGATATTTGTTCCATGTTATCCACATTATATTTCATTTGCAATGGCAATGTGAACTTTTGTTAAGATACGTTCGGTCATTAACTTTCAAATGCATCAGTAAATTGCGGTGGAGTCTCCGGAGACCCACGACTGGCAGATCAAAGTGCTACTACATTTCTCTCCGAAGCAGTAGGAGATTAAATTAAATTGAATGTGGAGGATTTTAACTGTGACAAGATGATTGGTCAGGATTACATTTATTTAGGGATAAGACCCCCCTTTTTAGATTATAGATTAGATTACAGTCCCTTTACTGTTATTGCTCTCATAAAAAATATGATTACTTGTGTTACATGTAGAATTTTAAACAAGAAGCATTTTAGTGTTGTTGCTATAGTGACTTTAATATTCCTTCCCAGACTCATAAGTTATAACATTCTCTCGTCTGAGGGCCTCGGGCAGCTCTTGGCATGATGGATGATAGCCTACCACATGCTTTAAAACTAAGTTTGTTAATGTTTATATTAGGTGTGGTCTTCCTGTTTAATGATGTTCTACCGGTAATTTGTATTTAATATTTAATATTAATTTAATATGTTGTTGGGGTTTTTTACACACAAGGCATTTGTGCTCAGAAAGTACAAATCATTATACTGTAAAATGCACATTCCAAATGTAATTTGTTGAATTATATTGTTGTAATATATCCATAACGGTGAAATGCCAATCTAATAGTTAAGGCATTTAATGTTTAAGCTCCTCTTCCTATTCCTTGGATATATTTCTGGCTCTTAGCCTACTTGTGCTGTTGATGCAAGGCGGTTCTGAATGACTGATTGCATTCGACTGTTTGCACCTGCAACTTTTCAGTGTAGTCAAGCACACTTTCAGCATTTAAAGAGCTGATTATGGATCAGTTGCAGGAAAGTCACTAGATCTGCTGCAACCTACACAGCCAACCACTCAGAACAAGTGTTGGTGGTAACGCATTTTATGTAAGTTACATAATCAAATACTTTTTTTAAATAACTAGTTAAGTAACACAACACTTTTAAATTTACAACAAAATATGTGTTACTTTTTCAAATATATAATGCAAGTTACTTTGTTTTCCCAGTTATTGATTGACAGCTCTCCTGTGTTGAGAGAAATCAAGATTAAGTGGAGAGACTACAGTTATTGTAGTTCTAGACTAAATCTAAGCATGCGTTTACTCATCTCACTAGCACAAAAAACCTTCAGTATACATTAAAATGAATAAAAACATTGAAACTGCAAGTTTTTGAAAAACGATACGATTATTTTCTCTGTGTAAACTACCAAATCGAGAATTAGTGAAAACGGTGACATCATGTGCATGCGTATTACATGTTCAGTCTATAGGCACGTAGTGTTTCTTTACAGCGTTTTTAATTGTATTCACGGATACGTGTAAACAGGGATTGTTTTGACACCACTGTCATCTATATGCGGAAAATGCAAAGAAAAAACTTTTAAAACTTTTTGGTATCTTGATATGGTGTAAACATACCCTATGGGTGGGTTCCTAAAAGAGGCACACCAACACTACACACTTTCCCACTCTTCCTAATCAAACACATCTGATTCAACTAATCAGCTCGTTAGTAGAAACTCCAAGACCAGAAACATATGGGTCAGAAAAGGGAGACATCCTAAATGTGCACTGTTGGTGTGCCTCCAGGAACAGGGTTGGGACTGCCCAACAGATAGTTTTTCCAAAAATGACAATTCTCTCATCAGTTGTTCACACTTGTATCATCTCAGATGTATATGACTTACTTCTTGTCAGGGTTTTGCAGGTTGAAGACGAGGAGACAGGATTTCAATACATCTGGTTTATTCCCAAACACAGATTACATGCATACTCAACACAAACCTTGACACTACAACGACCGACAAAGACTGAAGGAACACACAGGGCTTAAATACACAAGGAAACAGATCAGGGAAATTAGACACAGCTGGGGCAAAACAAACGAGATAACTAAACGAGGTGATTAACAAGGCACAGGTGAGACAGGTGAATTGAAGACAAAGACAACACAGTCATCATTCATTGTCATTATCAGTTCATGTTCAGTTAATCATGGTCATCTGTATCACCCGTGTTCAGTTCATCATCGCCATCTGTGTTTGCATTTAAGTTCCGTCTGTTAAGTCAGTCTTTGTCCGATCTGTGTAGTGTACAGTATAGTGTGTGTTGCTGCCTGTCCTGCTATCCTTTATATTATTAACATTAAACCTTTGTGTTGGAAATTTATCCTCATCTTCACCTTTTTACAACCACACGTGACAAGTACATTGTACGCACTGTACATTGTATTGTATTTGTAGCAACATATTTAGCTACACACATTTTTTTTCTCTCATTTTTAAAATATATAAGTTAAATTGATATATTAGTGTTATATTGATATAAGACGTGTAGCCAAGTATGGTGTCCCATACTCGGAATTTGTGCTTTGCATTTCACCCATCCAAGTTCACACACACAGAGTATATACTTTTATACTTTTACTCAAGTAGGCTATAATTGAAAATGAGAACATCATTTTTATTAGAATATCTGTACTTTCACTCAAGTACTTGATTTGTGTACTTCGTCCACCACTGGTCGATTGAAACTTCCAAACTTCCAATCAACCAGTGGTCTTTAAACCCACGGTCCCCCTTCCGAGGAGGGGAGCCAAAGGGTACTTGTCAGGGTTGCAACTTTTGCCACAGACAGTTTCACCAAAGGGGGTTTCAGGTCCGGAGCGGACCCGAGGCATTTGTTTTTTGTTCTGGGTAGAGGCTGTTATCTGTCTAGGCCCGGAGACCTGTAATGATCCTTCCGCAGGTTCACCTACTGAAACCTTGTTACTACTTTTACTATCTCTAGATGGTGAAGTTTAATCGTCTTCTCGACGCTCCGCCAGAACCCAGCGAGGAGCTCCGGTGGGGCCGATCCAAGGACCTCGTTAAACCACCCAATCGGTAGTCAGCTATATACGTTTTGTCAGTCCCTGGTACCTGAGCTTGGCAGTTTAGCCACAATCTATATGCAAAAGAGACTTTACAGCCCTAAAGTGCAGTATTTGCATCAGATAGATCTTGTCAGCTTTGTGCAGACATTTTAACACAGCGAGCTTAGAGAATAACAACCACTAGATCAATCTGTTTCATGACTTTTTGTTACATATTACATTATTGCTAATTATATGTCTAGTTTTCCATTTAAATACTGTTGGAAATATGCAACATTAATTGTAGAAATACAATACAAATGAGAATAAAAAGACCTAAGTTAGAGGCCTTACAGTCAGACATCACTGTGCACTAAAACATAAAATCATAAACACTGAATAACCACTAAATTTGACTGAAATAATTTGGGCTTTTCCATTCAAAAGCTTATTTAAACTGAGTGTTGATGTTATTTGCAGTTATAACAGATCTATTGTGGGTAACACTCAGTAACTCTTCTGTTGATCTCAAGTTGATCTCAATTTTAAATGTTTCACAGTTCACAGGGAGATGTGCATAATAAATATAAGTGGCTTATGCAAAGAAAAAAAAAAGAATTCTCAAGTTTGATTAAGTTAAGATTAAGTTTGTAAGGCAAGTTTATTTATATAGCACATTTCATACACTATAAACTGTGTCTGTGGTGTTCTTTCGACGCGCCCAGAAAATCTATTGGACGTCTCTAATAGACCCGATTTTTCCCTAAAATCGGACAGGAGGAGCTCTAGGACTAACACACGGGGTAACCTCGGGTTCACTGCCCCATCAGTCCACACCCCAGAAACCCATTTGTTCAAAAGCTCTAGGAATGGAATCAATCAGTCCGCACCCCACAGAACCTCGAGTTTAATTACACATCAAAGTCATTTATATTTATCTCTTACCCAATTCTCAGTGCCATTTGAGTTCAGTTTAGAATCAAAAGGAGGACTACAGTGCAATCAGTCGGACATACAGTGGGTACAGTTATAAAAATAATTAAAAGAGTAATAAGATTCTACATAAATAAACCTATCATCTGGCAAAACACCGGTGTATCATATTTTGCATAGCTGCTTGTTTTACGGTGAGATTTTCCCATGTAGATTGTACTGTGTCTGTGATGTTCTTTCGACGCGCCCAGAAAATCTATTGGACGTCTCCAATAGACCCGAGGAGCTCTAGGACTGACTTATGGGGTAACCTCGGGTTCATCAGTCCACACCCCCCAAAAAAATTTGCAGACACTCATAAAAGTAAAGTTAGGAGGGGCTGTTTCATTGAGGACTGTCGCACTGCAGCTGTCTTCTAGCAAAGTTTAATTTAGAAGCATAAAATCTAGGTTGTTTGTGGTTAAGTCATTTACTAGAAGTGATTTATTTTTAAGTTATCAGATGTTTAAAAGTGCTAACTTGACAGTATCATTTTTTTCCCCCACAGCAAACTTAGTTTGATATGTAACAGGCAGCAGATTAGATAGGTTTGCTGTATGGCAAACTTCTTCTTGAGAATACCTTAGACTTTCTATCATGTAATATAACAGAAATAGAGAAATATTCAGGAGCACTGGGTTCGACACATACCACTGAGAGCTGGTATCAGTTGTTTTTGATTCACCTAGAGCAGATGGAGGAGGGTGTGGGCCCTGGCGTTGTGGTAGAGGCCAAATAGCTCTCACAGGAGGAGGGGGAGGGCGAGCTGAGCCCGCAGGCTTTGGTGGTCGCCCCTTTTTGGTTTATATATGGGGGCTTGTTGTAGGCATACCATCCCTGCTGAAAAATCCAACATAAACCAACATGAATTCCATGTTAGTCTGATTTATGCTGGTTAGAGCTGTTTTTTCTTTCTACTAAAAGCATGTGACACATTACTAGACACATTACATTACTAAAAAATTACTAGCACACAACAGATAGTTAAGTCAGTAAATACTTATTGGATAAGCCTTTTAAAAAAAACGGTTGTAAGAGGAATATCATATAATGTTGCTTGGCAACCATAAACAGCTTAGAGTTAGAAATGGGAGAAACTACAACACACAATATGGCAGAATACATCCCGTCTTCTAAGTAAAAGAGCCAATTGCTGATTTGTAAAGTTATTGCATTTAATCATAAATTGATTAAACAGATAAATTGATGTTTCCCCATTCAAACAGATAGGAGCTGCGCTTGCATGACTGAAATAGCTGCCCAAGAGGTTTTTTCAAAGATGGCTGCCGAGTGAAATGACTTGCTTTAAAGGGATGTTGGTTAGGCTAAAAGGGACACATTTACTAATAGCTTGCGTCAGCACAAACCCTCTTTTGGCATTAAAAAACTACTGTCAGGATTTACTAAAGACACACAGTGAAAATTTTGCTCTGAAAAGGCGTGGACACAGTTAATTTTGCGGCTGATCTTATTGCATATGCATTTGTAGGAGTTTCCCTTTTAGGCAAAAAGTACATTGGAGGAGATTATTTAAATGAATCATGCAAGGTGTTTTACTAACGTTTTTGCTTATCAATTTACCAGTGTTTGCGCCATTGGGCATCCGCCCAAAAAAAGCACATCTTAAACAGACGCTAACCGCTAGGCTAGATTGTGTTGGTAATTATGGAAATGATCCGGCTACATATGCGTTTTTTAATTTGTGCGTCGTTGGTAGATTTCGCGCATAACTTTCCACTCCCATTGGCGCTTTTTTGGAATTTTGCTGTACTAATTTAGTACATTACCTGTTCTGTAAATCTTGCCCATAGTGTGCAACAATCCGATTCCCGGAAGTTAAAACTTTGTCCATCCCATAGGGGAACTGATTTTTAACGATAACCTATAAAGATGTAGATTGACTGTGAGCCACAATTGTAAATGCTTTTGTTAAAGCCATAGGCCTGTATTATTCCAAATTATATATATATATATATATATATATATATATATATATATATATATATATGTATAGCAAACTGTGACTCTTGAACCTTGGCCCTCTCACCCCCCTCGCTTGTCAGGAAAAGTAAACACTCTAAAAATAGTATAGCTTAGCATTATCTCTGCACCTTTGAGAAGAAATGCCACAATCAGAGTGAGCATCAAAGTTATCACCAAAATGAAACAAAAAGTAATAAAATGCAAATAATCATTACAAAAAACTGCATTATCACACAATCGGTGTGTCATTTCAGTGGAATATAACTGGCCACAAAACCAACCAAATTTAATCTAAGCTGACGCATCATGACTGCACTCAGACTAAAGCACATTAGCGACAGACACTTCCGCATGTTGATAATAAATCATTAGACTGGCACAGCAGCCCATTAAATGTATGTAACAGACCTTATTAAACTTATGATTTGGGAAAAATGTAACTTTATTATGCAGAACTACAGCAAATGTGCATGGTCGCTAAGTTAGCAAATTTAAAGACTGACCAGTAATTCTGCAAAATAACTTAACATATATAAAACAATGGTAGTGTAGTATATCCCGACAATGCTTTTTTTGTAGAGAGGTAAAGGGAGGGGAGGGAGGCCTTCACAGGGGAGAGACTAGTTGACACTTCAGGACTGCGTTATTGTCATGTCCAGGCGCAGGTCCTTCATCAGATCTGGATACGGCGGACTGCTGTAAACCTCGGGATAAACAGAGAGAATAATATTAGCGTAGATGCCATTCTTCTCATGATGTAACGAGTACATCAGGATTTATGAGAAGTGTTCCCGGTTCCAGCTGACCTAATCTATGCAGCCTAACATTGAATTATAGAAGTCTATAATGTATTATGTGTATGCTAGGTCAAAGAGATGTGTCTTTAATCTGGCTTTGAACTGACAGAGTGTGTCTGCTTCCCGGACAATGGTAGGAAGACTGTTCCAAAGTTTTGGTGCTAAATAGGAAAAGGATCTACCGCCAGCAGTCGATTTTGATATTCTAGGTATTATCAACTGGACGGAATTTTGAGATCGCAATAGACGTGACGGACTATAATGCTTTTAGAGCTCGCTCAAGTACTGCGGAGCTAAACCATTTAGTGCTTTGTAAGTAATCAGCAATATTTTAAAATTTCTGCGATGTTTAATAGGGAGCCAATGCAGTTTTGACAGAACTGGGCTAATATGGTCATACTTCCTGGTTCTGGTAAGAACTCGAGCTGCTGCGTTTTGGACCAGCTGTAGTTTGTTTATTAAGCGTGCAGGGCAACCACCCAGTAGAGCATTACAATAATCTAGCCTTGAGGTCATGAACGCATGAACTAATTGTTCCGCATTTGTCAATGAGAGCATATGACGTAATTTAGATATATTTTTAAGATGGAAAAATGCGGTTTTACAGATACTAGACATGTGACTTTCAAATGAAAGATTGGTATCAAAGAGCACACCCAGGTTCCTAACCGACGACGAAGACTTAACAGAGCAGCCATCGAGTGTTAGACAGTATTCTAGGTTATTACGTGAGAAAGTTTTTTGTCCAATAATTAGAAACTCTGTTTTTTCAGAATTTAGCAGTAGGAAATTACGAGTCATCCAATTTTTTATATCAGCTATGCATTCCATTAATTTTGTGAATTGGTAAGTTTCGTCTGGGCGTGAAGAAATATAGAGCTGAGTATCGTCAGCATAACAGTGGAAGCTAATGCCATGTTTCCTAATGATATCTCCTAATGGTAGCATGTACAGAGTGAACAGCAGCGGCCCTAGTACTGAGCCTTGTGGTACGCCATACTGAACTTGTGATCGATAAGACATCTCTTCATTTACTGCTACAAACTGATAACAGTCAGATAAGTATGATTTAAACCATGCTAGTGCAATTCCACTAATGCCAACATAGTTTTCTAGTCTATTTAAAAGAATGTTGTGGTCAATGGTGTCAAATGCAGCACTAAGATCGCACACAGTTGTGAAGATACTGCTTTTTCTAATATCTTTGACAGAAAAGGTAGATTCGAGATCGGCCTGTAATTGACTAATTCTGTAGGATCAATTGCGTTTTTTTAACAAGCGGTTTAATCGTAGCTAGCTTAAAGTTTTTTGGCACGTATCCTAATGACAAGTTAAGAAGAGGATCCATGACCTCTGGCAGCATCTCTTTCAGTAGCTTAGTCGGTATAGGGTCTAAAATACATGTTGTAGATTTAGATGGTTTAATGAGTTTAGTAAATTCTTCCTCTCCTATAGCAACGAATGAATCAAATTTTTCCTCAGGGAGACTACAATGCACTGCCTGATGCGATACTGTAGTAGACGGTTGCATAGTTATAATTTTGTCCCTGATATTATCAATCTTATAAGTGAAGAAGTTCATAAAGTCATTACTGCTGTGCTGCTTGGAAACTTCGGTGCTTGAAGCTTTCTTTTTCGTTAGTTTAGCCACTGTTTCAAATAGGATTATGTTTATTTTCTTCTAATAGGGTTGAAAAATAAGCAGATCTAGCAGCATTCAAAAAACCCATTGACTTCGGGGCGATGGAACTGGAAGTGCTAAAATGCTCGCTTCCGCGTTTTGGCCTACAAAGTGATTTCATACCTGCACCAGGTTAGCAGATTTTAAGGGTTTATTTCCTCAAAAAGATTTAATGTTTATTGTCAAATAAATTCCTAAAAAGTTTTTACTTTTAAAGTATATATATGTGTATATGTTGCAATAAATGTAAAATATATTGTATCTATATACACAATCAACATTTAAATCTATTCACCTTTGTAGCAACTTAGAAGTAAGCTTTTTTTCTGCGATTGTCTGGGCACTTCTGATTCATTAAAAGCTATAGTAAATAACTGGAAGAATAGCAAAATACAGTAAATAGTAAAATAATTTGTGCTACATGATATTAATTATAATAAAATGTTTCACATTTTTATTCATCCTTTGCATTTAGGAATTTAGTTTTAAAGGTTTTTGAATGATTATGGTGCAGTAGAAGACATTTTACTCTAGGGATTCATAGTGTACTTTTTTTTTTGCCACTTTATGATTTGAATTCATGTTTTTTTCTGGAGTAGTTCAGAAAAATTGTATCGGCATAATAAGTCAGGGATTTTCTATTTTTCTAAATTAAAAATGCAACTGAGCAAGGTGATTTTGAAACAATGCTGCTTGTGTCGTCCACCTAAACAATGTGCACCAAAACATTCTCTTTATTTTATCTATATAGTAAATGTCTATAATTGAATGTTGGCTATACAACCTTAAATGGGTTTTATTTAATTGTTTAGATCACAAACAGTTTACACACAACAAACCTTTTTATTTTCATATTCAATCATACAAATCTTCATTTTATTGTCATAAAAAAGGTACACACAGTATTTAACAAACACTGAACAAACAATAGCTATAGTCGTACCATTTTAAAACACTCAAAAAAAACAACAAAAAAAACAAAACAAAAATAAAACACTGCCTCATCAACTGAATGGTCAAAAGACAAATATTCTCCAACATTTCTACATTTTAATGCAATAATGCTACAGTTTATATAAAAATGTATTTTTTAATGATTTATATAGAAATTTGTTGAGCTCTTGCTTCATGAATAAGGCCCAGGATTTTGTTTTATAGCTGTGTATAGCTGCCGTATGACCTTGATGTCAAGGATTCATTCTTTCACTGGTATGAGGGAGAGTTTCTCTGCTTGTGTTTCTATATTTATTATCTTAAAACGGCAGTTGATAAGCAGTTTCTTCCATGTACTCTGTGAATAATCGTATCTATCAGGAATTAAGGCTGGTTGTTAGATGCTTTTGCTTGCGCCCCAAATAACACTCATCACTGCTGTGAATATGTAAGTACACCCTATGAAACGTGTCCTTTATCAACATATATGTGGACATAATGATAATTCAGTCAGTACTGAAAGTGAAAGTTATGGTGACATAACAAATAACAGTGAAAAAAACAAAAAGGTTCTTGCCGTTACTTTGTATTATTTATACAATTTCAAAAGCAATTGAATTGTTTCAAAGTAAATCCCACACCATTTTTTTGGGGTGTATTTTCTTTCATTTAAAATGTTGCCCATTCCTCTTTCAGGTTTCACATGACATTGAACTCTGAACTTTGACTTGTTTTTCTCTAAACTCCTTGTCTTTCTTCTGAGCAATTCATTTGTGGATTTGCTTTTACAGTTCAGCTTCATCTGTTGCACAGGTTGCTTCATGCTCTCCTCAAGCACTCTTTGGTATAATATTATAATAATAATGTTATAGTGCCATTTAATAGTAGACATCATGATTTAAAGTTTAGCTCTGAACCAGGGACATTTTGTGAGACCTCTGGCCTGGACAGATTGCCATTGGTCTGAAAAGGTTTCCATTTGCAGACATCTTAGAGTGGAATGGTTTACTAAATTCATTTTCATAAGCTTCAGCAATCTTTCTTCTAAGGGCCTCATTCAGCTCTTTTTAACTTGGCATGATGGCTCTACGTACTTCAGTTCTTACGAGCAAACATGATCAGTTTATTGATGTACATAAGGCGTGGTATTCCTCTTTAAAGATGTTCTCATCTGCACTTGATGTAGTGATAAATGTAGGGGTGTACTGACTGTTTCCACATTAGAAATATATTTAAGGCGTTTTTTAGGCAGTAGAAGTTAATACAAAATGTATACATTCTTACAAATAAAATGTTAATGTCCTCCTAAATAAAAATAAATAAAAGCGTATTACAATACAGGTGCACTAATATGCATTAATTCATGCTTAACTAATGCACAGATAATCATGTGTTAGTGTATGACTCATGAAGAACTAAACCGTTAATTAATGATTACTGCATCAGCAACTAATAAAGATTCTATATGGTTAATATATTTAGTAATATATGAATTGTTATTAATGAAATGTGTCAATGTATTATTTTCTTAATAACATATTTTATTAACTTAAAGTGTAAATTAATGCATTCATTACCACAGTTGGTCAAAGCAATGTACTTCAACTTCCAGTTGTCTGCTTTAATTAATCATTAACTAATGATTTGCAAATGTATCATTATGTTATGACTTTACTTGTTCTGGCACATGACTATTAACTAATTGTTAAGTAATATGGCATTTAAGAGTTTTGACAGTTTGCACATGCAGTGAATGTAATGTCAAAGAATGTGTTTGAAGGATGGGTCGCACAAAAATATCAGCACACCAGAATCTGAACTCCTGACGCTGTTACACTGTGTTTAAACTGGACAAGACCAGCTGTCTACACTGAACATGACAGACAATTGCAAGTCCATTTGTCCTTCGTAACAGAACTAGCACAAGAGCTCAGAGTACGTCAGAGATGGAGTGTGGCATCAGTTTACTGTCGGGGTTTTGTTGTGTAGCGTCACGCCGCATCCAGGGTAGTATCACTAATGGACGCTCTATTGTCTTTGTCCTGTCTAGACACAGTGTTATAAAAAATAGCAGCGCTCGACCGCATGTTCTCAGTGTACCACGACCTCAAGATTAACCTGACATAGTCCTGTGCCATGAACAACAAGGTTCATTGGACTCAGTGAAATCTTGAAGATGGTTGGAGATTGAAATCCATGGCTTAGTGTGGATGTCAAAACCAAAATGGCATATAGTCATCATGTGCCTCAACAAGTAAAGTCATAACATAATGATACATTTGCAAATCATTAGTTAATGATTAATTAAAGCAGACAATTCGAAGTTGAAGTACATGACTTCAAACCATTGTGGTAATTAACGCATTAATTTGCACTATTAGTTAATAAAATATGTTATTAAGGAATTAATACATTATGATACATTTAATTAATAACAATTCATATATTACTTAATCTATTAATCATTTAGAATCTTTATTAGTTGCTGATGCAGTAATCGTTAATTAATGGTTTAATTCTTCATGAGTCATACACTAATTCACATGATTATCTGTGCATTAGTTAAGCATGAATTAATGCATATCAGTGCACCTGTATTGTAAAGTGTTACCATAAAAGCTTTTATAGCATCATTTAGCACCTAGTCTTAAAATAGCACTTGCATTTTTGTACTTCATATGAAATCACCTTGACACAAGAGGCCTGTCTCACAAAGAAATTGGCTACTAGTTAAGTTGAGCAAACTCCAGTTTTTTGTATTGTGAAATAAGCGTGCATTTTTTCAGTCCATGGTGGATCACTTTAATACGGAAGCCCTGAACCTCAATGTAAAAAAAAATATATATATATATTCTGGAAAAAAAAATTTCTGAAAAAAATTTAAAAAAAAAAATGCTGAGAAAAAAAAAAAAAAAAAAATTGCTATCATTTCGAGAATAAAGTCGAAACATTACCAGAATACAGTCTTCTGTTCTGTAGAAGTTGCGTGTGTTTGCATTCATAACGGCACGCGTCCACTGGTGCATAGGCGTGTTTCCAATTCTGAATTTGTGTGTGTGTGTGTATGTGTGTGTGTGTGTATGTGTCTGCCTGTGTAAAGAAATGCACTTGTGAAGTTGAACTGCCTCGGACATGGATCTACACAAAATAGTAGCTTTTTACTTTTATTTGGACTTTCAACAAAAAGAAAATTCGACAGTTGCCAATCTACCAACATGCATTATCATGGCGTTGCCTATTATAGACGAGCACAGACTCCGCCGGAGTAGGTTCACAATCTGGTCGAAGCTTTATGTGGCAGTGTTTTTGACGTGTTTTCGTGCTGGTCTATAATAGGCAACACTATCTGGGTCGAGAACACTTAACAGTAACCGATTCCCTCTTCACCGTTCTGGATATATTTTAAGTGCATCATTCTGTATCCAATCATTTGGCCGGATCCCGTGATTTCCTCAGATAGGCCTATAATAACCACTGGTGGTGGTTGAGGAGAGATTCCCTGAAATTATTGTAAAGCGCTTTTAAGTGTAGGCCTACAGTAAACATATGAAAGCGCTATATAAATGCCTCATTCATGCATGCATGCATGCATGCATTCATTCATTCAGCTGGATTTCTTGATCTAGTCTGAAAAGTGTTTTCGCCTGTAGGCTAAAGTCTATTTCGGCGCAGTATATTTTATAACGTCCTATAGCCTAATGCCATATCGGTAGACCTGTAGATGTTCCTTTTGTTGAAAGCCAAGATAAAAGTAAAGCTATTATTTTGTGTAGATCCAGTTTACACACACACACACACACACACACACACACGTGCGCGCGCGCATGAATGCCTGTGTGGCAATGTGAAATAATGGCAAGCACATACGCAACTTCTACAGAAGACTGTATATTTCGACTTTAATCTCGACATGATAGCATTTTTTTTTTTTTGGGAATTTTTTTTTTTTTTACAGATTTTTTTTTTTTTTTTTTACATTGCGGTTCAGGGCTTCCGTACTTTAACACTGTTCATCAACATATTTACTAAAGCTACACAACTCTGCTGCTTCAGGGTTAGGTTTTGTTGATCAGATTACAACTGGACACTTGATACATTAGCTGTGAGCAAAGTGACATATATCTGCAATGAATGAAGTGTCACAGAATGGTGAAATAGTGAGAGAGGATTCATGTGCAGGAAAAAAAATGATGTTTATTAAATAAATAGAAAACAAAACAAAACTACAAACAAAAACTCCCCGTGAGGGAAAATAAGACAGGCATCTGACAAAACTGGAAACACAATAAGAGAACATCGACAACGAACCAGCACAGGACTGCAAACACAGGGAGACTAAATACAGTAGGAAGCAAACAAAAGAGGGTAATGAAAAAGGCAGGTGGGGCAAATGAATCAATAATCAGGTAACAAGATGGGAGGGGATAGACAATTGACAGGAGAGCACAAGGAAAAAACATGACAAGCCATGCGCTCACAACAAACCAGACTATACCCAACGCATAACAGACCGGGAATGCCAGAGCTCTGTCATCAACCCAAGATGTAACCCAAACAGAAGTGTTAAACTCTGACATGAAGTCAGACGACCTGCATGAAATGGGTGCCAGACATCCAAAATATGCACTTATAGGGGGTTTCCAGGAACAAGAATGGGAACTACTGATATATAGCATCAGCTATCATTAAAAACTGATGAAATGTTGCATGTGTCTTCAGAATATGCCATTGTCCATGTTTTTAAAGTTTTAGCCTGTATTAGGTGTTGAAATTTGGCTGCTGAAGGTTTGTTGATTTGTCCAATTGATATTTAAGGAATAGTTTAGCATTTCTACCAAAGAAAGCACTACATTTCCATGATCAAGTGGTTGTGTACAGCCCATTGTGTTCTGATCCCACATCAACTCTCATTCACACCTACTGTCTTTTCAAAAAGAGAACTGTACAGACAGTTTGGGCTACAGGCCAAAGCCAACATCTGCCTGCGTTAACCGTTAGCCCAACACTAAACAGACATCTGTTGATATAGGATATCCTGTTCTGTCTTTTGTGCTGATGATTCACTCACAACATATTAAAAAACAGGGCATATGTCTAGACGTGGTGTGTAATCAACAAGAGCGTAGGTTTGATTTTGAAATTGGTAGGGATGGGGACATCTCCTGAAGCTGAGCTGCATCTGTCATTAAAGGGACAGTTCGCCTAAAAATGAAAATTCTGTCATCATTTACTCTCCCTCAAAATGTTTTAAACCTGTATGAATTTCTTTATTCTTCTGAACACAAAAGATGATATTTTGAAGAATGTCGGTCACCAGACAGTTGATGGACCCCACATTGACTTCCATAGTAGAAAAAAAAAATCAATAGGGACATATCAGTGTCACTGGATATTGGTAGGGACACGTCCCTAGCGTCCCTACTAAATTCTACGCCCCTGGTAATCAATCACACTTAATCACAGTGTACAGCTTAAGTAATGCTTGCCAGATCTGCCTAATCTTCCTAGTTGCCTAACAAGCAGACCAGGCCTGCTAAATGGGAAACTGCACCATGCATACTGTGCTTTGCTCTAATTTTCTATTAGTCAGCTGCTAAAACAATGCAGACACAGACAACACAATATGAATGCTGTTCATCCCCCTTTGAGTGAAGCTCTGAACACGTCAGGAGAAGGGAAGATGTAACATAATGCTTAAAAAAAAATGTACTGTTTTCAAAATGGGCTTTTGCAGCTTGAAATATAATATCACTAAACCTTCATTGTGAAAGTAAGGTACTTTCCTGCACACCACTTTCATTTTAAACTGATACCTTATGGTGGCTTCTGTAGTCAAAGTCTTGTGTGATATAAAGATTGTGTAATAAAAATATAAAGGTGAATGAAAATACCTTATTTGTTTGATCAAGAACACATCTGGGGATTTGAACTGGACTTGGCTAGAACTTTGAATTGGAACAGTACTTGGGCAGCGACTGATGACGTTTCACAAGTCCAAAAGAACACAAGTACAGACAAGAACGCATATTGAGAAACGGCCACAGGCTCGGCGGCGGCCATCCTGTCCGGATCGGCAGACGTGACGTGAACAGACTCTGGATCGGCGGACATGACATGAACAGTCTCTGGATCGGCGGACGTGACGTGAACAGTCTCTGGATCGGCGGACGTGACGGCAGAGCCACTCAGCAGAGCCACTCATTTACAATGCAAGTTTGATGTATCAATTAGGGTCGTGCAATGGCATGACTGAACTGAGTGGCTCAGATAAGCCCCCCCTAAAAAAAAAAAAATTCATGAGGCATAACTCGTCCATGTTTGTCCACTGAGCCAGGTTGATAAAGTCCGGTACATAGTCTTCTAGACTGCAGTCTCCTTATGGGAGACGCATAAGTCTCACTGGATCCATGTTAGCGAAGTTTTCTGTTACGAACTGCTCCGAGACACGAAGGTTGAGATCCAAATGCAGCTTTAATTTAATCCAGACACGTAATCCAATATACAGGCAATAGGTCAAAACACAGGTAGGCTGTCCAAACAAACAAACAAACAAAACAGGCAGGGGTCAGAGGCAAAAGAGTAATCCACGGAACAGGCAAAAAATCCAAAAACAAGGAGACATGAAACCAGGGAAAACGCTCGGAAATGCAGTGCAACAACATACAAAACTTTGCAGTGTGTGAATGAGTGAACATGGTATAAATAGACTGAGACTAACAATATAATGAGACACAGGTGAATGCAATCAGTGATGATGAGTCCGGGCAGTGAGTTATGGGAAATGTAGTTTGTGAGGGAGTGGTAATAGTCTGGTGTGGAGTGCCCTCTGGTGGCTTTCAAGGGCACTACAGCTGGTGACCGTTACAACTATTGAAAAAGGGAATACATTTCAAATACAATAAAGTATACTTTTTTTTTCATTAGGGATTGTTTATTCTTAGCACCCCCCTTTGAACTGTTAAGCCCCCCTTAGCACCCCCAAGAAAAAATCCTGGAGCCGGCACTGATGACAAATGATAAAAGATCACCAACCTGTTCATTCCCATTATCACAGCCATCCTCCTGTCATGTTTAGACTCCACTGTCCTGTAGGAAATGTTTAGACAAATTTAGCCCATATGATCATAAATACAATTTAAACTACACTACAGTTCAAAAGTTTGGGTAAAATAGTTTTTTTTTTTTTTTGGAAAGAAATTAAAACTTTTATTCTGCATATAATGCATATAATCTTATAATGCATTAAATTGAACAGAATTAAATGTAAAGACATTTATAATGTAACAAAATATTTTTTATTTCAAATAAATGCTGTTCTTTTGAGCTTTCTGTTCAGAATCCCAAAAGAAAATTTATTACAGTTTCCAGAAAAATATTAAATGGGTGGTTGATTATGATTTCACTTTTCTAACTTTAGTTAGTTTGTAATGTTGCTGTTTGAGCATAAACAACATCTGTAAAGTTACAACGCTCAAAGTTCAAAGCAAAGGGAGATATTTGCTTTTAAAGACATCGCTTTTTAAGGACTAACAAACGGCTGGCAGAGACTACAGACATTCCTCCAGGGTTAGTGACATCACCAACCATAGAATTTACATAATCCCCGCCCCCGGAACACAATTTATAGATTATCATGACAGAATATGCTAATTAATGACTAGAAGATAACTTACACATAAGATACATAAATTCATTAACTAACCATTCAGAAACGTCCTGTTGTATTCTACATGTTGTCACTTCTTCTTGAGTCTCTCCATCATTGTCTGCATCCGGTTTGAACATAAAAGGCTAAAAGTTTTTGGAATTTTCAGTGCATGTGAGAGCAAGCTGTTGAAGCTCCGCCCTCTGTGTGGAGCAGCAGCTCATTTGCATTTAAAGGAACAGACACAAAATGGTGCCTTTTTGCTCACCCTCAAAAATGTACAATTTCAACTTGCTAAATTAAAATATCTGTGGGGTATTTTGAGCTAAAACTTCACATACACACTCTAGGGACATCAAAGATTTATTTTACATCTTGTGAAAAGGGCATTATACCACCCCTTTAAGCATCACAACTGTTTTCACCATTGATAATAATGCTTTTTAAGCACCAGATTGGCATATTAGAATTATTTCAGAAGGATCATGTGACACTATAAGACGGATAAATGACTGCATCACAGGGATACATTACATTTTAAAATATATTCAAATAGCAAACAGTTATTTTAAATAGTAATATTTCACAATTTAGGTTTTTATCAAATAAATGCATTAAGCATAAAGACTCCAATATACTCACGGTGAAGTTATTGTTTGTACTTCGCTTAGGGTTAAAACAAAGTTCAAAATAGTATGTGACCAGCGGTATAATCTTATTGAACATCCGACACTGTCCACACTGCTGAGAGCGGCGTTTATATGAATATGTAAATATGTGCTGCACACTTTTCTCTCTTTATAACAAAATAAACACACAACCAAATTTAGAAAATAGCAAGTATTTTTTAAATAAAGCATAAGAAAAGCATCTGATCATAGTAATGTGGATATGTTTGAACAAGCTCTGCAATTCAGAACTCTATTAAACATCACGTTTATTTATATAGCACTTTATACAATAGATAGATAGATCTTTACCATGTTAAACATGAAAACATTTCATCAGAAGTACAACTTAATTTTCTACAATATTAAAGCAGATCTCCTGTGTGTTCATGTTTTCACTCGCGGACGTATGACCTCGACGGACTGAACAGGAGAAATAAAGAGGAAAAGATTTTCCACGTGAGAGAAGGCGGAGCCTCAGCGCACAACTATTACTTATTTGCTACGGGCAAATGGTAGTACAAGTTTACCACCCGTAGTGAACTTTTCTGGAAAGTTCACTTTGGCAAGCTGTTTCGAACTCCTAAAATGAACTCCAAACAAAGTTCGTTTTGGCCTGATTTTGTTCAAAATAACGTCGCATCAGTTTGTTCTTCGATTTCACTTGAAGTATATCGGGGCCTTAAGAGACTTTTTCTAAATACATCTTACCAAACCCAAACTTTTGAACAGTGTATAGGCTACACTAGATCAATATATAAGAAAAAGTACATACAATGAATGTGGTATTTTGAAACAACAACAACAACAAAACACACCTGTTCTTCATCATTGGAATTGGCACGCATTGATACTGGAATCCATTCCCTAAAAATGAAGATGCATTTAACATGGCAGCACTAGATCGACCAAATGTTGGTGCAGTCTGCTGTACTGTTTATAAGCTGATCCTGGAGCCTCTACCACTGCACATTTTGAACATCCCTTTGTCTGACACACCCTTTTCAGGACTTTACTAATGAGCTGATGACCTCAATCAGTTGATTGATTATGGAGACATATGTGCATTATAAACAATATAGAGGTTATAAATTACGGACCCTGTTCACAGACTGATCATGATTATGCACTTTTATTCTGCCTTTCCACAAACATAAAATTGTGATTTAAGCAATGTGTTTTAAAAATATATATTTTCATGAACAAAAACAAAAACAAAACTGAATGTATAATATAACACAATAATATGTATTTTAACATTGCTGCATTTTAACTTAGTTTTTTTTTTGTCAGGACATTTTGTTGATCGCTTGGTTTCTATTTCTGAAGCATCATGCTTGTTAGTCCTCAGACTGTTATGACCAATCTCAGTGGTTTAAAATTCTACTTCCCATAACTGCACATTAAAAATCAAATATAATATGACTGGCTGTGATTGTGTCAAAAAATTGCGTATAACTGGAAAAAGTGTTAATTCATGCTAGGTTTGGACATAATTTATTATTGTAGGGCAATATTAAAATATAACCAAAACAAACAAAAAATTTAAATACAAAACCTTCAAACCCTCAGGTCACACTGAGACAAATGAAGTGTTTAAACTCACGGCTTGGTTTTGAATATCACAACACCAACAGCACCAAGAAAAGCAGAGCTGATTAAAGAACCAAACAGACCCCAACAGACGGTGCTGGATTCTAGTAAAGAATGGTGGAGATAAGTGAAACTTTGTCAAGTTCAAACTTCTACAACATTACTGTTATTCATGAAAGGCAGACAAAGACTATATCCATTTATGCAGACATGGGTTATCACAGATTAGATTTATCCTGATTCCCATGTCCAAAATTGAGATTAATATGATACAGGGATATCCAATTAAAACAATTATATATCACAGTTTTGAATTTCCACATAATGTAGACTTTTAATCTTTTTTTATCTGATAAATTGTAGCATGCATAATTATATTTTTAATGCCAAATGCATAAATGTAAATGTTCTGTTTGCAACCTCAATTGAAATTTAGCAGTTCAGTTCATCACCATATGCAGCACACAACTTTTCATTGGATAAGTGTTTCAAGAATAACAAACAACATGTATAATAACCTATAAAAAAAACTAAACAAAAATAGACTCACCAGTATGAACATTCACATACAGAGAACCTGCTGAGCTTCCATACTGGTTTGAAGCATGGCAGATGTACAAGCCATTAAAGTCAGGGGACAGTTTTGGGGCAGGAAGCTTGTTGCCTTTAAAATAGGGAGTACTTTTATTCTCTCTGTTAAAATAAAGAGATATGAAAGATCACTGAACATACTGGTAAAACAAGGTTGGATAAAATCTGGACAATTTGCCCACAAACACTTAAGCAACCATCCACCAACACCCCAGCAACCATTAACTCCTCAACCTTCCATATCGGCCTCTCTCTCTGAAACCTACAATAACCTTCATGCATCAAGCCTATGACCTTTGCCCCTGGTTAGTAGACGCTCAAAAACAACAAAGTTGACATGAAATCTAAATTGACCCGGTTTATTTTTTTAATGCATGTTACTGGTCTTATTGTAAATGATTCACATGTGAATTACATTTTTTGACCTTGTAATCTTTAATCAAAATTGTATAACTTGCTCTCCCTGTGATACGACTCACTTGATGTCTATGACATGAGATCTATGTTGCAGTTAAGCCAATCACACTCAGATCTGCCTCCATTCCAGTATGCAGTGCTCACTTTTCACAATCCAGTCAACAACTGATGGATAAAATCCTGTCCCGTCCAATGTTTTTTTCTTGCTCACTAAGCCATTTCATAAGAAACATGTCCCAATATAGTAGTCAAATTCTAGAACCTGTGAACTTGGCAGTTTAGCCTCAATATGCAAAAGCAACTTGTCAGCTGTGCAGGCGTTAAAAAATGGTTAGCTTGAGAATAACTGCCACTAAGATAAAGTTGTTCAGTGACTATTTGTCAACATGGCTTTGAATCAATAACGCATTACCTTCTTGCTAATTATCTGTCTGATTTCCCTGTAAAGTCAAAGTAAATAGAAAAAGGAAATGCAAAATTCAGTGCTGAAATACAATATAAATGAGAATAAAAGGAAGAAAAGTTCCAGGCCTTACAGACATCACTGCACTAAAATACAAAATATCGTAAAAACACTGACAAATAAACAAAACCTAAATTTGGCTGAAAATATCAAGGCTTCTCCAGTCAAAATATTATATAGAACTGAGTGCAGATTTTTTATTTTATTTGCAGTTTTATATTACCTAGTCCAGGTGTAGATGGTTGGTTCTGGGTTACTGTCCACTATACACTTGAATTCTTTAGCATTTGTTGGACTGTCAGGAATTATAACCACTGACTCTGGAGGATCTAGGAAAAGAAATTAGGTAGAAAAAATAACTATATCCATAAACAGTATTTACTCTATGTGAAACTGAAACCTTTAGGGTTCACAGGTAGAAACACAGCAGTTTAAGCCATCATTTTGAAGCTGTATGGTTACAGAGATAAGCGCAAAGTTTCGAGAATAGTGATGCCTTCACGCCATGTCAGAAATGTGAGAAAATATAAGTTCTCAACTTAAATTAACAAGTGATGTTCCTCATGGCCGCATGGCACACACAAAACAAACACATCAGAACCTGTGTAGTCTGATTCAAAAATGACTCTTATTGAGTTGGTTCTTTCATAGAATCATCCAAACGACTCAAACGTAGGAGTTTGCCAGTCTGACAAATCCTTTTCTGAATGAACTCACAGAATCCCTCAGAACAGCTACTGAAAGGCTTATTTACTGAAATATAAGTTCATGTTAATGCATAATTGCTTCATTACAGCCATTAGTATACTCTTATTTTCTGTGCTCTTATTTCATGAAGAAAGCAAAACTATGTTCACTCATGTCTTCGTTATGATTATCGTCATCCCCTATTTTTTTCTGCACAAAAAAACCAACACAATTTAATATAGATAATCGCATTTAGAATGTGAAGTTTGTATTTTATATGAAAAGTATATAACAGTCATTTGTATGCAAGCTGTTGGTTGATACCTCAAATACTTACAATGAATGTTTATCGTGTAGTTTATTACGAGGTCTTCTCTTAGGGTGTTGTGCTTCACCTCACACTGGATGTTCTTTTTGTTTAAATGTTTGAATGGGACTCCAAGTAGGTAGGACACAACAGTAATGGTCCTATCGGGGTGCACTGTATGGTTGGTTTCAGTCCTCAGAGAGTTTTCCAGATCTCCTAATCTCCACATCACAGCTGGAGCAGGCCAAGCATTAGAGGCAATGCATGATGCCAATGTAGCCTCAAAACAACCAGTAACAGGAGCTTCCCCTTTCACATTAACCACAGGACGGGCTACATTTGAAATAGAAAAAAAGATAATCATTAAATCATTCAACTGTAAAAACTAACTGACTATACTAACTAAAATAGCTTAGTCTGCTCTAGGTCTGCTCATAACAACTAAAAACATGTGAAATATAAATGTAACAAATTTTTCTAGCACATAGATGAAAGGCCCTGATAAACTCACGGCAAAGTTCTTTTTCGTTCTTCGCTTAAGGCCTATACTGTTTCTGAACATCTGACGCCAACCACTGCTGAGAGCGTTTAGATGAATATGTAAATATGTGCAGTGTGCTTTCCTCTCAACAGCAAAAATAAACACACAATACAATTGAGAAAACCGCATGCATTTTAATAAAGCATATTATATCTGACCTTAGCAACGTGGATATGTTTGCATGAGCTCTGCAATTCGGCACTCTAAAAGTCACATCACATTAATTTATATTAATGCACTTTCGATAGATTATGTAAAATCAAGCAGCTTTACCGTCTCAAATGAGACAAAACGTTTGAGTGTCTTTTTTTTCATCAGAAGTACAACTTCATTTTCTACAATAAAGCAGTGTGTTCATGTTTTCACTCGCGGATTGTCTGACCTCGACGGACTGATCAGGAGAAATAAAGCGGAAAAGATTGTCCATGTAAAAGAAGGCGGAGCCTCAGCGCACACCTATTACTTATTTGTTACAGGCAAATAGTAGTACAAGTTTACCAGCCATAGTGAACTTTTCCGGAAAGTCACATAAGTTCATTCGATTTCGCTTAAAGTATATTGGGGGTCTTAACTCCCAAAACAAACTCCAAACGAACATTATTTCGGCTTGATTTTGTCCAAAAGGACGTCATATCAGTTCGTTCTTCGATTTCGCTTGAAGTATATTGGGGCCTAATTCCCAAAACAAATTCCAAATGAACTCCGTTTCACCTGATTTTGTTCAAAATTACGTCATATCAGTTCGTTCTTTGATTTTGCTTGAGGTATATCAGGGCCATAAGTCTGTTATGTAAGCGTGAACTACTTATATACTAAAATAATTGAGTTGTTTGGGAGATATTACTCTCCACTATTATGGGAGAAAACACAGAGATATGCATATATGTCATTGCTGTAAATCAGAGAAAAAATATGAACAAGCCATCATACCAAAAACTGTGGCATTGATGTCCGTCTCAAATGGCCCGCTAGGAAATAAGTTGAAAACGCATGTGTAGATCCCTTCATCTAGAAGCCTCATTCTGAGCAGCTGAATTGATCCATTTTTCTCTGCAACGTTTCCAATGAATTGTACTCTGTCCCGCAATCCATTTTTGTGTTCAGTTATGCCATCTGGCCGAATGGCAAAGAAGATCTCTTCTTGAGGGTTTTCTCTTGTCTTTTTCATCCATATAATACGAGTTATTCTATCATCAGTCTCAGTCAGCTGACACAACAAAGTGGCATTCTCTCCATAAATGACTGTTGTATCATGACCAATAACCTTTACACCTTTAACAGAAAAAAATGCACAAAGTACATGGATTAGCAAACACATGGAGATGTTCAGTTAAGCAAGTAGCATGAAGCAGAGCCGTTGACAATGCCTAGTGACTCAGAGAACCTTTAATGACTTTCTTTCTTCTGCAGAACAAGTTTTGGTTTTGACTTCTGTTTGAACAAATGTCCCAGGACATTAAAAAAAATCTTTATGCTCTACAAAATAAAGAAAGTCATACAGGTTCGAATGACATGAGGTTGAGTAAATTATGACAGAATTTAACTTTTTGGAGTGAACTCATTAACAGCCACAGACACTCTTTCAGCATGGTCCTGCTGATAAAATTGCTTTAAGGTGTCATAAAACCCTAAAATACATTTGTTTAAGATGTTAACATGCATATGTGCTCATACATTATTTTCAATACTAAGGGGAAAGTGGTTATTTATTATTATTATTACTATTTTTTGCCACATTCACAAGGATTAACTTCCAAATTATTTAGATCTAATAGCTACAACTGCCTCGTACACGAGAACAGACAATAGTGGAAAATTAGAGATAAATATGTTTTAGAGATACATATGTTTAATTTCACTCAAAAAAGCAGATCATGGTGCATATCCTAAATGAAGTGAGCAAGCTCAAGCTTTTTCAAGATCATATTTCATCTACTTCAGTGCTCCAAACATAAACCAGCACCATTTATGAGCATTTATTCCATACATTCAAAACATGAACTCATGATGATTGATTATTCAAACAAACAGCAAACTTATGCTGGTTCCAGAAAATAAAGTACAAATTATCAAAACTAATTTGATTTTGTATATTTCTATCATGACAAATCTCTGAAGATAAGACAATGTTTATGTTTTTGGTCTTGGCGGAATAGATCTGCTCTACTAATAGATCTGATTATTGCTGTTGTAGATTATTGTACAGGTACTTGCAACTGTCAATACGCTGCTGTGAGCAAGTAAGACACACTGCTTCAGCACAAATTTAACTTAATTAGCATATTTAAAATGTCCAATTCCGTCCATTTTTTAATGGGATTAATAGAGTCTGCTTTTGAAACCGCATACTCACTGAGTAGGTACTTAATTTCAACAAGTACTGTACTTGTTGCTTAACAAGCGCTAAAAGAGTACGTATATAGCCTGATCACATTAAGTATGAATGCAATCCGGGACATCTGACATGTTGACTTTATCATGTGACCTACGATGTTATCACAAGCGCAACAACTTAAAAGATATGAGCGACAGGTTTAATTCATCAATCTGTAAATATCTTGATATTGATTAAACTTGCTCATTTTGTGGGCTTGTTGAAGAATCAAGTGCCCATTTATTTTGTGATTGTAATTTAAACAATACATTTAGGGTTGATTTAAGTTCTTATATTTTAAACCCTACTAATGTGACCCACATTTTTATCCATAAATACATTATTTTTAATTACAAAAACCCAAAATCATCATCTCTTAAATATGTTGCTAATTTCTTTATTTTATATGCAAAAATGTTCACTCACAAGCAAAAGTGGCTTAAATCTCCTTTCTGTTTTCCTGTTTCTTATTGAATTTAACTCTCATTTCATTCCTCAGGCTTATAAAAAAAATAAAATAAATCAACAACAACAACAAAAAAAGATGTATTATGATGAATTTTTCAAAGATATTTAACCTTGTCATTGTGCTTTTTTCCTGTGTATAATCTCATATTATGATGTACGCAAACCCATGATATTTATGTTTTCTTTTCATTATGATTGTTCATTGTTAAAGATACAACCATGGTATCTTTCCCTGATCTTGTATGTAACTATAAGTTCTGCAATAACAAAATGTTATGGGGGACAGGTGCACTAACACCTCATAACATCAGCAAGGGCGCTCGTTCTAGGTATCGTTTGCTATGTTTGGAATGTCTGCACAAAGGAGATAGACTCAAAGATCTCGCCTTTGGAGAAGACTGTTGATTTCATACTTGAAAAATTAAATTATCACTCCTTAAAAATTAAGATTTCCCCAGAAAGAATTGCATTGCTAGCCCCAACACTTCCACACAATAATGATAAACACTGACTAATACTTAATTGTATTACTTTTTTTAAACTAAAAATTATATATTTTATTAAAAAAAGCTAAATGTAATTTGTTTTGTCATATGACATAACTATGCATGAATACACACAAGACAAATGCAGTGAACATCTCAATTTTCAGTCAAGCAATGAATGAATGCATAAATTAATAATTTATTTACTGACAACAATAAGAAACATGAATAAATGAGTAAAATAATGAATAAAAGTAACCATCACAATAAACAAATGCATATACAAGTCAACAACACATGAAACAAAGCTTTATTCAAACTTATTGTTCTAACAATCACGTATTTACAGGCAATGAACCCACATCCTACCATCTCAACACAGCTGTGCCAATACTTCGGCTTCATTCTGATGAAGCAGCCAACCACCGTGTCCACCTTAGCCTTTGACATGCTGAAAACACACTGCTATATTTTCTTCATGGCCAGAGGTGAGCCATGCCTTCGTGCCTGGGGTTGTTGTGCACTTCTCTGTGCTTCACTATCGGAGGAAAAAAGGGCAGGTGGAGGGTCTCATCCGTGGCACTGTACCATTTCCAGGATGCTGCTGTCTCCTCATCCTCAGTGCTCATCAGTCTGCCAACATTTCAGATCCTACAAAAATGCACAAACATTAAACAAAAGCAGTCATTTTAACTGCATAATGTAACATGTAACATCCAGACGAGATTCACGTTAACTCTGTGATTTATGAACTCAATACTACATTTACATGTTGAGGTTGTTGCTGATGCTGATGTGTTAACTGACTTTTTATCCAACATAAATGTTCCTCAATTTATTAACAGTACTAATGGACAATTAAAATACATGTGTGTAACTAAACATATGTTTAGTTACTTTATAGATTTATTTACCTTATTTACAGCACATGCATCTAATGTAAACCGTGTTGACAACAGTGAATTCTCCTACATAATAGCACACATACACCACTCAGATTTCTATTTCATGTTGTGATGTGCTCTTCTGCAATACTTCAAGAATATTTTCCTGTCAGATGTAAATAGACATTTAAAATAAGCGTCTTTAAGATGTATATGGTTTATGCAAATCCACTTTAGCGACGTACGTGTGCTTACTGGAGCTCCCCTAGCTATACATAATAAAATGTGTTTTTAAAGCAAAATCATAACTATACTGTCTAGCGTCTTTACACCTTCAACAATTCAACAGTTTACTCTACAGTAGTTCAACACGTGATTTTAACACAAGGAACCGTGTTTACTCACATTTGAAAACACCCGCGTCACTGATCTCCACGATGTTCGATTATGACCAGAGCCCGTCTACGGAGAGCCTTGGCACTTCCTATTAAGTCCTATTGTATAGATCTTGGTTGCAGTTCCATTAGAATTCCACTGGAGGTGATCGTGGGCGAGTGCAGACTGAATGGGAGTCTATGGGGCTAGACGGCTAAATTTGTCTCTTTCACCCGATTGCCGTTGAGAAATCTCAGATTTTATTGTAGGTTTTGCAAGTTCAACATGGGTTATAGGTCGAAAATTGAATGAAAGAGTACTTATGTCTTTTCGATTTCTTACAGGTTGAGTTGTTGTTGCCCATAACACGCTAGCATTCTGCTAATGAACGCTGATTGGTCAGTGAAGGACTGATTACGACCAGAGATACCGCTTGATGGCATCGTGGCATCCGAAGCGGGACCAGAAACAAACAAAACAAAAACTCGTCTAGCACGTGTGTTTACCTGTGTCAGCTGTGTTGTCGATGCCTCGAGAGAAAAGAAAGTGCAGAGCGCGAAAGCACCAAAGCGACTGAAGGATTGCCGTAAAGCAGTATCTCTGGTCGTACGATGTGCATGACGTCATTGACACTTTAAAAGACTTTTTAAAGCAAATAAGTGACTCTAAAAAATCTAACACCCAACAATGTGTAATTTCTTTGCATCTCCTTTCGAATACAACATTCAAATTACTAGACAAAAAATTATATCCTGAGAAATGTGAATTTTGAGGGGTATAGCGCCATTGACCTCCATTCATTCTGCACTCGCCTGCGAGCGCCCCCGCATGGACAGAGACAGTTACTGCAGCCAGTCCAGAAACCGGAAGTAACCAGAGAGTGCCAATTCTCTTCCTATTAGACATTCTCTGTTATGACGCATCCTCTCCCGTGGCCTCCTGGGATAGAAAAGTATCCGTCATGGGTGCTTCAGAATCTGGGCAGAAGCAGTAGGCCATCCGGGAACTTCTCGCCTACTCTTTTTAATAAATACTGAAGTTTCGGACATACTACTCCTTTCACATACGATTTTCTCCAACTGTAAAGTAGGCATATTCGGACCATTCGGACGCACTATTATACGCACATCCTAATCTCACGAGAATTAGTACGTCACCCACCCAGGTAATTCTCATCTACTCTTTTAAGAATACTAAGGATTCGTACATATTCGCTTGCCTACTGCTTTTCCCCCTACTATATAGTAGGGAAGCATATGGTTTCGAACTAAGCTGACAATATTGACGTCACGTCGAGTGAGAGTACATGGTAGCGTATATCAGAAATTTTCAGATGTACTCATTACATGTGCTTTTATACAAGTTACCTTAAAATAACTTTATTTGCATTATGTTTTTATCACTATTGCTTATTTAGTTTTAGCTTATTTCCAACAAATGGCAATAGTGCATAATAATTGTAAGTTTGTTTTATGACCACTGAGTGAAATGACTTGCCTAAAAGGGACTTTGTTGTTACATTGGTTCTGAAGTGAGGTACAGCAATTTAAACAGGTTCATACCATTAGTCAATGACTTCTTTTTTTGCTTGGATGCTACAAAAAGAGAAACCATGTTACAAAATTAGACTATGAGGTATATGGGTCAATGACGTGACGCCTACATTTTCTGTCCGATTGCATTTTTTCAGGCAAAAATGGGTTTAAATGCATAAAAAGATACTGTATATTTTTAGTACCTCTCCCATGTATGTACTCACTTTAACTTTTCAAAAACCTTTACTTATTTTTTTTTTTTTTGTTATTTAAAGTGTCAAAACATCATGTGGTGCGACCATCCAGCCATAACTTCTGTTTTGAAAACGTCTTTGAAATTACTCTGAATTTATTCAAATTTATATTCTGCACTATTTGGCATGATTTCCAAAATGTTTTGTAATCCTTTAAAAAAATTCAAAGCATTTGTATTTATATTTCCATCATAATATACAAACAAACTTTGTCCGATGATGTCCATTTTATGAAATATCATGTGGTGCAACCATCAAGGAGCTACCATTTTGGGACTTTTATGTTGAAAACTATTCAAACACAGGAAGTTACATCATAAACCAATTTACCAAGGACCCATGGGCCCTGTCCCAAATGGAACCCTAAGCACTCGCGGTCTTCCTCTGAGTCCGCACTTTCGTGACGTAATGCCGCTTTGACTGTCGGGAAGATGTCTGCTGCGGGCTCGGCAAAAGTGCGCATCAAGGGCGCAAATCGACCACATGGGGGCGCTCGCGAGCACCCTTCCGAGATCTAAAAATGACAAATAGGACACACTGCGGTCTCACGGACTTAACGGACACGCGCACGCGCACGCGCACGCGGCAGCCATTGTAGTCCACAAGACCGAAAGTGCACATGAAGTGTGCCATTTGGGACAGGACCATGGAAGCAGCAAGCAGGTTTGTAATTCTCTCAAATTGGAAAAAAATAAATAAACCTTTGTAATGGTTGGTATGTAGTTGCCAAATTTGGATGTCATGTGGTATGACCTCAAAAAAATTTAATATTAAAGTTATTTCTACAAATATATATTTTTATTATAAATTTCATAGTGACCTTTTTTGGCAAGCTAGCTTGTTTTGTTTAGGTGGCACAAATATGGTTATTTTTCTTATATTGTTGAGGTTGATCATACACTTTCTAGAGCAGTGGTTCTCAATCTTTTTTGGGCCAGCGTCCCCTATCCAATATCCAGGTCCCTGACCGCCCCCCACCCCCAAACTAATGAGTGAGCAGGAACAAGTGAGAGTTAACAGATCAAATGAGTAGGCCTACAAAATTGTAATTTATTAATACAATCGAACTATACTCCAGTGATTAATCCAAAAAAAAAAAAAAAAAAAAAGCTATAAACTGCATTGGCATAGCAATACCAGTGTTTTTCACAGGGTTTTTGGAAAATCTGTGGTGGGTGGACCTTGGGCCTTGTAGGGGGGTTCGGGGTCAGTTTTGTGCATTTTAATGTTAAATTCATAAATCTGGTGCACTTTGAGAGTTCAAAATTAAAAGCTCCAACCCATATTCAGTGTGCAAATTAAAGGAAAATTCAAACCTCTTTTAGTTGTGTCTACATTACACTACTACATAATAATAGTTATAATATTAATCCCATGACAGTAGCCATATATTGTAAAACAAATGCACTGAAAAATAAAGGACAGTCATTAAAGTTTGCACTTAGGTTTTATTACGCATTTAGAAGAGGATTGCAAGAAGCTGCTTACATATGAACAATTAAATTATTTTTGTATTATTAATTATTTTTATATCTTGAAACTACCCAAGCAGCGTTTCGCGCTCAGATGTGATGGCGGAATGAATAGCCTACATTACCAAAATGTGAATGCAGAATATATTTAAATTATCCAGCAAATTGTCATTTTCTCCTTACTGTCTTGGGAGTTAACAATAATGCCTGACCAGTAAATTGCTTTTAAAATATCTTGCTTCCAACGCCCCCCGTTGCTCTCTGAACGCCCCCGTTGAGAACCACTATTCTAGAGCAACAGAAAAAAATGAAAAACATGTGACTGGCTGTTTTTATTGAAAGCTGGGCAAATGAAATGTACCTCTACCTGATCTGATATAATTTATTTATGTTTTTTTAAAATGTGTAATTGAAAATACTCTAATTTATGATAATTTATAATATTTAATTATTCCATATGTGTGTAATATCACAATAATAACAGAATCCCAGTCAAACACCATACTAATGAATAATATACAGGCCTATATTTTTATTTGAAGGTAACGTTACATCATAATAGCAATAGATTTTGAGCTAAGATTATTTTTTTCCACCAGGTTATGATGAATAATGGAAAACGGTCTACAGTAGGCTAGGCTACAAATCCAATAGGCCTAAGGCTACATCTAATCAAATTTTCGCTTAATAAATTGACAAAAACTTTCTAATATCCAAAAAAATAATTCACAGATCACTTTTTTTCCAATAACAAATCATCAACGCTTATATTACACAACAAAGGGAAACATCTGCGCGTGTAAACAGCAGCTAATGGCCTTTTTGTGTGTGAAAATTACGTATTCTCTGTCATGATATAACCTAATAGGCTACAGATAACAGCACATTGATAACAATTTCTGCTGCCTACTCACCTGAAGTTCTAGCGTAGATGATTGAAAATATAATAAAACCAAGCGTCAGAGTCAAAGGAGAGAAAGGGAGCATTTCGTAATGTTTTAAAGACAGCCCGTCGACCCATACTCAAATACCCTTCATTCCTTGTATGGACCTTCCATCCTGTTATTTCAGGTGCGTTTGCCTGTAATCCATTGTTTAATTCATTCGTTTTCCTTCTAAGATGCACGAAGACATAGCCATGGTGTGTCACTGCGGTCAAGCCAGCCGCGGTGTGAAAATACACGGTAAAGCCAGCCGTGTATTTTTTTTTTTTTCAAAAAAAAAAAAAAGAAAGCGTGTGAGTATGGCAAGCCCTTTTAACATTTAAAAGCTAATTTTGACTATCCGGAATTAACATTGTAGATATCAACAATGTCTTTCTGGCTAGTCGTAATTACATTTTGGATAGTTGGAATTGTCATTCAAGATATCTGTAATGTAATTGTGACTAGTCGAAATGGCAGATAGAGATATCTGTAATTCAGTTTTGACTAGGCAAAACTGAATTACAGATATCTGCAGTGACGTCATTGAAAACGACATTTATGGCAAGCCGTTTTAACATTTAATCATTTAAACCGACTAGTCTCTATTTTCATGCTACTAGTACTATGGCAAGCCGTTTTAACATTTAATAATTTCAACCGACTAGTATCTATTTTCATGCTACTAGTACTTATTTTTTAGATACTAGTATCTATTCCATTAAGTACTAGTACTTATTCATTAGCTACTAGTGCTTATTCTTTAGGTACTATGGCAAGCCGTTTTAACATTTAATCATTTAAACCGACTAGTCTCTATTTTCATGCAACTAGTACTTATTTTTTAGATACTAGTATCTATTCCATTAAGGCGAGACACTACAGGTGAATAGGGTAAAATTTTTAACTAGCAGATATCACCATGAAACTTTCACATTTGATTACCTACATTAAGATGAGAAAAAAATGTATTACAAGTTTTCTGTAATTTAATGTTTAAATATGCAAATTAGGCAATATCTAATCAAATATGCACTAATTTGCATATATTTTAAAAAACGAAATCTGAGTATTGGATAAAGCCAGGTTAAAAATTATTTTTTCAATGTGTTCACATATTAGATGGGGAAAAAATTACAGAGGGATTTATGGATATCTACTTTTGTTATCCTGTAAATCAGAAAATACTGTCAATAGCCTTAAAAAAATGATTTTCGCCATGTTTTTTGGAATAAAATGTTATATAAATCAGGCTAGGAATAATATATTTACAAATCCCTCTGTAAATGTCTTCATAATTTAACTAGGTACAAGACTGGAAAGTTTGGTGTATATAGGTGCTACTGAAGTGGAGATTTCGGACTTGGAGTATGAGAGAACAGTCATTTTGAGAAAACAGGCTTTAAAGATTTATCATCAGCCAATGAGATTGCGCATTCAGCCCTTTTACTTTCACGATTGGTTGCTTATAAAAAGGAAATGACCATATTTGGATCCGACAGGATTGTACACAAGAGAGAGAGCTTCCTAACGGTGCTTGTGATGACAGGCTGCCGGCAGAGATCGCGGAGCAGCATGTTGATTTACAACGCAAACTTTTGTTGAATTTATGAGAAATCTACAGATGCAAACAGACAAAGTGTAATAAAATAAAGACCTAAATGTGCATTTCGGACTTTTTTTCAACACAAGTCTGAAAGAAGACATGTTATTGAAGACAAATATCCAAAAATCTCAAAATTGATCAGTAAAAAAAAAATGATGTTTTTGCCTGCCGTGTCTCGCCTTAAGTACTAGTACTTATTCATTAGCTACTAGTGCTTATTCTTTAGATACTAGTACTTATTCTTTAGGTACTAGTACTTATTCAATAGATACTAGTACTTATATGGCAAGCCGTTTTAACATTTAATCATTTCAACCGACTAGTATCTATTTTCATGCTACTAGTACTTATTTTTTAGATACTAGTATCTATTCCATTAAGTACTAGTACTTATTCATTAGCTACTAGTGCTTATTCTTTAGGTACTAGTGCCTATTCTTTAGATACTAGTGCTTATTCTTTAGGTACTAGTACTTATTCAATAGATACTAGTACTTATTCATTAGATACTAGTACTTATTCATTAGATACTAGTACCTATTAAATAGATACTAGTACTTATTCATTAGATACTAGTACTTATTCATTAGATACTAGTTCTTATTTATTAGATACTAGTACTTATTCATTAGTTACTAGTACTTATTATTAGATACTAGTACTTATTCATTTGATACTAGTACCTATTAAATAGATACTAGTACTTATTCATTAGATACTAGTACTTATTCAAATAGTGACTAGTAACTATTCTTTTGTTACTAGTAACAATTTTTTTTTATTTGCCATTGACTTCTATGGGGATCTGTCATTTAGATATCAACTATTCAGTTCTGACTAGTATGTATTCCAATTGTGACTAGTACGTATATATTAGATACTAGTAGCTATTAATTAGGTACTAGTACTTATTTTTTTAGATACTAGTACCTATTACTAGATACTAGTATGTATTCAATAAATACTAGTACTAAGTCATTAGATACTAGTACCTATTAAATAGATACTAGTAACTATTAAATAGATACTAGTACTTATTCATTAGATACTAGTACTTATTCAATAGATACTAGTACTTATTCTTTAGATACTAGTATTTATTCATTAGATACTAGTACCTATTAATTAGATACTAGTACTTATAAATTAGCTACTAGTACTTATTCAATAGATACTAGTACCTATTTATTAGATACTAGTATTTATTCCAAATGTTACAAGTACAATTTTTTATTTTACTAGTCACAACTGCTTTTTTACTCGTCTTATTTTAAGACTAGTCAGAACGGCCACTGGAGAGTTCAATTAAAAATCTTACTAGTAAAATAAAAAATTGTACTAGTAACATTTGGAATAAATACTAGTATCTAATAAAAAGGTACTAGTATCTATTGAATAAGTACTAGTAGCTAATTTATAAGTACTAGTATCTAATTAATAGGTACTAGTATCTAATGAATAAATAATAGTATCTAAAGAATAAGTACTAGTATCTATTGAATAAGTACTAGTATCTAATGAATAAGTACTAGTATCTATTAAATAGGTACTAGTATCTATTTAATAGGTACTAGTATCTAATGACTTAGTACTAGTATTTATTGAATACATACTAGTATCTAGTAATAGGTACTAGTATCTAAAAAATAAGTTCTAGTACCTAATTAATAGCTACTAGTATCTAATATATACGTACTAGTCACAATTGGAATACATACTAGTCAGAACTGAATAGTTGATATCTAAATGACAGATCCCCATAGAAGTCAATGGCAAATAAAAAAAAATTGTTACTAGTAACAAAAGAATAGTTACTAGTCACTATTTGAATAAGTACTAGTATCTAATGAATACATACTAGTATCTATTTAATAGGTACTAGTATCAAATGAATAAGTACTAGTATCTAATAATAAGTACTAGTAACTAATGAATAAGTACTAGTATCTAATAAATAAGAACTAGTATCTAATGAATAAGTACTAGTATCTAATGAATAAGTACTAGTATCTATTTAATAGGTACTAGTATCTAATGAATAAGTACTAGTATCTAATGAATAAGTACTAGTATCTATTGAATAAGTACTAGTACCTAAAGAATAAGCACTAGTATCTAAAGAATAGGCACTAGTACCTAAAGAATAAGCACTAGTAGCTAATGAATAAGTACTAGTACTTAATGGAATAGATACTAGTATCTAAAAAATAAGTACTAGTAGCATGAAAATAGATACTAGTCGGTTGAAATGATTAAATGTTAAAACGGCTTGCCATAGTACTTATTCATTAGATACTAGTACTTATTCATTAGATACTAGTTCTTATTTATTAGATACTAGTACTTATTCATTAGTTACTAGTACTTATTATTAGATACTAGTACTTATTCATTTGATACTAGTACCTATTAAATAGATACTAGTACTTATTCATTAGATACTAGTACTTATTCAAATAGTGACTAGTAACTATTCTTTTGTTACTAGTAACAATTTTTTTTTATTTGCCATTGACTTCTATGGGGATCTGTCATTTAGATATCAACTATTCAGTTCTGACTAGTATGTATTCCAATTGTGACTAGTACGTATATATTAGATACTAGTAGCTATTAATTAGGTACTAGTACTTATTTTTTTAGATACTAGTACCTATTACTAGATACTAGTATGTATTCAATAAATACTAGTACTAAGTCATTAGATACTAGTACCTATTAAATAGATACTAGTACCTATTAAATAGATACTAGTACTTATTCATTAGATACTAGTACTTATTCAATAGATACTAGTACTTATTCTTTAGATACTAGTATTTATTCATTAGATACTAGTACCTATTAATTAGATACTAGTACTTATAAATTAGCTACTAGTACTTATTCAATAGATACTAGTACCTATTTATTAGATACTAGTATTTATTCCAAATGTTACAAGTACAATTTTTTATTTTACTAGTCACAACTGCTTTTTTACTCGTCTTATTTTAAGACTAGTCAGAACGGCCACTGGAGAGTTCAATTAAAAATCTTACTAGTAAAATAAAAAATTGTACTAGTAACATTTGGAATAAATACTAGTATCTAATAAAAAGGTACTAGTATCTATTGAATAAGTACTAGTAGCTAATTTATAAGTACTAGTATCTAATTAATAGGTACTAGTATCTAATGAATAAATAATAGTATCTAAAGAATAAGTACTAGTATCTATTGAATAAGTACTAGTATCTAATGAATAAGTACTAGTATCTATTAAATAGGTACTAGTATCTATTTAATAGGTACTAGTATCTAATGACTTAGTACTAGTATTTATTGAATACATACTAGTATCTAGTAATAGGTACTAGTATCTAAAAAATAAGTTCTAGTACCTAATTAATAGCTACTAGTATCTAATATATACGTACTAGTCACAATTGGAATACATACTAGTCAGAACTGAATAGTTGATATCTAAATGACAGATCCCCATAGAAGTCAATGGCAAATAAAAAAAAATTGTTACTAGTAACAAAAGAATAGTTACTAGTCACTATTTGAATAAGTACTAGTATCTAATGAATACATACTAGTATCTATTTAATAGGTACTAGTATCAAATGAATAAGTACTAGTATCTAATAATAAGTACTAGTAACTAATGAATAAGTACTAGTATCTAATAAATAAGAACTAGTATCTAATGAATAAGTACTAGTATCTAATGAATAAGTACTAGTATCTATTTAATAGGTACTAGTATCTAATGAATAAGTACTAGTATCTAATGAATAAGTACTAGTATCTATTGAATAAGTACTAGTACCTAAAGAATAAGCACTAGTATCTAAAGAATAGGCACTAGTACCTAAAGAATAAGCACTAGTAGCTAATGAATAAGTACTAGTACTTAATGGAATAGATACTAGTATCTAAAAAATAAGTACTAGTAGCATGAAAATAGATACTAGTCGGTTGAAATGATTAAATGTTAAAACGGCTTGCCATACAAGTACCTATTACTAGATACTAGTATGTATTCAATAAATACTAGTACTAAGTCATTAGATACTAGTACCTATTAAATAGATACTAGTACCTATTAAATAGATACTAGTACTTATTAATTAGATACTAGTACTTATTCAATAGATACTAGTACTTATTCTTTAGATACTAGTACTTATTCATTAGATACTAGTACCTATTAATTAGATACTAGTACTTATAAATTAGCTACTAGTACTTATTCAATAGATACTAGTACCTATTTATTAGATACTAGTATTTATTCCAAATGTTACTAGTATGATTTTTTATTTTACTAGTAAGATTTTTAATTGAACTCTCCAGTGGCCATTCTGACTAGTCATAACATAAGACGAGTAAAAAAGCAGTTGTGACTAGTAAAATAAAAAATCTTACTAGTAACATTCGGAATAAATACTAGTATCTAATAAATAGGTACTAGTATCTATTGAATAAGTACTAGTAGCTAATTTATAAGTACTAGTATCTAATTAATAGGTACTAGTATCTAATGAATAAGTACTAGTATCTAAAGAATAAGTACTAGTATCTATTGAATAAGTACTAGTATCTAATGAATAAGCACTAGTATCTATTTAATAGGTACTAGTATCTAATGACTTAGTACTAGTATTTATTGAATACATACTAGTATCTAGTAATAGGTACTAGTATCTAAAAAATAAGTACTAGTACCTAATTAATAACTACTAGTATCTAATATATATGTACTAGTCACAATTGGAATACATACTAGTCAGAACTGAAAAGTTGATATCTGAATGACAGATCCCCATAGAAGTCAATGGCAAAAAAAAAAAAAATGTTACTAGTAACAAAAGAATAATTACTAGTCACTATTGGAATAAGTACTAGTATCTAATGAATAAGTACTAGTATCTATTTAATAGGTACTAGTATCTATTGAATAAGTACTAGTATCTAATAATAAGTACTAGTAACGAATGGATAAGTACTAGTATCTAATAAATAAGAACTAGTATCTAATGTATAAGTACTAGTATCTAATGAATAAGTACTAGTATCTAATTAATAGGTACTAGTATCTAATGAATAAGTACTAGTATCTAATGAATAAGTACTAGTATCTATTGAATAAGTACTAGTACCTAAAGAATAAGTACTAGTATCTAAAGAATAAGCACTAGTAGCTAATGAATAAGTACTAGTACTTAATGGAATAGATACTAGTATCTAAAAAATAAGTACTAGTAGCATGAAAATAGAGACTAGTCGGTTTAAATGATTAAATGTTAAAACGGCTTGCCATAGACTAGTAACTATTATTTTGTTACTAGTAACAAATAAAAAAAATTTATATCTGAATGACAGATCCCCATAGAAGTCAATGGCAAAAAAAAATAAAAATGTTACTAGTAACAAAAGAATAATTACTAGTCACTATTGGAATAAGTACTAGTATCTAATGAATAAGTACTAGTATCTATTTAATAGGTACTAGTATCTATTGAATAAGTACTAGTATCTAATAATAAGTACTAGTAACGAATGAATAAGTACTAGTATCTAATAAATAAGAACTAGTATCTAATGTATAAGTACTAGTATCTAATGAATAAGTACTAGTATCTAATTAATAGGTACTAGTATCTAATGAATAAGTACTAGTATCTAATGAATAAGTACTAGTATCTATTGAATAAGTACTAGTACCTAAAGAATAAGTACTAGTATCTAAAGAATAAGCACTAGTAGCTAATGAATAAGTACTAGTACTTAATGGAATAGATACTAGTATCTAAAAAATAAGTACTAGTAGCATGAAAATAGAGACTAGTCGGTTTAAATGATTAAATGTTAAAACGGCTTGCCATATTAGTACTAGTATCTAATGAATAAGTACTAGTACCAATTCAATAGGCACTAGTATATAATAAATACGTACTAGTGTCTTTTTAATAGGTACTAGTATCTAATAAATAAGAACTAGTATCTAAAGAATAGGCACTAGTACCTAAAGAATAAGCACTAGTATCTAAAAAATAAGTACTAGTAGTAGCATGAAAATAGAGACTAGTCGGTTTAAATGATTAAATGTTAATACGGCTTGCCATAGGCGAAATGACGTTGTAGATATCTGTAACTGGAGTTATGACTAGTCAAAATGGCGTTGTAGATATCTCAAACTGGAGTTAGGGATAGTCATAATTTAATTGTAGATATCTATTATCAAGTTATAGATATCTTGAAATTAATTTTGATTAGAGATATCTGAAATTTGAGATATCTGTAACTTTCATTCTGCCTAGTCAAAATGTAATTACAGATATCTTGAATTAGAGTTTTGACTAGGCCAAATGACGTTGCAGATTAGTGATCGACCGATATATCGGTCGGCCGATAAATCGGGCCGATATTTACGGGTTTGACGTGTATCGGCATCGGCCGATACGCGGCTGCTGCGTTCGCCGTTAGTTTTTTCCCGGCATTATTTACAGACAGGCGTCCGCGCGCGGGCAGCTCTGTGATGCTGGAGACGCTGCAGTTCACGCGCAGCCCATGCACTGCCCCTCCCACACTAGCAAAGTGCTGGAAGCCTCTTCAAGACAACGGCAAGTTTTAAACTTTCAAAGCATCTTTTAACTGTTTGACTTAGCTGAAATATAGACATACACTTTAAAAGTGGAAACACGTTGCTCTATATGTGCGTGCAACTAAGCAAGTTTGTGGGTCCAAATGGAAAACGCGAATGCCTCATCTATAAAACTGCTTGTCATTGTATTTAGGGAGCTGCAAATAGCCAAGTTTGAGGCCATCCATATGCATACGGCAGCTGTTACGAACACTGGTCATAGGATTAAATAATGCCGATGTTGTTCCGTGATATTTGTGGGAGTTTTATTCAGCGACCACCTGGCTGAGGTTTGGACGTGTGCTCATAAAAGAAGCGACGCGGTTGCTACACTCATGCGATGCAGCGCGCTCGTTTGTCCAGGCGCTTCTATGCCGTGTTGAGATGAAAACATCTACATTTTTTAGGGCCTGTTAACATATCGCGTCTTTTGCGCGCTCAAGTTCGTTATTTCAAATGTAGGCGCGCGGTATTCGCGCTCATAATAGAAGCGACGCGCTCGTTTTTTCCAAGCGCGTCCGCGAGATAAAAACATCTCAACTTTTCAGAATGCCGCAAGCGTGGTGGAATAATACGACAGCATCGAAAGCTCGGCCGAACAGCTGATCATAGCTGGACAGGGCGGTTTTTATTTCTCATCTCCATAAATATATGTAGTCGTAAAGGGCAGGAAATAAATTAATCCTTCCTCCATGTCATCATGGAGAGCGCAGTTCATGGCTCCATAGCAACGACAGTCGTTTATTATGCTGCTTGCTTGTTGCTACTGTGTGCAATAGTGTAATTATTTTATTCATGCTTAAATATTTATTTTCAGAATTTACTTAAAGAATTTGAATTATGCTTAAATATTTATTTAAAATAATTTTAGCACTGAACTTTTTTTTACTTGCTCTACCTCACGTTTTTAATATTTGTCAAATATTGTGTTTTTTTAAGTTCAATAAATGTTCCTTTTTTAAATTGAGACTTGTAACATTTGTTATCATCATTGTGTCATTTTTATGATTTAAAATTGAGTGAGCAAAAGCAGTATCGGCTCCAAATATCGGCCCAAGAAAATCGGCAGCCTGTATCGGTCATCGGCTAAGGCTGATGAAAAAAAATCAGTATCGGCATCGGCACTAAAAAATCCATATCGGTCGATCCCTATTGCAGATCTGTATGCATCACACTTTAGGCGGGAGCAGAGCGTGTTGTTCAAATCATCAAATCACATAGCACCTGTTAACTGTTAACTTTAATTAGCACTGATTAGCACCATGTCGGAGCAACCAGAGTTTTTAAATCGTCTTTTTAATGCTGTTAGATACTGTTTCAAACTGAAAAAATAAAAAATAAGAACTAATCTGAACTAAGAACTTTTTTTCTCATCTAAGGAAGTTAATGTTATTGTACTTCCATGGCAAGAATAGCATGCATGTCAGCATCTTTATTAAAGTGAATTAGTGTGAATCTCTTTCATGCATAAATCTTACGGCAACAATAACCTTTTAAGCATGATCATAAACATAGCATTGCAAAATTATTATTTTTTTTTTTTGTATATAAAAAACATTTTCTGGTGTTTTTTCGATTACAGCCAATGCCATGACTGCTTCTTTCTTCTTCCATTCATAGAAATAAGGAAATGAACCCACTTCTTCTTTGATTATGGCGGGGAGGGGAAATGGATATCTAAAATAGAGCAACGTCATGCACAATAATTTGCACTAGACATAATGACGTTGAATGTCGGTTTCAATGACGTCATTGCAGATATCTGTAATTCAGTTTTGCCTCTATCTGTCGTTTCGACTAGTCTCAATTACGTTACAGATATCTTGAATGACAGTTCCAACTATCCAAAATGTAATTACGACTAGTCAGAAAGACATTGTTGATATCTACAATGTTAATTCCGGATAGGCAAAATTAGCTTTTAAATGTTAAAAGGGCTTGCCATAATCACTGGTGATCAGCGCGAGATGCATGCTGGTTAGAAATGTGTCCGAGTGCGGTCCGCCTTGCTCTGATGTCATGCTGACGTATGTCAAAAAACTCTCGCGAGCGCAAGGCAGACATGTCGAATTCTGCAGTCGAGCGCAGTTGCTCTCCACCGACTGCGCTGATCAAAAGCATGATGGGAAACGACTTGCTGACGACACAGCTTAATGATCATTGGCTTAAACAACTGTGATGTATGTTCTCTTTTAAAAATTTTGATTTTAAAACTCTGATATCATGTTTTATGTGTATAGCCTACGTTATGTGTGAATATTCCCAACACATATGTCTGTATTAAAGAAAAAATTATTGATAAACATGTATTTGGAATGGAATTAAATACGTAGGCCTACTTTGTGTGACTTGTTCATTATTTATTTTCATATAAAAGCAACAGAACTTAAATTACATCCAGTTTTTTTAGCAACACTGTGCACGAGCGTGAATCCCGCGATATCCATCTTTGATCTCACAGGTGTCAGATTCACTGCGAGAAGAGAGAACCGTCCGGCTTGCCTGCACTTTTTTCACTCCTCCTCTCACTGCAGCCACCTAGGCTGTTTCTCAATTCCAAGAACGCAGAGAACGGACTTGTGTTCTCGTGGAGACCGGTCTTGCCAAGCTTCCTTGGAAGAACGAACTCGGAACCGGCCGCAATGACTTCTGGGACACCAGGCGAGTACTAGCTCAAGTCTGCATTCGATGCATCCTCGGTATCAAGAACACATCCGGGTTCTTTCATGCGTCCTCTGTACTTGCGTTCTTGAGAATTGGGTCTGAACTTCGACGGTTAATGATGACGTAAAACGAGAACACAAGGACGCAAGATCGCTGAAGAACGCATATTGAGAAACACCCCTACTCTCGCTTACAATTCAGGCGAGGCAAGGCGGCGGCGCATCTCAAACAAGCCTATTTTCACACCTGTGTGCACCTTTTTGCCTTCCATCCCTATTGGTCCTTCTTTTCAAACTGGATTGGCTGTTCTTTTAAAACCACTCCCAAAACCCAGACCACTATTGGAGGACAGGACACATTGAAAACCCAGTAAAGTGACTTTAGATGAAAGAAAGAAATTAAAATTAGATAGAAAGAAAGAAAGGGATAGATAGATAGATAGATAGATAGATAGATAGATAGATAGATAGATAGATAGATAGATAGATAGATAGATAGATAGATAGATAGATAGGAAAAAAGAAGAAAAATATATAAAAAAGAAAAAAGATAGATAGAAAGAAAAGAAAGAAAGAAAGAAAGAAAGAAAGAAAGAAAGAAAGAAAGAAAGAAAGAAAGAAAGAAAGATAGAGCAGACCTACTTAATTGTAAAGGAATTGTAAAAATCTAGAATACAAATGGATTAAACTACTTAATCTATACCATGATTGACAACATGTGGTTTGATACCTTGCAGCAGCCATTTTGTAAAATGAATTTTTCATGAAAATTGTCACTGGTGTCACCTTTCTTATGGGTAACACCAGGGTCTCCCATTTATAGATAAACTTTATTCAAAGCTATTCATTTAGATTGTATGCCAGATGTAACAATTTAGTCTCATCTGCTTTATTATAGTTGAAGAATAATGATCTTTGGTCACACCAGTGACACAATGAATCACTAATGACATACAGTACATGTCACATTAAATAAAATATCACATGTGACATGATGATAATTTTACATCCATTTAATTCTGCTTACACTCAAAAGTTAAGATTTAAAGGATTGCATCATTACTTGATTTTAACTGGTTTTCAAACATTTTCATCGTTATAGCAAAAACAGTACATGGTTGCGCAAATGAACTTTCAAGCACACTTTTAACAAACCTGATTAAAATAAATAAAACATGCTGAAAAAAAATGGAAATAATATTTCATTAAAACCTTTAATATTGCACAATATTAATATTAAATAAATGCACAAAAAATATTAAAAAAAAATAATTAACTGTAATGTATGTGTACTCATAAAGTCAAAGGTTAATCTAACATCTTTCCATACAAAAGTGGACGTTTCTGTAGAATGACCTGGTATCTGTGTGACACTCAGCGAGACAGATTGACGAGCTCAAAGTTCCAAACGCTTTACTCTGCCCTTGCTGCAATGTAAAAAGCGGCAATATGACTTATATACACTTCGATTTACACGGTTATCTCGGGAAAATATTAGGCTTGTTTGAGATGAGCAAAATCTGCGCAGAATCGATCACCGGTGATCACCGCGAGATGCATGCCGGTTAGAAATGTGTCCGAGTGCGGTCCGCCTTGCTCTGATGTCATGCTGACGTATGTCAAAAATTTCTCGCGATCGCAAGGCGCACGTGTCGGATTCTGCAGTCGCGCGCAGTTGCTCTCCACCGACTGCGCTGATCAAAAGCATGATGGGAAACGACTTACTGACGACACAGCTTAATGTTCATTGGTTTAAAAAAAAACGTGATGTATTGATCTCTTTTAAAATGTTTGATTTTAAAACTCTGATATCATGTTTTATGTGTATACTGTACGTTATGTGTGAATATTCCCAAACTATCTGACAGTGCGATCTCTATGGGTTATGCAATGTAATTTTTATTAAAAAAATAAAAAAATAAAAAAAGTTTTAAAATTCTTTAAAATTTTTCTGTATTAAAGAAAAAAAAGATTGATAAACATGTATTTGGAATGGAATTAAATAAGTAGGCTACTTTGGGTGTCTTGTTCATTATATTTATTTTCATATAAAAGCAACAGAACTTAAATTCCATCCAGTTTATTAGCAACACTGTGCATGAGCGTGAATCCCGTGAATCTCGCGATATCCATCTTTGATCTCACAGGTGTCAGATCCACTGCGTGAAGAGCGAACTGTCTGGCTTGCCTGCTCTTTTTTCACTCCTCCTCTCACTGCTGCCGCCTACTCTCGCATACATTTCAGGCGAGGCAAGGCGCATCTCAAGCCTATTCTTACCGTTGTCTTGATCTTGCCGACAACATCTCGTTTTGAGTTTGACATATCGCGTGGTTCTGTGTGATTTGGACAACTTCAAGTTACGCCCACTTTCTGTTACGCCCCTCTCTTGCCCCTCTCTTGCAGTCCGCAGACAGACCTATGGACAGACCATAGACAGTATATAAACTGGACACAGCGACCCCATAGGTTTCAACGGAGAGAAGTGAAGCACATTAGAAGCCCTCATTTCCTGATTGCCGAGCGTACTGCGCAGACTCAAACTGAGCTTGACGACGTGAATGTGACGTGAGCAGCCTGCCTGACAGTTGTAAGTTTTCTAGTAGCTGTGCCAAGCAAAATCTGAATCATTCCCTTCCGAATCTTGCAGAGACGGAAAGCGTGAGTAGGATCTGTCCATGAGCTAGGAGCAGGAGCAACGTCATGACTCTCTATGGGCTTCTCCCTTGACTTTATCGGACTTTATGCCTCTACGTCCCCCCGATTGACTGCGAGCTTCTCTTCCTGTCTCTACGGTAATTTCCAGAGAGTCGCGTGGTTATGACGCAATCGTTAGCCTACTTTTACAAAAACTGCTTCTACGGGGCCATAACGTAAGATACAATGTAATGGAGCCTTTTATACATTGTCGTGTTTCTTTAGAAATAAACCATGGACAAATGGAGTCTTTAAACGCCTCAGATGTAAAGTTATTCGCTGTCAAAGTGACGCCAAAATGAATGGGAGTCAATGGGATGCTAACAGCAGGTGAAGGCTTGTTAGCCAATGGCGGCTCCCGGGGGTACCTTCAAAATAATATGAAACGCTGCCCCCCTGGGACAGACCCATCTCCATCTCTGCCGCTTGGACGCGACTGTGAGACGCCATAACGTCAATCAAAAAATCACAGCCAATCAGAACAGCGTGTGGGCGGAGTCTCGCGGCAAGTACACAGCACTAGAGAGTAAACTTGACGGCACTCGCAAGAAAATGGATTTTAGCTACATAATCAAATTCACAAATATTACACCATTTAAAAAATACATAGGCTACTGAGTTACTAAAATAATCTTTGTCAAATAATATACTTGTTTGTTCACAGTTTTAACGTTCATGTTTCCATTTGTTTAATTTCAAGATCTGAGGTTATATTAAATTATATTGTTGCTTTTACAGCTACAAAGCTGGAGCACTAAATGATATTCAAAGGCACATTTCACGCTTTTAACATTAAATAAAGCACATAAACAGTACCTGAGATTATCACTGCCACACTTTGTGTTTGTTGTTCCAGCGCGACGTCGCATAAAAATAGGAACCGTTCTAACACCGTGTCCTAACTACAAGTCAAGTCATCTTCATTTATATAGCGCTTTTAACAATGTAGATTGTTTCAAAGCAGCTTTACAGAGATAAACGTAGAATTTAAGGTAACAGAGATTGTTTTGGCTTTATAGCGGTTCTTTAATAAAGTTATTTTCCAGCTAAAGTTAGTTTTGATTGATTTGCTTCCGTCGCAACGATCATTTGTTATTAAATTAGGGGCCGCTAAGACGACACCATTCTCTCTACACAGACTTTAAACGTGAACCTGTGATAAACGCTGATGGCGTTCACATGCGCATTAAGAATGTGCGTTGAATATATGTGCGCAGGTTTGTAATTCCCTACAAACCAAGACTAAACAAAGTACTGGTACTGGTATTTTCTTATAAATTTTGATACAGAATTTTATTTTATTTTATCACTTCGGGGTAGGTACGCAAAACGAAATTTTCCTGACAACACTTTATCTGTAGAGTGGTAAAGGGATCCTCCATAGGGAGAGACTAGTTGGCACGCGTTGTCATCGGGTTCAGGCGAAGGTCCTTCGTCAGATCTGGATACGGCCTGGATCCGGCAGGCTGCGGGAAAACCTCGGGATAAAACAAAGACACTAAAATTAGCGTAGATGCCATTCTTCTTATGATGTAACGAGTACATCAGGATTTATGGGAAGTGTTCCTGGTTCCGGCTGACCTAATCTATGCAGCCTAATATTGAATTATAGGAGTCTATAATATATTATGTGAATGCTAGGTCAAAGAGATGTGTCTTTAATCTAGCTTTGAACTGACAGAGTGTGTCTGCTTCCCGGACAATGGTAGGAAGACTGTTCCAAAGTTTTGGTGCTAAATAGGAAAAGGATCTCCTGCCAGCAGTCGATTCTGATATTCTAGGTATTATTAACTGGCCGGAATTTTGAGATCGCAATAGATGTGAAGGACTATAATGCGTTAAGAGCTCGCTCAAGTACTGCGGAGCTAAGCCATTTAGTGCTTTGTAAGTAATCAGCAATATTTTAAAATTTCTGCGATGTTTAATAGGGAGCCAATGCAGTTTTGACAGAACAGGGCTAATATGGTCATACTTCCTGGTTCTGGTAAGAACTCGAGCTGCTGCGTTTTGAACCAGCTGTAGTTTGTTTATTAAGCGTGCAGGACAACCACCCAGTAGAGCATTACAATAATCTAGCCTTGATGTCATGAACGCATTAACTAATTGTTCCGCATTTGTCAATGAGAGCATATGGCGTAATTTAGATATATTTTTAAGATGGAAAAATGCGATTTTACAGATACTAGACATGTGACTTTCAAATGAAAGATTGGTATCAAAGAGCACACCCAGGTTCCTAACCAACGACGAAGACTTAACAGAGCAGCCATCAAGTGTTAGACAGTATTCTAGGTTATTACGTGAGGAAGTTTTTTGCCCAATAATTAGAATCTCTGTTTTTTCAGAATTTAGAAGTAGGAAATTACTAGTCATCCAATTTTTTATATCAGCTATGCATTCCGTTAGTTTTGTGAAATGTGAATTTGTAAGTTTCGTTAGGTTTTGAAGAGATATACAGCTGAGTATCGTCAGCATAACAGTGAAAGCTAATTCCATGTTTCCTAATGATATCTCCTAAGGGTAGCATGTACTGAGTGAATAGCAGCGGTCCTAGTACTGAGCCTTGAGGTACGCCATACTGAACTTGTGATCGATAAGACATCTCTTCATTTACTGCTACAAACTGATAACGGTCAGATAAGTATGATTTAAACCATGCTAGTGCAATTCCACTAATGCCAACATAGTTTTCTAGTCTATTTAAAAGAATGTTGTGGTCAGTGGTGTCAAATGCAGCACTAAGATCGAGTAACACTAATAGAGAGATACAACCACGATGGGATGATAAGAGCAAATCATTTGTGACTCTAATGAGAGCAGTCTCGGTACTATGGTACGGTTTAAATCCTGACTGGAAATCCTCGCAGATATCACTTCTTTCTAAAAAGGAACATAGTTGTGAGGATACTGCCTTAGTATCTTTGACAGAAAGGGTAGATTCGAGATCAGCCTGTAATTGACTAATTCTGTAGGATCAAGTTGTGGTTTTTTAACAAGCGGTTTAATCATAGCCAGCTTAAAGGTTTTTGGTACGTATCCTAGAGACAAAGACGAATTAATGATATTAAGAAGAGGATCTGTGACCTCTGGCAGCATCTCTTTCAGTAGCTTAGTCGGTATAGGGTCTAACATACATGTTGTCGATTTAGATGAATTAACGAGTTTAGTAAATTCTTCCTCTCCTATAGCAATAAATGAATAAAATTTTTCCTCAGGGAGACTACAATGCACTGCCTGATGCGATACTGTAGTAGACGGTTGCATAGTTATAATTTTGTCCCTGATATTATCAATCTTATAAGTGAAGAAGTTCATAAAGTCATTACTGCTGTGCTGCTTGGAAACTTCTGGGCTTGAAGCTTTCTTTTTCGTTAGTTTAACCACTGTTTCAAATAAATACCTAGGATTATGTTTATTTTCTTCTAATAGGGTGTAATATGGATCCACTGGAGGCACGTTTAAAAGAGAACCCAAGTGCAGTTTATTTTAACAAAAATAAAACATGAAACAAAAACATGACGTGGCATGAAAACAAAAGCATGAACATGAACTTTGCACAACAGCAGACTACAGGAAACAATACTTGACCAAGACACATGGCAAACATGAGGGCTTAAATACATAGACTAATAACAAAACAAGGGACACCTGGAACAATAATCAGACAATTAACAAATGACAAGACATGGCAGGATCACATGACAAACAGGGAATCACATGACAGACATGGAAACAAGACATGACACAGAAACATGTCAATAACAAACCCAAAACGTGACATAGGGTTGAAAAATAAGCAGATCTAGCAGCTTTTAAGGCCTCTCTGTACGTAATAGAGCTCTCCTTCCATGAAATCTGAAATACCTCTAGTTTTGTTTTCTTCCAGTTGCACTCCATTTTTCTGGCTGCTCTCTTAAGGGCCCGAGTGTGCTCGTTGTACCATGGCGTTGGACTATTTTCTTTAATCTTCTTTAAGCGCAATGGAGCAACTGTGTCTAAAGTGCTGGAAAAGAGAGAGTTAAAAGTTTCTGTTGCAATATCGAGTTCTTCTATGCTGAGATGATGAAACTGATTAGGAAGATTATTGATAAAGCAATCTTTAGTGGCAGAAGTGATAGGTCTAACACAGGGATGGGCAACTTCGGTCTGGAGGGCCACTGTCCTACAGAGTTTAGCTCCAATCCTGAAAAAATCACCTGCCTGAAATTTTCTAGTAATCCTGAGGACATAGATTAGCTTGTTCAGGTGTGTTTGATTAGGGTTGAAGCTAAACTCTGTAGGACAGTGGCCCTCCAGGACCGAAGTTGCCCATCCCTGGTCTAACATATTTATAACATGGAGTCGACTTTGCAGCCTTGGCTAAATGTAATTTAAATGAGACTAGATAATGAAATGTCATCGCTCTGCTGCAGAATTTCAACGGCATCAACATCTATTCCATATGATAATATTAGATCTAGAGTATGATTACGAGAATGAGTAGGTCCTGACACATGTTGTCTAACTCCAATAGAGTTCAGAATGTCTTTAAATGCCAATCCCAATGCATCTTTTTCATTATCTATGTGTATATTAAAATCACCAACAGTTAGTACTTTATCTGCAGTCAATATTAATTCTGATAGAAAGTCCGCAAATTCTTTGATATAATCTTTATGGTACCCTGGTGGCCTGTATACAGTAGCCAGCACAAATCTCAAACGTGATTTATCGTTTACACTATATATTTTTTACATTAAGCACTAACAATTCAAAAGAAGTATATTTAAAACTTGATTTCTTAGTAGTTTTGGAAATATTACTATAAATTACAGCAATACCTCCTCCTTTGCCTTTCAGACAAGGTTCATGTTTATAACAGTAATCTTGCGGGGTGGACTCATTTAAAGTAATGTAATCGTTTGGTTTTAGCCAGGTTTCTGTCAAACACAGCACATCTAGGTTTTTATCTGAAATCATATCATTAACAATAAGTGCTTTTGGAGTAAGCGATCGAATATTCAGCAACCCAAGCTTTAGCATTTGCTCATCTGTATTATATCTGTTTTTTATTTGTTGAACATCAATTAAATTTTTAACCTTAGATGGGTTTGGACGTTTTTTGGATTTCCAAATTCGGGGAACAGACACAGTCTCTATATGATGATAGCTAGGTGAAAGAGTCTCTATGTGATGGGATTTATCTGACCTTGGTGACGCAAGGCCGCTAGCAGACGGTCGGTTAAGCCAGTCTGTCTGCTTTCTGACCTGGTGCCCAATTTGTCATTTTTTATCTCTAAGATTATGAGCCAAATTACTAGAGAGAAGAGCAGCACCATCCCAGGACGGATGAATACCATCTCTTTTCAACAGGTCAGGTTTACCCCAAAAACTTTTCCAATTGTCTATGAATTCTATATTATTACGTGGACACCATCTCGACAGCCAGCCATTAAGTGAACACAATCTACTAACTATCTCATCACTCCTGCGAACAGCAAGGGGGCCAGAGCAAATTACAGTGCTTGACATCGTACTTGCGAGTTCACACACCTCTTTAATATTAATTTTGGTGATCTCCGACTGGCGGAGTCGAACATTATTAGTGCCGACGTGAATAATGATCTTAGAAAATTTACGATTAGCATTAGCCAGCACTTTTAAATTTGCTTTGATGTCAGGTGCTCTGGCTCCCGGCAAACATGTGACTATGGTGGCTGGTGTCTCTATTTTCACGTTCCGCGTGATCGAATCACCAATTACTAGGGCACAATCAACAGAATTCTCAGTGGGTGTTTCACTGAGCGGGGCAAATCGATTTGTTATGGTAATCGGAACGGAAGACTACACGCGACGCGACGCCGCGACACGCGATAAAAGGCATCTTTTCCATGTTAATCAGAGATTTTGTCCTAACCAGGCGAGATTCTAATTTAGAAACGGTTTCTATTTTTCTGCTGTGCACTTGTCGCGAGACTCCGCCCACACACTGTTCTGATTGGCTGTGATTTTTGATTGACGTTGTGGCGTCTCACAGTCGCGTCGCGTCTAGTGTGGACAGACACACTGCCTGTCGCTGGAATCTAATCGCGTTGCGTGTAGTTAGGACACGGTGTTACCAGAGAATGTCTAATAAGGGGAGAACTTCCACTCTCAGTAAACTTCCAGCTTCTGAACTGGTTGCAGTTCCACTCTGGTTCCATAAAAGGGCGCTCACTGGACGAGTGCAGAATGAATGGAGGTCTATGGAGCTATACCCCTCAAAATCCACTTTTCTCAGGATATAATTTTTTGTCTAGTAATTTGAATATTGTATCGAATGGAGATGCAAATACATTACATTGCTGGGTGTTAGATTTTTTAGAGTCACTTATTTGCTTTAAAAAGTCTTTTAAAATGTCAATGACGTCATACACATCGTACGACCAGAGATACTGCTTACGGCAATCCTTCAGTCACTTTGGTGCTTTCGCGCTCTGCACTTTCTTTTCTCTCGAGAAATAGGACAACCCTTTGCCCACTATTAGAACAATTTATCATTGCATACCTGCAAGGCATTTTTCTCCTTTTTCAATTTTTATTGATATTTAGCACTATTGAGCGGGACATTGGTTGTTGTTGTTGTTTTTTTAAGGTGGCAATACTATACCATATGTATCCTGTATTTCTAACACAAGAATAACACAACAAGTACTCAAATTCAATTTATTTTCCGTGTAAATTTCACAGTACGTACATAACCATAGGCAGATAAAAGTGGCAGCAACCAAAAAAAAAAAAGTTGCTGCATTGAAAAAAAAACTTAGGTGAAAAAGTCCGCCTTAACATTCTGGTCCCGCTTCAGATGCCACGATGCCGTCAAGCTAGCCTGGAAATCCAGACCTAAATCTAAAAGATTAATGGTCTGGTGTCGACTAATGAAAATCGGCCAGCTCGAGGGGCGGCACCAAGCATGCATTTGAAAATCTCACTGCACGCAATTGGATAACACTACGACCAATCACAACAATAAACCCCATACGCTTAGCTACCAGTGGAGCTAACTGGTAGATTATACTCTTACCGTATCCGGTCGGCAAAACAGCAAAAACGTCCTTCTTGCAAAGGAACAATTCGAGCAGCGTCTTCTGTTCCTGTTTTAGATAAAAAGCCAAGTCTAACTCGTTCATTGTAGCGGCCAAAGCCGTTTCAAACAACTGGTATGCATCCATAGCCTTCTTGCAATGTTTACTAATGACTTCGATGTCACAGCGCTGTCGTCATCTGTTTAGCTCGCCTCTGGTCCACCAATATCAGATAACCCGATGTGATTGGTGCAGCTCAGATCGAGGGGCATATTTAATGAGCATCATTACTCGACACCAGAGTAACTCGCTGAGAAAATTCAACTTGTGCTCTCGCGAGAACTGTGGCTTACCAGGGTACCATCAAGCGGTATCTCTGGTCGTAACCAGTCCTTCACTGACCAATCAGCGTTCATTAGCAGAATGCTAGCGTGTTATGGGCAACAACAACTCAACCTGTAAGAAATCGAAAGGACATAAGTACTCGTTCATTCAGCTTTCGACCTATAACCCATGTTGCAAAACCTACAATCAAATCTGAGATTTCTCAACGGCAATCGGGTGAAAGAGACAAATTTAGCCGTCTAGCCCCATAGACTCCCATTCATTTTGCACTCATCGGTGATCGCCCCCAGTGGAACTCTGGTGGAACTACAACCAATCGGTACAATAGGACTTAATAGGGAGTGGCCAGGCTCTCCGTAGACGGGCTCTGGTGTTACACCGTGTCCTAACTACACGCAACGCCGCGACACTGTCTACTCTGATTAACTCTGATTAAACTCTGATTAACATGGAAAAGATACCTTTTATCGCGTGTCGCGGTGCGTGTAGTTAGGACACGGTGTTAGGCTACAGAGCCGCAGTTGCACAGAACAATCAGTTGGCAACACAGATATACAGTTTGTAAATCCAAAAAAACACGCCTTATCCTAGTTGCCTGGTCATTAAACTCAAAAAAAGCCCAATGACTCAAGTTTGTGAAAAAAAAAAAAGAACTGCAATTTGTGAAGCGGCGACACACATGCCAGCGTCCTCACGCATGTTTGCTACATTTGCTTTATATTAAAGCTTTGTCTTATTTTCACATTTTTAAAAAGTCTAAATTAGTATTTAATATTTATTTATTTATTATTTGCTATAGCCTACTTATATGCATTTTGTTATTGTGCAGTTACATTTATTTATGCTCTGTATTTTTACTTTTTGTTAACATAAATATATATATATTTTTTTTTTACAATATATTGTGTTGTATGTATATATGAAAGTATTTACATATCTGGAGACAGGCATGCTATGGGGCATTAATTAAATATTTGAATATGTTTCAAAATACATTCACATATACAGATAACTATTATATTAACAAAATATATTAACAAATATTAGAAATTATTATATGCACATTGAAAATTAATGTATTTACATAGATGGATATATACAAATATTTACATATTAAGAACATAAGTAGGCTAGCCTATATCTAAATATTTGCAATAAAAATATATTTACTTATGCTTAATATATGTGAAAAATAAAACAAATGGGCCAAAATCAAATATTTAAATATATTTTTAACATATCTTTACATACAAGTAAAATATATATTTTCTTCTAATTTAGATTTAATACATTTGAATACATGGAAATGTATTTATTAATAATATATTTAAATATATGTGACTTCCGTATGAGCTCATTCACTAGGCCTATTCCCTACATTACTCCACTAATATAGCCCATTTGAAGGAGTTGATGAAAAAGAGTGACACTGAGTGTGGGTCGCTTTTGCATAGTTTGTGCATGTTGTTTAATAATTAATTGAAATGTAGCAAACTGGCAGCTGCAGTAATGAAAAGATGTATCTTGAACTCTGCTATGGAAACTAGCATGTATAAACCGTAATTAAACAATGTAATAATCAATTAAAAAGGAATTTCTACCTGTATGATATTACGCTGGACCAGCGCGGTGTGGAGAGTGGATGGATGATTGTTTCAGCTGCGGGCGCCATCTTCTGGCGAGACGCGGGAATCCATTCCATTCAGCGTATTCTCTAGCTGGAGTCAGATCAGTCTCAATACATTTACATTTTTTTTATATCCACCTTATTCCTGATGTGCTTACTGCGTTTTGAATTATGGGTGGTACTTCCGGTTTGGGGAAATTCCAGTCAAAAAGGCTGAAACGAATCATTTCAAATCATAAGTTTGCCATACAAATAAAGCTGATCCATCAGTTTGACTGAATGAGCTGTCAGTTTTCCTTCATTATTTATTTTCAGACATCATGAGAATAACATGACATGTTATAATCATGGTATTTTAACATGACATATTATAACGTTATAATGAGACATATAACGTTATAATGAGAATATCTATGGCAAGAGCTCTTTTCACTCGCTGCATTCTTTTCCTCGTGATGATTTTCTTTTTTCCCTTTGCATTTTACTGTAATAGTATGAACAAATGACAACATATACTCCACATTTGTGGTCTGTTTTGTGAGACCGTCACATCCTCTGCGCTTCCTGTCTGGGCCGTGACCACGCGGAAGCTGCACTCGCTAAGGGCCTCCCATTCTCCCCACCCTGCGGGCTCGACTGGCTGGTTTCGCCGATGACGATCCCGCGCTTCCTCTCCCTTTGCTCGAGCCATGCAAAAAGAAGCCGCCACGCACAAAGGATGCCAGAGCAGACGGATAAGAGCGAGCACACGCCGGCCCAGTCCCCACGTGCCTCGCTCTCTCCTAGAGAAACCCCCTCGCCGGTCCTGTTCAAACAGGCGGACCAGCGCCCCTCTCTACAAGCGGCCGGTCTTGTCTCTTTTGGAGGATCAGACGAGGATGACGAAAAGGATGACAGCCTTTCCATCGCTGCATCTGAATGCGACGAGTGGGCGGGCTCATCTCCGGCCCTGCACCGTCAACACAAGCCAGCGCAAGCAACGTGAGAACCAGCCTTGACCCAGAGCTTCTCTGTGTGCTAACCAAGGACGTTGAAGACCTCAGGCTCGAGTGGTCTTCGCCCGAGGAGCCCACGCACAGCAGGCTAGACGAGTGGTTCCTGCAGGGGCGCCAGCAGGCCCCTCAGAAGAGACCCGCCCCCTTCTTCCCAGAAGTGCACAACGAGCTGCCGAAGTCGTGGAAAGCACCACACTCAGCTCGCCTAAAGCCTTCCTTCTCCTCGACGCTCTCAACTAGACGGCACTGCGGAGAAAGGTTACAAGGTGATTCCTCCCCTCGTGGAAGTGGTGGCCGCTCACCTCTGCCTGCCCACTGCTACAGGATGGAAAGCCAAAGCGGCGTATCCGTCCAAGCCTTGCCGCGCTACTTCAGCTCTCGCTGGCTGAGCATACGGCTCAGCTGGCCAAGCTGCTTCGGCGCTTCACACCATGGCTGTCCTCCAAGTTTTTCAGGCCAAACTTCTCCGCTCAATGGGTCTCATTCATGAAACACGAGCAGAACGAATTTGTGTGTAAATCGTGTGTAAAGTGGTTCTGGCGTAAATTTTCAGATTCATTAAAATGTTCGTATTTGCCAAATGTTAGTTGGTACGAAAGAAATCTACACCTGCTCCCAGCCACGCGTAAATAGTGCGTTTAACATCCGAACGTTTTGCTCATTAATAAGGCTGCATTTTAATTCACCGTAATCGGGTACATATTTACACAGCATTTTGAAAAAAATATTATAGTAATTACATACGGTTTTTCTTTTTACTTTTACTATGAGAGCCAGTAATAGCATCTGCAAACGGAACACTTTAATCAAATAATCAATTACTTTCAATAGGGCTGGGCAAACTAATAGCCCCTTAATTGTTACGGATTTTTTTTTTCCTATAAAATGCCAAAATCAGGCATAACAAGAAACATTTACGATGGCTGATATAGCGCTTTTACTAGATTTGGCAGATCGAGCGCTGCGCAAAAGGCGTATTTTCAGAGACCGCGCTGACTTACTTGCCGAAAATGATGACTGGTTAATTAGTCGTTTCAGGCTACCCAGACCAGTTCTTTTGCATTTATGCAATATGTTTGAGGCCAATCTTAGAAGGCAAACTAGAAGATCCCACAGCATTCCAGCACACTTGCAGGTGTTGTCCGTGCTTGGTTTTTTGGCAACAGGAACATTCCAGCGGGAGATTGCAGACAGGTCAGGGATATCTCAGTCATCCATGAGCCGCATCATCCCAGATGTTCTTGAATGCATAATAGGGCTAATGCCCCAATATATAAAATTCCCCTATAACCGTGTCCATCAGTTTGAGGTGAAGCAAAGATTCTTTGCTATCGCAAACCTGCCAAACGTAATAGGAGCAATTGATTGCACACACATTCGCATCAAGGCGCCATCATATGATGCATTTCCATTTCTGAATAGAAAAAACTATCATTCCATCAATGTGCAACTAATTTGTGACGCTAAATGTGTACTACTTAATGTAGTGGCCCGCTGGCCGGGTGGTACTCATGATAGTTTCATTCTTCGGAGCAGCTCAGTTGCTAGACGTTTGGACAGTGGTGCAGTTACAGATGGATGGCTAATTGGTATGTACAATTTTATTTATTCACAACATTTGACAAATATTTGACACTTTCCCTCTCCTCCCCTACACTCAGGTGACAGTGGTTATCCCCTGACACCATGGCTTATGACCCCATTGATAAATCCCCAAAGCCGGCAGGAGATGGCATACAATGAAGCACACGCAAAATCTCGGTCAGTTATTGAACGCACAAACAGTATCTTAAAGGGGCGCTGGCGGTGTTTGGACACATCAGGTGGTACACTGTTATACAAACCAGAAAAGGTTTGCAAAATAATATTGGCCTGCTCCGTTCTACACAACATTGCCATGGAACATGGTCTGCCAGACCCAGAGGATATAATTAGACCTGATCATGGTATGGTGCCTCCCAGGTTGCCTATCCGACACATAGACATACCTCTTGCTGCAATTGCAAAGCGACAGGAACTAATTCTACGTTTCTAAGAGTATGTATGCATTAAAAAGCAAGCGCACAAAATAGTTTCAGTCATCACTGTCACCATCAGGAATTATACCCGACAGAGAAGTTTCGCCAATTATGCTAATGATGCGTTCATCGCATGTCGATATGCTCGATGATGATGGTGGTCCTCCTCCAGTTTGAATACGATTTTTTCGAAGTGAACTAATTCGTTTTTTGCAGTCAAGCTTCATATCGAACCATTTTCTTTTCACTTCTGGGACTGTTCGATTAACAGATGAAACTCCATTAACTGCATCTGTAATATGCTGCCAAGCTTCCTTTTTTTTAGGACCTGATACGCCACTATGTACGCTTGAAAATAAAATGTTGCGTTTTGAATGAACTTCAGATATTAACACTTCAATTTCTGCATCTGAGAAATTTTTCTTTTTTATCCGCTTTTGAGAAGACATGTTGAAATCCTTCGTTTGGTGTCATAATATGATGCCCATATATAGTTGTCAGTCGAATTTAATGGGCGGAATTTATGGTAATTAGGAATGAGCGTGCACGCGCGTCCCATTTACGACTGATTGGAATTCATTAACACATACACACATTTCACTATCAAATCTGACGTTTACGAAGTATTTGTGAATCAGGAGAAGAATTTTCGGGAATGTCTCTTTACGCGCAAATCACTCACATATTTACTCGTATATTTACGAATGTTTCATGAATGAGACCCAATGGACGAGTCTGGACCTGAACCGGAAGCTTTCAGGGACCTGCGCAGCGCCACAGACCTGGCCCTGCGAGCCACAAAGTCAACCAGGCGATTGGAAGGAGCATGGCGAACCTGATGGTGCTTGAACGGCACCTATGGCTGAATTTAACTGACATGAAGGATGTAGACAGGGCAGCTTTCCTAGACTGCCCTATCTCCACCGCCGGTCTGTTCGGCCCAGCAGTTAAAGGTTTCGCGGAACGCTACACAGAGGCTCAGAAAGCGTCGCAGGCTATGCGTCACTTCCTCCCGAAACGTTCAAGCTCTGCTTCGAGCCGCCACAAGAAGGCGCCGCATCCTCAGTGCCTCCGGTCTCCCAGCCCCGCCCAGCAGCTGAGGTCCATCACCGCTCTCGCTCTGTAAAGCGCCAGCAATTCCCTGAGAGACAGGGACCCTGACCCAAGATTGCATTGGACCCTGAGCCGGCCAGTATGACAGGAAAAAACTTCCTAAATATTTGACTAATTTTATTTTGTAATGTCACATTGATCACTCTTTGTTGACAGCTGTTTTTAATACACCTTTGTTCTCAGATCATTAGTGCCTCAGTTAAAATGTAATTAATTAATTATTGCACTGTTTTCAGATTTACATTTTCTAATCCAGTGGCTGTCTGCTAATGCTCTGAATGCTGGGACAGGGCTGTATTTATCCCTTATTGTTTACCCCTGCATTTTTGGGCCCCCTCTGGCATACAACCATACTTGTGTCAGAGTTCTGTCACTTCTGTTTGGGTTACATCTTGGGTTGGTGACAGAGCTCTGGCATTCCTGGGGCCTATACCATGAAGCCGGATTAGGTGGCTAGCCAGCTATGTTTCAGTTTAGTTTCCGCCAACCCTGGGTTTTAGGTACTATGAAAGTAGCTCGGCTTTAATCGGTGTTCGTCGCCATGGTATCTTACGCTGCACGGCTAACCTGCTCCGGGGCAGGTTATGTTCTGGATTCAAGATCTCAGACTGAAGTTTGACCAATCAGCTGAGAGCAAAGAAACATATAGGTGATGTAACTTATTACCAGTGTCTGTTGCAATGACTTCACCTTTTCCAAATCCGGTGGACATCTCAGCGCAAATTGTTTGACGAGCACTTCGTAGAGAAAGAGTTTTTAGCCAGACAAAATCCCCTTGCCTTTCCTGATAGTTACTTGTATGAAAGATATAGATTTTCAGCGGAAGGAATGTCTTTGCGAACTTCTTGAGCCGCACATAAAGAATTTAACACGTCGAATTCATGCACTTACTGTACCGCAAATGGTATTGCGTTGCGTTTTTTTGCGAGTGGTACATACTTGCACGGTGGGTGACGCACAGAAGCTAGGGGAAAACACGGTTTGTCAAACCATTCACAAGGTGGTGCTCGCTCTGCAGGAGTACATGAATAGTTTCATAAGTAGTGTTCCCCGGACATGTATCGACCATGTCCATAAAAGAGGGCTTTTATAAAATTGCCGGTAAGATATTGATAGGGTGACATCACATGAACACATTTTTCTTTTCTTCAAAAAGCAAATTTCACAAATGTACTATACAATATAATACATGTTAAGAACTATTTTAAATCTTTTTTTATTATTATTCTGTTAATCTTATGATAGGATTCCCTAGAGTCATTGCAATATGTATGCAGTCTATTGCTCCAATCTCCACTGCTCTAGGGGAACATGAGGCAGATTATGTTAATAGGAAGTCCTATCACAGCATTAATGTTCAGGTAGTGATGAGATGATTATTTTCTGTGAGATGAATCTTTAAATGAATAGTAACATTAACAGATATAACAATGATCGACTAAACATTTCATCTGCAGACGACTTGTGGTCATGAACATATGATCACAAGTTTGGATGGCAAATGGCCTGGCTCCAGTGCTTGTCTCACAAATTTTCTGTGCTGTGTTGAGTCTGTTGTATCAGCGCTTTGAGGAAAGCAAGTTAAATTTGGTACAAAACACTGTTAATTTGAACTGAGAATAAAAACCTACACAATAACCCCCTATCATGACCCTCAGATAGAGCCACAGCACCACTTCAATGTGGCCCTCAGTAAAACCAGAGTGAAGATAGAGATGACCTTTGGCATCCTAAAGGCACATTTCAACGGTGTTCGGCGCTTAAGAGTCACCAGAGCGGGCATCACAGATAGTGGCTGCATGTGCCATTCTGCACAATATAGCCACCAGTAGAAAGGAGCGAGAAACACCACAAAACCAGCTTCTCCCCGATGAAACTGACCCGATCACACTTGACCACCCAGCTGGTGCAGATGTAGATGCAATCACCATACAATATTACACTTAATAAAAGCACATTGAAACTGCAGATATGTCTCAAACTGTTTTATTGGTTTTATGGAATGGGAGGGAGAAAGAGAGCAAGAGAAAGTTGCATTAATAAATATTCATACTAAAGTGTTACTTGGTTAAATAAGTTCACATACTGAGATCAGTTTTATCCAGCCGTTTGATCTCCAAGTTTTTTTTTTTTTTTTTTTTGGAGTCTCCTCAGCTCACAGTCCAGCTCTTTTAGTGAACAGTCTGGTTTAAGTCTCCTTTAGTGTGCAGTCTAGTTCAAGACTCCTTTTGTACAGGGCCCTGACAGAGTCTGTTTCCACCTGAAACATAATTCCACCACAAACATGATCATTACAAGTTTTCTGGAGGCTCATCAAATCACAAAAAGTTCCTCGACTTCCTACAAACACAGGACTGACTGTAATTAAGATAAAGGGTTTTAAATCCTTACCTTGTTCACATTTCTTCTGAAGCCCATTGAGGTAGAGGCCTCAGTTTCTGGGGCAGGTTGTGAAAAATCCTACAATAAAAGAGATGTGTAAGTACCAGTCCCTTTTTTATGCCACACATTCAAATGTTTGCCATAATAAAAAGCCCAGTGCATTCACATCAGCAACTGTCTGAGAACATACAGACAGTGTGTCTTCATTTTCTCCACCCTAATAAATAAAAATAGGCCAATGTAAAGCATAACTGTTGTAAAGCAGGTTATGTTTGGTGTTCTGTCTGCTGCATACTGACCTCTGTGTGGGAGATGCGTGTATGTGTGCTGGCTTCAACAGGGACACTGTATTTCCCTCCACTGCAGAACATACAGTCAGCCATATTTAAAACTTAAAAAAAAGTAGTAATGTATTGCACACGTACCCAGTGTTACTTGCTTAGAGGAGCCAGCACCAGGGTCAGATTGTACAGCACCTGTAATCCCATCCATAATCGTCCGTCACTTATTGCCTACTCAGAGCCAACTCCTCCGCCACAGTGTATTCTGGTTTTCTGAATTTAACTCTTTATTTCTGTTTGCTGCAAACAAGTGTTTGTGATAAAATGTTCACAAAAGTAATAAAAGGTAGTGGTAAATACTCACCACTTTGAATTATATTTTTATATTTTGTCTTTATCTGCTGCCAAGAACATTTGGAGTTGGGGTTGCATCTAAAAATCTAAAAATCAATGAATATTAATCTTAGTACATACATGCACATTTTTTTATATGTTATAAAAATAGGCTATTGGCTATATTACACATATAGGCTACACATACATATATAGGCCTACATACATAATTTTACATAAATATAGAACGTATTTGTTTAACTTACACATTAACAATCAGCAATCTCTCTCCAACAGTCTTCTCTTGCTTTGGCAGCAGAGACCGTATTGTTTCGAACTTGAAATACATATTTAAATTCATCGTAATTCTGAATGATTATCTCTTGCTCCTCCGCGGAAAAATATATCGCTCTCGCTCTACCCGCGATTGGTTGTTCAGTGTCGACGTCACTCTTTTATGTGCACGCGCGCGTGGAGTAATCAGAGCGAGAGTGATATATTTTTCCGCGGAGGAGCAAGAGATAATCATTCATAATTACGATTAATTTAAATATGTATTTCAAGCTCGAAACAATACGGTCTCTGCTGCCAAAGCAAGAGAAGACTATTGGAGAAAGATTGCTGATGGTATATGTATAACTTATTTAATCAAGTAACACTTTAGTATGAATATTTATTAATGCAACTTTCTCTTGCTCTCTTTCTCCCTCCCATCCCACAAAACCAATAAAACAGTTTGAGGCCTATCTGCAGTTTCAATGTGCTTTTCTTAAGTGTAATATTGTATGGTGATTGCATCTACATCTGCACCAGCTGGGTGGTCAAGTGTGATCGGGTCAGTTTCATCGGGGAGAAGCTGGTTTTGTGGTGTTTCTCGCTCCTTTCTACTGGTGGCTATATTGTGCAGAATGGCACATGCAGCCACTATCTGTGATGCCCGCTCTGGTGACTCTGAAGCGCCGAACACAGTTGAAATGTGCCTTTAGGATGCCAAAGGTCATCTCTATCTTCACTCTGGTTTTACTGAGGGCCACACTGAAGTGGTGCTGTGGCCCTGTCTGAGGGTCATGATAAGGGGTTATTGTGTAGGTTTTTCCATCTCAGTTTAAATGAACAGTGTTTTATACTGTACCAAATTTAACTTGCTTTCCTCAAAGCGCTGACACAACACAGACTCATGGAAAATTTGTAAGACAAGCACTGGAGCCAGGCCATTTGGCATCCAAACTTGATCATATGTTCATGACCACAAGTCGTCTGCAGATGAAATGTTTAGTAGATCATTGTTATATCTGTTAAAGTTACTATTAATTTAAAGATTCATCTCACATATTCCCATCATCACTACCTGAACATTAAGGCTGTGATAGGACTTCCTATTAACATAATCTGCCTCATGTTCCCCTAGAGCAGTGGAGATTGGAGCAATAGACTGCATACATGTTGCAATGACTTGGGAATCCTATCATAAGATTATCAGAAGAATAAAAAAGATTCAAAATAATTCTTAACATGTATTATATTGTATAGTACATTTGTGAAATTTGCTTTTTGAGAAAAAAAAAGTGTTCATGTGATGTCACCCTATCAATATATCTTACCGGCAATTTTATAAAAGCCCTCTTTTATGGACATGGTCGATAAATGTCCGGGGAACATTATTAATTAAACTTTTCATGTACTCCTGCAGAGCGAGCACCACCTTGCGAATGGTTCGACAAACATATGTTTTCCCCTAGCTTCTGTGCGTCACCCACCGTGCAAGTATGTACCACTTGCAAAAAATAAATAAAAAATGCAACGCAATACAATTTGCGGTACAGTAAGTGCATGAATTCAACGTGTTAAATTCTTTATGTGCGGCTCAAGAAGTTCGCAAAGATAAGACATTCCTTCCGCTGAAAATCTGTATCTTTCATACAAGTAACTATCAGTTAAGGCAAGGAGATTTTGTCTGGCTAAAAACTCTTTCTCTACGAAGTGCTCGTCAAACAATTTGCGCTGAGATGTCCACCGGATTTGGAAAAGGTGAAGTCATTGCAACAGACACTGGTAATAAGTTACATCACCTACACTGTTAGAAATGTCTGTAAATTACACAGTATTTAACTGTAAAATGAACTGTATTTTACTGTAGGACAGTTATACAGCATGTTACTGTATTTTAAAGTTACACTTTGGGAAATATCCCCTTGGCACCACTAAAATACAGTATTTTTAATTTACTGTAAATCTAAATACAGTAAAAAAAAATGAGCGCGAAACCTGACCAATCACAGAAAAGCTTTAATTTCCACTTGGAGAAAGAAGAAAACTAAGACACACAGATGCGAGACGAACCAGTCAGATGCAAAGGTGTGTACAAATATTCCTCCTTTTACTTTACATATATTATATTTTTGGTTTAACTAAAAAATAAATTAACGCTGCCACTTAACGGCGCGCAGTCACCTCACATTTAATGCTGTGAAGAGAGCTAGAGAGAGTTGTGGTGACACTGCAAACATTCATGTTTCTTTTCTTTCTTTCCCTTTTCTGAACGTTTCACCGTCAAAATATGGACATTAACGGGCCTCTGCCTTGGGTTTGACCACGTCAGGAGTTGGTGGTGAGTGAATGTGAACTGTTGGCCGAACAACAAAGCTTTTGTGGATTTAGTTTAAAGTCAGTCGTTTTTTTTCCCGCTATTATCGCTTGCCGTTAACTGATTACCCCATATAAATGCACGTCATGCATATACGTTAGTGCTAGAGTAAAACCCGCAATGTTCGTGTGCAAACACTGTGGCGTCTCTGTGTGGAGACATTATAACTTATGTAGGCTAGCACTCCTGTAAGGGAGCACGTTTATCAATAAACAATCAGACGAGATGCTTCATATACAGAGTTTTTACTTAGAATGAATTGTGGCAATAAATGAACACTTATTACACAACAATGCATGAGCTCTATTATTTATATAATGTTATACCCAAGACAGTGCATGAGCTGGTATGCACTATGTTCGTATGTACAACGCATCCCAAGTTCATCGTGAATAAATGAGTGCACTTAAAGTAGTGCGCATCCTAAAACAGCGACACTCTAGATTCACAAGCCCCAATCTCACATAAAACACACGTGACAACACAGATCATCCATCGACCTTTAACTTAACAGGGAAAGTTATATAAATTCAACCGTATTAAATCACCCTACCGATACACACATGAACGATTTGCGCGCGAACCGCGTGCTCCCCCGCTGATAACTCTAGCATTTTACATTGGATTCGTCCCGTATCGCGCACTTCACACAATAATACAACACAATACCTAGCAAAAATACATTAAGTAACACTAATATTCACATGTGTGCAAATGTACGCTTCATATACCTGTAAGGGAGCACGTTTATCAATAAACAATCAGACGAGGTGCTTCATATACAGAGTTTTTACTTAGAATGAAGCGTCTCGAGAGAACTCCCCAGTAAACGCACGCGCACACACACGACCAATCAGATACACTCATCCCAAACATGTCATCATTACATTTTTAACCTCATACGAAATCACTAAACATATGAATTAATGCAAAACTTAACATTTCAACGTCCTTAACAACATTAATATTTTATAATTATTTAAAGTGATTACTGGATTAAACCTCAGGTGAACACATACAGTAAATCTTGTTCACATCTTACTCAGCAATATTACATATACGCCTTTATTAATCATGCTATTATGAATAATAATTCATATTATGCTTTATCTGTGTGTGAGTGTCTCAACTTTAAAAATTGCTGTTTCATCTTTGGACCCTATAAATAAATAGCCTATAAATAAATAAATAAAATAAACCTTACAATTCTTACCTATGAAACTTATTTAAACATAACATTACATTTTTTTTTTTTTTACAATGTTACTGATGTATAGATTAATATCTTACCCTCATGTTCTTTTTACATTTTGTATATTGTATACAAAGTTTTATGTCATAAACATGTCATCTCTGTATGTTTTGCAAGAAAAAAAGTAGACATTGAGCACTAAGCATGCCCCATCCGGATTCGTCACTTATTGGGGTCCCCTGGAAATATTTCCATTGTGTTCTGTGCCATTTGCAGCACATTTCTGTATTTGGTTGTGTTGTTAGACATTTTTACACATCAAATGATCCAACCATTTTTTTCTGTTATGTAAAGGTTCATTGTGAGGATTAACCCTGACAACAGCAAGTGCTCCTCAAAGTTCCAGGTCAGCAGAAGAAGTGGGAAGATGGTGCAAACTAAGGAAGGACTCTGGCCTGAACCCTCATGTTTCCTCCTTCATTAAAGGACAATTCTGGTATTTAACACTTTGAGTCTATTTTGTAGTTTGTTTTGGATGAACAAGTTTTTAGACTTTTTGACTATTTTAGAATTGCCCATGACCGCTTTAGAATGGGAGTCAATGGCCATGCACAAACATGTCCTTAAAACAACCCTTAACTTTCGTTTTCAAAACTGTGCAACTCACCAAGTGGTGTTCGTTGATGATTAAAAACAAATATCGGCGCAATGTATGGTTTCAATCCGTTTATTTTTCTATAGTGGAACTATTTTTTCAGATACCTCACGACCGCGTATAAACTTCCGCTCTTCCGTTGCTCTGCTCACGCTAGCCTTCTGAGAGATGAGCGAAAAGACCTAAAAGACTACAATCAAATGTAAACAGCATCCTTTCCGTTTCCGTTAGCGCAGTAATATCAACGAGCAATGAGTCCTCCAACGGAAATCAATGGATTTTACAAAATGGCAAATAAAACACGACAGAAACTGTATTTCGCTGCGCTACTTGTTTTTAATCATCAACGAACACCACTAACCACTCGGTGAGTTGCACAGTTTTGAAAACGAACGTTAAGGGTTGTTTTAAGGACATGTTTTTGCATGGCCATTGACTCCCATTCTAAAGCGGTCATGGGCAATTCTAAAATAGTGAAAAAGTTGCGACAGGAACCATTGTCAAAATTTCTTTGTCCACCACTCTTGTTCATCCAAAACAAACTACAAAATAGACTCAAAGTGTTAAATACCGGAATTGTCCTTTAAGGAGTTTCTGGATTTCAGCTGGCAAAACTATTAAGCTAAAAGCAAATACATACACAGGAGTTTTCTGAATTTGTACATTTTTAAGATTGTTCTTATGACTGAATCTGTTCATGAATTGTTTTAAAATGCTCTTAATATGAAACGTCTATGTATAAATGAAATGTTTTCAAGTTTTTGGAAAACTGAAAGTACAATCTGCAAGAATATTAAAATGTTATTTCAAGTATTACAATTGAACAATTAAATCAATAAAAGAAGTTAAACAGTCTTTTGTTTCTTTTTATAGTTATTTACTAGTTTTTACTACTGAGACCTGTTGAAATACAATAATTTGTGCAGTTTTACAATAAATAGTAAAAGTGGACAACAAATTACAGTAAATTTCACAGTGTAAAGTAATATTTTTATTGTATTAAAATATATTGCTGGAGAAAAGACCATAACGTGTTTTACAGTAAAAAATATATTATACTGTAAATAAATTTACAGCAAGTTAAATGGTACTGTAAATATGAATACAGTATTTTTACTGTAAGTTTAATTTACAGTAAGTTACTGGCAAACTGCTGCCAGTAAGTTACTGTAATTTCTACAGGAAATTTTTTACAGTGTATATGTTTCTTTGCTCTCAGCTGATTGGTCAAACTTCAGTCTGAGATCTTGAATCCAGAACATAACCTGCCCCGGAGCAGGTTAGCCGTGCAGCGTAAGATACCATGGCGACGAACACCGATTAAAGCCGAGCTACTTTCATAGTACCTAAAACCCAGGGTTGGCGGAAACTAAGCTGAAACATAGCTGGCTAGCCACCTAATCCGGCTTCATGGTACAGGCCCCAGGCCCCTGGTTTGTCATGTATTTGTGTATAGTCTGGTTTGTTGTGAGCACATGGCTTGTCTTGTATTTCCTTGTGCCATGTGCTCTCTTGTCAATTGTCTAGCCCCTCCCATCTTGTTACCTGATTATTGATTAAATTTGCCCCACCTGCTTTCCTCGTTACCCTCTTTTGTTTGCTTCCCTATTTAGTCTCCCTGTGTTTGCAGTCCTGAGCTGGTTCGTTGTCTGTTCCCCCGTGTTTCCGGTTTTGCCAGATGCCTGTCTTGTTTTCCCCCACGGGGAGTTTTGTTTTGATTTTTATTACTTAATAAAGATCCTTATTTTTCTGCACCTGAATCCTCGCTTCACTATTTACCATTCTGTGACAACTTGTATATTATTGTGCTGCTTTACCAAATTATTTCAAAACCATAGTTTGTTTGTTTTCATATTAACTTTAATGTGAAATGTACTTTTTAAAAATATAAAATGTTATGTGTTCAATTTATTTATTTTTTGGCTTCATGTCTTTTCTCTTTTATATTGGTAACACTCATAATCAGTAACATTTTGGTTGTAATTCTTTCTCCCATAGACTGGATTTATTTCACCAATAAAGTCTGAAAGGCTTATTTTATTTATTTTTTTAATCATGGTTTTACATTATGAACAATTATTCAAAATATGCTTTACAATAAAATAATTCACATTTAGAAATAAGTTCAATGTACACAAAAAATTATTTACATTAAAAATTTCCCCCCATTTAGCCTACTGTACATTTATCACATATTCTACCACTGGATCAGTCCATCTCAAGTGGTCTAAAATTTATTTGGGAGCATTACAATTAATATGACTTTACTTGGTTTAAGCACAGTAGCTGTCTTTGTTTCATGGCATACAACAGATATTTACGGAAACCTCAATATATACTTGTTTTCAATATACACTGTAATATTAAACTGACATATTTTACTTATTTTTATTACTAAATAACTGTAGAAGTATGAATCAGCCTAGATAGAAGAGCCTTTATATTGTCTCGAACAAAGGGGGAGATGCAATGACTTGGAGTCATTTAAACCATTTAAACTTTTAGGAATTTAAATAGTTTTAAGGTCCCTCTCAGAAGTTTGCTGAGGCCCCCTAGTGGCTCCCAGCCCCCCTGCTTGAGAAACATGATCTGTTAAATTTTCAAAATGCACGAGTAAAGTGGGCTCCCACTTTACTCAGAATTATAATTCCTCTATACCCCTCATAAAAAAGCACTCTCATCCCCATAAAAAAATAAATATAATTAAGTCTAAAAAACAAAAATGAGCAAAATTTATATGTGGGCATGTACCTTGTAATGTGCTCTAAAGATCAATTTATGTTCATGGAGGTAAGGACCACCTTGAGCCAAGATATTGAGGTTTCCGTAAACATCATAATTTATTGTTTGCCATGACACTATGGCTGTTGTGGGTAAACCAATTTAAATAAAAAATTAAAAATTGGTCAAGAGACCTCCATTGGACCTCTCGAAATGGTTTGACCCCAATGTTCCAATTACACAGCAAGGGTGTTATAAATGTGACATACATTGGCATTTGTGTAGGGCTGTACAGTGTGCCAAATCCAACAAAAGCGAACATTTAATGACATGCTTTTATTCCAAACTCATTTCATGAGTTATAGCTATAACTTCCTTTTGTGATCTTATCTGAACTGGCTTCATATCATAGAATGATATTCTTTTATATAATATTCTATACAGTGATAAAGGCTATGTCGATTAGCATTGCATTATTAATATACTTTATTTTTATGAAAATACCTGAGATGTCTAGAAGAACACAGATAAGCCATTTATTGTCTTCCTGTTTCATCAGTCAGAACATGTCTATGTGTGTTGTATTCTGCTACAGCGATATCTGAATGCCTTTTTATCATACGTTGTATGACTTTATGAGTGTCACTTGTCTTTCAGCACGAGAGTGCTCTCCGGCTGCGAGTATGAATGAAACATACATTACATTGCATGTTTGTACTCAAAAATGCTCACAACACCCTATTTTGGGTAAAATAAATAAATAAATACTCTCTAGAGATATTTGAAATAAACAAATGCAAATCTAGTTTTTTTTTTCTCTCTCAGTGGATGCATAAGAATTCCTCACACAGATTTGTATAATAATAATATGATATTTTATAAAACTTTAGAAGTTTCTAATGATTCATAGGAAAATAAAGCTGTATTTTCAAGTGCTCAGCCAAAACAATGGATGTTGTTTGGATTGTGATTAGTGAAATTGGGCTATATAAACAAAAATGACCTAATGTTAAGCAAGGGTCAATCTTACAATCTTACAATCTTATCAATTAAACCATATTTAATGTTAAATAAGTCTGCCATTTTCCTGCAGTCTGCCATTTTTGGCAAATAAAGAAAATGTGTGTCTGAAAGCATTTCTGGTTGAGGTTTGTACTGTGTGCGTCCTGTACGGAACATTAATGTCCTTTGTTAGTCACATGTCTGTTTAGGTGATGAACTGCTCTACTTGTGTCTGTTTTCAGAGATGGTAACACGCGTTTCATTGTGCTACACTTGTGGCCTGTGCAAAACTTTCAACCTCTGTAGCACCAGTGCGTGCATAAAGTCCAGCCCTGCCTTTGTGTACTTGTTTAATTGACTTAGGTTACACAGGCAATTGCTACTTAAATATCAAAAAGTTCTGATGTAAAATGTTTAACTTTTCTGAAAAGAAAAGCAAAAAATGACATCAAACTTGTCCATACACCGAGTTGAATCTCTCAAAGTACTGACTGGTTCGAGTCTGTATCCTCCCTCTGGCTGGTGCCTGTGACTAAAGTGAAATGAGTAATTAAATCATTAAAAAAAAAAAACAATTTTTATGAAAAAGACCATTTACAACTTATTCACTATATAAGTGATGGGGGAAAAAACTCACAAAGTCCTGTCCTGTTTCTCTGTGACTTAAATCTTTGCTGTTTTTCAATCTCCTGTAAACATAACTTACAGTATCACACGTGTTGTTCTCACATCTTTTACATATTTACATATCATTTCATATCTTTACTCATCATCTTTTACTATCTCTAAAATGATCAGAGATAATGCATTAAAGCAAGTGAAATAAATATATGCATCTGGTGTGTCAAATATTTACTTATATTTATGAAAAGTTCACTGTCACTTCATCATACATGAAATCTAAAATCAATAAACAATCTCATCAGTTCATAGTGTGTTATTGTCTCTCACCTGTGAATGCAGACACTGATTATCAGAAAGACTATAATAACTCCAGAACATGAGATGATGATGATGATGATGGTGAAGAGCGGCATTTGTTTGAGTGACGCTGGTCTGTTTTCTGACACACAAAAGAGTCAAACACACATGATATCAGTCGACCAGCACTCTTCTAGATACTAGTCACTGGTTACAAACATACTTATATTTATTCTAAAATAAATGCAATTGTTTTTGAAGAAACAACAAATGAAATCATGGAATAACCTGTTACTGTTAATGTCCATCTTATTGCTGCTGGATAACAGGTGTAGTTTCCTGCATCAGACGCTTGTATTTGATGTATTTTTAATTCTTTTGAAACGGCTGGGTTGATGTGAATCCTGTTTGAGCTGAAGTTTCTCATAGTTATGTTATTGGTCGAGTCATAACTAAAAATAACAGAGCTGTTCATTTTCCATGTGAAATCATCATCAAATGGGGTTTTGTTGCAGTAAAGTGTCACTGTTTCCCCCACAAACACTGTTTTGTTGATGTGCTGCCGAATGCTTTGCTCTTGATTTGATTTGGAATAATCTGATGAAAAGACAGAAACTGCATCAGAAGGTAAAACACAAGTGTGAACACATGCATCCAAAAGCTCATAAGACACACCGGTTGCTCAAATCCTTAGTCACCGCGAACACACACAAGAACATCACACAACACCAAAACCAAACAATCAATCACAACAACAATGTTACGACATACCTGCATAAGTCAGTAAATTAATGATGACCCATATATTTAGATGCAGGATTTTGGTTTGAAAGACCTCCATGATCGCAGAAGGTAGAAATGAAGCTCTCACTCTCCCTTCAACATTTCAAGCACTTCTGATCAACTGAGCGAGTCTGCAGACAGGAACGAGGGGAAGTGGTTACGTGAGAGTGGGACACCGCCGAGAACCGCTGAGCTCAAGAGAGCAACGTGATGATCAGAGTGTGAAACAGCTCAAGATACTGATTATTACAGCTACTCTTGAGACAACATAAGGATTATGAATTGTATATTTCTTACATTATATTTGATAAGTACTGTATGGGTAGTTGATTTAAGAAGTTTTTTTTTTTTTTTTTTACCAACATCAAGAAATTATTTTAAAATGTATAAAAATATACAAAAAAATAGAATATATGTATATAAAATAAATGTTTTTAAATGGCATTATTAGTTCATTTTAATTGTCCTATAGTGTAAATTAATTTTTTAAATTACACATATTCCATGTTTCTCAAATATGAGATCATGAAAGCAACATTTTTTTAAAATGCTGTTTAAAATGTTTAAGATGGAGTTTAACATGTCACGCCAGGTGTGTTTAGCAGGTAATGTCATGTTTCTAAAACTATTCTTATTTTAATTATTTATTGCTATATTTTTGATAAAGCCACAAATTAGCATTCATTTATGCCAGGCCTGTATGGTGTAAATGCACCCAAAAATCATATGCATCATTCTTTTGAATTAATGAATTAATTAATGTAGAGGCAGGACTAATATTTTCTTTAAATTCAGACACTAAACTCAGTAGTGTGCACTACAACAGCCTCTTTGATGAGTTGAGAGACAAGCCTCATAACCCACACACTTCCTGTATTCTAGGACCCTCTGTACCCTGGAAAACATTTGTGAACCAATGCGAAAACATGTGCAGCTGTCTATTTTTATGCTTCTGTCACAAAAGCACTTGACTCTTTTTTTAAAAGCTTTAAGCACATTTGAGACACTTATAATGATGACCTTTGCTCACCGTTTTGATTGGACTTCTTCAATGAGGGTGAAAATGAAAAAGGGATATAAGAATTCAGAGTTCACTACAGTTTAAAACTAATTATAAAATGGATGGTTCAAGTTCTGAGTGTTGATGCAAAACACCTCTTCAGCCATATCACTGTGCGGCTCGCATATAGTTATGTTTTCTGCATAGCAACATTTTATCATAGGCTATATTGTCCATTGGAAATATGTCACTTGATGAATATGCTTAGCAAAATAACAAAGCAATAAAGCACTTGTGTTTAACAACACCTCTTTAACCGTGACTGTCCTGACAGTATAGCATGACCTGTGATATTTTATTATATAATCTTTTGTGTGAGAATGGAAAGATCTGTGCGATCAGGTTTGTATGTAAATGATGCATGTGGTGAATACATTCCACTGGTCAAAGCAGTTGAAAGAACACGTGCACAGATCACTGTATCATTTTTCCGCCTCGGTTAGCGTCATAGAAGTAGATATGAAGCAAATAGACCAAAAACCACTACAACATGAGGTGTAGATCTGGGCTTGTAACAGAAAGGGTGTTGGTTCAATTCATAAGCTCCTAAAAGCAATAGTCTTGTTTTTTTAGTCTCCTGTCTTTTTTTGACTGGTTTTGGTCCATGCCTATTTTAAAACAGCACAATGTGTCAACATCATCATCATCATCACATCATCAGTGCAGTAAAAGATGATTCAGTAGAACTTTGAGTAATGAATCATTTTACATGTTCCAATGAATTTGCTGGCCTAAACAAACAGTGTCATTTCAACTTTTAGGATTCTGCACATTTGTTTTATCAATGACCTGCTTAAACACTTTTTTTGATGGTGGATTTTATGTTGCTTTCTATTGTGATTTTGACACAAGCTGCAGTGAGGTCATCATTTAACACATTTTAAACAAGCACAACACTTGCTTCAAATGATATGAATAACATTTTCTGGACAGTGACATTTTCAAGTCAACACAACATGTTATTTTATGTTTTTTAACTGAAGTACATACATTCAATCAATTTAGGATATTACAGTTAAAATGGTTTGGTAATTTATGTTGTACAATATGATGTTTTATAATAAAATTCTGTATAACTCTTTTTTCAATAGTACAACTGAGTGAAGTAGCCCGATTTTTGACTAACAGCATACAGTTTGCTCCACATTGTAGCTTAGTCTAGTGAAGAACCACCCACTTACACAGGAAGAGTCCGTCTGACTGATATATAAAGCGACCAATCACAGCTTGTTTTGTTTTTATGTACCATTTATGGGTGGATGTATCATAAGTAGTTAATATCACATTATTAGAATGACGTGGAGCAACAAGCACTGTCGTTTCACAATCAGTTGCACAGAAAACAAGGAACTTAACAGACACTTTGTGATATTCTCTTCCTTCAAAAGTAATAAGGAATATTTCAAAGTAAAGCAGAATACACAGATTGTCATTAATTAGTTTAGTTGATAAATGTCTCTAACAAAACTATGAATGTCTTTCAAAGATTTGATGACTATGATGCTATTGGATAACAACTTTATTTCCATGTGCACCCAAACAGCTGGAAAGCGCATAGAAGCCAGACAAACAGGCTGGAACTTGAAACTTTCAGACAGTATTTGGCATTTTTGGGGCAGTCAGTAAACAGACTTGTGGGTGGTCTGTGGGCATGTTGTCTGAGACTGAAACAAATATTATCTCAAAGAGTGGGAGGGCTGTTAAAAAAAAAAAAAAAGTAGGCATTTGATATTTGGAAGAAGTCGTGCCAGTTATCATCCTGTAATAAAAAAAGCTTGTGACCTAAAACCACAGAGAGAAACAGGAGGTGTCTTCATTAGGCCTAAATAGCACTGAGAGATTATTTATATACTGATGAAATGATTACTGTTTCACAAGATCAAAAATATTCCACTGAAGCTTTGTTGGTTATAAACTTCTGTCCTGTGACAGCCAGTAAGATATAGCAGAAGTGGAAAGTGCAAATAGACAAAGATGATCTTTTAACATAAACACTAGAGGCACGAGTATCCGCGCACCAAAAGCACCCACAGTTCTTTTACTGATCTGATGCATGTTGCACACAATTTCTCAATCTAAACTCTATTCTGATTGACTGTAACTGAAATGCACATCTGATCTTATTCGTAAAAGGCTATTTGATAATGGATTGTATTTATAGGCGCAGTATAGAGTGAACAGTGTTTGATTGTCTTATGTGTCAGTCACTCTGTCTCTCTCTTCCTGTCTAAGTGAGACAATCTTGGTCTGAATAAGCTGCAATGTGGAGTAGATCTTTTGCCCTTTCAGTCAATGATCGAGTGGCTATGCAAAACTAGGTTGAAGGATTTAATGGAGTTTAAACTAATTTTGAAGTTATATAAAAAGAGTGTTCTAACATTCAGTTTTTATATGGTGCAGTGTTGCTGTTAAACTACTGGTTCATATGTTTGTGTGATCACAAAATTGATAAAACATAAAATAATTCATTCACTGGATTGCTTGTGAACAAAATGAAATTCAAATAATGTATGGGACAAAAGAATGACAGCACTGGCCTATTTGTTCTACTTTGTTCTACTAGTCAAAGACGTTAACTGGAAACTATTTTACACCTCAACCACAAGGCAGAAGTGTCATGTGCCTTTGCATCCTTGTGCCCTTTCAGGTAAAAAGACTTGCAAAAAGAAAATCATAACAGGTTAAATAATATAATAGTATATGGATTTAATAATATAAAAGTTTATAACATTAAAGTATTTTGTAAAAACAACAACAACAACAACAACAACAAAAAAACAATTACACTGTTGCAACAATATTTTTCAGAATTCAGAAATAAAGTGTCAAGGAGGGTTGTACTCACTAAAAAAAGCGCATTATGTTTATGTAGTGGGACGTATTGTGGCGCTGTAATTAGACTAATGTGCCTGGGGTAGTGCAGGTCCAATTACGAGCAGGGTGGGACAGTATAAAAGAATATGCAGTCACCACCTGCGTGTGCTTGGCGTTTGAGCGTCGCGTCATTGCCCGTGGGACCGCCCCTTGTTTTTGCAGCGCTTCCGCCTTGAGCTGCGTGGATGGCCCGCGGCTGTTGGCGGCTCCGGCTCTCACGTTACATGCCTCTTGCAGTCCCGTGTCTCATATGCTTTGAGCTGCGTGGATGGCCCGCGGTTTGAGTTTTGAGTGGCTGCTGCTCTCCCTTGGCATTTTCGTGCTTCGGAGGGATGTTGTGTCCCGTGTCCTCTATACGCCGAGTTTGTGAATGAAAGGACGAATAGATGTTCTGTGACGCCTGGTGGGCAACGCTGACTTGACGCTGCTGCTTTCATACCTCAAGATTATCTTGATAACAAACTTTCTTCCAACACACGTGTGTGTGTGTGTGTGTGCGCGTGCGTATGTGTGTGCGCACTGCGCAGCCTAACGTGACGCCCGTTCTCCAGTATTAACCACTCTAAACGATGAGTGTCTTCCACACTATACATTCAAATTTTGCAGTATTTTCATTTATAATTGTGTGTATTGAGTGATCTGATTTGTTTATTTTGAGTGTTTTGTAGTGTTGTTGTATGTATTTTGATTTGTGAGTTCCTTCAAGAGGTGCTGGTAGAAGGTCAGTGAGAGTAATACCCAATGCCAGCACCAAATTTTGATTTTCATATTTCCATTTTCTGTAGTATTTTCTTGTTTGTTGATTTAAATGTTTATTTGTGCATGTTTGAGTGAGGGTGTTTATTGAGACCATAAATAATTTTATACTCTTGTTACAGGAGCTGAGGCTTTGGGGGCAGACCACTAGTAGGCCCGTGCGTGGTGGTAGAGAGCTCGTCACAGAGTGCTGTGTGACTATTTCTTGACTTTATTGCAGTGTGGGTGCTGTTACTTGTACACAGGGTGTTGAGAGTGATATTGAAGCCTTGGGCGTGTGTCTGCCATCAAGCCTCGGCCTCCTTTGGATTATGGTCTCTCTTGTATGTGTCTGTTGATGATTCTCTGCTTTTATATATTTTAAAAATGATTGTGTTTAAATAAAAACTTTTGTATTATTGGTGTCCACGTCTCTAGCCCTTTCTTGCTAATTACGTTCCTGTGTATCTTTTACTAATTCTTAGTAGTAACATCTATATTTCCCTATTAAATAGGGTGGCGTAGTCATGTGACGCTAGAGGTAGTGTTTCTATATTTGCCCCAAGTGTGAAGGGCCAAGGTCCCGCTACATTTAGTAGTAGAAGTACTAGTGTACTATAAAAGTAACTATAAACTTTATATTCTCTGGTTAGCGGAAGTTTTATCTGCAAATTAAATAGCATTTAACTATTATACATTAATACAGACTAGTACTGTACATCTGAATAATGCTGTATTGTCATCAGAATCTGCAGAAGATGTGGGTTAAAGTATGCTGTAATAAGAAACCATTGCAGAAACTGCCCAGAGTGTGGTGTGATGACAGTTCCCACATACATCCTGAGAATGTACAAACCGACATCAGGTCATCTAGACTTACACCAAACACGAGAAATAAACTATTTTGTGAATATTGTCAAGTGCTATCTGCATATTACAAATATTCAGGACACAATATTTTAAGTGGTGTCCTATGCATATGCTTAATAGGTAGACTGCTCGTCGGTTAGGAACCTGAGTGTGCTCTTTGATACCAATCTTTCATTTGAAAGTCACATGTCCAGTATCTGTAAAACCAAATTTTTCCATCTTAAAAATATATCTAAATTACGTCATATGCTCTCAATGACAAATGCAGAACAATTAGTTAATGTTCATGACATCAAGGCTAGATTATTGTAATGCTATTATGGGTGGTTGCCCTGCATGCTTAATAAAACAAACTACGTCTGGTCCAAAACGCAGCAGCTCGAGTTCTTACCAGAACCAGGAAGTATGACCATATTAGCCCCGTTCTGTCAACACTGCATTGGCTCCCTATTAAACATCGTATACATTTTAAAATATTGCTGATTACTTACAAAGCACTAAATGGTTTAGCTCCGCAGTACTTGAGCGAGCTCTTAACGCATTATAGTCCTTCACGTCTATCGGGATCTCAGAATTCCGGCAAGCTGATAATACCTAGAATATCAAAATCAACTGCTGGCGGTAGATCCTTTTCCTATTTAACACCAAAACTTTGGAACAGTCTTCCTAACATTTTCCAGGAAGCAGACACACTATGTCAGTTCAATTCTAGACTAAAAACACATCTCTTTGACCTAGCTTACACATAAAACATTATAGACTTCTATAATTTGATGTTAGGCTGCATAGATTAGGCCAGCCGGAACCGGGAACACTTCCCATAAATCCTGATGTACAGTACTTGTTACATCAAAAGAAGGATGGCGTCTACGCTAATATTAGCCTCTCTGTTTATCCCGAGGTCCACCGCAGTCCACCGTTTCCAGATCTGATGAAGGACCTGCGCCTGGACGCGAAGACAGCGCAGTCCTAAAGTGTCAACTAGTCTCTCCCCTGTGAAGGCCTCCCTCCCTTCCCTTTACCTCTGTATAGATAAAACGTTGTCGGGATGATTCCGGTTCACGCGGAAGTGATAAATAATTCTGTATTATACATTTTTAAGGCCAGACAATTAGTTTGCTGAGGTTTGGTGTGTAAAGAAGGGCTTCATGCCTGCACACATATTCGAATGCGCATACCCATGGACTAAAAACGTGATGCGCATGTGCACGCAGTCTGTGTTTTCACGGGTTTGCGTTTATGAGGTTTGCGCAGAGATAACCTTTTTTTTTTCCAAGGCTTGCACCTTGAACCTATTTCAGGGTTTGCGTTCTCGAGCCACGAGCCACTGTGGAACGGCCCGGATCGCGTTGAGGGTTTTCTGTTAGAACGGTGTCATGTTAGCGGCCCCTAAGTTAACTAGATGTACCGCATGGCGGTACAAAATATGACCGCCGCTCAGGCCTGCACTGGCTTTCCACAAAAATAAATGACGTGGAGCAATTTGGCTGTATTGCGTGTTTATGTATATAAGTTGTATATTTTAAAAGACTTGTCTGGAGTATTCCTGTGGATCATGGATAATTTAGAGTTTTGTAATTATTTGCCATTACTATTTAAGTTTTATATCAAAAGTCATTAGTTTAGACACTTAACATCCATAATGTGAAAACGTCACATCCATAACAGTGGTTAACAGTAAAAAGCGACTGAAGTGCCCTTGAGCAAGGCACCTAACCCCTCACTGCTCCCCGAGCACCGCTGTTGTTGCAGGCAGCTCACTGCGCCGAGATTAGTGTGTGCTTCACCTCACTGTGTGTTCACTGTGTGCTGAGTGTGTTTCACTAATTCACGGATTGGGATAAATGCAGAGACCAAATTTCCCTCACGGGATCAAAATAGTATATATACTTATACTTATACATACTAAGTATGAAAAATCTGTTTTTTTTTTTTTCAAAGGACCCTCCCATTCAATTTATACAAACCTCTACCAAACGGTTGAGGTGCCTGTTGATGGTAAAAGTCAGTTATCTGACTTTGGCATGGGTTTGTTGTGTTTTACTGAAATAAAAAACATTTTTTCCCCAAAAAAGTGGTTTTATCTTGTAGCCCTGGTCCCAGAGTTTTAAAAAAACAATGTTAACAAAATTAAACTCATTCCCACTGTACCTAGTAGAACACTTAAGTAAATGTACCCTTGAAATTAATGGGATTTTATGGATTTAGGTGAAGAAAGTGTACACATAATACATTTTGGTCTGTACCATGAAGAGAAAACTGATTCAACTATATAAACTATATATTTTCTGAAAGCGTAGACTCTCAGGATGTGATCTAACATGGCATGAAACATGTCCCACCCACGTCATTAGTATACTGCCCAAGCATAACACATTGGGTATTGTTAAATCGGGTATATGGCTGATACCTAAAAAAAGTAGTAGTATGTGCATGTCTGTCTGTGTGTGTGTGTGTGTGTGTGTGTGTGTATGTGTGTGTGTTTGTGTATGTGTGTGTCTGTGTGTGTGTATGTGTGTGTCTGTGTGTGTCTGTGCGTGTATGTGTGCGTGCGTACATGTGTGTGTTTGTGTGTGTGTGTCTGTGCATGTGGATTTGTATGTGTGTGTATGGGTGTGTGTCTGTGCCTGTGGATGTCAGTGTGTGTGCATGCTTGCGTTTGTTTGTATTCCTGCATGTGTGTGTGTGACAGTATTATCCTAAACCAGCAACCCTTCGCTCAACAGCACCATCTACAGGCCGATGAGTGTACAGTCAGAATGTGCACATAAATGAATTTATTTTATACCCCCCCCATGGATGAAAATCTACGAAACTTAGCATACCCCCAGAGGATGTCAAGTTAATCATACACATGAAATATGGTGCAGTTCTGAAAATCTCCACTGAAGATAGGGGCGATTAAAGCAGAATAATATTGCATTTTATTTTTTTATGGGAGGGGCGCAAATCACAAATGAGTGATTATGGGCTAGGTTGATGTGGGCCCTTAAGACCAACATACCATAAAAATTTCTTCATCCTCGGTTCCACGGTTCAAGTAGTTATTTAGGAAAAACTGCATTTTTTGGGTTTGGGGGGGCCCAGCGCGGGGGGGGGGGGGGGGGGGGGGGGAGTGGCCCCCGGGGACCAAACGAAATTTTTCCGTAAAAGTCTAGTGGGGCTACATGCCCACCAAATTTCATGTTCCCCGGTGTTTCGGTGTCCCTGGTATCGTTGACGGAAAATTCAGTAGATTGACGAGAAAAAAAAGCTAAAAAACTTTGACAATCGATTATGGGCTAGGTTGATGTGGGCCCTTAAGACCAACATACTTTGCAAATTTCTTCATCCTCGGTGCCACGGTTCAGGTAGTTATTTAGGAAAAACTGCATTTTTTGGGTTTGGGGGGGCCCAGCGCGGGGGGGGGAGGGGCCCCCGGGGACCAAACGAAATTTTTCCGTAAAAGTCTAGTGGGGCTACATGCCCACCAAATGTCATGTTCCCCGGTGTTTCGGTGTCCCTGGTATCGTTGACGAAAAATTCAGATGACGAAAAAAAAAAAAAAAAAAACTTTGACAATCAATTATGGGCTAGGTTGATGTGGGCCCTTAAGACCAACATACCATAAAAATGTCTTCATCCTCGGTGCCACGGTTCAGGTAGTTATTTAGGAAAAACTGCATTTTTTGGGTTTGGGGGGGCCCAGCGCGGGGGGGGGAGTGGCCCCCGGGGACCAAACGAAATTTTTCCGTAAAAGTCTAGTGGGGCTACATGCCCACCAAATTTCATGTTCCCCGGTGTTTCGGTGTCCCTGGTATCGTTGATGAAAAATTCACGGGGGGCCCAGCGCGGGGGGGGGGGAGTGGCCCCCGGGGACCAAACGAAATTTTTCCGTAAAAGTCTAGTGGGGCTACATGCCCACCAAATTTCATGTTCCCCGGTGTTTCGGTGTCCCTGGTATCGTTGACGAAAAATTCACGGGGGGCCCAGCGCGGGGGGGGAGTGGCCTCCGGGGACCAAACGAAATTTTTCCGTAAAAGTCTAGTGGGGCTACATGCCCACCAAATTTCATGTTCCCCGGTATTTCGGTGTCCCTGGTATCGTTGACGAAAAATTCACGGGGGCCCCAGCGCGGGGGGGGAAGTGGCCCCCGGGGACCAAACGAAATTTTTCCGTAAAAGTCTAGTGGGGCTACATGCCCACCAAATGTCATGTTCCCCAGTGTTTCGGTGTCCCTGGTATCGTTGACGAAAAATTCACGGGGGGCTCAGCGCGGGGGGGGGGAGTGGCCCCCGGGGACCAAACGAAATTTTCCCGTAAAAGTCTAGTGGGGCTACATGCCCACCAAATTTCATGTTCCCCGGTGTTTCGGTGTCCCTGGTATCGTTGACGAAAAATTCACAGGGGGCCCAGCGCGGGGGGGTAAGTGGCCCCCGGGGACCAAACAAAATTTTTCTGTAAAAGTCTAGTAGACCAACATACCATAAAAATTTCTTCATCCTCGGTGCCACGGTTCAGGTAGTTATTTAGGAAAAACTGCTTTTTGGGGGTTTGGGGGGGCCCAGCGCGGGGGGGGGAGTGGCCCCCGGAGACCAAACGAAATTTTTCCGTAAAAGTCTAGTGGGGCTACATGCCCACCAAATTTCATGTTCCCCGGTGTTTCGGTGTCCCTGGTATTGTCTGTAGATGACGAAAAAAAAAAAAAAAAAAACTTTGACAATCCCTATATGACCGCTTTCGCTAGCGGCGGTCATAATAATGATCTTTGCAACGGAAGTGAATCAATCAATCAAAACTAACTTTAGCTGGACAATAATTATGACCGCCGCTAGCGTAGCTAGCGAAAGCGGTCATATAGGGATTGTCAAAGTTTTTTTTTTTTTTTTTTTTTTTCGTCATCTACTGAATTTTTTCGTCAACGATACCAGGGACACCAAAACACCGGGGAACATGAAATTTGGTGGGCATGTAGCCCCACTAGACTTTTACGGAAAAATTTCGTTTGGTCCCCGGGGGCCACTTCCCCCCCCCGCGCTGGGCCCCCCCAAACCCAAAAAATGCAGTTTTTCCTAAATAACTACCTGAACCGTGGCACCGAGGATGAAGAAATTTGTATGGTATGTTGGTCTACTAGACTTTTACGGAAAAATTTCGTTTGGACCCCGGGGGCCACTACTCCCCCCCCGCGCCTGGCCCCCCGTGAATTTTTCGTCAACGATACCAGGGACACCGAAACACCGGGGAACATGAAATTTGGTGGGCATGTAGCCCCACTAGACTTTTACGAAAAAATTTCGTTTGGTCCCCGGGGGCCCCTCCCCCCCCCGCGCTGGGCCCCCCCAAACCCAAAAAATGCATTTTTTCCTAAATAACTACCTGAACCGTGGCACCGAGGATGAAGAATTTTTTATGGTATGTTGGTCTACTAGACTTTTACGGAAAAATTTTGTTTGGTCCCCGGGGGCCACTTACCCCCCCCGCGCTGGGCCCCCCGTGAATTTTTCGTCAACGATACCAGGGACACCGAAACACCGGGGAACATGAAATTTGGTGGGCATGTAGCCCCACTAGACTTTTACGGAAAAATTTCGTTTGGTCCCCGGGGGCCACTCCCCCCCCCACGCTGGGCCCCCCCAAACCCAAAAAATGCAGTTTTTCCTAAATAACTACCTGAACCGTGGCACCGAGGATGAAGAAATTTTTATGGTATGTTGGTCTACTAGACTTTTACAGAAAAATTTCGTTTGTTCCCCGGGGACCACTCCCCCCCCCCCGCGCTGGGCCCCCCGTGAATTTTTCGTCAACGATACCAGGGACACCGAAACACCGGGGAACATGAAATTTGGTGGGCATGTAGCCCCACTAGACTTTTACGGAAAAATTTCGTTTGGTCCCCGGGGGCCACTATCCCCCCCCCCCCCCGCGCTGGGCCACCCGTGAATTTTTCGTCAACGATACCAGGGACACCGAAACACCGGGGAACATGAAATTTGGTGGGCATGTAGCCCCACTAGACTTTTACGGAAAAAATTTCGCTTGGTCCCCGGGGACCACTTCTCCCCCCGCGCTGGGGCCCCCCGTGAATTTTTCGTCAACGATACCAGGGACACCGAAACACCGGGGAACATGAAATTTGGTGGGCATGTAGCCCCAGTAGACTTTTACGGAAAAATTTCGTTTGGTCCCCGGAGGCCACTCCCCCCCCGCGCTGGGCCCCCCGTGAATTTTTCGTCAACGATACCATGGACGCCGAAACACCGGGGAAGATGAAATTTGGTGGGCATGTAGCCCCACTAGACTTTTACGGAAAAATTTCGTTTGGTCCCCGGGGGCCACTTCCCCCCCCTCGCTGGGCCCCCCAAACCCAAAAAATGCAGTTTTTCCTAAATAACTACCTGAACCGTGGCACTGAGGATGAAGACATTTTTATGGTATGTTGGTCTTAAGGGCCCACATCAACCTAGCCCATAATCAGTCATTTGTGATTTGCGCCCCTCCCATAAAAAATTAAAATGCAATATGATTCTGCTTTAATCACCCCTATCTTCAGTTGAGATGTTCAGAACTGCACCATATTGCATGTGTATGATTAACTTAACATCCTCTGGGGGTATGCTAAGTTTCGTAGAATTTCATCCATGGGGGGGGTATAAAATAAATTAATTTATGTGCACATTTAGTGACTGTACACTCATCGGCCTGTAGATGGTGCTGTTGAGCGAAGGGTTGCTGGTTTAGGATGATACTGTCACACACACACATGCAGGAATACAAACAAATGCAAGCATGCACACACACTGACATCCACACGCACAAACACACACACAAACACACACGCACACACACATGTACGCACGCATACATACACGCACAGACACACACACACACAGACACACACATACACAAACACACACACATACACACACAGACACACACACACAGACATGCACATAATACTACTTTTTTTAGGTATCAGCCATATACCCGATTTTCCAATACCCTATGTGTTATGCTTGGGCAGTATACTAATGAGGTGGGTGGGACATGTTTCATGCCATGTTAGATCACATCCTGAGAGTCTACGATTTCAGAAAATATATAGTTTATATAGTTGAATCAGTTTTCTCTTCATGGTACAGACCAAAATGTATTATGTGTACACTTTCTTCACCTAAATCCATAAAATCCCATTAATTTCAATGGGACATTTACTTAAGTGTTCTACTAGGTACAGTGGGAATGAGTTTAATTTTGTTAACATTGTTTTTTTTAAAACTCTGGGACCAGGGCTAGAAGATAAAACCACTTTTTTGGGGAAAAAATGTTTTTTATTTCAGTAAAACACAACAAACCCATGCCAAAGTCAGATAACTGACTTTTACCATCAACAGACACCTCAACCGTTTGGTAGAGGTTTGTAGAAATTGAATGGGAGGGTCCTTTGAAAAAACAAAACAGATTTTTCATACTTAGTATGTATAAGTATAAGTATATATATGTGACAGGATTAGTTAAGTGATTGACAGTTGTGGTGTCCTATCAGGGGGGAGTATGGTCTATTTAATGCGGGTTGGCTCTGGGTTGGCTGTATCCTGAGATGCGTCACGTCTTTGCTCCGCCCCCTCGTGCGTCATTCACTGGAAGCTCAGGTATGTGATTGTAGCGGCTGGTTTAAATCCTGTGTTTAGAACACTACTGATGTTGTCATCTCTTCAAATTGTAGCTTTCCCTTAGCACTTTTCCGACGGTGCGCTTATCAGCTCAGAGTGAGCGTCTGCTCACCCTTCAGGTATGTGCTGTGTTCAGTGATTGGGGGCGGTCTAGTGGGTTACTACGTGACTTTTGATGTGTTGCTTCCTGTACCCTTCAGCTAATCTGCGGTTTTGATGAATGCTGTAAACAGTAACGTTAGCCTGTGAGAATTATATGTGAGGGATATCTTATTGTGGTAAGTTATGTAAGATGGCTGGAAAATTGTAGTAAAATGAGCATTAGTAACATCTCGCTTCCTTTAAGGCTTTCGTGAGGCGTGGGTCTTCTCTCTCGTCCTTCGGACCGTTCTTTTTGCTCGTCCTCCGGACCATTCTTCTCGCTTGTTCTCCGGACCGTTTTTCTGATCTTCAACATGATTCTCCTCTCGTTTCTGCAGTGATTGCACTTTCGTATAACTTGAGTCCATTTCGAGAACCACAGTGTTTGCGCTGTGATCGCGCCGTGGGCCAGCAAACACGTCAACAGGATTTGTATCGTCTACTTTCTTCCTTTTAGAGTGACAGCAAGAGATACAATTTCTTTATAGAGTGGCAGAGAAAGTTATAACGTTAATCTGACTGTTAGTGTACGAGAATCTGTGTGTGTGTGCTGCACCAGCTCTATTCTTTTGTTATTCGTTTCTTTAGTTCAACCTCGTGTATCTTGTTTAGATTTATCTTGTTATCTAAGTGTGTGTGTGTGTCATTGTTTATCTTGATTACTGTATGTGTAATTTGGCTGTGATATTTTCTTTGTTTATTATGACCGCCGCTAGCGTAGCTAGCGAAAGCGGTCATATAGGGATTGTCAAAGTTTTTTTTTTTTTTTTTTCGTCAATCTACTGAATTTTCCGTCAACGATACCAGGGACACCGAAACACCGGGGAACATGACATTTGGTGAGCATGTAGCCCCACTAGACTTTTACGGAAAAATTTCGTTTGGTCCCCGGGGGCCATTTCCCCCCCCCGCGCTGGGCCCCCCCAAACCCAAAAAATGCAGTTTTTCCTAAATAACTACCTGAACCGTGGCACCGAGGATGAAGAAATTTGCAAAGTATGTTGGTCTTAAGGGCCCACATCAACCTAGCCCATAATCGATTGTCAAAGTTTTGTAGCTTTTTTTTCTCGTCAATCTACTGAATTTTCCGTCAACGATACCAGGGACACCGAAACACCGGGGAACATGAAATTTGGTGGGCATGTAGCCCCACTAGACTTTTACGGAAAAATTTCGTTTGGTCCCCGGGGGCCACTCCCCCCCCCCCCGCGCTGGGCCCCCCCAAACCCAAAAAATGCAGTTTTTCCTAAATAACTACTTGAACCGTGGAACCGAGGATGAAGAAATTTGTATGGTATGTTGGTCTTAAGGGCCCACATCAACCTAGCCCATAATCACTCATTTGTGATTTGCGCCCCTCCCATAAAAAAATAAAATGCAATATTATTCTGCTTTAATCGCCCCTATCTTCAGTGGACATTTTCAGAACTGCACCATATTTCATGTGTATGATTAACTTGACATCCTCTGGGGGTATGCTAAGTTTCGTAGATTTTCATCCATGGGGGGGTATAAAATAAATTCATTTATGTGCACATTTAGTGACTGTACACTCATCGGCCTGTAGATGGTGCTGTTGAGCGAAGGGTTGCTGGTTTAGGATGATACTGTCACACACACACATGCAGGAATACAAACAAACGCAAGCATGCACACACACTGACATCCACAGGCACAGACACACACCCATACACACACATACAAATCCACATGCACAGACACACACACACAAACACACACATGTACGCACGCACACATACACGCACAGACACACACAGACACACACATACACACACACATACACAAACACACACACATACACACACACACACACACAGACAGACATGCACATACTACTACTTTTTTTAGGTATCAGCCATATACCCGATTTACCAATACCCAATGTGTTATGCTTGGGCAGTATACTAATGAGGTGGGTGGGACATGTTTCATGCCATGTTAGATCACATCCTGAGAGTCTACGCTTTCAGAAAATATATATACTGCTCAAAAAAATTAAAGGAACACTTTGAAAACACATCAGATCTCAATGGGGAAAAATATCATGCTGGATATCTATACTAATATGGACTGGGTAATGTGTTATGAACGAAAGGATGCCACATCGTTTGATGAAAATGAAAATGATCAACCTACAGAGGATTGAATTCAAAGACACCCTGGAAATCTAAGTGAAAAAATGATGCAGCAGGCTTGTCAATTTTGCTGAAATTTCAATGCAGCAACTCAAAATGGTTCTCAGTAGTTTGTATGGCCCCCACGTGCTTGTATGCATGCCTGACAACATCGGGGCATGCTCCAAATGAGACGACGGATGGTGTCCTGCGGTATTTCCTCCCAGATCTGGACCAGCGCATCACTGAGCTCCTGGACAGTCTGAGGTGCAACCAGGTGATGTCAGATGGACCGAAACACAATGTCCCAGAGGTGTTCTATTGGATGTAGGTCAGGTGAGCGTGGTGGCCCTTCAATGGTATCATTCCTTCATCCTCCAGTAACTGCCTGCATGCTCTCGCCACATGAGGCCGGGCATTGTTCTGTACCAGGAGGAACCCAGGACCCACTGCACCAGCATAGGGTCTGACAATGGATCCAAGGATTTCATCCCGATACCTAATGGCAGTCAGGGTGCCATTGTCTAGCCTGCAGAGGTCTGTGCGTCCCTCCATGGATATGCCTCCTCAGACCATCACTGACCCACCACCAAACCAGTCATGCTGAACGATGTTACAGGCAGCATAACATTCTCCACGGCTTCTTCAGACCCTTTCCTGTCTGTCACGTGCTCAGGGTGAACCTGCTCTCATTTGTGAAAACCACAGGGCACCAGTGGCGGACCTGCCAATTCTGGTGTTCAATGGGAAATGCCAATCGAGCTCCCTGGTGCTGGGCAGTGAGCACAGGGCCCACTCGAGGACGTCGGGCCCTCAGGCCACCCTCATGAAGTCTGTTTCTGATTGTTTGGTCAGAGACATTCACACCAGTGGCCTGCTGGAGGTCATTTTGTAGGGTTCTGGCAGTGCTCATCATGTTCCTCCTCGCACAAAGGAGCAGATACCGGTCCTGCTGATGGGTTAAGGACCTTCTACGGCCCTGTCCAGCTCTCCTAGAGTAGCTGTCTGTCTTCCTGGAATCTCCTCCATGCTCTTGAGACTGTGCTGGGAGACACAGCAAACCTTTTGGCAATGGCACGTATTGATGAGCCATCCTGAAGGAGCTGGACTGCCTGCGCAACCTCTGTAGGGTCCAGGTATCGCCTCATGCTATAGTGACACTGACCCTAGCCAAATGCAAAACTGGTGAAAAACAGTCTAAAAAGATGAGTAGGGAAAAAATGTTAGTGGCCTCCACCTGTAAAACCATTCCTGTTTTGGGGGTTGTCTCACTGTTACCCATCTAGTGCACTTGCTGTTAATGTCATTAACACTAAAGCAGCTGAAACTGATTACCAACCCCCTCTGTTACTTAACTGACCAGGGCCGGGTTTCCCGATAATGATGTATCTTAGCTCTTAAGAGCGCTTTCTACGTGCAAGGTTACGAATGCTCGCAGCAATTCCACGAGCGTTTCCCAAAAATGCACTTAACATGAACGCGCGAGAACGCGCTCTACGTGCTACTTAAGAGTCGCTGTCCATTCGTGAAGTGCTGAAATAACCTTATATGGAATCGTATTCTGAACGTTTAACCTAATAATTGTCATCTGTTGTGGATTAGCAATCAAGACAAGTCTATATAAAGCACCTACAGGCGGAGGTACTGATAAAATGGCTGAACAAAAATTAAAAAAAATTAAAAAAACGAAAAGATACCTTTCAAAGAGATGAAATTAATGTCCTTTTAGAGGAGATAGAGTGATTTAAAGGATTTTTTTAATTTATTTTTATGTTCATTACATTAATTTTGATTAAAATTATTAGATTAAATTATTTCTATTTTTTTGTTTTGTTTTCTGACCTTTTTAATTATTTAATTTATACATTAATTTAACCAAAAAAAAAAAAAAAAAAGAGTAATAAAGTGTACAATAAAGTACAATCAAAACCTTATATTATAATCACATTGCATTTGAATAAAGTTAAAGGTGTTATCTGCCGGTTGTCCTGCAGGTGTCCTCATAAATCTGTCTTCTTACGATGCACTTGGGGATGTACGATTACTCCAGAGCACTCGTAGATCTACGAAGATTTTCAAGTGCTACTTAAGCTACGATGCTTTTGGGAAACAGACCATAATATTAAGATCAGTCGTACGATCAGTTTTTACGATCAACTTAGGCTTACGATGCTTTTGGGAAACGCAGCCCAGATCAATATCCCAGGAGTTTAACTGACTTGATGCTATTCTCTGATTAAAAAGTGTTCCCTTTATTTTTTTGAGCAGTGTAGTTTATATAGTTGAATCAGTTTTCTCTTCATGGTACAGACCAAAATGTATTATGTGTACACTTTCTTCACCTAAATCCATAAAATCCCATTAATTTCAATGGGACATTTACTTAAGTGTTCTACTAGGTACAGTGGGAATGAGTTTAATTTTGTTAACATTGTTTTTTTAAAACTCTGGGACCAGGGCTACAAGATAAAACCACTTTTTTGGGGAAAAAATGTTTTTTATTTCAGTAAAACACAACAAACCCATGCCAAAGTCAGATAACTGACTTTTACCATCAACAGGCACCTCAACCGTTTGGTAGAGGTTTGTATAAATTGAATGGGAGGGTCCTTTGAAAAAAAAACACACAGATTTTTCATACTTAGTATGTATAAGTATAAGTATATATACTATTTTGATCCCGTGAGGGAAATTTGGTCTCTGCATTTATCCCAATCCGTGAATTAGTGAAACACACTCAGCACACAGTGAACACACAGTGAGGTGAAGCACACACTAATCTCGGCGCAGTGAGCTGCCTGCAACAACAGCGGCGCTCGGGGAGCAGTGAGGGGTTAGGTGCCTTGCTCAAGGGCACTTCAGTCGCTTTTTACTGTTAACCACTGTTATGGATGTGACGTTTTCACATTATGGATGTTAAGTGTCTAAACTAATGACTTTTGATATAAAACTTAAATAGTAATGGCAAATAATTACAAAACTCTAAATTATCCATGATCCACAGGAATACTCCAGACAGTCTTTTAAAATATACAACTTATATACATAAACACGCAATACAGCCAAATTGCTCCACGTCATTTATTTTTGTGGAAAGCCAGTGCAGGCCTGAGCGGCGGTCATATTTTGTACCGCCATGCGGTACATCTAGTTTTATTCTAGAGCTGCTGTAAAGCCAAAACAATCTCTGTTACTTTAATTTCCTATTATCACTGTAAAGCTGCTTTGAAACAACCTATATTGTTACTTGAGTGACTTGACTTGACTATATAAACAAATGTGACTTGACTTATGTAGTGCCGAACTGGTGAAAACATTTCCATATCGCTATGAACAGATGCTTTCTAAACAGCAGTACTATTTAATCCTGGTCAACACTCCACCATATAGGTCAGCTTCACTAGAGGGCAAGCTGTCAGGAGACCATATATAGGCCTATTAAATTAAACAAGCTCAACCTATTTGCAATCATTCTCTATAAATACAGGTGCAATACTGCCAGCACATTCTCATATTTGCTCCTTAGGCTACATTCAGACTGTCAGTCCAAATCCGATTTTTGTGCATTAGCAAGTGTGTCAGAATTAGCAAGTGTAAACTGCAAAAAATCACATCAAATGCGATTTTTACAAATCCGTTTCGAGCTACATCCATATGTGGTTTGAAATCCTATTCAAATCGCATTTCTGGAAATCCATTTCAGTCTCTTAGGTCATTCCACTGGGTTTACTTCACATGTGTCAGAATATATCAGTTGTGTTTGTTAGTTTTGTTTCCATGGACTTTTAGTTCGCTCTGCTCCACCAGAGACCATCGATCTTGCGGCTTTTTGCGCCGGGTTCCCTCATCCCACCGGCACCAGTCATCACTCTTCTTCCGCCACGAACCTGCAAGCCGTCCGCTGCGCTCCGCCCTTGGATCCATCAGTTTTGCCTCCGTTGGTCATCCCCCAGATGTCGACAGTCCAGTCGACTCTGCTGTGGGCTGTCGTCCCTGCTGTGCTCCGGGTCTGTGGCATCGGGGACTCTCCATCATCGCCGCCGGGGGTTTCGTCGGCCTCCTGTTACCATCCCTCTGCCGCCAACTATCACCATCCCTTTGACCACCTCCTAAGTGTAGCAGGGTGGATTAACTCCACCTATTGGGAGATCATACGCATGAGTTTAGCTTATTAACTGTCTTGCAATTGAGTGTAAAAGAAGTGGGTTTTGGCTACCAGATATGCGTCATGGCATCGTCGTTATGTGACTTCATTTGTTGCCGCCAAAGGTATTATGTGTAATGGCTGGGATAAATCCGTGCTCTTTGCGATGTGCAGGCATTGTTTAACCTTGAGTTTACCTGTTTCTGTTTAGATTTTAAGCCTTTGTCTTCCCGTCTGCTGTGTACTGGTTGCCTACTCCTCACAGGTATGTTGTTCAGCCATGTCATAAACACGATTGTTGACCGCGTTTAGCTACTATCTGTTCTATTACCAGTGAAATATTCATAGTATGTCATTTACAGCTGTATGTTTCTGATCGAGCTGCTGTATTCCCGCATGGTGCGCGACCATGAATGGTTTTGTTTACGTTGACCATCCTGCAGTATGTAGAATTACAGCTTTGTTGATTTAGTAATTTGTTACTTCCTTTAACATATTTTTGTCATGCTCTGCAGGTCTCGCGCTTCGGTCGGGGGTGGTGCGGCTTGCTGGCCGGTCTGTCATGGCCGGCTACCACCTGCTAAATCTTAGAGACATATCCAGCTGCAGACCCGCAGCAGCACCAGTTTCAGAACCAGGGCGGAGTTATTGACAATGAGCCAAGCATGGCAGAGAGCACAGTGAGTTGTCTAATGTTTTTGACATAATGTGGTGAAAAATTATTGCATATATTAAGTTTAGCGTATCTGCTAAATATTTAATTTGTGCTTGGCTTTATCATCTTATTGAAGCTTGATACTTTATTGTATTAAACATTTTTTATACGGATGGTTCGATTAATTTTTGCGTGTTGTAAATGGGCCTTGCGGTGACGTTTTGAAGATGTTTATCTTGTGAAGGTGTTAAAGTGTTTCTTCCACGTTCCTCTGTTATATGCATTGTTTGTGAGTTAATGTTACCTTATAGCTGAGTTTTTTTTTTTTTAAATCCCATTTGAATTTAAATCCCCACTCATTACCTGAGCTGCAGCAGTGCAACAAGTGTTGCAGCTATTACCACTGCCTTTTTTGCTCGCCCAGTGTATTTAAGCCAGCCAAACTAGTCAAATTAATAAGCCATGTTCAAATCCACTTCAACAAGGCAGTTGTCTATGGAGACAACTAAATATCTTGAGTTATTTTTTTAATATATGTACAGTGTACACCCAATATATTATAGCATAATAGTTTACCAGTATACTGATTTATTTTAGGCTTCACTATACACAGATGTGGACTGGGATGTAGAACAGCACTGCATCACCATTGCTGTGATACTACAGTTTTAAGGAGAAGGGATTTTGAGACGCACGTACAGGTTTGCAAAAAAAAACCTGATTCCAACTTCAGCCAAAATTTTATTGCAGCCACTGCATCGCTGACCACACCTTCTCCAGCCACTGCAGCGCTGACCACACCTTGAAAGCGCTGAAAAACATCTGTAATATCCCTATTAAATCAGAAATTAAATACCTGGGGATTTACCTTTCCAAGGACCAAAAACAAAGCCAACTTCTGAATGTAGAAAATAAAATTAAAGAATGCAAATCAAGACTAAATATATGGCTACAGAGGGACCTATCAATACTAGGTTGAATTTACCTAACTAAGATGGAATGTTTATCAAGATGCATTTACCCAGCCTATTCCAATGCCATTCCAAATAAATTGATTAAATCTATCAACCAAATCAACCTAAACTTCATTTGGAGAAACAGACCACATTATATGAAGGAAAGCAGTATGGTTAAAGACACAAAGGATGGAGGACTAAAAGTTATTGATTTTGACTGCCTTAATGGAACCTTAAAAATAAATTGGTTAAAATCTTGGATCAAACACAGCAACTCCTTTTGTTATTGTATTCCAAAGACCTTATTCAAGAAAATTGGAGGATTAGAATTTCTTCTTAGAGTGGACTTTAGTATTAACAAATTACCTATATCATTGTCAGAGTTTCACAGACAAATACTCTTGTATTGGAAAATGTTATACGTACATAACTTCTCACCTCACACATCTGTACTCTGGAACAACAGATATGTTTTGCACCGCAACAGATCACTGTTCTTTGAAGATTGGTATGGGAGAAATATATGGTCCATAGCCGACTTAATGGATACCAACGGACATTTTTTAAATTATGAACAATTTTGCATCAAACATAATTTCAAACCCTTAAAATCAGACTTTACTAAATTACACATAGAGCACTACTCCAAGAATTTGTCCTTCTAACAAGAAACATTTTGGCATATTATCCGATACAACTACAATTGGCCCCACTATCAGTTCAAGGGATCTTTGTTCTGGATAAAAAAAAAAAATGCACTAACCACTTTATTAGAAATTGTCTTACTGAATATCTTTACCCTAAAAGGCAAAATAAAAATAACATCCTACAAAAATTTGATAAAGATTCAATTACTAAACTAAGAACAATGTACCTAACACTCCCTATACCTCCCAAAGTGAAAGAAACACACTTCAAAGTAATGGCATTTACCCCTCTAAAGAATTACTGAGACTTCGCTTTGGTATAGATGATAATACATGTACATTCAGTGAAAATTATGTTGAAACTACGGACCATGTGTTTTTCTCATGTAATGTGATACAGATATGTTGGTGTGATATACATAAATGATGTCAACAGATGTCTTCATTCCCAACCTCTATCTCCAGTGACGACATAACATTTGGATTGATATTGCAAAGCAAGGGTGATGAGCTCTACTAATACAATTGTATGTCTAAATTCTTCATTCACAAATGTAGAATTGTGAAATCATCTCCCAAACTTTTTTTTTTTAAATGAATTTAAACTGTATATAAAATCCTTAAAAACTCTGAAAGGTACCAAAACACAAAAAATATATGATACCCTAAAACACTTCCCAACTGAGGTTAATAGCTGAACAATGACTGAATTCTCCCCTTATGTTATGTTATAATTTCTTACTGTTTATCTATTTGAATTTGTTTATTTGAATGTTTCTTTTTCCTTTTATAAATCATCCTTATTTTTGTTACTAAGACTACATATATGTATCCTGTTTGTATTAAGAGCTGCTCCCTCTGGCTATTATCTTCTCTGTATCCTATTCTGACAAAACGGATTTTATGCAGCCATGTTTGTTTGTAAATCTTGATATTTTCAATAAAAAAATAATAAAAAACAGGGTCTCTGTCAAGACGACCAACGCTGAATTGAGGAGTTTCCTTTAAGGACTTTCCATTCCAGCAAACCCCATCACTTTTCATTGGATTATCACTATAGTTTGATACATCGGTGGACACTTACACATTGGGACTTACAGCATGCAAGGACTCTTAAGGACTGTTTTATGGTATGGGACCAATGGACTCTATGCTTTTAACAGCCTAAGGCTTCTATGTTGTATTGTGTTGTTTTAAGTTCCTTGTAGAAATTGTAAATACACTTCATTTATTCACTTTATTTCTGTTGTCGTCTCATCTTTTAAAACACTTCAAAAACTCTCACAGTTTAATCTGACCCCATGTTTTGCTCATGTAACTAAACCAATTAGGCTGATTGTTACAACAATAAGAAATGTTTTGTGTTTGTGACCATTTACAGTTCTCTTTTTAAAAATTGCAGATTGCAAACAGCTGTCTTGAGGTAATCGCATTGGTGGCTAAGGAACGAGTACGTTTTTGTAAAACTGCAAATTTATGTTGTGGTGACCTGGTTGTCTCCAAATAATTTGGACCCATCCTTGTCATTTCCAGTGAGGCCACAAAGTTACATAACATTCACAGCAGTGACTAATTTTATTTTAAACCAACTGAATGGATTTTTTTTAATCACCTATAGGATTGCGTTGCACATAAATATTGCATTGTCTTCCCGGCTTGGAAGCCAGCACACTGGATGTTGTGTGTAAGTTATTTGTAATCTGGCTATTTAATGTAACTTTGCAGTGTTGTCTGAAAATTGCCTGCTTTTGTCTTATCACAATTCAGATACACAATTTCATGATTCAGAAGTACTAACACTATTTTTTGCAGGTCATGAAGCCAAAAGATAGGCACATGTTCTTCCTAGATTTAACCAGTCCATATGGGTTGGGTGATGAGAGATATGTGAAAGTTTTCAGGTTGCAAAAATAAATATAGAAGTGAAAATGTTCAAGGTTCTCAGTTCAGGTTTGCTGTTCAAGGTTCGCTGTTCAATGTGTGTTCAATTTTTGCCATTCAGAGTGTCCCGTTCAAGAGTTTAATAAACTTGCTTAATGGTTACTTGCATGATGTTCTTATTTTGCATGCTGTGACAGTTTTTACAAGAAAGACCCAAATACCCAAGGTTTTTTTTTTAACCTTGATTAATAAGCATGCACCTGTAGAAGCATGCACCTGAAGAAGATTGAGAGTCCGTGGTAAAGATAATCCATGGTTTAATAAATCAATATCCTCTTCCATTAGAGCAAGAAACATTGCCTGGTCTAAGGCAAAAAAAAAAAACTAATAATGAAATGAAGAAATAATTGTACAAAAATTATAAAAAATGCAAAAAGTGAGTATTACCTTAACATGATAAATAAAAATTAATGATCCTAGTAAATTTTGGAAGCTGGTCAAATCATCAACGGGGTCTATTCCCCCTCCAGCAGTTCCTGATTTACTAAAGGTTAAAGATGAAGAAATTAAGGATAAACATGATATAGCAGAAGCTTTTAATTTCCACTTTAATTATGTAGGCTCAAGTTCAACAACTTATTCAAGTCTTCCTGTAGACGACAAAGATAATTGTCACGATGCGGTAGAAACAGGGAGGAAGCAGGATCCACATGCAGCACACTATTCAATAAACTGAACACAATACAAAGACTCAGACCAGGAACAGGACTCAGGAGCAGTACAACCAACATCAACAGAAACAACACAAGAACTCACAAAGACTGGACTAAAACACAGGGCTTAAATACAAGGCCAAACAAGCTAAACAAGATAACAAGGGGGCGTGGCTAATCTGAAACACCTGGGGAGACTAAGGGTGCTTTCACACTTGGTTCGATTGCCTGTTCCGATCCCGAGTTCGATTGCTCCCCCCTCACCCTGCCTCTGATGGACTGTGTTCACATTATATTATTTGTATCCGAACCGCAGTACGCTTGCGTCATCAAGTTGCAGTTGGCGCGTACTCGTGTTGCTTGGTAACCGCCATGAAAAGGCGTCAAAATGGACTGAATTGCTCGTTTCACATTTGTTCTTCTTTTTTTTTTTTGAACCTTTGGTTTTGTTTTCAAAGAAAATATACAGAAACACACTTGCGTCTGTCTGCCGCAAAAGTATTAAAACAGTTCCAAAGACAGCGGGATGTCTGCCCGCCCGCCGAAGACAATTTTTGTGGAGGCAAGCAGAAATCATCTCTCTGCTTGCAGTGCGTCAATCCCGCTTTTCGTCAAGGTAATATACCCTTTTACAGTTGTTAAACACTCACGCACGCAGGCACGCACCACATTATATGTCATCAATAGCGGTTCACTTCCGCGATTTGGTACGATTACGTTCATATCAGCAGCGAACCGTACCCGAGTTCATATGAACCGTACCCCAGACCACCTTTTTAAGCGGACTCGAGTACGGTTCGCGGGTGCGCACCCGAGTTCGGAAAACAGCGTTCACATCATCCAAACGAACCGAACTCTGACGTCATTCGAACCCGGGTGCGCACCAAAAGTGCTAGTGTGAAAGCGCCCTAATAAACATGAATAGACAGGGGAACACAGACTGACATCACAACATAGCCCCCCCTCTATGGGCGGCTCCCGACGCCCATCAAAACCGGAAACAGTTCGGGAGGGTGGTGGAGCAAAGGCGGACCCGGGGGAGGGATGGAGGGCCAGGTCCACGCAGAGAACGGCACCAGGGAACGTGGGCGGAGCTGGGCCATGGAACGAGGGCGGACCTGGGCCATGGAACGGAAGAGGGCCTGGAGACTGAGTGAGGACTGGTGGCCAGGGGAAAGCAGGCTGCGCAGACGACCAGGGCGGAGCAGACTGTGCAGATGGCCATGGAGGTGCAGGCTGTGCAGGCGGCCAGGGCGGAGACGACCCCTCGGGCGGCCAGGGCGGAGACGACCCCTCGGGCGGCCAGGGCGGAGACGACCCCTCGGGTGGCCATGGCGGTGAAGGCTTATTGCCCCCCCCCCCCAAAATTTTCTTGGGGAGGTTAACGGACTTAGGCACCGGGTAGGAGGAGTCCAGTGGCGAAGGCGTGTCAGGGCTGGACGAGGTCTGCGACGAGGGCAGGTCAGGACTGGACAGGACCCGCGATGAAGAGGGCTTTGAGCTGGGCAGGACCAGCGGCGAAGAGGGCTCTGAGCTGGGCAGGACCAGCGGCGAAGAGGGCTCTGAGCTGGGCAGGACCAGCGGCGAAGAGGGCTCTGAGCTGGGCAGGACCAGCGGCGAAGAGGGCTTTGGGCTGGCGTGAAGTGCAGGCTCGGCTGGACTGGCGTGAAGCTCTGGATCGGCAGAAGCGACGTGAACAGTCTCTGGATCAGCAGAAGCGACGTGAACAGTCTCTGGATCAGCAGAAGCGACGTGAACAGTCTCTGGCTGGACAGGCTCAGGCTGGAAGGGCTCGGGAGCAATGGTTCTCTTGGCAGCACGAGCTGACATCAGCGGGGAATCAGCCACGCTGGAAACAAGTCCTGGATGGCCATAGACCGATGCGATGGCTGGTTTGATGGTTGGCGTGACATGGAGAAACTTAGGCTCGGCTAGGCTGAAGTGAAGGTACTCAGGTTGGCCAAGCGAGATGTGAACTGACTCAGGGGGTACTGTGAGCTTGCGGGGTGTTTCATCGGCCAAGCCCACAGTAAAAGCCGAACCGCTCAGGTAAAGGGCCAGGTCAATATATCCTTCTAGAGTCCAGCCGGTATAGTCGTCAGGCATCAGTTGAGCGATATCTGCATCCAGCCCGCTCCAGAACAGGTCCATGAGCTCAGTGTCATCAAGTGATCCCAAATGACAGGTAGCCAAGAAGTCCTTCACATACCTCTTAATCGGCTGGCCATCTTGAAACAATGAAGAAAGGAACTTCCTCAGGGCCTGGTTGCTAACCACTGCTGGATCCATTTTGTGGTGAGTTCTTCTGTCACGATGCGGTAGAAACAGGGAGGAAGCAGGATCCACATGCAGCACACTTTATTCAATAAACTGAACACAATACAAAGACTCAGACCAGAAACAGGACTCAGGAGCAGTACAACCAACATCAACAGAAACAACACAAGAACTCACAAAGACTGGACTAAAACACAGGGCTTAAATACAAGGCCAAACAAGCTAAACAAGATAACAAGGGGGCGTGGCTAATCTGAAACACCTGGGGAGACTAATAAACATGAAAAGACAGGGGAACACAGACTGACATCACAACAATAATATGGCTATCCCCTTAAGTAGTAAAAGAAACCATTTTAATTTTCTTCCTATTTCACCATCTCAGGTTGTAAAGCTCTGTTAACTCTTGATTGTAAAAAACCTGCTGGCCCTGATCAAATAGAGCCTTATTTTCTAAAAATATCTGCGGACCTGATAGCGAGACCTATTGCTTCTATTTTTAATTTAAGTCTAAGTAGTGGTCTGATACCAAGTTCCTGGAAGTCATCAGAAATTCGTCCATTACTGAAAGGTGGAGATTGCACTTTGCTGGATAATTATCGCCCTATTTCCAGACTGTCTGTTACAGCAAAAGTGTTTGAATCCCTGGTAAATTAACAGTTAAAGCACTATTTGACGACTAATAATATTTTAAGTCAAACTCAGTCAGGTTAGACAAGGACATAGTACTATTACTGCTGCAATGTCAGTCACTAATGACATTATTACTGGATTGGCTAAAAAAAAATCATGTGTTGCACTTTTTATTGATTTATCCAAAGCATTTGATTCTGTGGATCATGATCTTCTCTTGCAAAGGCTTAAATGTGTAGGTTTTAGTAGTACAGTTTTAAAGTGGTTTTCAAATTATTTGACTGGAAGAATTCAATGTGTGTCTGTAGATAATTATATTTCTAACCCATTAATAGTGAAGACAGGTGTCCCTCAAGGATCAATTTTGGGACCAATTTTATTTTCCATCTATATAAATGAACTTGGTGTAGGATTAGAGACCGTAAAAGTACACTTTTATGCAGATGATACTATCATTTATACAATGGCTTCATCCATAAAAGTGGCAATGGACTCTTTACAGAATGCTTTTAATTTATTTCAGACTTCACTTGATAATCTAAAATTGGTGATGAATACCAAAAAAAAAACTAAATACATGATATTCACACGCTCCAGATTATCATTAAATGAGTTTATGATTAAAACTTTTGATGGTACTCTGCTTGAGAGAGTTGCATCCTATAAATATCTTGGAATTTGGCTGGATGATAAATTTACTTTTAGTACTCATATTGATATACTTTTAAAGAAATTGAGACCAAGATTGGGTTTTTATTTTCGTTTGAAAAAAATGTTTTTCATTTGTTGCTCGAAAACGATTAGTGGAAAGTACCTTTTTGCCAGTATTGGACTATGGTGATATAATATACAGTGCAATGCATAAGTGAATACACCCATGCTAAAGTTGACTAAAAAGAGGAATAAAAAATCATATTTTGGAAATTGAACGTAATGCCTTAATTTAAAAAATTAGGAAAAATCCAACCTTTAAGGACACCAATTTTCTTTGTGAATGAATAATGTATCGTAAATAAATAAATGTTCTTCCTTAAAATACATGGTGCATAAGTTAGTACACCCCTATGTTAAATTCCCATAGAGGCAGGCAGATTTTTATTTTTAAGTTTTTTTTTTTTTTTAAATTTAGGATACTATGCATCCTGATAAAGTTCCCTTGGCCTTTGGAATTAAAATAGCCCCACATCATCACATAGCCTTCACCATACCTAGAGATTGGCATGGGGTACTTTCCATAAGATCATCTCTCAATGCAAATCAAACTAGCTTTTAGGCTAACTGAAATAAAACCAATAAAACATTTATTTATTTACGATACATTATTCATTCACAAAGAAAATTGGTGTCCTTAAAGGTTGGATTTTTCCTAATTTTTTAAATTAAGGCATTACGTTCAATTTCCAAAATATGATTTTTTATTCCTCTTTTTAGTCAACTTTAGCATGGGTGTATTCACTTATGCATTGCACTGTATATGCATGCGCCTTTAAATACTTTGAAAAAATTGGATGTTGTTTATCATGCTGCTTTAAGATTTGTGACTGGTTCAAGTGTGCGTACACATCACTGTAATTTACAGCGGGGGAAATAAGTATTGAACACGTCATCATTTTTCTCAGTAAATATATTTCCAAAGGTGCTATTGACATGAAATTTTCACCAGATGTTGGTAACAACCCAAGTAAGCCATACATACAAAGAAAAAAACAAAAATAAGTTCAAAAATTAAGTTATGTGTAATAATGTGAAATGACACGGGGAAAAAGTATTGAACACATGAAGAAAGGGAGGAGCAAAAAGGCATGGAAAGCCAAGACAACTGCTGAAAACTTACAGTAATTAAAAAGCAATCCAGCCCCCTGTCAGTGTAAATTAATAACAGCTAGTTCAGTCCCAAATGATGGCCTACAAAAAAGTCTCATTGCCAAGGTGTCACACAAGACACATCTCATGATGGGTAAAAGCGAAGAGCTGTCTCAAGACCTTCGCAACCTAATTGTTGCAAAACATAATGATGGCATTGGTTATAGGCGCCATTCTAAGCTTCTGAATGGTCCAGTGAGCACTTTTGGGGCCATAATACGGAAGTGGAAAGACAATAATTTCACCATAAATTTGCCTCGACCAGTGCTCGCAAGATTTCTGATAGAGGAGTTAAAAGAATAATCAGAAGAGTTGTCCAAGAGCCAAGGATCACTTGTGGAGAGCTTCAAAAAGACCTGCAGATAGCAGGTACTGTTGTCTCAAAGAAAACAGTAAGTAATGCACTCCACCGCCATGGCCTGTATGCACGCTCACCACGCAAGACTCCATTACTGAAAAAAAAGCATGTTGAAGCTCATTTAAAGTTTGCTGCACAACATTTGGAAAAGCCAGTGAAATACTGGGAGAATATAGTGTGGTCAAATGAGAGCAAAATTGAACTGTTTAGATGCCATAATACACACCATATTTGGAGGAGAAATGGCAGTGCACATTACCCTAAAAACACCATACAACTTGGTGTTGGCTCTTGGACAACTCTGATTATTCTTTTCACTCCTCTAGGGCCCTCAACTCAACAATCTCCTGGAACAATCAGAAGCTTCCAGAGAGCCCTTTGTATTTCATTTTGTGTTCAGGGATGACATGAGTTATTTTTGCAAGAATGTAAGGACAAAATGGGCCTGAGTGAATTCCTCATTTGATACATTTTAAGTTTAATTTATACAGGATTGTCATGACAAAATGGACCTAGGCGTGAATTGTTCATTTGTTGTATACATTTTTTATTGTTTCTTTTAAAACGAGGCTGCTTTTTTTCTCTCCCTTTTTTTGATTTTTGACATGTTTTAGTTTACATAAAGACAAATGCATGCTGCACATGTTCTTGTGAAATAAAGTTTATTTGATATAAAATGCCCATAAGTTTCAAGCATTATTTTTCAACATCATGGTCAGGAAGTAACTCTCATAATACAATGAAACGGATAACTATATACAATTATATTACGCTCCAAAACCTTAGGTGGCGCTACTCAGTTAAGAACATAAGCTCCGCCCCTCACTTCCGGTTCTGTGGCTGGGGTTCTGATGGTGCTCTCACTTCCATCTTGATGGTAGCTGGAGTCATCAGTGGACACCTCACATCTTTTCCTCTTTATTGGTGTAGAGGTTGCCCCGGGACACTCTGTGAAAGGCTCCATCAGTGTGCCTGTGTCACACGACACACTCCTGTTAGGCATTCTGGCCTGGGTGGCTGCACAAATTAATAATAGATTTATTATCAATAAGCAGCGAAAGTCATACCTGTCAACCCTCCCATGTTTCCTGGGATTCTCCTGTATTTTACCTTGATATCCCGCTATCATCCCATTTAAATATTTTCCTGTATTTCTCCCGTATTTTTAATCATTCTATATAAAATAAAATAAAAATCCCACTGAAAACCAGTTAAGCAGAAATCCCGCCCTGCAGCTAATTTCATTGGTTAAGGTTACTTAAAGCCACAGTATGGAATTTTTCTCCACTAGGGGTCGCTAACCTCTTTACAATAACAAAGGCGTAGTTTGATGACGCAACACATGCTAAGAATTATGGATGTTGTTGTCAACGTCAAGCCGACCGATCTAATAATGTTTATGGTTGACTGAATACATCAATGCTTTTATCATGACTGCGATATGAAGCAGTTCGGGATTGCTAAGAGACAGCTATCAGCTCCACACGCGACGCAAGTCCCGCGGATATAAAGGAATATGGACATTTCATTCTACCGAACTACACGCAATTGCAGAATTACAACTCACAGGTCAGTTTATTAGACAAATTAAACTTGTGAGGGAACGCAGCGCTGTTTCATTGGTCTAACATTACACTATCACACTAAACTGCATTTAAATGTGTTGAAATGTATGTGTTAGTTTGTCTGTATGAGACTAGCAGTAAGCTAGATCAACATTAGAATAACATACAGATCATATTCTAACATTTTATCATTGTTGAACTATAACATTGATTAGTTTTATGTAAATGTGCTCACCTGTTTAATAAAGTACATGTAGAAGCGGTCGAAGTCTCGGACGTGGAGCTCTCGTTTATATACTGTCTATGGGAGCTCTCGGCATCTCGAAAACACCGCGCTGATATTGATTCTCGTTTTAGTTCTCCTTTTTTATCCAAAGTCTGCTTGCCATGGTCCGTAATGTTTGAACGAAACAACAACAGCGTGCAAATAGACATTGCGAACTCCACAGTTGTCTGCGTCTGTTGCTTTGGTTAATCAGAGGGCTCTGGTTCATAGCTCTGGTTACCATGGCAGCACGAGCGGAAACCAGGGACAACGCGGATATGACGCCATTGACTGCGACAAAACGGAAATAAAGAAACGTGCCGTGTTTAAAAATTAAATTAAAATTTCTCCTGGTTTGAAAGTTGTTGGAAACAGTCGGGATAATGTAAGTACACAACTAAAAAAAATATATTATATATATGTAGTGATTTTTGCTAATTTTAAAGCAAAAAAGTTACATATTGTGCCTTTAAAGGTCCGCTGAAGTAGTTTGGGGAAAAAAAAAATATCGTGCAAAGAAGAACAGCAGCATCCCGAGGATGGACGAACATGAGAGAGATGGCATTGGAGACTATGTATGTAATGTATTATGTATGTAATATAGAGATTATGTATTTATTTATGTTAATACCTGCGCAATTAATGTGTATTTTGATGCAATACTATGCTACTAACTTACTATGTTTCTAACAATACTACACTAACAACTATGCTAATTAACTACCTAGGCTATGAAATAATCTACAGTAAATAACTATATAAATGCTATGCTAAATATATGCTAAAATACGCTATCCTGATCGTTTTCAATACTTGCAAATCCAAATCCTGACTCAGTACAATGGTTTTAACGAAACAAGATGTTTTTATACTGCCAAGGGCGTGGTAGCTCGTACCAGGGGCGTGGTGAGCTGGAACCTGCTTACGTCAGGCAGTACCGCTACATCCAATAGCAAAATTCAACTGCAGTAGCCACAGTTCAACCTGAAGAGGGCAGCACTCAGACGTTTTTACACCATATATTGTAGAATTAAAACACTTTATACCCAAATGTCAAAAAAGTTACTCGGATCAATAAACAGCACTAACAAAGCCCCAGTCTTACAGATCATTAACTAAAAAAAGTTGGTTTAGGGTTTAGTTACCCTTTAATCTCCTCTCCACACAGCGAGGTTTCATCTTCCTGGAGGGGGCATTCTGTCACGATATAGGCTATCAGTTGTGTTTGTTATATTTGTTTTCATTGACTTTTAGTTTGTTTTCATCCATCACGTGTTCCTTTGTTTGAGTTTTCCCACCACTCATCTGTTTCCTTGCTTACTAATTATCATCACAGCTGTTCGTCATTTAGCTCATCACCATGTGTAGGCTATATTAGTTCGTCACCTTCACTCACACTGCGTCTCAATGCCCATGCTATCCATCCTAAACAGTAGGTGTCCCAAACATAGATGGTCCCAAAGCGTAGTATGTTGAAAACAGTATGCCAGAGGCGGGGCGAAACCGGGGCGAGGCGGGGCGAAACCGGGGCGGGGCGAAACCGGGGCGGGGCGGGGCGAAACCGGGGCGGGGCGGGGCGGGGCGGGGCGGGGCGAAACCGGGGCGGGGCGAAAGTAACGCGGGACTAAAGTAACAAAGCGATTTTCTCAGAGCCCTGACTATATTAGCATTTCAAGCTATGACAGCACGTTTAGTATGCAACCCTTGACAGAGCTGCCAAATACCACGTGATTTCGTCATCGTTTCCCGCGGTTAGGTCCGGAAGGCAGTTTTCGAGTACGATAAGTAAATTACTGAAGCGGTACTTTTTTTCTAATTACAAGTTGTGTTTTTCGTTTCATGTGTCACACAGTAATGATCAGAGGCGGACAGAGTACACAGCTTCATTACTTGAGTAAAAGTACAGATACCCCTTGTTAAATTTTACTCAAGTACAAGTAAAAGTACTACAGTCAGATGTCTACTTAAGTAAAAGTACTAAAGTACTTGTTTTTAAAAGTACTTGAGTATCAAAGAGTACAAGAGTACATTTTCTAAATATTGCATTATTACTGCCACAGTGCTTACATTGGTAAACACAGCAACTATCATTAACCCATTTAATCCCAAATTTTTCCCAGACACAAAAATATCCAAATCATGTGTCATTAGTATCCCTTTGAAACAATCAATAATCATTTTTAGAAATTTTCATGGAAAAGTGTGTGAAAAAGTGTGTTTTATGATCGGTCACAATTGTGACCGGTGGGAAACTGTGTTGTATCAACCATTGTATTGATTTAATATAGGTCTATTTGACCTATGCACTGTGTTTGTGTGTGTTTTTGTGTGTGTGTGTGTGTATGTTTTTTTTTTTTGTGTGTTTTTGTGTGTCTGTGTGTGTGTGGGTGGGTGTGTGTGTGGAGATCAGACATCAGAGGAGACGTGACCATGTGTGAGTGTGTGTGTGTGTGTGTTTGTGTATGTGTGTTTGTGTGTGTGTGTGTTTCTGTGTGTGTTTCTCTGTGTGTGTCTGTGTGTGTGTGGAAATCAGACATCAGAGAAGACGTGACCGTGTGTGTGTGTGTGTGTGTGTGTGTGTGTGTGTGTGTGTGTGTGTGTGTGTTTGTGTGTGTGTGTGGGTGTGTGTGTGTGTTTCTGTGTATGTGTGTATGTGTGTGTGTGTGTGTGTGTCTGTGTGTGTGTGTGTGTGAAGATCAGACATCAGAGGAGACGTGACCGTGTGTGTGTGTGTGTGTGTGTGTGTGTGTGTGTGTGTGTGTGTGTCTGTGTGTGTGTGTGTCTGTGTGTGTGTGTGTCTATGTGTGTGTGTGTGTGTGTGTCTGTGTGTGTGTGTGTGTGTGTTTGTCTGTGGAGATCAGACATCAGAAGAGACGTGACCGTGTGTGTGTGTGTGTGTGTGTGTGTGTGTGTCTGTGTGTAAAATTAGGTAGATAGTAAGGTAGAACAGTTAGCCTATGTGTATTAGTATGTAGATACAATGGGTTATCCCACCGGTCACTATTGTTGCCGTTGACATGTTTGTGAGTTCTATGACCACATTAAACAAAGTTGAGTAATTGCAAATGCATATATCAATACTAGACACCTTAAACATGATATGTACCAAAAATCTATGTCCTATCTTTATGTTAACATACTTTAGCACCCTTTTCTTTGGGAGCTTTCTTGCTGGCATCCTCTTCTCTTGGCGCAAACAGGAAATAAACAGCTCTGGTCATGTGACAATTTACAGTAAACATGCGAAACTGCACATATTTCATTGAGACCCTTTATTATTTCAATATCTGCTGGAAATGCATTGATAGATCATTTAGTAACATTTTTATAGCCTTAGAAATGAAACACTTTTTTACGGTCACTATTGTGACCGGTGGGATTAAATGGGTTAACTTGTTCAGAAAATTGAAATAGTCTGGCGAGGTGGGGCCACGGGTTCGGGATGCAATATTTTTTTCCCCAGGATGTTAGGGGAAGACTCATGAATATTCATTAGGGAAGTCATCCCTGATTGGTCTGATGACCCCACCCCTAAACCTACCCGTCACTGGGGGGTCTTATGACCTCCCTAACCCCGCCCCTAAACCTACCCGTCACTGGGGTTAAGACCAATCAGGGATGACTTCCCTAATGAATATTCCCTAATGAGTCTTCCCCTACCATCCTGGGAAAGAAAATACTCCCGGGATGGACCTGCTGCGTCTTCATCCTTTGTTTCGTCCATGGTTTCGTTTCTTATCTAAATCTGACCATGGAGATGACTTTGGCGGAAAGCTGAAGGTGATTGCTGATAGGCTGTCCCAATCAGTGGCGCCTGCACAATCCAATCACATTTGAGAGGGAAACAACAAATTGAGGGTTTCCGAGATGTTTCTTTTTTTCTTTTTTTTTAGAAGAGGTAACGGTTACTCACAGTTATGGATAGAAATGTAGTGGAGTAAAGAGTACAATATTTGCCTCTCAAATGTACTTGAGTAAAGTCATGAGTACTCCCCAAAAATGATACTCGAGTAAAGTACAGATCCCTCAAAATTGTACTTAAGTACTGTACTCAAGTAAATGTACTCCGTTACTGTCCGGCTCTGGTAATGATCAATCTCCAGGTTATTAAGTGCTGTAACACATCCTGAAGTTTGCCTTGTCAGAGTTTTTCAGTATAAAAATAATTAGGGTTTAAATGTCAGGAGTTCCTGTCAGGACGAAAGTAACACTTGTTACTTTTGTCCCGCTATAGTGAAAACAAGTGTTTCTTTTGTCCCGCTGCTAATGTGGTGACTTTCTCTGTGTTGCAGCATTTTTTAAAACATGTTTGTCATATTATACCAACAGAATATGGCAAGAGTGAGGGTCAGAAAGACAGATAGAGGTCTGATTCAGCCAGATGTTTATGAGAGGGCGTTTAAAGCTTAAGTCACATTTATAAATCAGCTGATTTGTGTCACCGTTTTTTTGTTTCATTTACCCTAGTCACATTTAGGTTTTAGCAATACCTTATAGCTTTTCCACCTCCACCTTTGAATTTGCTGGGTTTCCGTCCAGATGTTTTTATGCACATTTTAAATGTCATTTTAAACAGCTGGATGGAAACATGACTATTGTTACATTATGTTGAGAATTTATATTATGCTAATTTAATTTAATTTTCATATTTTTCATGTTGAAAAAACATTTTATAAAATAGATTGACATTGCCAATAAAAAAATATTCTAAACCATTCAAGTTTGTACAGTTGGGTTACTTTTGAAAGATTGATGAAACTGAAATTTAAAATGAAAATGTAAAGCAATTTTTTTTTGCAAAGGTAAAGGCCAAAATATATTTGCAGTTACATGTTAACAAGGTCATACTCAGGTATATTTAGGCAAAAAAAAAAAAAAAAAAAGAGTAACACAAAAAATCTAGCTTGTATATTGTTGTTACTTTTGACCCACCTGTGTGTTACTTTCGTCCCAGCTGACAAAGTTGAAAGTAACATGAGCAGTTTTAAGTTCAAAGTGAAATTATACTGAAGTCATTCTACATTTTTACAAAATACCACCTGGTATTGATAGACCACACTTGTGAGTGACTGACCACGGCAAAAATATATCTCTGTCTAAAACATCATCTTTTCAAAATATGTTTTTCTGAAAAATGGTACTTTCGCCCCTGCTCTACCCTATGTCCCAAAGCTTGTGAACACACATACGTGTGATCTTTGCACTTAACCTCTTGTCTACTTACTTCCTGTATTTCCTGTATATTTAGCCCAAGTGTGTGAAGACTGCAGGTTTGCATCACACTACATCATTTTTACATCACTTTTACAGAGCATTTATACACATGTTGATTTTCAATACTTGTAATTTAATAATTTAATAATGTAATTTGAACTAAACTTCTAAATATCTGTTTAGTATTTTCTGTAACAGACAACACAGTTTAATTGTGGTGCTTCTAATAAAGTGATAAAAAGCAGTTGACAACATTTAAAAAAAAAAATAGGCTACATACTCATTTCTGAACCAATGTGCAAAACTTTACATTTTAGTTCCAAATTATTTGTAATATCTAATTAATTTGTACTGTAAATTTTCCTCTGCATTGCATGATTTGACATGAACATGAAGGGATAAAAGATTAAAGATTACTTGTTTATAGAGCAGTATTTAGGATTTAGTGTGTGTTAAGGGCACTGATCTTTGCCCTGGATCAGTCTTGTGCAGTTTGTTCCTGTAGATACACATGCTCTGAAATGGCCAACATCACAATTGTGGATACTGGGACAGGACATGTTTCCATTACTGGAGAATTTTTATTATTATTGAGTGGACCATTGAATTATTGAAAATTGGTTTAAGTAAATTGTCCATTAAAGGATTTTCCTGACACTTAAGCAACTTAAAGGATTAGTTCACCCAAAAATTTTAATTACCCCATGATTTACTCACCCTCAAAGCCTTCCTCATCCTCCATTCACTGCCATTATAAAGCTTGGAAGAGCCAGGGCATTATTTTAATATAACTCTGATTGTATTCGTCTGAAAGAAGAATGTCATATACACCTAAGGCTTGAGGGTGAGTAAATCATGAGGTAATTTTAAATTTTTGGGTGAACTATCCCTTTAAGTGTGATGTACCACCTTCATTTTTTAATCAAACAAATTAAAACTAATGTATGAATTATTTAGACTGTTTATCTGAAACCGCAGGTCCAAACACAAGTGTGTATGTTCATGTGGATTAGGGAAGGTGAAATATGTTAAATGCCAATTTTAATCCCTAATCTCTTTTAAATTTCACTGTTTCTCATAAAATCACCACTCAAGTTTTCAGAAAGCCTCTCCATCTTTCCTGGTTTCTTGCATTTCTGCATCAGTAGGGTTTGTTATGGCGCCACCTTGTGTTCTCATGCAGTAACAACATCACATCCTGCACTTTAGCAATATGGAAATTGAAATAGTGCAAAATTATTTATGTATGTTCACATTTATTAAATAGTTCTTAGCAACAAAAAATCTTTCAATCACTCTGTTTACCATGTCAAATCTTTTCTGTTTTCTTTTCACTTGAATGATCTAGTCAGGCATATCAGTTTAAAATTTATATTCCTCTATCTAAAGAAATATAACAAAGACATTTATTTGGTAGATTCTTCAATGAAAAAATACATGCTCATACAAATCCATACATTTTATTGGGATTGTCCCATTCTCTAACCCATGAAAATTACTGATAAACATCTTCCTGTATTGAGATGTTCATCTAATGAGTGGCAGACACACAAACTGGTGTCTTGAGAAGGAAAGATCATGTTCATGAAACTGTACGAAGACTTTAGATCTGATGAAAACAAAGATAAAACAAGTCAAACACAAACAGGCATTTCATTCCTCTTTTCAATTAGATGGAACAAAAGTGATTTTAGAAAGTAGTTTTCCATCGAGGTGTGTGTGTGTGTGTGTGTGTGTGTGTGTGTGTTTTTGTTTATATTACATTGTGGGAACCAAATGGCCCCACAAGGATAGTAAAACCTGAGATCACCTCCATTGTGGGGACCAGCCAGCGGTCCCCATGAGGGAAATGGGTTAATAAACATACTAAATGATATTTTTTTGAAAATGTAAAAATGCAGAAAGTTTTCTGTGATGGGTAGGTTTAGGGGTAGGGTTAGTGTAAGGGGACAGAATATACAGTTTGTACTGTATAAAAACCATTACGTCTATGGAGAGTCCCCACAAAGATATGTGCGCCTGTTTGTGTGTGTGTGTGTGTGTGTGTGTGTGTGTGTGTGTGTGTGTGTGTGTGTGTGTGTGTGTGTGTGTGTGTGTGTGTGTGTGTGTGTGTGTGTGTGTGTGTCAGTTTATGTTTTGCAGCAGTTTTGGCAATAGATGGGGACAGTGAACAGACATGATGTGGTGAACATGATGGAGGTGTCAAACTGACTTTGTGGGGGTAGGTGGTTTAGAGTTGAACTGACTTACACAGGCTGTTATTGTATATTTGTCACAGTGAGAGATCATCTTCACATGTGCAGATTATGCACACATAGAAGGAAAAAGAAAACTTAAATAAATATATACTGCAAGACTTTAACTTCTCTCAGAATTCCAGAACAGATCCCCTAGTGTAGACTATGTGCTGAAAAGTAACCTGTGGTGTGTTAAATATACTGTACTTACACCCTCCTGGACTGTTTTACTGAGACTAGAGTTCATCTTCTGCCTCAGTTTCCTGTTAAATTATGAAGCATTTTCACATCACAGAATGCAGTTCAGTTTATGTACGTGCATGTAGTCATGCAATGAAAAATGACCTCTTTTCACCATGTGGACTTTCACAAACAACCCTCTTAACACATGTATAAAGCCCAGGAAACATCACGCTAGCACCTTTCATTTGAGAATCACCACAGTTTCTCTGTGACGTTTAACCTTGTTTGTTTGCGTTTTCACGCAAGTGATATACTAAATGCCAGTGCTAGAATGTCTCTGTGTGACATTTTTAATTGAAATGTTTCAGTAAATATATCCACTCTCAAAAGTAAATGTTCTATATGAAACCATAAAGAATTATGTCAGGCGTAACTTTATTTAGTTTTAATATTATTTTTTAAATTTATGAATTAAACAGCTCACAAACATACTTCATCAGTAGAAATCTTTTGAAATAACCAATTAAACATGTACATCAACAAGTATTATGCAATAGTTTAAGACATGTCTCATTATATACAACCTTTCATTACCAAGCATTCTTTAAAAATGGAGACAAGAAACCCATGGGGTTCTGATTTTTATTTTTATTTTTTAAGCATGCAAACTTCAGCCAAAACATTTCAATCAAAGAGTTATTTCCATCACATCTCAAATACTTGTTTAATAGCATTCTGTGGTATATACATTTTAAACATTTGTAAAATAAAATGTCTATCTTGTTTGTCTTGCTAAGACATTTTATGTAGGCCTTTGTGTATCTTCAGTTTAATAATATTTTCACACCTGCATAATTGAACTAAATTACAGCTTGAATGTATATGGTACAAATATATAGACTTTTCTTTATTTTCTTTACTCATCAAAATTGATCAAAAAATAGAAATTATTATTTTGACAATGTATTAGTGTCATAATTGTTGGTCATAGAAATTATGAGTCATAATTTGTGTAAATATGTAAATAATTTTCACACAATAAATGAAGAATGGTTTGTGATTATTTCTAACATTCCTTACATCAACAAATTTAATTCAATTTTTTTTTTTGTAAGATCGATTTTAGTATTTTATGTTAAAAAGCCTGGGTCTGGCACAAGAGTAAAGGTTTAAAATCTATGCATAAATAGCATTTGAAAAGCAGCAGAAATAAATGACGAAGTCATGTTAAAAAGTATCCAAGAAATGGGTGTAATTTTCAGAAGGGAGTGGAATTTTCTGAGGGGCAGAAGGCGCCGATATTTCAAAACGCAGTAAGCTCGTCAAGAATAAGGTGGATAGGTAATAAATCCATGAGGACGCATTTAATAATGGCAATTCATAAATGACTTAATATATTAAACAGATAGACTCTTCTTTAGTTGCTGATGTGGCTATCATTATTGAATAATTTAGTTAATCTATAAAGTTTAAAGTCATACAATAACATACAATAAGCATTAGTTAAGGATGAATTAATGCATATTAGTGCACATGTATTGTAAAGGGTTACCAAAATCTGTTTACGTAAGAATCAACCCCCGGGACATAAAAGTGCCCTGAGTTGACTTACAAATATTTATATAAATGTAGTGATGCGTGTATATTTTGAAAATATGTTAAGGTTATTCATAAAAGCTAACTGAAAAAATACAAACAAAAAAGTATTGTTTCTCACCTGTGAATGCAGATGCTGATTATCAGAAAGGCCACAATGACTCCAGAACATGAGATGATGATGATGTAGAGAGGCATTTGTTTGGGTGACACCAGTCTGTTTTCTGACAGACACAAAAGAGTCAAACAAACATGATATCAGTCAACCAGCATTCTACTAGATACTAGTCAGTCGAAAAAAAAAAAACCATTTATATTTCTTCTGTAATGCACTTGTTTTTAAAGAGAACGTCTCGGTTACGTATGTAACCCTAGTTCCCTGAAGGAAGGAACGGAGACGCCACACCATACTGACCGACGAATAGGAATCTCACTAGAGAGATGAAAGATCTCATCTACATCGAGTGTAACTAAAACAAGCCAATGCACATTGGCATGCAATAAGTACATCAGCTGCTCTGCCTCGCAGCACGGGTATATAATGAGCAGAAGGTGCATCACATCTTCAGGCTTTCGCTGAGGAGACATGGCGACGGGACGTGGCATCTCCATTTCCTCCATCAGGGAACGAGGGTTACATGAATAACCGAATAGGAATCCCCTACCAAAGCGCCACAGCTGCTGACCCCATCCAGCGCCCTGTGTAAACCCCCTACTCCCTCTTACCTGATGGGACAGGGTTTACACAGAGAAGTCCATTACTGCTGTTCGACTCAGTGAGACTATTGGATAACACTGGGAAAGCATGCCTTTTCCATGGAAAAGGAACGCTGTGGAATCAACATCCTTCCCTGAAGGAGTCATGTGGAGAAAACATATGGACTAACCCCGTGGGGTTGTTTATATGGAATTACTGGGATGACTCCAATCTCCTAAGAGATGGGTTCTTCCAAGGGAAAGACACAGTCTTCCGTTTAGGAGCAACCGTGGAAAAAAAGCAACAAATGGGATCCCCGCAGGGTCACGCATATAGCACCCAGCCTAGACCCGTTTCTCAAGGATTCAGCGGGATATAGGCCTAGCGCCAGGCGCTCTGCCATGTCCGGCTGCCGAGGGTGACGGAGGACTCAACAGGTTTTTCACTCTGGAGACATGAGCGCAACTGTAGGCACAGCAAGCTATCAAGAGATGGGCATCTCAGTGCTTCTGCCCATTTGAGGTGAGAACACAGGAGGATACCGGCTCTGCACGTAGGCTATAAAATCCAGCGAATGGGTGTTGGATGTTACCCAGCCAGCAGATCTTCAGATAATTGTCAGTGAGGTGCCATGTGCCAGTGCCCAGGAGGATGCAACACTACTTGTGAGTGAGCTCGCAGCCTGAGCGGGCAAGGCACGCCTTGTGCTTTGTAAGCCAATTCGGATCCCCGATTGAAATGCAAGGTTTCCTTTTTTTTTTACTTTTTTTTACTTTTTTTTAGAAGGACCAGCAATTCCATCCAGAAGCTGCACAGCTTGTGATGTGCTTAAGGGGGAGGGGCCCTAGGGGGTTGGTTCCCCGAAGGAGAAGCCCTCACTGCTCAGGTCATTGAGGTTATTGTTAATGTCCAAGCTATTTTACAGAAGTGGACCTCTCCAAATAATCCAAAATATTTGAAATGAACAAAGACATTTGCTTTACTGTTTTCCACCCCCTCTTTCTACCACAAGGACCATTTGGAGTTCCCAAAGGCACAGAGGGGCTGATAGTGATCAAGGCCTGTAGGCCAAGATGTGTGTACTTTGGGGGTCTATGAATTTTCACAGCTTTAGTATGGTGGGGGAAGTTGTAATTATCTGATTGGTCAGTTTGAACGTTTCACATTTGGGTTTTAGTCACATGGTCACAGAAGGGATAAAAGAAGATTGAAACTGTGTCACGGTTGGTAGATCCGCTGTCTCATTCTAGTCTAGTGTGTTTGTGTGTGTGTGTGGGTGTGTCTCGTTACGTTCATTGTTTCGGGTGAGCGTTGCCGCCAATCATCCCGATCAGCGGCAGCTGTATGTCATCTAAGCAGCTTATTTAATGCCCTCTCTCCTGTCTCATGTTGTCAGATCGTTGTTTGAGTTTCCCGTCCTCGTGCCTGTTCCTTCGTGTTTCCTGTGTACTGGACTTTGGATTACTTCACTTCTGATCTCACCACGGATTCACCATCACCTTTACGCTGCACTTGGGAATTGCCTGTCTCAGTCCTTGCGTCACGCTCTCCTGCTGGCTGTGTTCCTGATCATCGGCTTCCCCCAAAGAGAGACTGCCTTCAGCGCTGGAGATATTATTGCATCGATCTGTCTTTACCATTGAGTATTTGTTATCTAATAAATACATCTTTGCACTTGCATTTGCTTCCGTCCAGTTTATCGTTACAAACTGTTGCTCTGGCTCTTTTATGCTCTGGCTCTCTTCTTATTCTCTGGGTTTCCTCAGCAAATCCACCCTTACCGTTTTAGTTACACTTTAAGTAGATTGGCCTCTCTAGCAAAATTCGTTGGTCAGTCTGACGTGGCGTCGAACGTGACCGAAAGGGAACAAGTTTGAAATCATGGAATAACCTGTTATTTTTAATGTCCATCGTATTTCTGCTGGATAACAGGTGTAGTTTCCTGTATCAGTCGCTTGTATTTGATGTATTTTTAACTCTCTTGGAACTGCTGGGTTGAATCCTGTTTGAGCTGAAGTTTCTCATAGTTATGATACTCTCAGGGGCCTGCCTAAAAATAACAGAGCTGTTCATTTTCCATGTGAAATCGTCATCAAGTTTGGTTTTGTTGCAGTAAAGTGTAACTGTTTCCCCCACAAACACTGTTTTGTTGATGTGCTGTCGAAGTCTTTACTCTTGATTTGATTTGGAATAATCTGATGAAAAGAGTTACTGAATCACAATTACTGAAGTTTTACAGTGAATGGTAAAATCATGCAGTAGAAACAATGCACACATACAAAAGCTGATGAGACACCTTGTTTATATGGATCTTAATCTTTTAACCTGATATATTTTTCAACAACTACAGTAAATGGTAAGATAGTAATTTATTTATCAAACTATGTTGGGCTTTATACTCATATCAGCTAGCATAATGTATCCTGTTTATCGGAATTGAGACGAAGACATCATGAAACAAGTAAGGAGAGGAAAGAAATCTTGATCTTAAATCAGTACCTGTGTAAGTCAGGAGAATAATGACGACACAGAGATCCAGATGAAGAATCCTGGTTTGAAAATTTGCCATAACAGGACACTCAGTTTAAGAGCTCTGAAGAGTATAAACTATCACACTGTCCACTCAGAATCTTAAAGGCTTGTAGACGTGCTGTAGAGACTGAACTAGTAAGTGAGGATGTGAATACAAGAGGGCAAAAAAAGCTGATGAGTTTATTGAAGCTAAAGTAACATAACAATGATTAAATGATGTGGAATAAATTACATGATTTCACAATGTGCTTGAAATACTATGAAAACAAAAACCTTTAATCAAACTGAATTCAGCAATCTTTAACTCTTTCCCAGCCAGGATTTATTGAAAAAAGTTGTCAGCCACCGCCAGCATTTTTTTTACCATACCCCCAGAATTTTTAGTTGAATATTTAGTATTTAGTAAACAATTTGTTTAAAAAATATTTCTGCTAGGATTTTATTAGTGTACTTAATGTAATAAGCAGAAGAGCAAAGTACTGAGTTTAGAACTCATGATACTAAACACAACTTGTAGTAAAACAGTGATGATTTAGAGTGACAGGAAAAGACAATCAAGAAACAAGTATAGCCACAGAGAGCTTGTGACAGAGAAGCACAATGATTCACCCTATTAGCTGCACAATGAAGCGCATGCACAAAATGCATGACACTTGAATCCTTAGAAATGAGTGACATGAGATACAATAATTCTTAAATTAATGGAAATACACAAGCATTACATGCAGGGTCATTGCTAGAGAGGAGAAAGGTGGTGGCGTTCTAGGGGCCAGGCTTTCCGGATACCCTTGCTAAGACTCTGATTGCATGAGCAGCCATTTCAACTTAACATGGTAACAAAACACCACTTCAACCACAACTGGGAGGTTTTGCATCTCTGAAATAAAGTCAACATTTTCCATTTAGGAGTTGCTACAGACTCTCTTATTATTAAATTTGTATCCTAAAATGATTTGAGATTTGATTTGACATTGGAATTTATCAATGTTTTGATTTAAAAGAGTAAAAAAAGGCTTGAATTACGAATACACAGCGATTGTGTCGCTTCAGAAGACTTACAGCGACATATATCAGTTTTCAAATAGCAGCACATATTTAATTCCATACCATTAAATCCAATTCCATTAACAGTTCACCCTTCATGCATTACAACATTTAGATTAAGCAATATGACACTTACAATGGTAATGCATAATACTGCATTACTGCACCAGCTCAATGTGGTGCCACTTTGTGTTCCCTAATATGGTTCACTCATACTGTGTCGCTACTCGCTAGATTGGGATAACTCATTTTTCTACTGAAGCTTATAGACCTTATGTGCCAGAGAAACAAGGGCGCCGCCATCTTTAGAATATTGTCTTTGAACTTCCGCTTTTGCGGTCGATCTGTATATTCCTATGGCATTGCTGTCCAGGAGTAATTAGCTTTTGAAGTGGATTTACTTAACCCTCTGAGGTCTGAGCTGTTTTCTGGGCCCTGGAGGTGTTCTGACATGCTCTGACATTTCTGGTTATTTCTGTTTCTTGTGACATTTTCATGGTTAAAGTCTAATTACACTGTATTCAGCACAACCTCTGCTACAATAATATATCAACAGCATGAATGTAAAAGATTGTAGTTTTGAGATAATGACATTTATGCGTGGTTTGTGAAAATACAAAAAAAAATTCTCACTGAAATAAGGCCATGAAACCCATACTGATTATTTCTTCACAAGACTTTTGAAAATTGTATGACGTAGCCTAGAATATTTGCTGCAAAACTATGTGAAAATCACCCTGACTGCTCATTCAGATAAGACAATATATTGATTTAAAAATTTTACGACGTGTTTTGTGTGAAAAAGCCTTATGCGAGAGCTCATTAATATGTAAGCTTTTCTCACCTGAGAAAGACAAAGAACCTCCCCTAACGGCCCTATTAGGAGCTATCAGGCCCTGTCATTCTGGGCAACCTTGCACAATACTGTAAATGAGGAGATTTAAAAAATAATGGCTTTTAAATTGTTTGGATTTATTTACAACACAGCATCGTCCAAAGATACACAACACATGCCAAAAAAGCACTTATTGAAAACAATGATCCAAAGACAGAGACCTTTGTGCCATTCCTAAAAACATACATACCTTTAATTTCCAAGGTGTTTGATTTTCACTTTACCATGTACAGAGACTCATGTGAATTTTGAATTCAGCAGTCCTCAGTGTCATCTGGGCCCTGAAAAAAAAAGTGAACATACTGATATCAAGAGAAAGGCCTGCACGATTTTGGGAATACATTTTAGATTTTTCTGGTTAAAATTGTTTTTTAAAATTCACAGAATACACACACACACACACAAATGTTTCCAACAAGATATAATGAACAGTGAACACCAGGTTTGTTGTGCCTTGTAGGCATAAGCTAAGTATGCGCAGTGCTGGATAAAATAATAATAACCTATAACAGTATAAATCTTCCAAAAGATTTAAGTAACAACTAAGCTAGAGAAAAATATATTGATTATCATGTTACTTAAAATGTTTCCATTCGTGGTCCATATGAAATGAGATAATAGTAAAAACATGAAGCTGTTTGTTTTTCAAAGGCGATCGCGATCCAAAATATGATACATTCAAATGCGATCACGATCCAAAATATGATACATTCAAATGCGATCACAATCCAAAATATGATACATTCAAATGCGATCACGATCCAAAATATGATACATTCAAACGTGATCACGATCCAAAATAAGATACATTCAAATGCGATCACAATCCAAAATATGATACATTCAAATGCGATCACGATCCAAAATATGATACATTCAAACGTGATCACGATCCAAAATATGATACATTCAAATGCGATCACGATCCAAAATATGATACATTCAAACGTGATCACAATCCAAAATATGATACATTCAAATGCGATCACGATCCAAAATATGATACATTCAAACGTGATCACGATCCAAAATAAGATACATTCAAATGCATCACAATCCAAAATATGATACATTCAAATGCGATCACGATCCAAAATATGATACATTCAAATGCGTTCACAATCCAAAATATGATGCATTCAAATGCGATCACGATCCAAAATATGATACATTCAAACGTGATCACGATCCAAAATAAGATACATTCAAACGCGATCACGCTCAAATATAAAACATTATGGTTACCAAATACATATCTACGTTTGAGCAGATATCCACAAACACAGTAACAGTAAACACGGGTCTAAATATTATAATATTCACCATCTAGCAACAGTTCAACTGCAATGTGAAATTTATGCAACAATAGCAAACTAATATGTAAGAATTTCTTACCTTATCTTTCTTGTCTTCAAATCGCGTTCTTCTTCTCCTGATGTAAATCCAATGTAAGCTCAGGCACGTCTTTCAAACTCGACGAAAAGTGAAGTGAAGTGTTTTGTTGTTGAGGTAATGAGCGCGTTCGCGTTCCATGTGGAGATTTGCATGTGAATCTCTTTTGCGCGAGTAGGCGTGGCCAAATTAACTGTAATGAGCAAGCGTTTGAGAATCTGGACATCTTGTTGGTTTTATACAAATTACTTAAACAGAGAATATTTGTTTTCGTTTTGAATCGGATAATTTAAAAGTACACACTTATATGTTTTTAAAGGTTTATGGCTCATAAATGTGTGACAAGTATTTGCAGAGTTTTGTTTCAGTTTATAGACGTGCTCAAGAAAAAAAAGTTCACCGCGACAGAGAGGCAGAACGCACACCCTGTTTATTTTCTTTATTTTACAAAAGCACAATGTTTTGATTTGATTGTAAGTGGACACATACAAAAGTAGAAATATCACAGATTCTTTTTTTATATTTCTTTTTTCTGTATGACCATAAATGACGGAGAAATTTAAGTTTATAGTGCTACAATGTGGAGAAAATCCAGCAAAACGCGCCGGCGCGTTTGTCGACCTCAGAGGGTTAATAGAAAGTTAACGAAAGTTATCATGAGGATTGTAATGTTTAAACCAGATGTCTTAACAAATGTCAGTAGACCGGGAAGATTTTAAAATGAGCCGTTCATTCATAAATACGCAAGATCACTGTGAAAATCAAACCGGAAGTCAAAAGACAACGAGCGCAGCGCTGAAAAGGGGCGAGGCTACATAAGGTCTTATAGAATCACGCAGTGTAGGCTACCTGCATGAGTCAATGGTCCATGGGCGTCGGAACCATTGTATATGGGTGGGACAAGACCCACCCACTTTTTAAGACCAATGATATTGGACCCACTTACTTTTACCGTCTCTGATTCAGCGCATTTGTCTTTTCATAGCGCTGTCAGTCAAATTCAATTATTAGGGAATTCCCTAATAAATTAAACTCCGCTGAATCGCTACATTATATTTCTTAACGAGCCGCAACTGACGAAAGTAACCGCCCGTTGTACCTTTCCAGTCAAATATTGCGTTGCAAACATCAATAACAGCTTTAAATTATCATTGCTGGCAGATGACCATGGTATTAGCGGGATAATCCACGGATAGCTGTGCATTTAATGCACGACTTGGAGGCAAAGAACCGCCCGACGTGAAGTGGAGTTTAGTTTACTTGTTTTAATTAAAAGGCACCAGAATAGCCTACATGAAATAGTAGCCTATTTACTCCAGTAACATTTTTCTGGGGGAGGACCCACCCACTTTTTTTTTTCTTCCGACGCCCATGCAATGGTCTTGCCACGGAGTTGCACGAAACAATGGCTGAGCAGTATAGCTGCACAAACCTAAGGCATAAAAGCCTACCAGATCTATGTCAGCCCATGAATCAATGAACAAGTGTCTGTGGGTTTTACCTGATCTCTGATCATTTTTATACATTTGTAGAACTAGTCTCTTATTGGCCTGTTTAGCTGAGACATTCATAGAACAAACAAAGCAAACCCTGACAATTGATAAAATAACATATAGACACTTGATAATCTAATTAGATGATTAGATAATTGCATTTGAAAGATACTTACTTTCAATAAAAAAACTGCAATATAGATTTGTAAAAGGTGTTTTTGTTGCATTTACACTGTTTTGACCACTAGGGGTCACCATGGAGACAGGTGTCGGATTGTTTCGAAGCCTCAACACAATACGGCACATTTGCTTAAACTGTTTCAATGTTCCATGAAGCCTCGATCTGCCCACCACTACTAGCTTACTGATCGGTGCTCTGCAAGCAAGCGGATTGATGAGCAGCACGCAAGCTGATTCAGTGATCTCCCCTGCGGCAATCCAGTGATTTTTAAAGAGCAAATTTAGAGCAACTTTCATGCGCATGTGGCAAATGTCACGCCACGAGTGTAGCTTCTGATGAGCACCATGATTGCTTCGCCTTTCTGGGGAAATTCCCACGCAGAGGCGTAAAAGAGCTCACCGAGAAGAGCTGTTATCACTGTGAGAGCATGAGTCTCGCCTCTCTCTACCCGTGGATCGCTTTCTTTTCTTTTCAGAGAGCAGCTTTTCCTCCCAGGATCGAGCGATCGGGCACGAGTGAGCTCACATCGGTACAGCTCCCTCGTGCCTCACTCTGCCCACAAAGAGAGGATTCTCCAGTGCTCTTTTCCCATGAAGACCAGCGTCCCTCTTCTGGCACGAGCGGCCTGGTCTCGTTCAGGGGATGTGAAGAGGATCTCTCTGATGACAGAATGTCATTGGCTGCTTAATAATTATGCTATAATGCATAATTATTAATAAAAAATAAATAAAAAGAAACATGAATAAGTCACGTTATTTCTTTTTATTATTTTTACACATTTTATTACATAAATAGAAATTTGAGACACAACTTCTGTGTCTCCACTGCGCGATTGTGCATTTGTGATTTAATGTGCTGAGTAACTTAATTTTACCCACAGTGTCCGAAATTAAAAAAAATGGGAATGTTGACAGGTATGATTGTGGTCCTACAGTTCTTTCAGGCAAAACTCCTCCGTTCCATGGACGAGACCGGACCCTGCCCTGGTTAAAGATGTTAACATTGAAACAAATGTTGACACAAAAAGTGTGCCAATGGGATTGGTTTTTCTCAGTGGATCTGAAAGATGCCTACTTCCATATCCAGGCCCCCTTCTGATGAAACCAGTGATGGTTCCCAGAATCATGGGGCTGCTCTGAGCAGGAGCCTGTGGTTTTCTCCGCAAGGGTCCCAATTACCATTTCTGAGGATTGAGCCCCGTACACTAGACACCTATATTCCCTTAAGTGGTCTGTCTTCTCCAGCTGGTGCGCATCCCGGAGCAAAGACCCGGAGTACCGGATATTTCACTGATACTGTCTTTCCTTCAGGGGCTGCTGGACAAGGGTCACACCCCGTCCACACTCAAGGTCTATGTGGTGGCCATAGAAGCATTCCCCACTCCTGTGGCTGGCCAGTCCGTAGGCAGGAACAACCTAGAATGCAAGCATGGGTCCTATCTGTGTAGCTGGGCTTTGACCTCTACATGAGCTCAACCCACTAGAACCCTTCCTTGTGGCTCCGACATACAGTCTGAGTCTCTTAGTATCGGGTGGTTAACTCACCCTACCTAGCCATGGTGCCCTTTGGGCCCTTATTCAAGCATCCTGGGCCAAGGCCTTAGAATGATTGTCGCTCCGCAGTTATAAGCACGCCGCGATTGGACTGGGTTCCCAATCCATCTAAAAACGCAGTACGAGTGAACCATGTCGATAGGGAACGTACTCTGTTACTAACGGGAATGAGAACTGAGTAACTTGCCGTGCTGTCATGCTGCATTACTCGGCGTTCATTGCTTCAGTCGACTTGACCTGAGTTCCTATGGCAGAATGCCCTCATTATCCAGAGGGGTAGCCCTGCCCATATTGGCGGGCTTTGGGGGGCTTTCACGCCAAAGGTTCAGGCAGCTACCCTGCTCAGCCATTGGTTCGTGCAGTTACACTGCGTGATTCTATAAGCTTCAGTAAATTGGAGAAAAAGGAGTTTTCCCAATGCGTCTAGCGACACAGTTCACGTTCCTGTTATTTCGGGGAACCGAGGTTACATTGGTAACTGAGTACATTCTCCTGTAGTAAGAAAGAACTCCTGAAGTCTGTATCTGCACTGTCAGTCACATCAGCAATAAGTCAAATTTAATAGAACAAAATTATTTCTGTGTTCACATTTGTTAAAAAATTTCTTTGCAACAAACCATCAATCAATCACCCTGTTTACCCTGTCAGATCTGTGTTCTTTTCACCTGGCAACATCCTGATTATATAATGGTAAATTATAGTATAGTCAAACATATCAAAGTTTAAAATTCATGTTCCTCTGAAAATGAAAAGGACTTTTAAATGCTTTACATTTATAAGGGACAAAAACACATGCACACACAGATCCTTTGAGACTGTACTGATTCTTGGGACAGTCCTGTTCTAACACATGAAAATGACTGACAAACATCTTCATGTATTGAGATGCTCATCTGATGAGTGGCAGACACATAAACTGGTGTCTTGAGAAGGAAAGATCATGTTCATGAAACTGTATGAAGACTGTAGACCTGATGAAAACAAAGAGAAAAACAAGTCAAACTCAAACAACATTTCAGCTCTGCTATGCAATTCAGAAATTACCATTTAACTGATATTAAAAATTACACTAACTATATGTAAATAAGTCATTTTAAACTTAAAGGCACAATATGTATTTTTTTTGCTTTAAAAATATATAAAATCACTATATCTATGTTATATATTTTTTAAAGTTGTGTATTTACATTATCCCGACAGTTCCAATTAACTTCTAAATCCAGAGAAATTAATATTTTAATTCGAAGACACGGACCGTGTCTTTATTTCCGTTATGTCGCAGTCAATGGCGTCATATCCGCGTTGTCCCTGGTTTCCGCCTATGGTTTCCGCTCGTACTGCCATGGTAACCAGAGCTATGAGCAGAGCCTTCTGATTAACCAAAGCGACAGACGCAGACAACTGTGGAGTTCGCAATGTCTATCTGCACGCTGTATTTGTTTCGTTCAAACATTACGGACCATGGCAAGCAGACTTTGGATAAAAAAGGATAACTAAAACGAGAATCAATATCAGCGCGGTGTTTTCGAGATGCCGAGAGCTCCACGTCCGAGACTTCGAGCGCTTCTACATGTACTTTATTAAACAGGTGAGCACATTTACATAAAACTAATCAATTTTATATAGTTCAACAATGATAAAATGTTAGAATATGATCTGTATGTTATTCTAATTTTGATCTAGCTTACTGCTAGTCTCAAACAGACAAACTAACACATAAATTTCAACACATTCAAATGCAGTTCAGTGTGCTAAATGTAATGTTAGACCAAGTGAAACAGCGCTGCGTTACCTCACAAGTTTAATTTGTCTAATAAACTGACCTGTGAGTTGTAATTCTGCGTGTAGTTCGGTAGAATGAAATGCCCATATTCCTTTTATATCCGCGGGACTCGCGTCACTTGTATTGTGGAGCTGATAGCTGTCTCTTAGCAACCCCGAACTGCTTCATATCATAGTCATGATAAAAACATCGATGTATTCAGTCATCCATAAACATTATTAGATCGGTCGGCTTGGCGTTGACGACAACATCCATAATTCTTAGCAAATGTTGCGTCATCAAACTACGCCTTTGTTATTGTAAATAGGTTAGCGACCCCTAGAGGAGAAAAAATCCCATATTGTGCCTTTAAATGTTTTGCAGCAGTTGGGGGGCATACATAGATGAACCAGTGAACAGACAGGATTGAGGTTTGTAGGAGGTCAAGCTGAACTGACTTACACAGGCTGTTATTGTGTGTCTGTCAGAGTGAGAGATCATCTTCACCTGGGCAGATCATGCACAAATAGTAAGAAAACGTATCACAAGAAGTTTAACTTCTCAAACCAGTTAAGATATACAGAAGGAGCCTATTAATAACCTGTGATGTGGTAAATACTTACATCCTCCTCATGTGATCCAGAGCTGATATTCTGCCTCAATTTCCTGTTACAATGAAGTAGAACAGAATGTCTCTTAAAACACACTTTTCACACAAGTTTACTTCATTTGCCCATTAACAATTTAATGTGATGGAATTTACATTTTAAAAATGGTTGACGATTTTGCTATGGCTAATAAGGCAAAAAAAATCATATTTGGTAACACTTTAAAATAGTGGTCCATCATTAATAAGTAACTAAGCAGGAAGTAATGCAGGACTAATGAGTAGTACTACATTAACACTTTAGCTACTACTATTAACTAATATAGAAACAAGCTTGTATGTACTACTATGTAGTGTAGTATGTACTATGTACTGTATGTAGTACTACTCATTAGTCCTGCATTACTTCCTGCATAGTTACTTATTAATGACGGACCATTATTTTAAAGTGTTACCTAATATGTTTGTAATAAAGTTTCTTATGATTTTTTGTAGCATGTTAAAATTGCCACTTTTTGGGGGTGAGCAAAAACATGCTGTTTTTGTATGTGTCCCTTTAAATGCAAATGCATCTCCCGGCCCCATTTCACGAAGAGGGCGGAGCTTCAAGAGCTCATTCTCTGACATATCAGCAAAAACAGGACAATCTCACACAATAAAATGTCAGAAACTGTACTAGTGGTGTTCAGTTCAAACTGGAGTCGGACCAGAGAACGTCTCGGGTTACGACTGTAACCCTTGTTCCCTGAGAAGGGAACGAGACACTGCGTCGATACGACACTTTGGGGAACGCCCTTAGCGTAATGCATCTGAAGTATGAATGAAACTAATCCAATCCTGATTGGTGCTGCGTCATGACGTAACATGTGACGGCATACACGGAAGCTACAAAGGGACGCCAGCACGCAACAGAGTTAGCTTCTGCGATGAAGCAAGTCGCTCCCAGGCAGGGGAAGGCATGGCGGAGGGATGCAGTGTCTCATTCCCTTCTCAGGGAACAAGGGTTACAGTCATAACCCGAGACGTTCCCTTTCGAGGGAACTCGAACTGCGTCGATACGACACTTTGGGGAACGAGTACACACTATGCCACATTGAGCCCTGCCTGTTCCAGTGTGAAACTGCACACAGGCACACTTAGGACAAGAGCACTAGAGTGCCTGGCGTAGAAGGAATATCCAGGCTATAAAATCTGATAAAAGTATGAGGGGTGGCCCATCCTGCTGCATTGCACACTTCTTGGATCGGGGCCCCTGAAAGGAGGGCTCTAGAGGAAGCCATGCCTCTGGTTGAATGAGCCTTCACAGCCAGAACAATCACATTGCCTGAACGATCCAGTTGTTGATGGTCAGTTTAGATGGGGGAAGCCCCTTCTTGGGCGACCCGAAACACACCAGCAACTGGTCTGACTTCCGCCATGAAGAGGACCTCTGAATATATATCTTGAAAAAAATATATATCATTGCGTGGAAAGCCGCAATGGCAACCATGTACACATTGAGTGTGGACTGGGTAAGACTAGCCGAGAAGCGATCTTGGAGGAACTCCAGCACTGAAGCCACCGGGCAGTTAACTGGGTCCACCTCACGCTCTCTACACCAAGTAGGAACACATTCCACTTTAGGCCGTACAATCTCCTTGTGGAATGGTTTCAACCACTCCAGCCGACAGGCCAGCCTCTAGGTACTGAACCCCCTCAGGGGTCCAGGACCAAAGTTTCCACAGGTCTGGTCGAGGGTGAATATTGAGCCCCTGGCCTGTAGAAGCAGATCCCTCCTCAGAGGTGCCATTGTCTGCGTGGTGACCCCTGAGGTCTGGGAGGAGGCTTTCTGGCGACATGACGCTCCCAGCACGGGGCCTTGTGACAGAAATCTTGTGAAAGAACGTTTTTTTTCCACATAGATAGGGAACGAAGGCATCTGCATGTCACCCTGATCATGCGTAACGGCTGCCCCCTCAGGGAAAACCCCATGGTTTTCAAACACCACTGCTGGACCCTCATGTGCAGTAGGCCAAATGGAATGACGTTGGACAATGCTGCCATGAGCCCTAACACTCTCTGAAAATGATGGCTTGGCCTAGCTTTATCCTGGTCACCGTGGCCAGGATGGACTCGTTCCGTGCAGGAGACAATTGTGCCTGCATCGTGACAGAGTCCCACAGCACTCCCAGGAACTTGGTTCTTTGGCCTGGTGCCAACACGCTTTTTTTTCGTGTTGAGTCTCAACCCTAGGCTCTGGACGTGGGCAAGGACGACATCTTAATGCCGAACTGCAAGCTCAAGTGACTGGGCCATAATAAGCCAGTCGTCAATATAATTTAGCACCCTGATACCCTGAAGCCTCAGCAGAGCTAGAGCTGCATCCATGCAAACGTATGAGGGGAGAGAGCTAGGCCGAACGGAAGAACCCAAAATTGGAATGCTTCGCCCCCAAAAGCGAACCTCAGGAACTTCCTGTGAGATGGAAGGATGGATATGTGGAAGTATACGTCCCTTAGATCTATCGTGACAAACCAAATTCTTAGATTTGATCTGACTCACAATGATGGGAATAGCAAGCATCTTGAACCTGAATCTCCTCAGAGACCGATTCAAGTGCCTTAGATCTAAAATTGGTGCAACCCCCCTATCCTTCTTGGGAACTATGAAGTAGCGGCTGTAGAACCCAGACTCCCTGTCCGGCGGAGGAACACGCTCTATGGCCTCCTTTACCAGCAGGGAGTTTACTTCTTGTTCCAATACCCTGCACTGGGTCGACTGCAGTCCACACCACCCCGCTGAATTTCAGTGGGCGGAATCGAACTGCAGCCTGAAACCCTTCTCTATTGTGCGCAGGACCCAAGGAGAAATATTTGGCAGGTCTTGCCATGCTTTGAAATATTCTACTAAGTGAACCAGCCTCTCGAGACTGATTTCAGGTATTATTCGAGATTTGTTCTTGATCCCCTGAAGCGGAGGACCGGCAGGGAAAAAACTATTTTCAATGTGCGGACAGAACACTGCCTGGCCACAAGCCTGTGGGGCAGACAGAGCAGCGTGTGTTCGCTGCTCATCATTTTAATTCATCAGAATTAAATGCAGCCATAAACACTGTAAGTGAAACACGGTCTGAATGGTAGGCTGAATTAAATATCTAGCTTCTTAAAGTCAGATAATATTCCATCATTTTAATTTCTTAGAATTAAATGCAGCCATAATCACCAGACAGTACTGTTTATTGTCATTAAAGTAATGAAAGGGAGAGTGTGCACTTTATTACATAAATGCTGACTGTGAGTTGGATCACGATCCCTTCAAAAATAAAACTAATCCACTGCGTCCTCAGTGGCTTGGATGATGGGAGAAAATGAAGACTCTTATGTTCACTTATACATCCAACAGCAGAACACCGGGATTGCCTATAAGACATTGTCACTACAGCTGCTCGAGCGCAGAGAAAATGGCGGATCGTGTACAACTATGAGAACAATGGTAATGCAGGACTGTCAGTCAGCGGCCGTGGGCGGGGCCTGAGCAGTATGATGTCACACTGCTCAGAGAATCAAAACGGCATGTCTAATGAGATTGCTTTGGTTTAATGGAGATTTAAGGAGTGCGTGGATTTTTATCATTTTAGGGTGATTGTGTTCACACACTGCCAACACATATTTATGTCAGGCGGTATTTATACATTTACAAAGTATAAAAATGGCAGATACTATTAACACTGAGATCTTGTTAATAAGAAGTGGAAATACTGATATATGCTATGTTCGAACAAAATGTAAATACAAGTGAAGAGCTATTTGTGCTAAAGGTAAAATATATAACCAGTTGTTGGCGGAGTTAATGAAAATAACTTTTGCGACAAAGCTGGCTATTTCTACTCATTTTAAATAGACACTGCAAATACTTTGAAAAGTAGAAAATCATAAAAAGTCAGAAAAATTAAAGAAGGAAGCAGTTCATTATTCTATAGCATGGGTAAAGCTGTTGAGAAGCTGGAACTACATGTCACTGTTGCTGAAGGTTAGAAATGTTGATTAAAAACTCAATGTCTCTCACCTGTGAATGCAGACGCTGATGCTGATTATCAGAAAGACTATAATAACTCCAGAACATGAGATGATGATGATGATGGTGAAGAGCGGCATTTGTTTGAGTGACGCTGGTCTGTTTTCTGACACACAAAAGAGTCAAACACACATGATATCAGTAAAGCAGCACTTAGATAGTCACTAGTTAAACACATAAACTTATATTTCTTCTATAATAAATGCCCTTTATTTGTTTTTGTTTTTTAGAAAACAAATCAAATAAATAAAATCATGGAATAACCTGTTATTGTTAATGTCCATCTTATTGCTGCTGGTTGACAGGTGTAGTTTCCTGTATCAGTCGCTTGTATTTGATGTATTTTTAATTCTTTTGAAACGGCTGGGTTGATGTGAATCCTGTTCGAGCTGAAGTTTCTCATAGTTATGTTATTGGTCGAGTCATAACTAAAAATAACAGAGCTGTTCATTTTCCATGAGAAATCTTCATCAAATGGGGTTTTGTTGCAGTAAAGTGTCACTGTTTCCCCCACAAACACTGTTTTGTTGATGTGCTGCCGAATGCTTCGCTCTTGATTTGATTTGGAATAACCCCTCCTTGAACTGCCACCTTACCGTGGTGGAGGGGTTTGAGTACCCGAATGAACCTAGGAGCTATGTTGTCTGGGGCTATATGCCCCTGGTAGGGTCTCCCAAGGCAAACAGGTCCTAGGCGACGGGTCAGACTAAGAGCGGTTCAAAAACCCTTATGATGCCAAAAAAAAAGAGGACCGTGACGTCGCCCGGTATGGCGCAGCCGGGGCCCCACCCTGGAGCCAGGCCCGGGGTCGGGGCTCGTATGCGAGCGCCTGGTGGTCGGGCCTCCCCCCATGGGGTCCGGCCGGGCTCAGCCCGAAGGAGCGACATGGGGCCACCCTCCCGTGGACCCACCACCTGCAGGAGGGACCGTAAGGGGCCGGTGCTAAGTGGATCGGGCGGCAGTCGAAGGCGGGGGCCTAGACAACCCGATCCCTGGACGCGGAATCTAGCTCTAGGGACATGGAATGTCACCTCTCTGGCGGGGAAGGAGCCTGAGGTTGTGCGTGAGGTTCAGAGATTCCGACTAGAGATAGTTGGGATCACCTCTACGCACGGCTTGGGCTCTGGAACCACACTCCTCGAGAGAGGATGGACTCTTCACCACTCTGGAGTTGCCCATGGTGAGAGGCGGCGGGCTGGTGTGGGTTTGCTTATAGCCCCCCAGCTCAGCCGCCATGTGTTGGAGTTCACCCCGGTGAACGAGAGGGTCGCTTCCCTACGCCTTCGGGTCGGGGATAGGTCTCTCACTGTCGTTTGTGCTTACGGGCCGAACGGCAGTGCAGAGTACCCGGCCTTCTTGGAGTCTCTGGGAGGGGTGCTGGAAAGTGCTCCGACTGGAGACTCCGTCGTTCTACTGGGGGACTTCAACGCCCACGTGGGCAACGACAGTGACACCTGGAGGGGCGTGATTGGGAGGAACGGCCCCCCTGATCTGAACCCGAGTGGTGTTCTGTTATTGGACTTCTGTGCTAGTTACAGTTTGTCCATAACGAACACCATGTTCAAGCATAAGGGTGTCCATCAGTGCACATGGCACCAGGACACCCTAGGCCGGAGGTCGATGATCGACTTTGTGGTCGTTTCATCCGACCTCCGGCCGTATGTCTTGGACACTCGGGTGAAGAGAGGGGCGGAGCTGTCAACTGATCACCACCTGGTGGTGAGTTGGATCCGATGGCGGAGGAGGAAGCTGGACAGACTCGGCAGACCCAAACGTACTGTGAGGGTCTGTTGGGAACGTTTGGCCGAATCTCCTGTCAGAGAGATCTTCAACTCCCACCTCCGGCAGAGCTTCGACCAGATCCCGAGGGAGTCTGGAGATATTGAGTCCGAGTGGACCATGTTCTCCACCTCCATTGTCAACGCGGCCACTCGGAGCTGTGGCCGTAAGGTCTCCGGTGCCTGTCGAGGCGGCAATCCCCGAACCCGGTGGTGGACACCGGAAGTAAGGGATGCCGTCAAGCTAAAGAAGGACTCCTATCGGGCCTGGCTGGCTTGTGGGACTCCTGAGGCAGCTGATGGGTACCGACGGGCCAAGCGGACTGCAGCCCGGGTGGTTGTGGAGGCAAAAACTCGGGCCTGGGAGGAGTTCGGTGAGGCCATGGAGAAGGACTATCGGTCGGCCTCGAAGAGATTCTGGCAAACCGTCCGGCGCCTCAGGAGGGGGAAGCAGTGCCCTACCAACGCTGTTTACAGTGGAGGTGGGCAGCTGTTGACCTCGACTGGGGATATCACCGGACGGTGGAAGGAATACTTCGAGGATCTCCTCAATCCCGCCGTCACGTCTTCCATTGAGGAAGCAGAGGCTGAGGGCTCGGAGGCGGACTCGTCCATCACCCAAGCTGAAGTCACCGAGGTAGTCAAGAAACTCCTCGGTGGCAAGGCACCGGGGGTGGATGAGATCCGCCCTGAGTACCTCAAGTCTCTGGATGTTGTGGGGCTGTCTTGGCTGACACGCCTCTGCAACATCGCGTGGCGGTCGGGGACAGTACCTTTGGACTGGCAGACCGGGGTGGTGGTCCCTCTTTTCAAGAAGGGGGATCGGAGGGTGTGCTCCAACTATAGGGGGATCACACTTCTCAGCCTCCCTGGGAAAGTCTATGCCAGGGTACTGGAGAGGAGAATCCGGCCGATAGTAGAACCTCGGATTCAGGAGGAACAGTGTGGTTTTCGTCCCGGTCGTGGAACACTGGACCAGCTCTATACCCTCTACAGGGTGCTGGAGGGCTCATGGGAGTTTGCCCAACCAATCCACATGTGCTTTGTGGATTTGGAGAAGGCATTCGACTGTGTCCCTCGCGGCGGCCTGTGGAGGGTGCTCCGGGAGTATGGGGTCCGTGGCCCTTTGCTAAGGGCTATCCGGTCCCTGTAAGACCGGAGCAGGAGCTTGGTTCGTATTGCCAGCAGTAAGTCAGACTTGTTCCCGGTGCGTGTTGGACTCCGGCAGGGCTGCCCTTTGTCGCCGGTTCTGTTCATAATTTTTATGGACAGAATTTCTAGGCGCAGCCAGGGGCCGGAGGGGGTCAGGTTTGGGGACCACACGATTTCATCTCTGCTCTTTGCGGATGATGTTGTCGTGTTGGCCTCATCAAGCCAGGACCTCCAGCATGCACTGGGACGGTTTGCAGCCGAGTGTGAAGCGGCTGGGATGAAAATCAGCACCTCCAAATCCGAGGCCATGGTTCTCAGTCGGAAAAGGGTGGCTTGCCCACTTCAGGTTGGTGGAGAGTTCCTGCCTCAAGTGGAGGAGTTCAAGTATCTTGGGGTCTTGTTCACGAGTGAGGGAAGGATGGAACGGGAGATTGACAGGCGGATCTGTGCAGCTTCTGCAGTAATGCGGTCCCTGTACCGGTCTGTCGTGGTGAAGAAGGAGCTGAGCCGCAAGGCGAAGCTCTCAATTTACCAGTCAATCTACGTTCCTACTCTCACCTATGGTCATGAGCTGTGGGTCATGACCGAAAGGACAAGATCCCGGATACAAGCGGCCGAAATGAGCTTTCTCCGCAGGGTGGCTGGGCGATCCCTTAGAGATAGGGTGAGAAGCTCGGTCACTCGGGAGGAGCTCAGAGTAGAGCCGCTGCTCCTCCACATCGAGAGGGGTCAGTTGAGGTGGCTCGGGCATCTTTTCCGGATGCCTCCTGGACGCCTTCCCGGGAAGGTGTTCCGGGCATGTCCCACCGGGAGGAGACCCCGGGGAAGACCTAGGACACGCTGGAGAGACTATGTCTCCCGGCTGGCCTGGGAACGCCTCGGTGTCCCCCCGGAAGAGCTGGAGGAAGTGTCTGGGGAGAGGGAAGTCTGGGCATCCCTGCTTAGACTGCTGCCCCCGCGACCCGGCCCCGGATAAGCGGTAGAAGATGGATGGATGGATGGATGGATAATCTGATGAAAAGACAGAAAATTAAACAACTACTAAGGCTTACAATGCATCTGAAAAACACATCCCTGGATGGTAAAATTGTGAAAAGAATTTCATTGTCATCATGCAGTAGAAAAACTTGAAAAATTTGCAAAAACTCATGAGACACACAACACTGATCATATGGTGCTTAATCTATAAACCCTGATTAAAAAAAAAGAAAAGAAAAAAAAGCACATTAGGATACAACTTTTAACAACAACTAAATTGTAAAATGTTAAATAATAATAGTCATCAAACTATGTTAGGCTTTATACAAACATGCAAAGGGTAGGGTAGACTGGGTACAGTTGAGACACTTTTTGCGTTTTGATTTTTCACACAAAAATAGATACTGAAAAGAAGTGAATTTCCACATGACATGCCACATGACATTTCATTAGCTTATAGACTAAAATATTATCAATCAATAATACCCACAAGTAGTTTATTTTTTCCACAATTAGCTCATAAAAATAAGGTGCTTTTTGTCTCAACCTTGTCTCAACTGTACCCATATGTGGTACAGTTGAGACAGTGCCATGGTACAGTTGAGACACCCATTTCTAATGATGTAAAGGTAACTAACCATTCATTGTAAATATAAAAAATAAAGACAAATAAAGAAAATAACAATTGGGCAACATTTTTGTTTATTCAACCACACTGTAAAACCCAACAAGTTAACTCAACTCAAACCGATTGAGGAAACTGATTGCGGCAAACCATTTAAGTTTAAAAATAAATACATATGAGTATTGTGAACTTAAATATATTGAGTCATATATATAATCTCAATATATATAAGTTCACAATACTCATATGTATTTATTTTTAAACTTAAATGGTTTGCCGCAATCAGTTTCCTCAATCGGTTTGAGTTGAGTTAACTTGTTGGGTTTTACAGTGGCATTTATATTCATTCATTTTATTTAAATTAGCACTGGTTAAAATGTATAAAGCAGGAACAAAATTTGGAACAATATTTATTAATAATACACAGTTTAAATATCACAAATATCAAATTTTATTTTCATTTGCGTCCTATGCTGGCTTATTACGATGTTTAACCTGTTATCATAACACTGAACAACTAAACAGTGTGTTTCCTAATTGAACTCTATCGGGGGTACAGTTGGTACACGTGTGTCTCAACTATCCCCCGCTGACCACCTCGCACATTTCTCTAGATTTTGCAATTACCTTGCATGACACAATACCATGAAATATGCCAGTTTTTAGGGCACAGAATAACGTTTGTGTTGATACCAGTTACGTTTAACAGTCATATAAGGATAATAAGCTATTCATTGTGGAGAGTGCATGGTGAAGTGAACGTCCTACTTTAGAAAAAAAAACTTTTCCCGATATCTTTGGATCAGAGACGCGTCCATTGTTCAAATTTCCCACGATCAAAGAGGACACTAATACGCATGTGCACAGCAAAAATCACAACTTGTGCTTGCTGTGAAGGCAAGTTATTTAAGGTGTCTCAACTGTACCTATGTCTCAACTGTACACAGTCATCCTATTTATCGGTTTTGAGACGAAAGTAAGAATCTTGATCTTAAATCAGTACCTGTGTAAGTCAGGAGAATAATGATGACACAGAGATCCAGATGAAGAATCCTGGTTTGAAAATTTGCCATAACAGGACACTCAGTTTAAGAGCTCTGAAGGAGTATAAACTATCACACTGTCCGCTCAGAATCTTGAAGGCTTATAGACGTGCTGTAGAGACTGAACTAGTAAAGGAAGAGGTGAAGACAGCGGGCAATGACTAAGACAGCTGATGAGAAAATACTTAATTATTAAGAATAGTTTTTAGAATTAGAATAATTATTAAACATGTAAATCCAAACACAGGTCACCTAAATGCAATGCTCATATACAGTACTTATATAATGGATGGTAACAATATAATCGGATTAGTTTTGTGCTCTTGTCTTCAGTGACCAGTGAAACCACAGAGCTCATTTTCCACAGCAGAACCGTCACATCCTGTCACTGTCTACCGTGTTTACTTGTCTTATTAAACAGCTCACGCTTGTTCATGTTCTTCTTTGTGTTTACTTAAACACTTTTTTTACAGCAAAAAGCTCTGCAAATTTTATTAAAGCTTTTCTCAATAGACATCTAACATGTCTTTACCCTTGTCAACCAAATTTACAATCTAATCAAGACTGGTCAATACTTTTTTTAAGTCAGTTATAAAACCGTGGTTGGTCTAATTTAAATCTTAATCTGACTGACTAGTTTATCGGACTAGTTTTTGCAATGGCCACTTGTCTGAATAATTGCCACAGAGTCTTATGTGATAATTGTAAGCAAATTAAAAACCTTTATTATATGAATATTTTATATTACTAAGCTCTGTTTAGTCTGTTTAATCGAAACTTTTATCTTAATTGTGAGCATGTTACGGATGTGACGTAAGTTTAATCACTACATCTTTATTGTTTGGTTTGCTGTCAGTTTATGTAGTAACATTATTCAAAATGAACAAGCACAATTTTTGCAACATTGGGAAGTCCAAATATTTAATCAATACAGAACAAAAAAAATAATAATTATGTGTCTTTAAATTAATTCTGATGAAATATTGAATAAGGTTAGTTAAACTCCTGTTGTTTTATAGATAACTATAAATGTCTATGTAGCCATGTAGCCCATTTTGCCTTAATTTAAAAAAAGAAGAAGTAGAGTCTTGTGGCTAAAATATTGCAGTATGTAAATGTATAACATTAACTTGATTTCTAAAGTGCAGCAGTCATGTTTCTGTATAACAGTAAAGCAGGAAGCATGTTTGTGTGGTCGGAATAACTAACCACACACAAAGCTGATGCTTAAAATGTTTCTCATGACCAAGAACACTTCACATTCATAGCAAATAAACAAAAACAGTTCACAGTCTGAGGCTCTTCAAACTTTAATCCAATCAATAAGATAATAAAATAATTGATACTACAATCGATGGTTCACATTGCCATATATTTCTTTAGCAAGCTGTGTAAGTAGCATGTTGAGCACATTAGTACAGTCCGACTGTTTTTTTAAAGCCATAATAACCAGCTGACTGTACATACTTATTTACATATTTTGACTAACACCATTTTTTTGAAGGTTACACTGACTCATGAGGTGAAGGGAAAGGAATAATGTCTTTATTCAGATGTTATCCACAACTATCCAACAGACCAGCATAACACAATGAGAGACCACATATCAAGGACATTTTCATCAACTGAAAAATCAGTATGGATAACTAATTTCCTCATGAATAATGTGTAACGGATGACAACTTTACACCTGAGGCTAAAAGCTAAGCAAAATTATAATGAACCACTAATAAATACCACTTCCCACATCAACCACAAAGTGTTGCATCTCTCTCTCTCTTTTTTTTTTTTCTTTTTTTTTTTCACAGACTACAATAAACATAAGTGTCTGCATGAAGATATGAGATAATCAAGCAAGCGTTCTGTTGTTGATTAGTTTCATTATAAAGTCAGGAAGGAAGGACCATTCACCTTAAAACACTGAACAACTTTTAGGCCAGGCATTTTTCTCCACTACTAACACCTTATGTTAGTTTAATATTATATCATTTTTTATTTCTTGCCACAGTCGTCTTTAACTTGCACACTGGGGGTTTACAGAAATGTCATTTTTCTTAGCTTTAAATGGAACTGCTCAGGACCTGTCAGGTTTATGCTTGAATTCATGGACTCTTAGTTTGCGTTTCCTGTTTTCATGTTAGATTGCCATCTTTGTTTTTGTTAAAGTTAAACGTCTGATATTAAGATCTGCCTCTCCCTGCTCTATCTTCCCTTGCCCTCACATAACAGAATACTGGACCAAGAGAAGATAAATGAATCTGCCAGCAATTTGCTTCCTCCTCCTCACCCAAGGACCACACCAGTGAGTGTGAAGCATCTTTAGTAATTGTGCAGAAACAGAAAAACAGCCTTCATGACATGTACTGTATAAGACTGATCAGCAGGACATCTGGCTTTCGCTTCTGACAGGATTCTCTTTGATGGGACGGAAACTGTCTTACATTGACAGACAGGAAAGTTTTCACTTGTCATTTTACAGAGACTGTGACTTAAGTCTAATTACAAACAAAGTCCAATTAACATTTTTAAAAATTGATGCTGAATAAGACTTCCCGGTGGGAAATAGCAGGACAGACCATGTGAAATTTCAGTGACTCAAGATGGCATGACATGGATACATACATATTCATTAGAAATTAACAACTTTTTTTCCATTCACACACCATCTATTACTGTGTGATTCTATAAGCTTCAATAAATTGAAGAAAAAGGAGTTTTCCCAATGCGTCTGACACAGTTCACGTTCCTGTTATCTCAGGGAACCGAGGTTACATTGGTAACTGAGTACATTCTCCTGCAGTAAGAACTCCTGAAGTCTGTATCTGCACTGTCAGTCACATCAGAAATAAGTCAAATTTAATAGAACAAAATTATTTCTGTTCACATTTGTTAAAAAAACATTCTTTGCAACAAACCATCAATCAATCACCCTGTTTACCCTGTTTACCCTGTTTACCCTGTCAGATCTGTGTTCTTTTCACCTGGAAACATCCTGATTATAATGGTAAATTATAGTATAGTCAAACATATCAAAGTTTAAAATTCATGTTCCTCTGAAAATGAAAAGGACATTTATATGCTATAATATTTGTGAGCAAATAAGCAAATAGCATTTAAGGGACAAAAACACATGCACACACAGATCCTTTGAGACTGTACTGATTCTTGGGACAGTCCTGTTCTAACACATGAAAATGAAAAACATCTTCCTGTATTGAGATCCTCATCTGATGAGGGGCAGACACATAAACTGGTGTCTTGAGAAGGAAAGATCATGTTCATGAAAATGTATGAAGACTGTAGACCTGATGAAAACAAAGAGAAAAACAAGTCAAACACAAACAACATTTCAGCTCTGCTGTGCAATTCAGAAATTATAATATTATTGATAATAAAAATGTAGACTATTAGTATTAACTACATGTAAATAAGAGTTTTTACAACTTGTTTCACAATTTGTTGTGTTTTGCAGCAGTTGGGGGGCCATAAATAGATGAACCAGTGAACAGACAGGATTGAGGTTTGTAGGAGGTCAAGCTGAACTGACTTACACAGGCTGTTATTGTGTGTCTGTCAACGTGAGAGATCATCTTCACCTGGGCAGATCATGCACAAATAGTAAGAAAACATATCACAAGAAGTTTAACTTCTCAAACCAGTTAAGATATACAGTAGGAGCCTAATAATAACCTGTGATGTGGTAAATACTTACATCCTCCTCATGTGATCCAGAGCTGATATTCTGCTCCAATTTCCTGTTACAATGACGTAGCATTTGGAGAACAACAGAATGAATCTTAAAACACACTTTTCCCACAAGTTTACTTCATCTGCCCATTAACAATTTAATGTGATGGAATTTACATTACAAAAATGGATAATGTTTTGCTAAGGTTAATTTAGCTTGCATTTTATAAATACTAAATATACACAAATTATTTCACAATATAACACTTAAAATTAATATTTTTGTTATAAAGTTTATTATTTTAAAATTGAATGTTTGGGTCCTGCACAAGAGTTAAATAATATAATCAATATCTAAAAGAATAGGCCCCACATCAATAAACATATTCAGGTGGTATTTATGCATTTACAAAGGGTTAAAATTGTAGATACTATTAACACTGAGTGTTTGCACTGAAATACAAAATGCAAATACAAGTGAAGAGCTAGTAAAGGTAAGATATGTAACCAGCTGTTGGCGGAGTTAATGAAAATAACTTTTGCCAACAAAGCTGGCTTCTACTCATTTTAAATAGACACTGCCTACAAATAAACATTTGAAAAGTAGCAAATCATGTAAAAAAAGAGAAGCTGGAACTGCATGTCACTGTTGCTGAAGGTTAGAAATGTTGATTAAAAACTCAATGTCTCTCACCTGTGAATGCAGACGCTGATGCTGATTATCAGAAAGACTATAATAACTCCAGAACATGAAATGATGATGATGGTGAAGAGCGGCATTTGTGCGGGTGACGCTGGTCTGTTTTCTGACACACAAAAGAGTCAAACACACATGATATCAGTAAAGCAGCACTTAGATAGTCACTGGTTAAAAACATATTTATATTTCTTCTATAATAAATGCCCTTTATTTGTTTTTGTTTTTTAGAAAACAAATCAAATAAATGAAATCATGGAATAACCTGTTATTGTTAATGTCCATCTTATTTCTGCTGGATAACAGATGTAGTTTCCTGCATCAGACGCTTGTATTTGATGTATTTTTAATTCTTTTGAAACGGCTGGGTTGATGTGAATCCTGTTCGAGCTGAAGTTTCTCATAGTTCTGTTATTGGTCGAGTCATAACTAAAAATAACAGAGCTGTTCATTATCCATGAGAAATCTTCATCAAATGGGGTTTTGTTGCAGTAAAGTGTCACTGTTTCCCCCACAAACACTGTTTTGTTGATGTGCTGCCGAATGCTTCGCTCTTCATTTGATTTGGAATAATCTGATAAAAAGACAGAAAATTAAACAACTACTAAGGCTTACAATGCATTTGAAAAACGCATCCCTGGATGGTAAACTAGTGAAAAGAATTTCACTGTCATCATGCAGTAGAAAAACTCATGAGACACGCAACACTGTTCATATGGTGCTTAATCTTTAAACCATGATTAAAAAAACACACAATAGGATACAACTTTTTTCAACAACTCCACTAAATTGCAAAACATTTTAAATAATAATATTATTTAGTCATCAAACTATGTTAGGCTTTATACAAACATGCAAAGGCTACATCCTATTTATTGGTTTTGAGACGAAAGTAAGAAGAGTAAATAAATCTTGATCTTAAATCAGTACCTGTATAGGTCAGGAGAATAATGATGACACAGAGATCCAGATGAAGAATCCTGGTTTGAAAATTTGCCATAACAGGACACTCAGTTTAAAGGCTCTGAAGGAGTAACCTGTCTGACTGTCCGCTCAGAATCTTAAAGGCTTGTAGACGTGCTGTAGAGACTGAACTATAATACGGGAGGAAGTGAAGATAGAGGGCAATGACTAAGACATATCCTTACGAAAAAGAAGTATATTCAAGTGTTCTATTAGTATACTTCTTTTAAACTAAAAATAAGAAATACTTTCAGTCTACATTTTATATACTTCTCGGAAATATACTTTATGTACTTCTCAGAAATATACTTAAAATTACGCTTAAGTGTACTTGACTTATACTGAGAGAAAAGTACAAGTACATTTGGCCTGTACTTGTACTCAGTCTTTTGATCGAGATATAATTAAGTATTCAAAGTATACTTGGCTTGTAGTTGTGTTAACTCTTTTGATCGAGTAGCCTATACTTTTTTTTTACATAGTTTTTCATATACAGTCTTATGAAACTTACATTGTTTGAAAATATTGATTAGAATATATTATTATTATTATATTGATAAGAAACATATCTGTTTTATATCAATATTCTAATCAATATTTTCGAACAATGTAAGTTTCATAAGATCAGATGAAAAACTATGTAAAAAAAAGTATATTTAATAGGCTACTCAATCAAAAAACAGATATGTTTCTAATTCTACGTATCTGGATTTTTGTGTAGGCTAGTCCACTGGTAGTGTACATAGGAATTTGCTTTAATTCTACTTTACTCTTTCCCCACTATTGACAGAATTTTCAAGCCATCCATGTTTTCACTGTTATATGGTAATGGGGCGCTATATGACCATCTTCTAGTACAGAATCTCCGGATCAAAACACAGGAGAAGAAAAAGCTAAACCAAGTGATAGAAAATTGCTCACGCAAATGTAAAATAACGTGATCATCAAACATTAAACAGCATGTAAACCAAATCTGCTTAAAGTTACCATATGAAATGTCGAACCCATAAAGAAAAACCAACTGTGAAGCTTTGGGGGTGTTGGACTCGATCTACTCCATCTGTGTTTTGATCATCGTTCTGAATCTGATCAAGGCGTAGTCTTTGACAAAAATGTTATTTTCTCAACTTTTTGTTTAAAGTGTTGCCTTTCTTTATGAAACTTACCGACATTCAAGTGTTAATAGAAAAGGATGCATAAAGCTAAAATAAAATGTTTTTATAATTAGTTAAAGTAGGCCTACAGTTAAATGTATTTTTTCAAGTATAAAAAAGAATATCTACATTTGAACATAGTAGTATACTAAAAGTGCAAAAATAATATAGAAATAGTAAACTATAAGTATAATGTTATGGTCACTTAAAGAAAACTTATAAGTATACTTGTAGTATAAACTACCAAACTAGTATTTTACTGAGAGTGCACTTCAGTGTGTACTTTCATAAACTAAAAAATATACTACTTGTATAAAAATAGTAAACTACTAGTATACTTGTACACTTTTAGTACAGATGCATTACAAATGAGGAAAGTTTACTACTGTTACATAGTACACTTAAATGTATACTTTTTAGGCCCTGTAGGCCTACTTCTTTTTCGTAAGGGTACTTAATTATTAAGAATAGTTTTAGAATTAGAGTAATTATTAAACATGTAAATCCAAACACAGGTCACCTAAATGCAATGCTCATATACAGTACTTATATAATGGATGGTAACAATATAATCGGATTAGTTTTGTGCTCTTGTCTTCAGTGACCAGTGAAACCACAGAGCTCATTTTCCACAGCAGAACCGTCACATCCTGTCACTGTCTACTGTGTAAAGTACTTATTTACATATTTTGACTAACACCATTTTTTGAAGGTTACACTGACTCATGAGGTGAAGGGAAATTAAATGAATAATGTCTTAATTCAGATGTTATCCACAACTATCCAACAGACCAGTATAACACAATGAAATACCAAGTATAAAGGACATTTTCATCAACTGAAAAATCAGGATAACTAATTTCCTCATGAATAATGTGTAACAGATGACAACTTTACACCTGAGGCTAAAAGCTAAGCAAAATTATAATGAACCACTAATAAATACCACTTCCCACATCAACCACAAAGTGTTGCAACTCTCTCTTTTTTTTTTCTCTTTTTTTTTCACAGTCTACAATAAACATAAGTGTCTGCATGAAGATATGAGATAATCAAGCAAACGTTCTGTTGTTGATTAGTTTCATTATAAAGTCAGGAAGGAAGGACCATTCACCTTAAAACACTGAACAACTTTTAGGCCAGGCATTTTTCTCCACTACTAACACCTTATGTTAGTTTAATATTATATCATTTTTTATTTCTTGCCACAGTCGTCTTTAACTTGCACACCGGGGGTTTACAAAAATGTCATTTTTCTTAGCTTTAAATGGAACTGCTCAGGACCTGTCAGGTTTATGCTTGAATTCATGGACTCTTAGTTTGCGTTTCCTGTTTTCATGTTAGATTGCCATCTTTGTTTTTGTTAAAGTTAAACGTCTGATATTAAGATCTACCTCTCCCTGCTCTATCTTCCCTTGCCCTCACATAACAGAATACTGGACCAAGAGAAGATAAATGGATCTGCCAGCAATTTGCTTCCTCCTCCTCACCCAAGGACCACACCAGTGAGTGTGAAGCATCTTTAGTAATTGTGCAGAAACAGAAAAACAGCCTTCATGACATGTACTGTATAAGACTGATCAGCAGGACATCTGGCTTTCGCTTCTGACAGGATTCTCTTTGATGGGACGGAAACTGTCTTACATTGACAGACAGGAAAGTTTTCACTTGTCATTTTAGAGAGACTGTGACTTAAGTCTAATTACAAACAAAGTCCAATTAACATTTTCAAAAATTGATGCTGAATAAGACTTTCCCGGTGGGAAATAGCAGGACAGACCATGTGAAATTTCAGTGACTCAAGATGGCATGACATGGATACATACATATTCATTAGAAATTAACAACTTTTTTTCCATTCACGCACCATCTATTACTGTGTGATTCTATAAGCTTCAATAAATTGAAGAAAAAGGAGTTTTCACAATGCGTCTAGTGACACAGTTCACGTTCCTGTTATCTCAGGGAACCGAGGTTACATTGGTAACTGAGTACATTCTCCTGTAGTAAGAACTCCTGAAGTCTGTATCTGCACTGTCAGTCACATCAGAAATAAGTCAAATTTAATAGAACAAAATTATTTCTGTGTTCACATTTGTTAAAAAAACATTCTTTGCAACAAACCATCAATCAATCACCCTGTTTACCCTGTCAGATCTGTGTTCTTTTCACCTGGCAACATCCTGATTATAATGGTAAATTATAGTATAGTCAAACATATCAAAGTTTAAAATTCATGTTCCTCTGAAAATGAAAAGGACATTTATATGCTATAATATTTGTGAGCAAATAAGCAAATAGCATTTAAGGGACAAAAACACATGCACACACAGATCCTTTGAGACTGTACTGATTCTTGGGACAGTCCTGTTCTAACACATGAAAATGAAAAACATCTTCCTGTATTGAGATGCTCATCTGATGAGTGGCAGACACATAAACTGGTGTCTTGAGAAGGAAAGATCATGTTCATGAAACTGTATGAAGACTGTAGACCTGATGAAAACAAAGAGAAAAACAAGTCAAACTCAAACAACATTTCAGCTCTGCTGTGCAATTCAGAAATTATAATATTATTGATAATAAAAATGTAGACTATTAGTATTAACTACATGTAAATAAGAGTTTTTACAACTTGTTTCACAATTTGTTGTGTTTTGCAGCAGTTGGGGGGCCATAAATAGATGAACCAGTGAACAGACAGGATTGAGGTGTGTAGGAGGTCAAGTTGAACTGACTTACACAGGCTGTTGTTGTGTGTCTGTCAACGTGAGAGATCATCTTCACCTGGGCAGATCATGCACAAATAGTAAGAAAACATATCACAAGAAGTTTAACTTCTCAAACCAGTTAAGATATAGGAGCCTATTAATAACCTGTGATGTGATAAATACTTACATCCTCCTCATGTGATCCAGAGCTGATCTTCTGCTCCAATTTCCTGTTACAATGACGTAGCATTTGGAGAACAACAGAATGAATCTTAAAACACACTTTTCCCACAAGTTTACTTCATCTGCCCATTAACAATTTAATGTGATGGAATTTACATTTTAAAAATGGATAATGTTTTGCTAAGGTTAATTTAGCTTGCATTTTATAAATACTAAATATACACAAATTATTTCACAATATAACACTTAAAATTAATATTTTTGTTATAAAGTTTATTATTTTAAAATTGAATGTTTGGGTCCTGCACAAGAGTTAAATAATATAATCAATATCTAAAAGAATAGGCCCCACATCAATAAACATATTCAGGTGGTATTTATGCATTTACAAAGGGTTAAAATTGTAGATACTATTAACACTGAGTGTTTGCACTGAAATACAAAATGCAAATACAAGTGAAGAGCTAGTAAAGGTAAAATATGTAAGCAGCTGTTGGCGGAGTTAATGAAAATAACTTTTGCCAACAAAGCTGGCTTCTACTCATTTTAAATAGACACTGCCTACAAATAAACATTTGAAAAGTAGCAAATCATGTAAAAAAAGAGAAGCTGGAACTGCATGTCACTGTTGCTGAAGGTTAGAAATGTTGATTAAAAACTCAATGTCTCTCACCTGTGAATGCAGACGCTGATGCTGATTATCAGAAAGACTATAATAACTCCAGAACATGAAATGATGATGATGGTGAAGAGCGGCATTTGTGCGGGTGACGCTGGTCTGTTTTCTGACACACAAAAGAGTCAAACACACATGATATCAGTAAAGCAGCACTTAGATAGTCACTGGTTAAAAACATATTTATATTTCTTCTATAATAAATGCCCTTTATTTGTTTTTGTTTTTTAGAAAACAAATCAAATAAATGAAATCATGGAATAACCTGTTATTAATGTCCATCTTATTTCTGCTGGATAACAGATGTAGTTTCCTGCATCAGACGCTTGTATTTGATGTATTTTTAATTCTTTTGAAACGGCTGGGTTGATGTGAATCCTGTTCGAGCTGAAGTTTCTCATAGTTCTGTTATTGGTCGAGTCATAACTAAAAATAACAGAGCTGTTCATTATCCATGAGAAATCTTCATCAAATGGGGTTTTGTTGCAGTAAAGTGTCACTGTTTCCCCCACAAACACTGTTTTGTTGATGTGCTGCCGAATGCTTCGCTCTTCATTTGATTTGGAATAATCTGATAAAAAGACAGAAAATTAAACAACTACTAAGGCTTACAATGCATTTGAAAAACGCATCCCTGGATGGTAAACTAGTGAAAAGAATTTCACTGTCATCATGCAGTAGAAAAACTCATGAGACACGCAACACTGTTCATATGGTGCTTAATCTTTAAACCATGATTAAAAAAACACACAATAGGATACAACTTTTTTCAACAACTCCACTAAATTGCAAAACATTTTAAATAATAATATTATTTAGTCATCAAACTATGTTAGGCTTTATACAAACATGCAAAGGCTACATCCTATTTATTGGTTTTGAGACGAAAGTAAGAAGAGTAAATAAATCTTGATCTTAAATCAGTACCTGTATAGGTCAGGAGAATAATGATGACACAGAGATCCAGATGAAGAATCCTGGTTTGAAAATTTGCCATAACAGGACACTCAGTTTAAAGGCTCTGAAGGAGTAACCTGTCTGACTGTCCGCTCAGAATCTTAAAGGCTTGTAGACGTGCTGTAGAGACTGAACTATAATACGGGAGGAAGTGAAGATAGAGGGCAATGACTAAGACATATCCTTACGAAAAAGAAGTATATTCAAGTGTTCTATTAGTATACTTCTTTTAAACTAAAAATAAGAAATACTTTCAGTCTACATTTTATATACTTCTCGGAAATATACTTTATGTACTTCTCAGAAATATACTTAAAATTACGCTTAAGTGTACTTGACTTATACTGAGAGAAAAGTACAAGTACATTTGGCCTGTACTTGTACTCAGTCTTTTGATCGAGATATAATTAAGTATTCAAAGTATACTTGGCTTGTAGTTGTGTTAACTCTTTTGATCGAGTAGCCTATACTTTTTTTTTTACATAGTTTTTCATATACAGTCTTATGAAACTTACATTGTTTGAAAATATTGATTAGAATATATTATTATTATTATATTGATAAGAAACATATCTGTTTTATATCAATATTCTAATCAATATTTTCGAACAATGTAAGTTTCATAAGATCAGATGAAAAACTATGTAAAAAAAAGTATATTTAATAGGCTACTCAATCAAAAAACAGATATGTTTCTAATTCTACGTATCTGGATTTTTGTGTAGGCTAGTCCACTGGTAGTGTACATAGGAATTTGCTTTAATTCTACTTTACTCTTTCCCCACTATTGACAGAATTTTCAAGCCATCCATGTTTTCACTGTTATATGGTAATGGGGCGCTATATGACCATCTTCTAGTACAGAATCTCCGGATCAAAACACAGGAGAAGAAAAAGCTAAACCAAGTGATAGAAAATTGCTCACGCAAATGTAAAATAACGTGATCATCAAACATTAAACAGCATGTAAACCAAATCTGCTTAAAGTTACCATATGAAATGTCGAACCCATAAAGAAAAACCAACTGTGAAGCTTTGGGGGTGTTGGACTCGATCTACTCCATCTGTGTTTTGATCATCGTTCTGAATCTGATCAAGGCGTAGTCTTTGACAAAAATGTTATTTTCTCAACTTTTTGTTTAAAGTGTTGCCTTTCTTTATGAAACTTACCGACATTCAAGTGTTAATAGAAAAGGATGCATAAAGCTAAAATAAAATGTTTTTATAATTAGTTAAAGTAGGCCTACAGTTAAATGTATTTTTTCAAGTATAAAAAAGAATATCTACATTTGAACATAGTAGTATACTAAAAGTGCAAAAATAATATAGAAATAGTAAACTATAAGTATAATGTTATGGTCACTTAAAGAAAACTTATAAGTATACTTGTAGTATAAACTACCAAACTAGTATTTTACTGAGAGTGCACTTCAGTGTGTACTTTCATAAACTAAAAAATATACTACTTGTATAAAAATAGTAAACTACTAGTATACTTGTACACTTTTAGTACAGATGCATTACAAATGAGGAAAGTTTACTACTGTTACATAGTACACTTAAATGTATACTTTTTAGGCCCTGTAGGCCTACTTCTTTTTCGTAAGGGTACTTAATTATTAAGAATAGTTTTAGAATTAGAGTAATTATTAAACATGTAAATCCAAACACAGGTCACCTAAATGCAATGCTCATATACAGTACTTATATAATGGATGGTAACAATATAATCGGATTAGTTTTGTGCTCTTGTCTTCAGTGACCAGTGAAACCACAGAGCTCATTTTCCACAGCAGAACCGTCACATCCTGTCACTGTCTACTGTGTTTACTTGTCTTATTAAACAGCTCACGCTTGTTCATGTTCTTCTACTTAAACTCAAGAAAAAATATTCTTAATTTCTATGTTATATTTTTCTCTGAGTATTGCTCTGGTTTTACCTCAAAAAGCTTTGCAGATTTTATTAAAGCATAATAGACATCTAACAGACATCTATGTATTTACCCTTATCAACCAAATTTACAACCTAACCAAGACTGGTCATATATATTTTTTTTAAGTCATAAAACTGTAGGTTTAATTTGAATCTGAAAAATTAGTAAAACTAGTTTATTAGACTAGTTATTAAGACAGTCTTAACAGAAGTTAAAGTTGAGACTAAGTTTTTGCAATGGTCACTTGTCTGAATAATTGCCAGAGAGCCATGTGTGATAACTGTAGATGCAAATGAAAAACGCTCCGGTTACGACTGTAACCTCGGTTCCCTGAAGAGGGAACGAGCGTTGCGTCGAGTTTGACGCTATGGGAACGCTTTGCGTGATGACGTCTTGAAGCACATGTAAAATCAGTCCAATGGTGTAGCGGGACGTCAGAGGCGGGTGACGTCACGTACCAGGAAGCTATAAAAGCCGGCCTGAAGCAGGAAACAACAGCTTAGTAAAGTCTGAAGTCGTGCTGACAGGCATGAAGGAGATATGGCAAGGTGACGCAACGCTCGTTCCCTCTTCAGGGAACCGAGGTTACAGTCGTAACCGGAGCGTTCCCTTTCAAGGGAACTCGCGTTGCGTCGAGTTTGACGCTATGGGAACGTCTATACCAACGCCTCCATAGCTACAAATGTCTGTCCTGTGTGAAATCGTGAAGAGCAGCACTAGGATGACAAAACATGAGACCCTGGAGCAGAGTCTAGATCCAGAGAGTAGAACCTGACGAAAGTGTGCGGTGAGGACCAGCCTGCCGCATCACAGACATCCTGTAGAGAAACTCCTGAAATAAGGGCCTTAGAGGCCGCCATACTCCTTGTAGAGTGCGACCGGACAGCCAAAGGAGAAGGCTGCCCAGCCGCCTCATAAGCAAGTGAGATAGCCTCGACCACCCACTTGCTCATTCTTTGCTTAGACACCGGCCCTCCCTTGTTAGGGGAGCCAAAGCAAACAAACAACTGATCACTTCTGCGCCACAGGGCAGCTCTGTGGATGTAGGCGTCTAACGCCCGAACTGGGCAAAGCAAATTATTAGCCTCCTGGTCCGCATTCTGGAAGGGAGGAGGACAGAAGGCCTGCAGAATAATAGGTCTGGCCACGTTAGTGGGGACCTTGGGGACATAACCCGGTCTGGGATGGAGAAAAGCTTTCACCATACCCGGAGCAAACTCTAAGCAGGAAGGAGCAACCGACAATGCTTGAATATCCCCAATTCTCTTAAGAGAAGAAATGGCAAGAAGGAAAATAGCTTTCAAAGTCAGAAACTTTTCCGAAACCTCCTCAATGGGCTCAAAGGGGGCCAGGGACAGGCCTTGTAGAGCAATGGACAAGTCCCATGGCGGCACCCTAGAGCGGACTGCAGGCCTCAGCCTCCAAGTGCCACGAAGGAAACGAGATACCAGAGGGTCCTTCCCCACAGACATTCCACCCAAAGGAATGTGGTAAGCACCTATGGCCGCCACATAGACCTTTAAAGTGGACGGGGTCAGACCTGCAGTGAACCGGTCCTGCAGGAACTCCAGCACTGTACCAATTGGGCAGTGGACTGGGTCCAGCCGACGGTCACTACACCAAGAAGTGAATACTCTCCACTTCAGGGCATAAAGTTTCCTCGTGGAGGGAGCTCTGGACTGTAGAATGGTCTCAACAACCTCAGTTGAGAGACCTGACTCTATGAGCTGGGCCCCCTCAGAGGCCAAGCCCACAGGTTCCACAGTTCTGGGCGGGGGTGAAGTATTGAACCCCCTGCTTGGGACAGAAGGTCCCTCCTGACAGGTAGCTCCAGAGGAGGCCCGTCGAGGAGGGACACAAGGTCGGGAAACCATACTCTGCCCGGCCAGCGCGGGGCTATAAGAAGCAGGCAAACCCGGTCCCTGCGAACCCTCTCCAGAACTCCCGGGAGCAGAGCAACTGGGGGAAAGGCGTACAGACGAAGCCTCGGCCACGCCTGTACCATAGCATCCAGTCCGAGAGGAGCTGGATGCGTGAGGGAGAACCAAAGTGGACAGTGAGACGTCTCTCGAGACGCAAACAGATCCACTTGTGCTTGGCCGTACTCCCTCCATATCAGCTCCACCACCTCGGGGTGGAGCCTCCATTCCCCGGGCCTCGGCCCCTGCCTCGACAGAGTGTCTGCTCCTATATTCTGAACCCCGGGGATGTAGGCTGCTCTGAGTGACAGCAACTTCCCCTGGGACCACAAGAGGATATGGCGTGCCAGATTTGATAATGGGCGCGAGCGCAAACCCCCTTGGTGGTTGATATAGGCGACTACCGACGTGTTGTCCATATGCACTAACACATGGTGTCCCCTGAGGTCTGTGACAAAGCTCCTCAGAGCCCGGAAGACAGCTAACATCTCTAGGCGATTGATATGCCAGGAACGATGATGGTCTTCCCACAGACCTTGAGCTGAGCGACCCTCCAGGATAGCTCCCCAACCCGTGAGGGAAGCATCCGTCGTTAGCAGTCTGCGACGACAAGAAGCTCCCAACACTGGGCCCTGGGACAGGAACCAAGGTTTCTTCCACATAACCAAGGCACGTAGGCATCGCCGCGTGACCTTGATTGTGCGAAATGGGTTGCCCCTTGGGGAAAACCCCCTGGTCCTGAGCCACCACTGCAGGGGCCTCATGTGCAGCAGTCCAAAAGGTATCACGTTGGAAGCTGCTGCCATGAGACCCAACAGTCTCTGGAACTGTTTGACAGTGAGTAGCTGGCCTAGCTTTACACTTTTCACAGCTGCAAGGATGGACTCTATACGTGGCGGTGACAGGCGCGCCTGCATCGACACTGAGTCCCAAACCACGCCTAGGAAAGTGGTTCTCTGGAGTGGAGAAAGCACACTCTTCTTGGCGTTCAGCCGTAACCCCAGCTCTTTCATGTGGGCGAGAACAACATCTCGATGTTGAACCGCCAACTGATGCGACTGAGCTAAAATCAACCAATCGTCGATGTAGTTCAAGATGCGAATCCCCTGAAGGCGCAGAGGCGCCAGAGCTGCATCCATGCATTTCGTGAAAGTGCGGGGTGATAAAGCTAGGCCGAATGGAAGAACACGATATTGGTATGCTTTGCCCCCGAAAGCAAACCTCAGGAACTTCCAATGACATGGACGGATGGAAATATGGAAATATGCGTCCTTGAGATCTATCGTGACAAACCAGTCCTCGGACCTGATCTGTGGCACGATCTGTCTCAATGTCAACATTTTGAACTTGAGCTGCATGACTGACTCGTTCAGAACTCGAAGATCCAAAATGGGACGCAATCCCCCGTCCTTTTTTGGAACTATGAAGTACCGGCTGTAAAACCCGGTTTCCCTGTCGGAGGGAGGTACATATTCTATGGCCCCTTTCTCTAACAGAGTGTTTACTTCCTGTTCCATAACCAGAACCTGCTCGGGGGCCACCACAGTGGGCAGAACCCCCATAAACCGAGGTGGGCGTTTCCCGAACTGAATCAGATACCCTTTTTCCACGGTCTGCAGGACCCAACGAGAAACATTTGACAGTAGCTTCCACGCTGTCAAAGATTCTACTAGAGGTACCAGCCTCTCGAGACTGGTTTCTGGATTTTGTTGTTGTTGGGCAGTCAATTCGACGCCCTGTAACGGCGCACCGGCAGGGAACGACTGAACGGACTTCTCTAACACCCTCCTCGGAGGGGGCGGGCATCCCGAGGCCACTACGTTTCCGGGTGGTCCTTGAGATATGTGCTCGCCGGAGACCGCTGCGCCCTGTAACACCGATGGCGGCAGGGTTGGCAGAACGGTCCCCTGAGGGTACCGAAGAGAGACGGGCACCGTAAAAAGAGGTGTTAACCGCTCTGCTTCGGGGGGGACTACCCTCATTAATCCTGAGCCCTCGGACGTCAGGATTTCTTCCCAGCAGCCTTCTTGGCGGTAATAACGGTCCGCAGATCCGTTCTACCCCTCGAAGACTGCTGGGTTTGAGCGCGCCCTCCGTGTCCCTGAGATTTTCGTGGGGGAGCACGGGAGGACACGCTCTGCTTCTGAGTGGCACGATGCTCAGCACCCTTTTTAGAGGAGTGAGGCTGCTCCCGCTCAGCAGCCTCATAGAAAGAACGGCGGGGGAGAAGCTTTTGGAGAGCAGCTGCTTGTTTAGCGGCTTCTTGTGATTTTGCAACCGCAATATTTACTGCATCCCCAAATAACCCGGCAGTGGAAACCGGAGCGTCTAACAGAACATGTTTTTCTTTGTCCTTAATATCGCTCAGGTTGAGCCACAGATGCCTCTCAGTGGCCACCAGGGCTGCCATAGACCGCCCGATAGATTTAGCGGTCTCCTTGGTGGCTCTGAGAGAAACATCCGTGGCTCTGCGCAGTTCAGCCACAGTGTCGGGACCGATTCCCCCGCCCTCCTCTAAATCCCCCAATAATTCTGCCTGATAAGCCTGTAAAATGGACATCGTATGCAGACACGCTGCAGCTTGACCAGCGGCTGCATACGATTTATTGATCAGGGATGAAGTTAATTTTACTGGCTTTGAGGGAAGTGTAGGAGCCTTCAGGGAAGATGCCGTTGCTGGAGAGAGATAGCCCGCGAGCGTCTCTTCCACCTTCGGCATCCCCCCATACCCATGCTCTTTATATTGAGAGATAGAAGAATATAGAGAGGTGTGTGGTGTGTACACTCTGTGAGAGACTGGTCTCCCCCACGATCTCGACACCTCGGTGTGGAGATCGGGGAAAAACGGCAGGCTCCTACGCTGGGGCTGAGCACGAGATGGCAGGAAGCGTTCGTCGAGTTTGCTTCTTGAACGAACGTCCTGCCTATCCTCTGGCCACTCAATAGACAATCTGTCAACTGCTCTCGTGATCACATCGAGCAGTTCTTCAAAAGCATGAGACTGAGGTGGCGAATCCTCAGACTCAGCATCAATACTTACAACATCCAACTCCTCAGAGCTGGATAGTTGCAGTACTGGTGCCTCTATCGGGGGGGAAGTAACCGCAGCGCGTGCTTCCACACCCTGATGAGAGGCACTGGATCTATCAGAAGGAGGCTGAGATAAGGCAGAGCCCGTCTCAACATCCACTGACAGATCCATCTGCGAACCCCAGGTCTGAGATCGACGCCGTGCCTCGGCAGCGGCGGGACCAAAGCCCTGGGGAACGTGGTCGGGATTGAACCGAGCCAAGCGGGATCGGAGCGTACGCAAAGGAAGCGCACCGCAATGCTCACAGTCACCACCCTCGAGTGCTGACTGGGCATGCTCCTCTCCCAAACAAACAACACAAAGAGTGTGTGTGTCACCTCCCGTTAAATAACGCGGGCAGGGATGGACACACACTCTAAACTGCTGCTTGCTCGCCATACTGAATAATATATATATATATATCAGACAACACCAAATAAGACAGACAGATTTCAACACAGAGCGCTACTGAAGACTCAGAAAGCTGTTGTTTCCTGCTTCAGGCCGGCTTTTATAGCTTCCTGGTACGTGACGTCACCCGCCTCTGACGTCCCGCTACACCATTGGACTGATTTTACATGTGCTTCAAGACGTCATCACGCAAAGCGTTCCCATAGCGTCAAACTCGACGCAACGCGAGTTCCCTTGAAAGGGAACCTTTATTGAATTGAATATTTTATGTGACGACTACACTACACACATCCTCAGATATGAAATACACATGCACAGTTCCACTAGAGAACACATTCTTTTTGTATAATTTTTTGGGGGTTGGGGTGTTTTGCGTACTTGTTAATAATTAATAATTTATAATGTTTATAATTGTTAATAATTTACTTGATTTCATCACGGGAAATGACGCTTGCAAAATCTAAATCTCTGTCCATCATTTTAAAAGGAAATTTTCTCCAATATTGGAAATATTTACATTTTAAACCATGAAGGGGAGCTAGTGGATATCACATAAGCAAGTGCAAACTTTGCTCTAGAGTTATGCCGGTGAAGAAGTCTCAAACCCCAGTCAATTATTTACTACAGAAAGTGAAAGTAAAAACATCTGACGCTGACGCGACCTTGAACATTACTTAAGTATCAATGTTCAATGTTCAAAGTATCAATGAGTGTAAAACTTCGTCGCCACTGGTCCCATCCATCCTCTCTCTCCTTCGTCGCCACTGGTCTCAACCAGCCCCCTCTCTCCTTCATCGCCACTAGTCCTGTCCCGTCCGGTCCCCTGTCTCCTTCATCGCCACTGGTCCCGTCCAGTCCCCTGTCTCCTTCATTGCTAGCCTCCCTCTTCCTCCAACTCTTACAAGTTCCTCACCTTCATCTCTTCTGGCTCCCATCAGCTCCTCTTCTCCGCCTATGGTGGCTCCGCCAACCTCTTCAGTTCCGCCTCTTCCGGCTCCCTTCAGCTCCTCTGTCCCACGAGCTGCCAGCTCCACCTTGGCCCTTCAGACCTGGGGTGTCACCCTGTGTTCCTGCAATTGAGTGTAAAACTGGTGTGCTGGCCTTGTGTATTGCAGTTAATTTGCACACCTTGTTGTTTGTGTGTGCTCTGGTGTCAAAACAGCATTGTAGTTCTTTTGCCATCATGTAGTGATTTTTCTTTTTCTCTTTACATCCTAACATTGTTTTCGGTATTGAAAGGTATTGCATCTATCTTATATGAACTTTGTTTTTGGTTAGTCAGGGAGTGGAGGGAAGCACATGGTTGTTTTTTTTCTTCTACCTGTATAGCTCATTTATTTCTCCTTCCAATAGTAAGTAACCCCTTTATTTGTTGTTTTGGCTAGACCTTCTCCTGAAGATTGATTGCTTCCATTTTCTTTGTTTAACTAAAATAAAGTGACTTTATTTTGCATCATCAAGTGGTTGGCTCACATTTCTGGAGCAGAGGACTGAATAAGGGAATCCTCCACATTTACGTTTCTTTTTTAAATTTAATTTGATCCTGTTACCCTCTCCCAACCCTAGACTGGGAGAGCTTGTAACACCTTGGTTACCAGTTATGTTCACCTGCCCTTCCTCGTTATCTCTTGTGTATTTAAGGCCTCAGTTTAATTCTGTTCTGATATTTTCTTTGGTAAAGCGGTCGCGTTGGTTTCCTCCTGTGGACTGTTTTCAAGTTGGATTGCCTTTTTTGCTAAAGTTAAATGGATCTACCTCTCTCTGCTCCATCTTCCTTCACCTGCACCTATAGGACCTTATGGAATTTAAGACATTATTATTTTTCTGGGAAGCAAAAAAGTAACGCGGGGTGTGAAAAACACACAAATTGTAATGATGAGGCAGTGTCGTTGAGATCCATTTGCAGTATCTTTATTGGTAATAGTAAACGTAACACAAACAGGAAGGGTCAATCACCAGAAAAGGATATATCAGATAACAAACAGTGGAGCATACATCCAGTCAAACGAAGCAGGGTCACAATGGCATGAAGCAGAGGGACAAAACGAATAGAACAGTCCAGGATCAGTAAACGAGGAATCAGTATAAACAGGGAAGCCGTTCAGATATTTCAACAAAGGTATTTAAAAAAAAAAAAAAAAAACTTTGCACTGAAGGCACGGGTTTATGGGAAATGGAGTGAAAATGTGTAATGTTAATATTCGGGAGATGGAGCCCTCTGGTGGCGAGTGGGAGGAACCACAGAGGCTTGATTCATGACACAAATATTCCACTACCTTTGTTGCTCTTGATCCTGATATGCTTTATTATACCTCATCAAATTGCATTTATTCATTGAAAAGTTGCCATGTCCAATATGCTACAATGATGTGGTCAAAAAGTGAATGTTGAAGAGAACAGTATTTGTAAATGACATGTTGATTGGTTCTGGTTATATGCTTTAATTATTTTGTAAATATGTTTCAAAATATACGCACAGAGTAACAGATTAATGATTAAAGGTCTGAAGCATCTTTAGTAAGTGTGCAGAAACAGAAAAACAGCCTTCATGACATGTACTCTATAAGACTGATCAGCTGTGTTGGACATCTGGCTTTCGCTTCTGACAGGATTCTCTTTGATGGGACGGAAACTGTCTTACATTGACAGACAGGAAAGTTTTCACCTGTCATTTTACAGAGACTGTGACTTAAGTCTAATTACAAACAAAGTCCAATTAACATTTTTAAAAATTGATGCTGAATAAGACTTTCCCGGGAAATAGCAGGACAGACCACGTGGAATTTCAGTGACTCAAGATGGCATGACATGGATACGTAGATGCATAGTAATCATTAGACCATAGGACCATATAAATCTTATGGTATAAGCAATTGTGACAATTAACCAATTAAGAAACCACACCTGCCAAATCTAGAGGAAGAAATCAAAGAAAACTGAGATGTGAGTTTTGGTCATATTTGACCTCTACATGATGAAGTAGAACCCTTCCTTGTGGCTCCGACATACGGTCTGAGTCTCTTAGTACCGGGCGGTTACCTCACCCTACCTAGCCTTGGTGCCCTTTGGGTCCTTATGCAAGCATCCTGGGCCAAGGCCTTAGAACGATTGTTGTTCTGCAGTTATAAGCACACCACGATTGGACTGGGTTCCCAATGCGTCTAACAACGCAGTTACGAGTGAACCATGTCGATAGGGAACGTTCTTGGTTGCTTACGTAACCTCGGTTCCCTGAAATAACGGGAACGAGAACTGAGAAACCTGCCGTGCTGACATGCTGCATTACTCATCAGATGTTTTTGCGTTCATTGCTTCAGTCGACCTGAGTTCATATGGCAGAATGCCCGCATTATCCAGAGGGGTAGCCCTGCTCATATTGGCAGATTTGGAACAAAATTATTTCTGTGTTCACATTTGTTAAAAGAAATTATTTGCAACAAACCATCAATAAATCACCCTATTTACCCTGTTTACCCTGTCAGATCTGTGTTCTTTTCACCTGGCAACATCCTGATTATAATGGTAAATTATAGTATTTCAAACATATCAAAGTTTAAAATTCATGTTCCTCTGAAAATGAAAAGGACATTTACATGCTTAATATTTTTAAGCAAATAAGCAAATAGCATTTTAGGGACAAAAACACATGCACACACAGATCCTTTGAGACTGTACTGATTCTTGGGACAGTCCTGTTCTAACACATGAAAATGAAAAACATCTTCCTGTATTGAGATGCTCATCTGATGAGTGGCAGACACATAAACTGGTGTCTTGAGAAGGAAAGATCATGTTCATGAAACTGTATGAAGACTGTAGACCTGATGAAAACAAAGAGAAAAACAAGTCAAACTCAAACAACATTTCAGCTCTGCTGTGCAATTCAGAAATTATAATATTATTGATAATAAAAATGTAGACTATTAGTATTAACTACATGTAAATAAGAGTTTTTACAACTTATTTCACAATTTGTTATGTTTTGCAGCAGTTGGGGGGCCATAAATAGATGAACCAGTGAACAGACAGGATTGAGGTGTGTAGGAGGTCAAGTTGAACTGACTTACACAGGCTGTTATTGTGTGTCTGTCAGCGTGAGAGATCATCTTCACCTGGGCAGATCATGCACAAATAGTAAGAAAACATATCACAAGAAGTTTAACTTCTCAAACCAGTTAAGATATACAGTAGGAGCCTAATAATAACCTGTGATGTGGTAAATACTTACATCCTCCTCATGTGATCCAGAGCTGATATTCTGCTCCAATTTCCTGTTACAATGAAGTAGCATTTGGAGAACAGAATGAATCTTAAAACACACTTTTCCCACAAGTTTACTTCATCTGCCCATTAACAATTTAATGTGATGGAATTTACATTTCAAAAATGGATAATGTTTTGCTAAGGCTAATTTAGCTTGCATTTTATAAATACTAAATATACACAAAATATTTCACAAAATAACACTTTTGAAATTAATATTTTTGTTATAAAGTTTATTATTTTAAAATTGAATGTTTGGGTCCATGTTTGGGAGTTAAATTATATAATCAATAGCTAAAAGAATAGGCCCCACATCAATAAACATATTCAGGTGGTATTTATGCATTTACAAAGGGTAAAAATGGTAGATACTATTAACACTGAGTGTTTGCACTGAGATATTGTTAATAAGAAGTGCAAATACTGATAGATGCTATATTCAAACAAAATGTAAATACAAGTGAAGAGCTAAAAAGGTAAGATAACCAGTTGTTGGCGGAGTTAATGAAAATAACTTTTGCTGACAAAGCTGGCTATTTCTACTCATTTTAAATAGACACTGCTTACAAATAAACATTTGAAAAGTAGCAAATCATGTAAAAAGTCGGGAAAAATTAAAGAAGGAAGCAGTTCATTATTCTATAGCATGGGTAAAGCTGTTGAGAAGCTGGAACTGCATGTCACTGTTGCTGAAGGTATAAGAAATGTTGATTAAAAACTCAATATCTCTCACCTGTGAATGCAGACGCTGATGTTGATTATCAGAAAGACTATAATAACTCCAGAACATGAGATGATGATGATGATGGTGAAGAGCGGCATTTGTTTGACTGACGCTGGTCTGTTTTCTGACACACAAGAGAGTCAAACACACATGATATCGGTAAAGCAGCACTTAGATAGTCACTATTAAACACATAGAATTATATTTCTTCTATAATAAATGCCCTTTATTTGTTTTTGTTTTTTTAGAAAACAAATCAAATAAATGAAAACATGGAATAACCTGTTATTAATGTCCATCTTATTGCTGCTGGATAACAGGTGTAGTTTCCTGCATCAGACGCTTGTATTTGATGTATTTTTAATTCTTTTGAAACGGCTGGGTTGATGTGAATCCTGTTTGAGCTGAAGTTTCTCATAGTTCTGTTATTGATCGATTGATAACTAAAAATAACAGAGCTGTTCATTCTCCATGAGAAATCTTCATCAAATGGGGTTTTGTTGCAGTAAAGTGTCACTGTTTCCCCCATAAACACTGTTTTGTTGATGTGCTGCCGAATGCTTTGCTCTTGATTTGATTTGGAATAATCTGATGAAAAGACAATTAAAGAAAATTAAACAACTACTAAGGCTTACAATGCATCTGAAAAACACATCCCTGGATGGTAAACTAGTGAAAAGAATTTCACTGTCATCATGCAGTAGAAAAACTTGAAAAATTTGCAAAAACTCATGAGACACACAACACTGATCATATGGTGCTTAATCTTTAAACCCTATTGACACAATAGGATACAACTTTTTTCAACAACTCCACTAAATTGCAAAACATTTTAAATAATAATATTATTTAGTCATCAAACTATGTTAGGCTTTATACAAACATGCAAAGGGTACATCCTATTTATCGGTTTTGAGACTCCAGAAAACAAGTAAGAAGAGTAAATAAATCTTGATCTTAAATCAGTACCTGTGTAAGTCAGGAGAATAATGACGACACAGAGATCCAGATGAAGAATCCTGGTTTGAAAATTTGCCATAACAGGACACTCAGTTTAAGGGCTCTGAAGAGTATAAACTATCACACTGTCCGCTCAGAATCTTGAAGGCTTGTAGACGTGCTGTAGAGACTGAACTAGTAAAGGAAGAAGTGAAGACAGAGGGCAATGACTAAGACAGCTGACGAGAAAATACTTAATTATTAAGAATAATTTTAGAATTAGAATAATTATTAAACAATTTAAATCCAAACACAGGTCACCTAAATGCAATGCTCATATACAGTACTTATATAATGGATGGTAACAATATAATCGGATTAGTTTTGTGCTCTTGTCTGCAGTGACCAGTGAAACCACAGAGCTCATTTTCCACAGCAGAACCGTCACATCCTGTCACTGTCTACCGTGTTTACTTGTCTTATTAAACAGCTCACGCTTGTTCATGTTCTTCTTTGTGTTTACTTAAACACTTTTTTTACCGCAAAAAGCTCTGCAGATTTTATTAAAGCTTTTCTCAATAGACATCTAACATGTCTTTACCCTTGTCAACCAAATTTACAATCTAATCAAGACTGGTCAATACTTTTTTTAAGTCAGTTATAAAACCGTAGGTTGGTCTAATTTGAATCTTAATCTGACTGACTAGTTTATCGGACTAGTTTATGCAATGGCCACTTGTCTGAATAATTGCCACAGAGTCTTATGTGATAATTGTAAGCAAATTAAAAACCTTTATTATGTGAATATTTTATGTTACTAAGCTCTGTTTAGTCTGTTTAATCAAAACTTTTATCTTAATTGTGAGCATGTTACTGATGTGACATAAGTTTAATCACTACATCTTTATTGTTTGATTTGCTGTCAGTTTATGTAGTAACATTATTCAAAATGAACAAGCACAATTTTTGCAACATTGGGAAGTCCAAATATTTAACCAATACAGAACAAAAAAAAATAATTATGTGTCTTTTAAATTAATTCTGATGAAATATTGAATAAGGTTAGTTAAACTCCTGTTGTTTTATAGATAACTATAAATGTCTATGTAGCCCATTTTGCCTTAATTTAAAAAAAGAAGAAGTAGAGTCTTGTGGCTAAAATATTGCAGTATGTAAATGTATAACATTAACTTGATTTCTAAAGTGCAGCAGTCATATTTCTCTATAACAGTAAAGCAGGAAGCATGTTTGTGTGGTCGGAATAACTAACCACACACAAAGCTGATGCTTAAAATGTTTCTCATGACCAAGAACACTTCACATTCATAACAAATAAACAAAAACTGTTCACAGTCTGAGGCTCTTCAAACTTTAATCCAATCAATAAGATAATAAAATAATTGATACAATCGATGGTTCACATTGCCATATATTTCTTTAGCAAGTAGCTGTGTATGTACAGTAGCATGTTGTGCACATTACAGTCCGACTGTTTTTTTAAAGCCATAATGACCAGCTGACTGTACATACTTACTTACATATTTTGACTAACACCATTTTTTTGAAGGTTACACTGACTCATGAGGTGAAGGGAAAGGAATAATGTCTTTATTCAGATGTTATCCACAACTATCCAACAGACCAGCATAACACAATGAGAGACCACATATCAAAGACATTTTCATCAACTGAAAAATCAGTATGGATAACTTATTTCCTCATGAATAATGTGTAACAGATGACAACTTTTCACCTGAGCTCCTGGTATTACTGAGGCTCATAATTAACCACTAATAAATACCACTTCCCACATCAACCACAAAGGGGGAGGTGTTGCATCTCTGTGAGACCATCACCATTTCACATTCTCAGTCTCTGCTGACTTTTGCATACAATAACTTTTTGTACTACAATAAACATGAGTGTCTGCATTGTAACAACTGAGACAAATCAGACACAATTATTTGTTATATTTAACAAATAATATTTAGAACTATAGGATCTATGTCCCCATCCCCCCGGCAAGAACCATACCATCAGATAAGATGGTTTTATTGCTGTTAAAAATGTGGTCAAGACAGAGACCATAGGGAAGACAGAAACAGACCTTAAAACAGACTTTCCTGCATTCATTTATAGACTAACTGACCTATAAATGAACATGCATCGCAGAACATTGTGTGAATGATTTACTGTCGTGTGTAGTGTCCTTTAATTCTATAATTTTTTTGATACTGTGTATTTTATGATCGAACCAACGGTCAATGTAACCTCACCTATACCATGTTTGGTCCGAAATGATTGTGAATATGATATGTCGATAGCTGTGCAACATATTAGTATTACAAGAATCTTTCATAGTTTTTTCTTCAGCAGCCAATGCAGCTGCACATGCAAATGCACATGCAAATAAGCACGTTTGAAACAAAGATCCATAAATCGCCAACATTTCCCGCTTGGAAATTCCACCCTTCTAATTGGCCAAGCAAACCCGGAGAGGTGGGACTTTTCTCAGGCTTTATTAGAGACAAATTTACAGTGACCCCTCTCTTCTTATTCTGGCTTCTACTGCTGCTTCTTCGGGTTGATGTCTGTGAGGACCCCCACCGGGGCCCATGGGCGTCAGCAGGCCTTGACCACCGCCTGCTATGCCTTCACTCTCCCAAACAGAGTCAGACTGTAATTTCTTCCAACTCAGAAGAAACTGCAACTTTACCATCCACTCTTCCGACATCCTCCCTTTTTCCTGGTTGCTCTGCATGGCCTCTACCGACCAGCACTCCAGCCATGTGCTCATGGAGAGAGAGAAAACCTTGAACCAGAACAGAGTCAAACAAACCATTCAAGTTCATCACCATTTCTTCCTTCAACGCAGAAGAAATCGTTTGAAACTCATGGAACCATCAAAATCCTTCAGGAACTTCACAAAAGGCCATGCAAGTATACATTTAATGAGGTGCTCTGAAAATAATAAGCTGATGGTTCTTTTTATAGTTATAGCTTCATTCCCTGTTTACGGTTTCATCCTGTCACTTTCAATTTTACCCATGTATGTGTGATTGTGCGAATGTCTATATGTTTAGATTAGTTATGTTTGTGATTTAGTTGATAAAACTTGTGCACAATACGTATTTGGTTCTGATTATCTGACCTGCAAACAAGGTCTATTTAATGATTTCGAGATTTTGACTAAATGTTCTTTGTAGTACTGTAAAGGAAGAAAGTTATTTCCCAACCCCGGAAATTAACATTTCTATTAATCAATTAATAACCAATATTGAGGGTTCACAGGATGAACTGATTAATTGGTTGTAATGTTAATGTAGCTACATCAAGTTAATCTGATTAACTGATCCAAATATTCATAATTATTCATAAGTTATGAACAATTATTAATATTTTATTTATTTTTTTAGCTAATTTGCTACAGCATGAAGATACGAGATAATCAAGCAAGCGTTCTGTTGTTGATTAGTTTCATTATAAAGTCAGGAAGGAAGGACCATTCACCTTAAAACACTGAACAACGTTTAGGCCAGGCATTTTTCTCCACTGCTATGTTAGTTTTATATTATATATTTTTTTATTTCTTGCCACAGTCGTCTTTAACTTGCACACTGGGGGTTTACAGAAATGTAATTTTTTTAGCTTTAAATGGAACTGCTCAGGACCTGTCAGGTTTATGCTTGAATTCATGGACTCTTAGTTTGCGTTTCCTGTTTTCCTGTTTTCATGTTAGATTGCCATCTTTGTTTTTGTTAGAGTTAAACGTCTGATATTAAGATCTACCTCTCCCTGCTCTATCTTCCCTTGCCCGCACATAACAGAATACTGGACCAAGAGAAGATAAATGAATCTGCCAGCCGCTTGCCTCCTCCTCCTCACCCAGGATGATCGCACCCTCAAGGACCACACCAGTGAGTGGACCTTGCCAAACAAACACACCAAACACTACTACACTACTTGAGCCAGAGCTGCTGCCTGAAGCCATTTTCATCCTGGAGCCCAAACCAGTCGCAGAGCTTGACCAGGAGCGAGAGCCAGCACCAATGTCCATTGTTTTAGTGGAGATAGATGGCATGGGGGGAGTGGAGCCCCACCCGTACTCCAGCCAAGGAGGAGTGTTTGATTCCATAGGAATAGATGACGACATTGACTATGCCAGTTCACAATGTCTCCAATCGCTGCTGGTCCCATCCAGCCCCCTGTCTCCTTTGTCGCTGCTGGTCCCATCCAGCTCCCTGTTTCTTTCATTGCTGTTGGTCCTGCCTAGCCTCCCTCTTCCTCCAACTCCTTCCAGTTCCTCACCTTCATCTCTTCTGGCTCCCATCAGCTCCTTTGCTCCACGAGCTGCCAGCTCCGCCTTGGCCCTCCAGACCTTCAGTGTCACCCTGTGTCCTTGACTCAGCCCCGGTCTCCAGCACTCACAGCTCCACAGTCCCCTTGGTTCCACACGGACTCACTGCCAAGGCTCCACCCTGGCTCCTCCCTCCATCGCTTCTGCTGTGAGTCTTCCTCTGTGTCCTTATCTTGGTTGCTCTGTGGCTCCTCAGTAGACTCTTACTCACATTCCTCCATGGACTCTTCCTCCTGCATCTCCTACAATTTACCTTTTTCTGTTTCCCCCACCCTCCTTCACTACTGTGTTATTAAAGTTATATGGATCTACCCTCTCCCTGCTCCATCTTCCTTCGCCTACACCTAAAGGACCTTATGGAATTTAAGACATTATTAAAGCAATATTTTTCTGTAAAGCAAAAAAGTAATGTGGGTTGTGAAAAACACACAAATATCCCACTACCTTTGTTGCTCTTGATCCTGATATGTTTTATTATACCTTATCAAATTGCATTCATTCATTGAAAAGTTGCCATGTCCAATATGCTACAATGATGTGGTCAAAAAGTTAATGTTGAGGAGAACAGTATTTGTAAAGGACATTTGGTCGATTGATTGGTTATATGCCTTAATTATTTTGTGAATTTGTTTCTAAATAAATGCTTACAGCCAAAGCAAATTATTTTAAAGGATGCTCAAATCAAATTCATATTGATGTGATAAAAATCAGCTGTCTAGGACATCTGGCTTTCGCTTCTGACAGGATTCTCTTTGATGGGAGGGAAACTGCCTCACATTGACAGACAGGAAAGTTTTCACTTGTTTTTTTTTTACAGAGACTATCTTAGAAGAAGATAAAGGGATCATACAGGAAGAAAAACAAAGGCGCCATCCCCACTGACCTTGTTTCTGAATATCTGACTAGATGGTGTTAAATGTGTAGTACATGAGATTGAATAGTAGATGCATCTGTGACAGGATATTTATTCATGAAGTGAATTTATGCAGATGCTGTTAAAACAGTGATGAAAAGTAGCTCTGGAGAAAGCAATTATGTGCTGTTCTGATTACCAGGCACTCTTGGCTGAAAGACATTATGAGAAAGGACAAAGTCTGGGTTAAGTAAGCCACTATTTGCTCTGCATGATTGGCAAGTCTTACAAATAAATCTATGCCGCTCAGTGAACACACTTACTTGAAGGCAAAGTATTTTGGAATTATTTCAGTGTGTATATGTTTCATGTGTTTAGAAACTCATGATCAAATTAGCATACACACAACACACCAAACCCTTACCTTTTGATATGACAAGGCTCTTTTTTCTTTTTAAAAAGAAAAGGGTCTCTGTGTGGAATAAACTTGGATATCATTTCAATTTGATCAGTCATTTGGCAAACCCACATCTCATCAAAATTCTGCATTTAAGTAAGGCTAACCACAAGAGAGACTTGTTGCTATGAGAAGCAGCTAATGCATTGTTAGGCTGAAGTGATAGTTCACCCAAAATTAATATTTTGATAATTTATTTGATTGTATGTTGTCAGTGGAATACAAAAACGTACAACTAAAACGTTTCAGAAAAAAAAATATCTTTCATGACCAATGTATAAATAATGTGTTTTTTTTTCGCTCATAACTTTGATAGAACCTTGCCAGAACATTAGCCAAAGTTCTGAGTGTTCCCAGTTAGCTGTATGACTTGTGCGCTATATTTCAAGTGTTCTGAAGCCACATTACAGAAGTGTAACGGACTGAAATTCAGCTTTATTTGAGAATCTGCCTCTCACTGAAAGGTCACATCCAAAACTACATGAAGCTGAGTGGGGCGAGGGATCTAGAAGATTATTTATGGGGTGGCATGAGGACTATGAGGGGTGTCAACAAAAAAGCAAGCGTTCATAGTTCTTGTTGATTTTGGGGCCTGACAAAACATTCATGTCCATAAATATGTAAAACAGTTCAAAGGGACTACAAAATAATCATCTCCTGTTTCTATAAAGAATCAATATCAAAGGCACCAAACTATTAAATATCAACAGTTTCTGAGGCCTGGTTTCACAGACAGGGCTTAGATTAACCCAGGATTACCAGGCCTTAGTTCAATTGGCCGTGTGTGTGCCATGTAATGGGGAGGGTTGGGAAAAGACCTGGAAACCTACCCCATAAAAACATTGCCAAGATGGACAGTTTCTTGCATATATATCTTTAAGCTTTTGTATAATGGCAATGACAATTTTATTTGTATAGCACCATTAAATACAACCCCAAAATAAAATAATAATAAAATATGATGCAAGAGTGCTTCAACATAGATTGTATGCCTTATCAAACTAATAGGTTTTTAACTTGAATTTTAAAACAGATATGGAGGGAGCTTATCTGAAAGAAATGGGCATATCCAATGCAATATGCATATTGAATGACACCACAATCACAGGCACTCCTGTCCGGTCAAGATTAGATTTCTTAATTAGTAATTAAGGACCAATGAGTATGCCGAAAAATCTCATCTCATCATGACACGCAGCTGCTGAAAAACTGTCCAAGAATCACTGCTTATACATTTCATAGGTTCAGATTGGGATACCAATGACAGAGTGGCAATGCTTTATCTATAGGATGGCATGCAGTGGCTCCCTGCATCACGGTAGATCGGCCCTGAGTAAAGTGTGCATGTAAACAGATGGTTTTGTCTATAAATTACAATTTTTTCTTGAAAATGCTAGTAGAGTCCTTCATGGTTTCAGCTTAGTAAGAAGCGTTGTTATTAAATCAATTGAACAAAACAGTCCATTTAGATGTGTTAATGATGATCTTTAAGATTAGGTGACAAAAACACTGGATGAGGTTCTCCATTATATGACTGCCTCAACTTTAATACAAATATTCTGCTCAGAGCTGAAATCTACCTTAATTTTTCTTTGTTTTCTAACATCTAACATCACGTTTCATATATTTTATCTTAAAAGCTTCACTGTTCCTTTTTAAACAACTTTTAATAAAACTTGTGGTAGGCTAACAAGTGGTAACAGTGGTGGTGTGGTGGTGAAAGTGTTGCAACAACTGTGAAACATTAATAATTCTCACACTATTATTGAAATGGTTTATGGAAGATATTTTCTTGCATTGTTTAGATCATAATTTAATAATGATGGTTCAATTAATAAAAAAATAAATTAATAATATGTTTTTTTTTGTTTGTTTTTTTTTACGATTTTTAAAGAATAAAATACACCTACACCTAAAGGCATTTGAAAGTAGCAAATATTAATGACAAACACAGTGGGACCTTAATTTAATAATAATCATAAAAAAAATAATTTAGTTTTATTAGGCAGTACAAAGGGGAGCATAATATGAAGGAAATTAAAATCTCAGCCGTAAATTAATGCTCAGCATTCAAAATGAAACCGACAGCGATGGAATGGCCTTTGCATATTGAATTATGATTTGCGATTGCTTATCCTTTGTTCCATTTTTCATACTAATTTGTAATTGTAATTGTTTTTATTTATTTATCTTTCACACTGGACGCATAAGCTGTCTTTATTTCTCCAACTTTTCTAACTATCATTTGACCTAAAACAACATTCCCTAATTGCTTTGCTTCCTCGATAGTCTTCTTGCAATTCCAATAATTAATTTGCATGTAATATGGAATAATATAAAACGGTACTCTTCGACGCAAAGCTCCTGCAGTTTGAGTCGGTCTCTCACTGAGGAGTGTGTGCATTTGAGTGTGTGTGCTCTTTATCTGGATCTGCTCCACGGCTTTCCACGGGCCACGTCACGTCACGGAGGGGGAGAAACAGATTCCTGAGCTCTGCTCGAGTTTCCTGCGATCACATCCTCAGATCCACATCTACAGCGGACCAGACGCTGCGCTTTCCCCACTACAACACACTAAACCGGCTTTTCTTACAAACATGGTGAGAAACCTGAACACTTTACAAACCTTTACCCCGTTTAAACAACTTGTGTTCTATTGCTTTGAACGCTTTCTCTGTTTGTAATGTATTTTTTCCCTCCGTTCTCTCTCTTCTCTCCGCCCGTTACAGATGTTTCGATGTTTACCCGTGTTTTTCCTCCTGGCTGTGGTGTGCTGTCATGCCGAGGTAAATTGTATGAATCCCGCATTCATTAAGGAGAAGAGCTCGTCTTTTGGGAGAATTTTTTTTTTTATGGGGAAACCGGATTACAATGTCTCTGAAATCCAACTCGCACCTAATGAACTATCGAAAAAGAAAAACTATACTAGTCCGGTCAACTACCATTAACTTAGAACAAAACAAGGCGGTAGGCTAATGATTATGGTAAAGCTGAACTCAGTAATTGTTTTCTAATTGAAAAAGGTTTTACACATACAGTAATGGACGACATGTTTAATAATGTTTACTTGCCCTCTAGACATCAGCTTTACAATTTTTTTTTTTTTTTGTATTCTGCATGGAGTGGTTCGCAACCTCATGGGCGGCGTCATATTGACATCACCAGTTGTGCATTTGACTAATAATATTACTACTACCACCAGTGCTGGGAATATTACTTACAAATTGAAGTCGGTTACTGATTCCAAATTACATGACAAAAATTGCAGTTAGGGTAAACCATTACATTACACATGTAAGGTAATCAGATTACTTTTAGATTACTTTTGACCTAAATTGTTTATCACACTTATCTGAATTGGATAGTCTTGTATTGACATAAAATGCAAAGAGAAAGAAAATATAATCCATTATTTAATGTTATCCATCTTTGATTTAGCAATGAATTATCAGTTACCAATTAATTATGAATAATTTACCGCCCTTGTGAGAATAACATTTGTTATTGAAAGGAATTAAAAGGAATGTGTTGACTGATTGCGAGTATTTTAAAACGTAATGTAATGTTATTTAATCTAATTACAAGTGCTTAATTTTTGGAAATCTAAATACGTAATCCAGATTACATGCAATCAGTTACTCTACCCAGCACTGACTACTAAGAAATGCTTATAATTTTATATATAGTTTTGATGTGAAGTGGCAGCAGTTGGTAAACAAACAGCATGCATGCAAAACATTTTTTTTTTATTTGTGTTCTTTATGGATCAAAATCTACCCATAATAACCAGTTCCTTTCACCATGTCTCATGGCTTTTATTTATGTATTTAATTATTATTTCTTTGTTAAATATATTCATCAAATTTAGCCTAAAAATACATTACATTTGATCAGATTTAGCTCCATGCAGATGCTATTTAAAATGTATCAGTGACTATAATATACAAAGTGCATATATTAAGGAGTTGTTTATAAAGAATGTTGGACCAGCTGAGATGTCAAGATGCATCTGTCACAAAACACACATTTACATCACCTGGTTTGTGTTTGTGTAGTTAATGAACTCTGTGTGTGGTGAGAGAGGTTGGTGGTCTTTACTTTGGGAATTGAGCTGTAAACAGACAGCTGTTAAAACCAATCAGATAATAACATGTTAGGTGGTGTTTGGCCAGTGAGTTTACACTGATTTCAGTGCTCAAATGCAGCTGCTGACGGGGGCCATATGTTGTCTTTGTTAGTGTTGTGTTAATTGTGTTCTTATGCTCTGTAGTTTAATAACAACCTGCCAGGTGAGCCACACAACAAAAGGAAACTCAACACATGCATATGCAAACATTCTTGCACTATATTCTAATTCATATGCACTGTGAAAAAAGTATTTATTTGCCTTCATTTGTATTTTACTTCTTGTGTATTGAAACAAACAACACATTTTGGTGAAAGTTGTCCCCTGTGTCAATGACACATGCATCAAGAATGCACTTCCTTGTAACACATCTGCCATTTCTCAAACAATCACAATTATACAGTGTGCTGAAAAGTGGCTTTAGTTTTAAAAATGTATTGCATGAGATCACATGTTCTCAGGCATTATTTTTTCATTTGAATTGAGATTACATTTGTAGTTAGAGCATGCTATTGTATGCCAGAATGATGTGTAAGTAATTTCATGCTGACAGGCTTGATAAGACAACACTTAAGCTAAAAGAACAGCAGCTCATAATGGGTGTCATGCAACCCACACGATTCTTCTCTCCGCTATTCACGCAGTTCATGCTGTGGTTTGTCTCTTTCTTGTATCTTACTCAGTGGGGGCTTTGGATCTGTCAGAGCTTGTGTTCCCTAAAGGCATGATTTGCTGCTTACATAGACAAGCTCTTAAATAGTGTCACCCCAAATTAAAACACACTGAATTTCCTACTCCTACAAATACAGTTTGTGCTGGGAGGATTTGTAGTTGGTTGATAGAGCTTTTACATTGTACGTGTAAGTGAATGGATTTGTGTGTGTGTGTGTGTGTGTGTGTGCATTTATACAGTATTGGAGTCTAAGACAAAGAAAGTGTATCTTCTTCATTGTTTGTGATTATGTGTTTTCACATAGACTGATCACAATTCAGACAATTTTTATAAAAAAAATTTTAATTCCAATAACTCCACATGGATTTTTAAAGAGGAGAAAAAAACTAGCTCCAATATAAATCAAACATTTAAGCAAAAAAATAAAAATGAAAGACTGTGTAGGCAGATTATTTAGTATTCAGAATTAATTACTTATCCTATAAAATATTGTGAATTATGTAATTGAATCAAAAACTTTTTTTATTTTAATTGATTTTAAGCAAATACAAAAATAGTTTGAGAGTGTAGAATGACGTCATTTGCAATTTCGCGAGTTACGAGTTAATTTGTAAAGTATCGGATGGTGGCAGCAGCTTCTCTGATTGATGATTGGTGAATTTCTGTCCAGGATTATGGGTAGTGTAGTTGTTCATGCAGGATTTTTTTTTTTTTTTTTTTTCTTTCATCAAATAACTTAAACTTGTGGCATCCACAGAAGTTTATATCACTACGTAACAATCTTTTGTGGCAGGTCCTAATTTAAAGGTTTGCACATTATTACCAAACAATTGTTTATATGGAGGAATATGAATGGGTTTTTATGTTCACATCACTACTGTTGCACTCTATTGGAGGTTTTACAATTGGTAGTCAGCAAGAAAATTTTAATTATTAAAGGGATAATTCACCCACAAAATGAAAATTCGCCATCATTTATTCACACTCATACCATTTCAAGTCTGCATGACTTTGATTCTTCAGTGGAAAACAAAATAAGTTATTATGAAGAACACTGATAACAAAGCAGTTTTGGTTACCATTGACTTTGTACAAAATAAATCACTATGACACCAGAAAGTCATACAGTTTTAGAATGATATGAATGTGCATAAATGATGACAGATATATATATATATATATATTATATATATATATATTATTTTTTTTATTTTAGTTTTTTAGGTGAACAATACATGCCAATCAACCTTTAAAAAAAGAAAAGAAAAGAACCCAAAATAAGTATCTTTTAGTCTTATCCTCAGTCTCTCTGTGATTCTCTGTAGTTTACTGAATACATTAGTGAACAAAGAAAATACTGAAGAAGAAAACACTGTTCAGAACATGAAACCTTATCACACACATGCACAAACACAAACACATTATCACAAACTGTGGTGAAGAATGAATTTCAGCTCTTCTCAAGGCACTGTTTTCTTTACACGGCCAAATGTAATAGCAGAGGCAGGATAATGCAGTTACCTAAATCCCTTCCTATAATCAAAAACTGAGCTCTTCGAGTTTTGAGTTGCTTTCTACGTGCGTGTCTCTGCTGCCTTACAGCAGGTGAATCGACTGCGCTTTAAGCCCTGATAAAAATAGAAGTTACAGAGGGAGAAAGAAAATGAGGGAGAAAGAGAGAGTGAGGTATAGGGGAAAAAGAGAGGTGTAGTGAAAGAGGACACTGTCAGGGTCACAGTGCCCTCTCTGCTGGAGCTAAGTGATCTTTACTGAGAGTAATCATCCTCTGTGATTTCAACTATATACGGAAATTATTGTTTTGATCTTTCCCAATGCAAAGCCTTTTTTATTCAAATGTATATGCACTATTGCTATAATTTTGTTCCTAACGCATGTTAGCTGTGCCAGAAAAGCCAGCTGCCTCGCTGCCCAGTCAGTCAATGACTTAGTGTTTTTGTATGAAACCCCCTCATATGGAAACTGGTTTCAGACAGTCTTCCTAGGTACCGTAGCGTCATGTCTAATGATCTGGAACACATTCACGCGAGCTTAGGAAATATCCAAGGAGGTCAGAAAGACCCGATGAGAATTGTCCGTTAGCTTTCCCATTCATCTCAATGAAGCTTGCAGCCATTGAAATCTATGTAAATGTTATTGCCAAAATGTATATTTCGTCAGAATACACTGCTAACTTTAAGAATGGCCATCAATGGTGAAACAGGATTTTTGCATCTAACGGCAGGGCTAACTGCTCAAGCTAGCCAGTTAAATTCTGACTCATTTTGGCAATAACCGAACAATTTTTAATGACAACAATACTTACTTCTCAGTATAAATGGAATCAGATTAAAACAGACTTAGTGTGTTTTTTAATTAATTACCATTTTTATTATTTCATTCTTTCCACCAACCGCCAAAACACACACAAAGGTCACATCTGCTGTCATCAACCAGATGAAGGCATTTAAAAGCTGGAATACACTACACAACTTCCCAGATTTTTGCCCCCATTTACAATCTGGACAAGTTGATGCCAGTTGCTGAAAGTCAAAGAGTTCATAGAAAATCACAGTGTATGATGGGCACAGACTGATTTTTTTAGCTTCGGATTCCATGCAAGGGAATATAAAACATGGGCACATAAATGTATCTTCGTAAAAAAAAAAAAATAGAAATACGATCTTCAATTCCCGCACATTCCGATCAGAGGAAAAACATGAAGTGACCAGGTGTAAATGGGGCCCATTGATATTTTGAGCCTAGTTGTGTAATGTATTCCAGCCTTTAGTAGACAGGATGTTAGTCAAACATTGAATTTGGACTCGGTGTCTTCATACCTCCATATAATGATACACAGCATTTTTCCTGTCAGCACAGTCAGTATTTATAAGCTTCACTAATGCTTTCAACAATCTCTTGCAATGAGGATTTGGTAGAAGGAATTCTTTCTCCTTCAGGGTAGTGTCCACAAACAGCTGGTCAGTCTTTTATTAAGGGGATATAAACACACTCACAGGATACAGGCAAGAGAGCTAAAAATTCTATTCTGCATTTCTCCTCTTTTCTAGTCTGCTCCCTAATCCAGTCGTCTAATAAACCTGGAATTGTATATTACACTGGCTCTTTGAAAAATAGTTTTAGTTCCTCTTTTGTAAGTCACTTTGGATAAAAGTGTCTGCTAAATGCATTAATGCAAATTGAGAGCTTAAATGTCTAAAATGTTCACCTTTTTTATGACTAATCTCATCAGATGCTTAAGGCATGATCTGTCTTTGAATTATTTTTTTTTATTGAAATGTCTGAAATACTAAATACAAGTTGTGTGCTCTCTTAACACGACAGAAAATTGTGAATTCAGAACATTTTGGTCCATTTTAGCAATCCCTCACAGAATCTGAATGCAACGATTTCCATTTCCACAGAATTGGAAATCCGATTGGTACTAATAAAAGTATAGTGTACATAGTTCCATTTAACACATTTTATGTTATATTCAATCCGGAGATTACTTCTCAAAATTAGCATAGAAAAAAAAACCTGTCCACAAAGTGGTTTTTGACTGACAAAAACAGCCGAATGCTAAAAGTGAACTTTAGTACAGACACTAAAGTCTTTTGTGTGTAGAACAGGGCTGATGCAAACCTTATTGTGTTGCTCAGTGTTGCTTTTGAGCTGTATTACATTTCATACTGTATTTCCATCTGCTGCATATGAACATAAAAAATCCATTTCATACATATCCACTCTTTTCTGTTTTTATTTAGTTTTTCTCTATCTCCGTCACTGTTATCTCATGTTTGATAAGCTTCGACTGTTATCTTGATTCCACTCTTTTTCTTTCTTTTCTCTCGTATCTCCTTCATCAGAGTTTGCATTGTTTACCATCTGTTTTCTCGCACTCGTTTCCCTTCGTCATTTCCCTCCCCCATGTCTCTCTATGAATGCGCAGTGTCTTGTCACTGGCTTTGTGCTGGTGTTTTATGGCCTTGTTTTGTATAGCCATCAGAGCTTGAAAGAGCCTTGTAATGAGAGGGAGGAACAGACAATGGGAAGGATGAGGTGATGAGGGAAATTACAAAAGGGATCAAGAAATTTAGTTCTGCTCGTTCTGATACTGGTACACGAGGTGATACAGGGACAAAGAGAGTAAAGGAAGACATGAAGAAACATTTAGCCCACTGTATTTTCTGGGTTATCCACAAACAAATTTTTTTGGTTCTTGTTTTACGCAAAATTACAGGTTTTCAATATGGGATGTGTAAACAACGTGGAAAAGGCCTGTGTAATTAGGGTCCAGCAGACCTCGACACGTTTCTTAAGGGTGTTCTGTTGTTCAACAACAGCTATATACTGTAGATGGAGTGCAACAAAATGCAGTGTTCTCACGTTTTTTTTAAGTCCTGTCTGCGTTTCCATCTCGGTCTAAAGTACCATGAAGATTAGGCGAATTAGTCCAGTGACATAGGACTGCGCGCTACTTTCTAGTTCCCGTTGGATTTAATCCTCTGAATTTAATCTTAATAAAGCCTGAACCTCGTCGTGGGCCCACTGGTCGTAATTTTTATAGTCCATTGTTGATTCGAATAGCAAACAACTCTCAACTCTGCATGCACCGCAACAGATTTTTTAAAAATGGTGGTTGAAATAAAAGAGTCAAACTGCATGGAGTCAGCCAATCAAAATGCTGTGTGAACTCAACCAATCAGCATGTTCAGCGCCCAAGTTCCACCCCCGAAAGTTCCTGAACTTTGAAAAAGTACTACCTCGCAAATGTGAATGGGGGACATTTTTACCCGGAACTTCATTTAGTCCCTGGTTCCTGCGGTGGGGTTTAGCTAGAGTATCCCTTTAATATTCAACATGTTTAAAATATCTGGATAAACCAGTTATAAATGGGTTGAGGATGATGCAGCTTTTATTGGGGCAATCCATAATCGTAATCCATAAAACAGGCAATAGGTCAAAACACAGGGCAGATAATCCAAAAAGACAACAGAGCAGAAAAACACAAAACCAGACAGATGAGACAGGTTTTTGACAACTAGAGAGAGTGCTCAGAAATGCAGTGTGTGACACTTACAGGACTTTGCAAAGAAAATGTGAAAACACAGGCTTATATAGGCGGAGCTTAACAAGCTAATGACACACAGCTGAACCTAATCACACAAATATTTTTTTTCAGTTCAGTGATCCAGTAAGCGAATTCATTCAAACAGCGCTAATGTCAAGAACACCAGGGTGATTACATCAGAGATGGCAAAGAGAATAGAGACTCACGTTGCATTTTTAATGAATTATTTCATTGTTTAGTTTTAAAACACAAGCTCTGTCGTATTCTGTGATTGTTTCTGATGTGAAATGTCGCTATGTGAAATGATGGATGAGGACTGCATTCAAGGTAAAGACAATTGCAGTGACATACAGCTGTCATACAATAAGCACATGTGAGTCTGTTATATTGATGCGCAAACATGTGGCCCTGTTTGGTATCGCATCTTGACTTGTCTAAAATGTAAAAAAGCTCTTTGCTGTTGCACTGTACATAATACACTGTGAATTCTGTGCATAAATTTATTAATTATATGGACTCCTTATATAAGCTGATCTATTCTGCCAAGACCAAATATTGCCATATCCATTAACATGCTAAACTATTCAGAGAGTTATACAGTAAATACAGTATGTGCAACAAAAGTAGGTTAACTATAGCCGCTTTCCGACCGGAGGAACCTTTTCACAGTTCCTAGAACTATTGGCTAAAGTACCCGGATGTCGGCGTGTTCGCACCGCAGGAACTTGGAACGATTTTAGTTCTAGGAACTCTATTTGGAGGAACTAATTTAGGTCCTACTTCAGAGTACCTAAATTAGTTATGCTGAAGAGAAAATCCAACGCAACTTTGAGAGGACCAATCTGCCCAGCTAGCAACACTGGACATCAACCACACGGCATAGGCTAATAACCTTTTTTTCATATACTGTCTACTTTCTATAACAGTTCTATCTAATAACATATTAAACAGTACTGTTAGACAGATCGCTAACTAATAAACACAGAGGATGTGAGCATTGTTTGCTCTGGTGTTCTCAGCGCCGCCAAAATAAAGGTCCGTCGCGCCGTCAAAATAAAAGTCACCGTGCTTGCGTCACTCCCTTACTCCTCCTATCAGTTCCTATGGCCACTTGGCCAGTGCGAACGCAAACCGCAAAACCGAGTTTGGGGAGAGTAGTTCATAGAACTGTTTAGAAGTGGACAGTTCCTAGAACTAAGTTCCTGTAACTACTTGGTCGGAAAGCGGCTAATGTGCAATCAATGACAATGTAGAATTCGGCAGACTTGCATTAGACGTCTAGTGGAGGACAAGAGTTTGGTGTTTCAGGGCCTCACAGGACAATAAAACGCATTTGCCTACTTTACCATAATACACAGCTAAAGAGGTGTTAATGATAGCTGAGAAAACACACCAGTATATATCCATTTCTGATTGAGAATACAACATCCATCTACCCGCAGACAGGTCCTTCACCATATTGTGGTGCCTTGCACAAACAACAAGGCCATTGCGAAGAATGTGGGACTGAAAACAAGCACACTTCCTTCTCCAAACACATGTCAGCCATTAACCCAGCTCTCCTAATCCATGACCCTTTAGAGAGAATCGCAGCAGACAAGCCAGGATGGCTGGAACAGAGCCTAGATTCAGATGGTAGGCGGGAGATAGATTGAAAAAAGTAACTTGGGTGAAAGAGAGAAGTTGGCGGGATCTACCAAAAGCAGAGGACTGGCTGTAATCCTGAGTGACAGCCAAAATGAGACAAAAGGCTTAGAGACCAGAGAGGAATAAAATGGATCGATTCACTGAGTTGCAGCGAGAGACGGTACCACTTGAAAGGAAGTGGAAGAGGGAAAAAGAAAGAGAATGTAATTATAGCGGCTGAAATGTAGGAAATAAATAGGGAAAAGACTGTCCCATGCTGCCCGCAGTGTGCTGGCGTCCATCCACCATCCAATTGCCAAGACCAGATTTGGAAACTGCTGAATGGACATTAAAATGGTGTCACTTCGGCAATAAGATTGTCATAGACATTTGTGAGGGCTCATATATTATTGCAGTACTTGCAAGGTAGCACTTATTGATCTACTCAAATATATATATATATATATATATATATATATATATATATATATATATATATATACATTTTTTGTAAATAATTCAGCCTGGGGTGCTTAACAGGCTCAATTCATAGTTGTTTTGCAGATAATAAAATCTTAGATAACCAAGAAGGTCTAATATTGTTTAATATTTAACCATTACCATTTCATTCTTCATTCTTTTTAAAGTGTGGTCAGAAATTATGAGATCAATTGTGATTCTAAGAGTTGTTAATCTAAGATAGCCTACACTGTTAATTTTATAAAAAGTAAATATCTTCCAGATTTAACTCTTTCATGGCCAGGTTTTTTTTTTTTTAGTTGCCTGTCAGCACCAAATTTTGTAAACATTTTCACAAAAATGTCATGGCCCCCAGAATATGTGCATTTGAATTGATGATCACAGATCACGTTATTTTCCATGTGCGTAAGCAATGCTTCACTTGTTTCTGCTGCTTCTTCACCTGTGTTTTGATCCGCTTTTTGTCAGCTTAGCCTTTTAGCCAAGTCTAGCTAGTCTTTGTAGACAATTGAAACGGGAAAAAGAATGCTGTTATCTTTCTTGAGTCCTGTGTACACCCCCTCACAAAAACACATTTGCGGTTCATCTAGTCTCTGTCCCACTGCTACAGATGAATCTCTTTGGAACTTTTAAGAGCTCTCTCACATTCACACACTCTGTTCCTTTGTGTGTGTGTCACTGAGAGCACACTCCTGAGGCCTCATGCAACGCCGCCTTTAACTGAGAGCTCCATAGAACCTGGAATGTGATGCTTTAGAAAAGACTGACATCACTGGCATTCCATTCCAATAAAGGAGAAAAATGAGCAAGAATGCACAGATGGGACGGCACTCCCTTTTTCTCTGATGGATATATTGGGAGACCATAAACATCATGAGCTAGTTTTGATGTCAGACGGTCAGATGTTTTTTATAGTTAATATAATAACTAAAATTCATAACAGAAAGCATGCAGTGTTTTGAGAGCTGTTATAGTGCACTGGAAGTTTCATCCGCATATTTGTGACAGCTTCTCTGACCCATATAACTGAGATGTTTGAAACAGGACAGACTCCATGGAGAGACCCATGAGAGAATTTAGCAGAGAGGAATTCCTCTCTGTCCTCCTCACTGCTTAAGGAAGCATTTCTATTGTCTGGAAATAACTAATGCTGTTGTCTGTGGGAAATTCAAACTGAGTTTGGCAAGAATGTCGATAGAAAAGAAAAGTGGAGAGAAAAATAAAAGACAAATTAATGAGGGAAGAGAAAAGCTTAAGAAAGGACATCACACCATTGCATACTTTAGAGAGAACGTGTGCTCATTAGCTCTGACATCATCTTTTAAACATCAAACATTAAATACCCAGAATGCTCAAGGTTTTAGGGCAAACCAAACTGATTTTTTTTAGCATTTAAATTTCCATTTAAAAGGAACTGACCGTAATTTGTCTTGAATTATTAACTACTCCAATATGCATTAAACATGTCATAATAAAATATGACTCCTTCCATCATCATGAATTTCGGGATGCTTGAAAACATGCTTTTTTTCTTTGTTTCTTTTTTTATTATTATTACTTGAGAATGCAACATTTTGATGTGAAATCCTGAACATAAATATATACAAAAATATATACAGTATATTGTGTAAATCAGTCAAAACTAACTTTAGATGGAAAATAACTTAACTCTGCTATAAAGCCAAAACAATATCTGTTACCTTAAATTATCCGCTTATCTCTGTAAAGCTGCTTTGAAACAATCTACGTTGTTAAAAGCGCTATATAAATGAAGATGACTTGACTTGACTTGACTTGTGGCCAGAAACTGATCCAGATTCATCAATCTAATGCCGGGCGTACACCAAAGGATTTTCACAGTCCCAGACTAAAGACCGGCATTTTTTAGGAATCTTACTGGAGTCTCGGCGCGCTCCCGTCGTCTCGATCGTTAAATGTGAGGTGATAATCTGCAGTCGGCGACCCGATTTATGCCCGTCTTTCTCTAGTCTTTCATATCAAACATGTTTGATATTATCGCAAGTCTTAGCGTAGTCATAGTGACGTAAAACAATCAACAACCAATAAATTCGCTACCCTTGCTGTGAGTATTGTCCATACTCTGTATTCTATAGTAGGTATCTTTTCTTGTATTATGTACCCTCGAATATTCACTGTGAAACACTTGTTCATAATTTCAACACAGCATTTAAAATTATACCCTTTCAAGATATTTAGTTCAAACTATTGTTCTCATCATATAATGATATAGATTCATGCCCCATATACAGTTATGTGAAAAAGTTAGGTCATCCCATTAAATAGTCAACTCTTTATTAAGAAATGTTCACATAACAATGTCTAATTTGATTTTTTTTTTTTCATTCCTGGAAAAGAAAGCGATTTATTGTAATTCAACAATATAAACTACATATTTTTACTCATCAAACTAAAAATATGCATAAAAATGCCTATTTTAATGGAGGAAAAAATTAGGACCCCTAATAACTAGTGATGTTGTTGAAATTACTTCAGTGAGGTAAAATTGTGGAATGGCTGATGTCAAAGTCCTTTGATATCTTTTTAAATCCTTTTCCACACTCATAAGCAGCGTGGGGGAAATATATGGGGGTTATGTACCCTCAAATTTATTATTTGTCCTAATTTATTCCTCCTCAAAAATTGCATTCTTTTAAAATTACATTTCACAGAGAGTCTTAAAAAGGCCTTCCTTATTTTTAAATAGTTTAGTTAAATCACTGGGTCCTTCAGTATTGTTCAAATTGTTATTACATGTCCATATGTTGAAAAATAGACAGGCTTTCGTGGTGTCCTATTTTTTTCACATGACTGTATGGTTGCCTTTATATAATTTAATAATAATGATAATTTATTATTAATATTATTATTATTTTAATTATTATTTAATGATGATAATCACATAATTTGGACAGTGACTCCCACCCCCTGCAGAACACCATCACTGCACTGAGCAGCTCCTTTAGCGATAGACTCCTTCACCCCAAATGTGTGAAGGAGAGATCTTATCTGATATACCACCACTGTAGGCCTACCTTCAGAAATATTTTGGATCATGCAACATAATGTGATACATTATGATATCTAACTTTAGCTGCTTCTCCTCCATTTTTGTTAAATCACTGCTGAGCATGATAGGAGGAATTTGGTGGGAATAAAAAGCTAAAATAATCTAGTTGTAGTCTTGTAAATAGTGTCACTACAAGATTCAATGTTTGTAAAATCTTTAGTCTGAGACTAAAAACTGTGAACCCCAAGTCTTTAGATGTGAGCTGATAATCTTATAAAGTCTTTTCTAAATCTTTTCAAAGTCTTTAGGTGTACAGAAAGCATAATAGATACCTGCACAAATGAATTTTTTAACGTTTAGTTTGCAACGAGGAATTCTATATAATAAAAATGAGATAAACAAGATATTAAAAATAATAATTTCACTGCATTAAAATATTAAGCCTAGTTCACATAGTTTATAGAAAATGTGAACAATACATTTCAATTTCAAAAATGTCAACAATATATTGTTACATCCCAGTAATTCAGCATTCACTTAATGTGGGACCCTTAATGTTTTTCGCAACCAACGCTATCTCACGACCAATTCGTACGAATTCGTACAAGTGATTAAAAGGTGACTAATTCGAACAAATTCATACGATTTGTCTAAACCCATGTGATGGTTAGGTTTAGGGGCGGGGTCAGGGGTAGGTCATTCGTACGAATTCATACGAATTGGGCAACTCGTAAAATATGTACGTTTTAGCAAAAATCGTACTAATTCGTACAAGTGATGTCGTATGAATTTGTACGAATCAGCCACCTCGTAAAATTCGTACGAATTGCCGTGAGATCGGGTTGTTCGTAACCCTGTGTTAGATCTTTTAATTTCAGGTAAAAGCAGACATAATAAAATATAATTAGATACAGTTTTTCCTCTTTTGGCTAGACAACATGAGTACAAAGCTTTTACCTCTCTTTCTTATTATCATGCCCATGTGATAGTGTAGTGCACAGCTATGCATTTGAGTGCCTTGAATGCTTCCTCATTCGTAGCTTTGCTGGATTGCCAAAGTTATATAGATGCTGTTTGACATGCCTTTCATCTAATGTAATCAGCTTACAGTGATGCTAGACAGAGGCCTTGATGTGGTTTGTACTCTCTCATGCTCTTAAGCTCGGTTGCTATCTTTTTCCCCACATCCTCTCATCCCTGCTCATTTCCAGTCCGCGGTCTCGCAGCATGCTCCTCTCTATGTGTGAGCAGCACCAGGACTGTATGCGCGGGTTTAGTGTGTCTGTGTGGGGGCAGGTCAGAAAGTCAAAGCTTGGCTTTGTCTAGAGAAAGATTGCTACACTTGCATTCTTATGAGGAAAAATCTCTGTTCAAATTCCCAGCCTACCATGTGCAACCATTTATCTACCATATAGAGCAAAGGTAAAGTATGTTATTATGTGGACTTGCAGGCAAAATTGGTTTAAAACATGATCTCCTGATTGAGTATAATGACACATTAGCAATCATGAGTGGGATTAGTCATTGTGGAGGCACATTCCCACAGCAGTTTGTGTGGTCGATAACGTCTATTCACCATGCAAGCCTCTAAAACAAGCATTGTGTGCTTGTAAATGGTATTTTTCAGTGTGTGCATGTCTAATTCAGGAGCTGATGTATGATCCTCTCAGGTTGTTTGCATTGTAAGATAAATGTACTTTATGCAAATATATGTCATCTAGCGTCCTGGGGACAAAGTTAATGATGTTTATAAAATTAGCCTTCAGCTAGAAATTTTAATTATATTCTCTGACTCTTGGGGTTGTCAAATACATAGGGTCAATAGCTTGCCACTGTTTTTGATTAAGTTATTCAAAAATGCATTAAAAAACTCATTCATACAGACTGTGACTTGAATACAGCTCTTTTATAATGAGTTTTTCATTTCTGAATTAAAATTCTCTTTTGCTGAAATGTTTAATTGTGAAGAAAAAGTTCACATTAAAAGCATGAAATACTATAAAGTAATTTTTTTAACAATGAAGTCAATGTGGCATAACCAACCATTTTGGTTACTGACAACCGAAGCCATTTTGTTGTTGTCAATAAATCCATAAAACAGGAAATGATATCACAGAGAAGACCCCAGTTGCCCCTTAAAACTGTGCAATGACTTCTATGAGATACCTTGATGACTAGCGAACATCTGTTGTGGTTAAATTTAATGCTGTCTCGTAATACAGTGCACACCACTCTTGTAAATTCTACATTTTTACGATCATTACAATGATTTCCCCCCTTATTTCATCTGTACATCCTCTGCTTTCACACATTTACAGTTATGCCCAGCAGCATTCAGAACAGCTGAAGTCAGCGTGTTGCTGTTTCCTCGCAGGGTGACATTTATGCTTGAGTTATGGAGATGTAGATGCTCCTGGAGGGAGATCAATGGAGGTTTTCACTGGCTGGTGACATTCACTCTGGCAGAATTGACTCAGAAATAATGTTCAAAAACAAACAAACAGACTCCTTTGGGGTTTCCTCCCCATATCGACAGGGGTTTTGGGTTCCATCCATCTGTGAGTCTAATCAAGCTCACGCAGCTGCTGACTTTATTATGAGAAAACAGCTCTTTTCTAATCAGCACAACTTATCAGTATACACAGAAAACAATGAACCCTTTAGCTAAACGAGCAGGGGCAATGAGTTGAACCCAATAGACTCTGGAAATGGTTTCCTGGGTTTCCTTTTTGTCTTGGTTCAGTATCTTGAATTTTCCATGTGGCTGGCATCAAATCTTTGAAAGACATTCGGAGTTTGTAAACTAGATATTCCTTTAATGGATATTCATGAGCTGTGTTCAGTTTTCTGACTCATTTTACTTCTGGACTGATATAAATTCTGATTACAAACTCTTACACATCGTTCATGAAGTGACTCTAATGCCGTTATTTGAATTTCAGAGAGTCTTTTTCCATGACAGCTTATTGTTGTGGTGTCATTGATTTTATATTCTCTCTCCAGCACATTAGAACAAAATAAAATGCAACTGCTGCTTCATGATGACTAAAAGTCTAGCTAGCTAGTTCCAAAAGGGGGTTTTCACAGTCATGCCTTATGCTGGGTTCAGACTACATAATATTTTTGTCTGTTACGATAGTCACTGTGTCAGATTATGTGATTTTGACTCCCAAATTGTTGTCATGGACAAGAAACATATCATACTCGTTGCTTCCTGACCAATCATTGCTAACCGTCTTTAACGACGAGCGTGATGTCATCAAGAAGGCGGGACTAGCGGCTGACTTCACAAGAGTGAAAATAAAGGCTGTAGGCTACTAGCCTAATGCTAATTCCAGTACTCACCAGGTTAAAGTGCTTTTGCTATATCGTTTGTCAGCATTTATCTTTTTTCACTCTGTTGTGATAGTCCGGCGATGAAACATCGTAAAGGCAGGAGTATTAATTCATAGCTCCACAAACTTTTCCTCCATTGCATAATTCCACCTAGCAGCACCAATACAATCATCTCTCTTTCGTTTCGCCATGTTTTAAAGCTGTAGACGGAAGAGCTTCTGTGCTCCTATTGGTCAACATCACAGATGTGACGGAACCTGTAATGGAGGAACATGCTAGTCTTTCTGTCGGGACATTGTGAGGACGCAGGACGTTGGTTGTGGTCCACTATGACACACTATACAAGATGAAACGATCGATTCTTGCATCCCGACGCCCATTGTTGCTTACAAATCATCACGACACCCTACGCCTAATGGATTGTGCCAAAATTGGGCTGATATCGTGTAGTCTGAACCTGGGATTAGAAGAATCATTTGGGAAATCTTTTGGTGACATCTTAGATCTTAAAAGAACTATTTTCTTTCTTAGTTTGAAGAACATTTTAATAATCTAAAGAACTATTTTCCACTATAAAGAACCTTTGCGCAAGGGAAAGTTTCCATGGATGTTAAAGGTTCTTCATGGATCCATCAATGCCAATGAAGAACTCTTTATCTGTAATCTGTACTATCTGTAATTCTCTTCTCGGTATTTACTGTAATCATCTTCCTGCACTCTAATTCTTTCTTGTCCAGTACAGCCATGTTTTACCAGTTGTATCTGCTGTAGCTCTTTGTTTTCGGACTGTTCTGTTCTCCTTGTGAATCTTTCAACACACACTCCCTCCCTCAATCTTTCTGTTTGTATTCAGTTCTCCCGTCTCTTACTGCTGTGCTGAAAGGAAAACCGACAACCGCATGCCTTTTGTGTTGTTTCAAACAACTTTGCTTTTAAAAGCAAAGACAGTGAAAGCTGTTAGATAAGTGGCATCATTGGAGGCCTGTGGACTAAATGTGTATGAGGATGTTTTTGTTCTCTGATGCAGGTCTTCTGTTGAAATGCACCTATTTTAATGCAGTCTGGACAGCATTTTTCCTGGTTCCAGTTAATTCATCTGTAAACATCAGACATGTTTGCTGTTGCAGCCGTATGATTAGTATGCAGCTGTTTCAGTAATTAAAGATTCAACTTACAAGTACATTTTTTCACGAGTGAAATGACTCACACATGGTGTGCTGCCTTAATGTTTGTGCTCTCACGTCAATTTTGTTAATTTAGCAAAGCACCACAGGCTACAGTTTATATGTACATTGAAATGTAATATATAATGTTTGATTTACAAGTGAAATATTAAATGCTAAAATTACTGCAATATTTGGTACAATAGCTGTCTATTTAGCTGTCACTTATTGGTAACTGAATAATGTTACAGCTTGCTATAGTTACTCAGATGTCATTAAGTACAATAATGTGGAAGAATCACATAACCCTGAACACATACCAGAATTAGATGCAATTTAAATGTCATTTATGGCTCACATTGTAAAACAGAAAAAGAACAACATTAAAAACCTGCTAATGGTAAGTTGACTCTTCTGCTCAACAAGGCTGCATTTATCTGATCAAAACGACAATAAAAACAGTAATTGTGTTGAATATGATCACAAATGTAAATAACTTTTCTATTTTAATATAAAATATTTTATAATGTTTTTATATAAATGTTTTTTGAAAAAGATTTTTACACTACATGTGTGGGCACAGTGTGAAGGGAAGTGTGATGTTTAGTCATTTTTGTGGAGAGACGAGGAGGTAATGATTCTCTCTGCAGTGATGATGATCTTCATTATAAAGCCATATAGTTACACTCTCTTTAAATCGTTTTTTGCAGTGAGAGAGTCCTTAAATGTGCTTTTTATGCGTGTGAGTGTGTGTTGATAGACATTCAGGATGGAGGACAGACTCTATGATGGGGGAAAATATCAAGGGGAGAAATAAACAGCTGACATCTGTATTGTCCTCCTTCCATCCTGAAGTCAGTCTACCTGCAGCCCTGAGTTCAGTCTTCCCTCAATCTATCAATCACTGTTCTCTGCATGCACCTATTAATTCTTCCCCTGGAACTAATATTCCTTCTCCTGCTGTCATTCTCTCACCCTATTCATTCTTCGATTTCTTTCATTCTCTGCTGAGAGTCTGGCATTTGCCCTCTATACACATGTAGTCAGCACTGCACAATGCTCTGTTCTTGGAAGTCTAATTTATGAAATTCAATAGGCACAAGGTGTGATAAAGAAAGAGAAGAAAACAGGTAGAGAAGGAATAAAAGGAAATAATAAATTAAAGATTGAAACCTTGTGAGACTCTTTCAGTGAGATTCTGCTTTTATTGTAAGAGAAAATGGTCGACTGTTATCTTCAGTTGCATTGTAACGTTATCTTGACTATTATGAAAGAGAGGTGTTTTAAGTTGCAGTGTACTGTTCCTACACAAGGTCCAGGAACAAATGAGAACAGATGACGGAGATGTGGCAAACATATCTCAATGGACTAGACAAGGACAGCTGCCTTGGTTATGGAAGCATTTTTCCTGTTCATTTTCTTCATATGTGTCCGTTAAATCTTTCAGCATTCTATGAACCAACTAAACCAATGCAAATTTTTTAATTCTTGAGTATTTAATGTTGTTGTTTGAGCACTAAAATTGCCTGCAGAGTTACAAAGCACAAACTTCGAAGGGAGTTTTTCTCTATATCAGTGCGCACTGTTTCTGAACTCCCTGAAACGCCTCGATTATAGTCTTGCATTTTCTTCTGGGAATGTACATGTCACAATATTCCTCATTTGACTAATTCCCGCCCAAGGTATACACAGAAAAAAAGATTGGGTCGCGTAAGTTGTTTGTTGAACAACTCGCGGTTATGGTAAGGTGTATGACATTTCCAAAACACGCTTGAATCGGTTGGCCAATCCCAACACACTGGTCCAGTCAGCCAATCAGAGCACATTGCACTTTTCAGAAGGAGGGGCTTCATATAAATAGGAACTGAACGGAGCGTTACTAGGTGCTTCTCAATAGTAAAATTATCGCTGCTCTCCCTGCTCTTATCCATGCTAGGCTGCATGGATGCGCAGGGAGTGCCCAGAACAGAACCATACCGCCAATCCAAAGTATATACTAATGGTCATTCGTATTTGGTGATAGTGGTCGTGACAGAAATGGCGTTTTTGGTCAATTTTGGAGCTCGACAGACTATGGTCACTGTAACATTTTCAGAATTGTTTCTTTATGTGTTCCACGGTGGAAAGAAACCTGAGTTGTCTTTAATGTTATGTAGGTATATCTAGCTCAGCTATAGCCTGCAATAACTCACGACTGTGGCCATTATTCCTGTTTCCATGGTAACATTGACTTCTTGATTGGTGGAATTTGCTTCAAGAATTTGGGTAGTGTAGTACTTCATCTGGCTATTAAAAGTCGAAATCACACTGAGTTGTTGCTTCTACAGAGGCATATACAGACACTTCACAACCTCAGAGCTCGGGAAGTTTTCAAGGGTTTCACATTCTTGCCAAAAAAATTCTCTTTGGAATTTTTGAGTTGGATTTCTACTTCTGGAACCCCACTAACTTATAATTCAAAATTCATTTAGAGTTGAAATGATTTAGCTTGTGTAGGACAAAAAAAAAAAAAACATTAAATTTGGACAGATATAATGAAATATGTTCGTATGAGAAGTATTGTATTTTCTATATGTGGACATTATAAGGGTGAAGAGTGAAGCTGAAGACTCTTCCTCTCAGGCATTGTCATTTAATTGGAGCTCTCTTTCCTCCCAAGATACTGTTTTTCCCCTCTTTCCTGCTTGTTCCACTTTTCTATTATCTTGTGACTGTCTTCTCCACACTTTCACAGATTTCAGCTGTTCTCTGCCGCCACATTTCACATATACAGTCATTCATGAGAGTTTGCGTTTTCCGGTGACGTTTGCAATGAGAAATAGTTGAGCAGAGTTCAACTATATGCAAAGCAGCATGTACAGTTACCAATACAACGACTGCCTCATACAGTATACTGCAGTTAAATGGGAACTGACTGCAGTTGCTTTGATCAAGTTGTCTCTTCCTTGCTTGAGGCACAAACCCACATGACTTTTTTTTTTTCCACTACATCAAACTTAAATTATAGCACTGAACGAATTTGGTTAACAGCCACTGACCAACCTGAGTTGAGACTGTCTAGTGGTCAGGCTGATGTAATATTATTTTAGCAGCTTGTGTGTGTTGCATTTGAAGGGACCGGCATACACACATACATACTCATATACAGTAGATGAAATGTCTCTACCAATGTTAAAACCATTGAGTCAGAAGGGCAGAGAGAGTAATTAGTGTCAAGTATCGAGGAGATTGATTTCATATTATTTTAATTTAGCTGCGGATACTTAATGTGAACTGATTAGCATTTTTAGCTCTTACCACAGCATTATGACCTCTTTTTTGATATAGGACTGTAATAATGCATGAGTTAGCTATAGCGAATGGGATACAGTTGAAAGGAAGGTCACATTTCTTTGTGGTCATGATTCCAGAGCCAGACAAAACCCCACATTCCTCGACTCTTCTGCACCAGGAATGTTTGCTCTCTGTCTTCGCTGTATATCCCTCTCCTTGGCAATCCCACCGGCCCCTCGGCCTGCCAGAACAGCCCTCTGGGTAAACAACAGCAACACTGTTCAGATGTGCTTGGAGGGAAAGACTCCTTTCCCACTGATCTAGTGATCTGTGACAATTTCAACCACAACTCTTGACACTTGAGGCTGCACACACACACACTGCAACTACTTTTAGTTGGTATTTTTGCCATTCTTTGTTTTCCTGTAAAAATTACTAAACTTTCCTAAATTTAATTTTGAACATTAGGAAGATTGTTTCAGATATATTAAGTTTGTTTCTGCCCAATCATGAAGAGAAAATATTTATTAGCATAAATCCAATTGTCATGCATTTCAAAAGGATGAAGACTTGGGCTTGAATTGATACTGTAAAAATGACACCATTTTTACTGTTCGTATCACTGTGTATCAGGCGCTGAGGAAGCTCCGAAGACAAAATTCAGATATGGTAAATGGGCATTTCGTTGCCCATTTCCAACGCGTGCTGTAAGCAGCAGACCAATCACAGCAGACTGGGCCATCTGACCAATCAGAGCAGAGTAGCTCTCGGAAAGGAGGGGTTTAGAGGGACTGAATCTTTTATCAAACTGTTTCAGACACTGAGAGAAAAGAGGTGATGCTGTTATGTATATTATGAGAACATTTTAATGTTTTTTGACCTTTGATGCATGTAAACCTATATTGTAGGAGACTTCCAAAACAAAATTAGGAACCTTTAAAATAGCATATGGGGCACTTTAATATGCGGAAGCCGTTAATTTTCTTCAGTATTCTTTGATAAATAGAAAGTATAAAAGAAAAGCATTTATTTGAAATAGAAATCTTTTTTAACGTTCTAAATGTTTTTACTATTAGTTCAGATTAATTTGAATGTATCCTTGTTAAAAAAAAAATACATATATATATATATAAATGTATTAAAATGTAGTGTGTATGTAAAATTCTCTGAAAACCCTTATTATCTTACACACTTTTTCTTCTTGGGTAACCTTATTTGAGATATTTTTACTGTATGGAAAACAAGACAGAAATTTTATTAGGCTCGGATGATTATATTTGTACAATAATTTTACAACATTAAAGGCACACTATGCAAGATTTGTACCTTAATATAATAGCTTCAAAATCATTTCGATGGTAAACAAACTCATAGTAGGGCGAATCATCCCGATAGCAAAGCAGGGGGGGACGCCGCTGGCAAAACCAGCAATGCAAGTTTGAGATGTGGCGCCCCGACAAATCTCGCGAGAATCACGACTTGCTTTACGTCACGACATCACATACATCAGCAACATATGAAGCAGCCTCTACAAAAGACTCTAGCACGCATTTCAGACTTGAATCATGGCAGAGTCGACGAAGAAAACGAAGAAAGCGCGGTCGGAAGAGTCAAGGAAAAGAAAACGACAGTAACGTTAAATACAAGTACTCCATAGCGACTCTAGGGGTCGCTGTTTGAGAAAAACGGAAACTGCATAGTGTGCCTTTTTAATACCGCCAATAAAGGAAACAGCTTTGAGACAGAGAGATCGTAAGATGGATAACAACACGATTGTTTAAGAGTCGGACATCATCGTGTGCAATGAAATCTTGGAGGTCATAGTTCAGTGTCAGGCATCTTATAGCCAATCTCTCATTTACTCTCTCCTACAGTAAGTTGAATAGCCCTCTTCAAGCCATCCTGCCTGGTTGTCATGGAAACATCTGCTTTTTTATATGATTTAGCTAAAGTACTTTACAATGTTCATTCGTTTAAATGTCAGTGTAGCTTCCCTGTAGAGAAAGAGATTCATTTATGCATGAGGCCTGGTTTTGTTCTCTCTCCTTTAATGTACCTCTGTTACCGCTGGTCCACAATTGCATCTTCCTCTATTGTCAGGACAAAACTCTCTCAAATGAATATCCCATAAACTTGTAATACGGCAACGTTGTGTCGGCATGTCCTCTGATGATCTCAATCGGAGCAGTACTGACCAAATTCCTCTAAGAATGCAGGCTTCGGGATAGAAAATCTCACTCTGGAAAGTTTGCTTACATTGTATGACTCACGCATGAGCTGGAAGGGGGGAAGGGTATGTCCGTGTGTGTGTGTGTGTGTGTGTGTGTGTGTGTGTGTGTGTGTGTGTGTGTGTGTGTGTGTGCTTGTAAGTGTGTATATTAGAGTAAGTCCAGGGTGGAACCAGCAATCATGGTTCATGGGAAAGGAAAGAACAGGCAAGATTGCAGATGTGACGACACCCTTCTTGAACACACACACGCACACACATACACACACAGGCTGCATTTGATTATGGTTAAACTCTATGTAGGTTTGGGAAAGCAGCAGGAGGGGTATTTCAGGAAACTCCTAAATCGTTACTCCAGGCTCAACTTGGCAGCACGTGATTGGCTAGCTCTGTTCACATGACTTTGCTGTAGTGTGGAGTCTGGGGTCCTGGATAGCCGGGGGATATTAGAGGAACACAAAGAAAAAAAAGGAAAAGTAAAAGGGAGTTGGTCTGAATTTTTCAGACGTGAGGCACATTCACTGACCTCACTCATAAATCAGAGAGAAAGTTAAGTAGAGCTAAAAAAGAGCGCAATGTAAAAAAAAAAAAAAAAAAAAAAAACAGCGCTGTCTAATCTACATGAATTTAGAGTCTATTTTTAAACATGCACTTGAACTTTATCATATAGGACGTGTTCTTGTGTATTGATGCGTTTTTAGGAGTGTTGAGTTAAACGTTTTAGAAACATGCTGAAACCATTTCATTGTGCTTTGTCTATAGTTTTAAACGAAAAAAACACATTCCGTGTCAACGGCCCACAAACCTGATATCATTGCTCCATCTGCTGGTAGAAGAGAGTACATCACTTTTGATGGACCTTGAGTTCTTTGTATTCAATGATGTTTTGTGGATAATGATGAACCCTACCATTCAAAAGTGTGGGGTCAGCAAGATTTGTTTAATGCATGCAATTGATCAGAAATATATTGTTATAAATGTTGGAAAAAGTTGCTTAATATATTTGTGGAAACTGATACATTTTTCAGGATTATTTTATTAATAGAAATTTCAAAAGAACAGCATCTATTTGAAAGAGAAATAATCCCCTCCATCTGTTAATCTGTTGGCATGATAAATATCATGCTTATTTACTGTCATCATTTATTCACCCTCAAGTTGTTCCAAACCTGTATGAGTTTCTTCTGTTGAACATGAAAGAAAATATTTTAAAGAATATTGATAATCAAGCAGTTGGCGGTAGCCATTGACTTCCATCGTAGGAAAAAAAAATACTATGAAAATCAATGGCTACCGCCAACTGCTTGATTATCAATATTCTTTAAAATATCTTCTTTTGTGTTCAGCAGAAAAAATAAACTCATACAGGTCAACATGAGGGTGAGTAGATGATGACAGAATTTTCATTTTTGGGTCAACTATCCCTTTAATACAGTCAACATGGAGCATATACACGTAAGAGTATAGCCTGAAGCATGAATAAATCAATAAGTCTCTATACCAATGTACTTAGCTTTATTTCAATTTTACAGAGTGATTTATTCATGCTTACTAACAGCCTGTATGTCTACACCGGACACGACCGCTGTTATATTTTTAATGCGTCTGTACCTTGTGGGACACACATTGTAGAGATGTTGTCCTAGTTTTCAAGGAGAACCGCTAGTTGTCAGGGAAACTGGTGGCAGGAGGCTCTCCCGAGTGTTTAGAGTGGAGAGAGTCCACTCTTTTAGAGATAGTTATCAATCTTCTGTCCCCAGAGGAAACACTGTGTGTGAGAGAGAAAGAGCAAGTATAAGTATGTTTGTCTATGCTTGTGGTAAAAGTGAATTTGTGTCCTGTAGCCCACGCTAGTTTCTGTTTCGAGAGTTTTTTAGCCTGCCCTGGTTTCATGAGCTATTCGAATAGAGATGTCAAACCACAAAACATCCTTCACAAACAGTCTTTTGTGAGAAGTGAGAAGTATGCATGCTAAATATATGTTTTTAATGTCAACTGAATAATTCCAGAATCCGACATTTAAAAATAGTGCTTTTGCAGCAGATGCCTTTTTAGCCGCCCTCTGGTGGTGAGAGTCTGTATGTGCACAAACTTACTTTGTTTCTGCCCACCCTTACAAAAAACCAAGTATACTTTAAGTTTATTTTAAGTATACTAAAGTAAAGTTCAAGTATATTTTTTAAGTATACGCTATGTATTAAGTATACTAGTATCAATGTACTAGAAGTATACTTGTAAGTGTACTGTTTCAATACTACTTGGGACCAAATTGGCCCACTTTTTAGTGTATATAAGTACACATTTAAGTGTACATTAAGTGTAACAGTATAGTAAACTTTGAGTACACAACTAATATGTAAAACTATATGTGAAAAAGTATTTAAAAGGCTGTTCAATCCAAAGAGGAAACACAATTACAGCCAAGTATACTTTGAATACTTAATTATACTTTTAAGTATATCTTGATCAAAATATTGAGTACATGTATAGGGCAAATATAGGCCTACTTAGACTTTCTTGTGCAATTTTAAGTACTGTATGTTTCTGAGAAGGACATAAATATATTTCTGAGAAATACATTTTATAAATATAATATAAAATACATAAATATATTTCTGAGAAATACATAAAAAATCGACTCAAAGCATACTTTCTTATTTTTAGTTTAAAAGAAGTATGCTGATAGCACACTTGAATAAAGTTATTTTTTGTAAGGGCAGGACCTATTCAGAGTTTTGCAGCTGTGTGTCTGTTTTATTAATGTTGTTTATTTCTGTGTGTTTGTCGGCAGGAGGCTCAGAGCAAATCGAAGGTGTGTGCGAATGTGTTCTGTGGCGCTGGAAGAGAGTGTGCCGTGAACGAGAAAGGAGACCCCAGCTGTCTGTGCATTGAGGTAAGAAAATCTTCTATAGGAAATATGCAGGGATTTGACCAATGAATTTCCTTGACCTTTACATTTCTTTGGATGAGGATTTTTAAACATTTTATAGAGATTGCAGAATTTCTAGCTGATGAAATATTCATATCTGAGTAAAACTAGAAAAGTTTGTATGACTTTTTAGTAAGTTCTGTGACTTTTCCAGGTTTAGAAAATTCCAGGTTTTTATAATGATCTATTTTTTTGGTTTTCCATGATTTTGAGAACACTGAATATCCCTTGCAAAAAAAGAAAACAAAAAAGTACAAGTTTGCATACTTTAAAAAAAAAATATATATATATACTTGAAATGAATATAGGCATACTTAATTGTGAACTGAATGTAATGATTATTGTTAATAATTGCGGTTAAATAAAAAGTGTATTATAGTTAAATTTAGAAATTTAGATTAAATGCAATCATAATGAAATAATTTAAAACAGAATTTTAGAGTGCTTTTTTGACCCTGCTAAGTAGGACTTCGGAACATCTTTATATATAATTTTCATGCTTTTTTAAAAGTGTGTTAAGAAACAGTCATAAAAGTGTACTCCCTTTAAATTTATTTAATTCATATTACGTTATCTGCAAGTACAGTTTATAAAGATTTGAAGTACACATTCAATATAATACAAGCACCCTTTTTTTCATAAGGGATGAAACCTCTTCATTCCCTGAAGTTTTTCCACCAGTGACAGATACTATATTGGTCTGAGTTTCTGACACTTTATTGTTAGGAATATTGTTAGACTTTAAGTCAAAATATCCTGAAAAAATCCTCAAACACTTTTATACAATAACAGCAGTGTGTGTTGGACTGTGGTCATGCATAATGTAGGCTACATACCATGTTATGTGTCTACTTAGATACAAAAAATATTGAAGATATCTCAAAAGACATTCACCCTATAGTGCCTTTGCTTATTTAATTTGTTTTTCTTGCTTGAGACATAGGCAGTCGTGAAAGTTTAAATTGTTGTGTTTTTTAACAGTATGTTGTTTTCTCCTGCAGCAATGCAAACCTCATAAGCGCTCAGTGTGTGGCAGTAATGGAAAAACGTACCGTAACCACTGCGAACTGCACCGTGACGCCTGTCTTACTGGACTCATGATCCAAGTGGCCCATGACGGACACTGCAAAGGTGTGTGGAGGAGACCAACATGCAGGAGAATAGGAATGAACTACAGGCATATAGGCTGATTAGGAATGAAGTGAAGGGTGATATTGACCGGAAATTACATTCCCTGTGATTTTGCAAGGATTTAACAGTCAATTCTAAACTAAGATTTTACTATAAAATTACACATTATAATAAAGATGCAATATGATCTTTAATAAACAATTAAGCCCCAATGTAGTTATCATCTTTAGGAGAGTTTTAGTACAATTTGTGAAACATGCAATCACAGATATCAACACTAAGGGCCAGGGGCCGTATTCACAAAGCATTTTATCTTACCACTAGGAGTACTCCTAAATCGCACTAAAAGATTTTAGCTAGGATTTTTCTCTTAAAAGTTATTCACAACGCCTTTCAGACCTACTCTTAGTAAAGAAAAATGACAACTCCTAAACTAAGAGTGAGTCTTCGTTGCTATGGATGACGTCATTACTCACGCATGAGCTCGACTGAAGTGACCACCTTGATTGGCTGATGATTGTAACGCGGGAATGATTCCAAACTCCTCCCCTACGATGATGAGTGACAGGTGACAGGTCTGAGAATGTGTGCGCTACACAAGTAGTGCGAAGGACGGAAGATGATGAATAACTGAATAAATAGCCTAAATGAATAAAGAGTAAGGCAAAACAAATAGCCTAGTAGCCTAATGAAACATATGGATTGATGCAATATCTTTACAACATTATTGAATTAATCTGTCACTATATGCCTCTGCCTACGTTTGCAAAGAGAAGAACATTTTAATTTGATTCACAATGAAACGTTACAATTAGTTTACATGCAATGAGTAGCCTAGTTTTGGTTGTTGTTGGTGGCGTTATTGCATCCCTAGTTATGCCTACAATGCAAAATTGTTCCCTCGCGATTGGAAGCTCCTGTAGCCGCCGCATACGCATTTCAAAACATCGCAACGTGAAATGCCACAAAAAGCGGTTTGTGAATAGGTCTTAGTGAGTTAGGAGTCCTCTCGACTTCTTTTAAGCTGTCCCAGGCTTAGGTGCTACTTTTAGGGCTAAAATGCTTCGTGAATTACTCTTAGTCAAAAAAATTAGGAGTCCTAAAGTTACGAGTGACACGCCCATTATTTTTAGGAGTTGCTCCTAAATTCGACAGTTAGGAGCTACTTTTAGCCTTAAAATTCTTTGTGAATACGGGCCCAGATCTATTAACAGCTTGCTCCGGCGCAAACCCTCTTTTGGCGTTAAAAACGCATTGGCACTTTTTTGGAATTGCGCTCTAATGCTGATTTTCCCTGTTTAGTAAATCTGGCCCTTAGTAGGTTTTTTTTTTTTAAGTAAATAAAAGTGACACCTGTCATGCTTGGTTGCATTTAGTAATCGCACAATGAAAATGAACTCAAAGAAAACAGGTTTTTATTCAGAATATCCACAAGAAAATACACAGGAATGATCATATGGAGCAAACACAACCAACTAAAGAAGACACGGAAAAACTGATCAAACAGAACTGAGGATAAAAATACAGAACAGGTGTAGAGCTAATTAATAAATGAGGAAACTAACTAGGAAATTAGGTAATCAGGAACACATCAAACAGAGTGAAAATTAAACCAGAACTGAACATAATTGTTACAACGACAACAACATCAGCGAAATAAACTAGTAAACAGTGCAAAAATGCAGCTACATAATTTTTTCATAGGAGTATGCTGGGAACCTAAGCATCAGCTTTGTACTATGGAACTCACTATGTTATAGTTAATCTGTAATTATGGATATACATCATACACAGAGCCCTCTGAAAGTCTCACTATTGGTCTTGAAGTGAGGTTGTGGACAATATGTTGGTGTAAAAGCATTAAAGGGTTAGTTCACCCACAAATTTAAATTCTGTCATTACTTACTCACCCTCATGTTGTTCCAAACCCGTAAGACTTTCGTTCATCTTCGGAACACAAATGAAGATTTTTTTGAGGAAAGCTTTTTATCCCTCCATTGACAGCTACGCAACTACCATTTTTACGTTTGTAAAGAGATAAAGAGATTGTAAAACTAATCCATATGAATTGAGTGGTTTAGTAAATTTTTTCGCTTTATACGATGAACAGATTGAATTTAGGCTTTTATTTACATAAACATTCATCAACTCACACATCAGTTGTGGTAAACGGAAACTCAAGCGTGTTCACTTGATGTGTGAGAACCAATGAGGTTCAGTCTCGTGTTACGCAGCGTGTTTCAGCTTCTGCAAAAACCAATGAGGTTCAATCAAATTAATGCCTAAATTCAATCTGTTCATCATATATAGTAATCGTGTCTCTTCAGAAAATTTGGACTAAACCGCTCAATTCCTATGGAGTAGTTTTACGATCTCTTTATGATCTGTTAGGAGCGTTAAAGTGGTAGTTTTCTTATTATCATCAATGTTGAAAACAGTTGTGATGCTTCAGATTTTTGTGGAAACTAATAAAAAAAATTTAGGATTCAAAAGAACTGCATTTGTTTGAAATAGAAATCGTTTGTAATTTTATAAACAGCTTTACTGTCACTTTTAATAAATTGAAGGCATCGTTGCTGAATACATGTATTAATTTCTTAACTTACTTGTAATAAATTAATAACCAGACCTAGTAGCTAGTAGCTAGAAATATACTGTAAGCACATTGAACAGTCTGTGTTTATTACATAGTAAAATAAAAAATCTCATTAGAAGTTGTTTGGGATATCAGGACCGCCTTTACACAGGAATGGCATCATGGGAATGCTTCATCCAACATTTCTGATTGATAACAATATAAAATAAGAGATGGGAACATAATGTATTGATTCACTTTGGCGAGATGCCTTGGGAACAGTTTATCTGACTGGAACAGGACATTCTCTCTTGTTCTTACTAATGTACTCTTCAATGGACCAGCTCTGTAACACTGACGTCTTAGACTTACTACCATCTCAGCACAGAGTGTTGGATCATTGGACATGGTCAAATCCAGGTCTAAGTCTGATACCATGTTATTCTGACCACGTATATCGTTACATTACGACATGCTATGAGGTGACGTTGTAACCTCTTATCTATATTTGATGCAAGTAGTTGCTCAGCTGATAACCAAGGGAAGATTCAGTCATAATTACGTGCAAATATTGAGACATCACTCACGTTTATCTTTGTCTCTTACAGAGAAGAAGAAGGAGAAGGCTGCAGCCAGCCCAGGTGAGTTGTATTATGACCACTGGCTAAGAGCCAAACCAGAGCTTTCTGATGACTCTACTTGTCTGTCGGCTGCACAGATTACCATTAATCACCAGCATTTTATGAGCTCAGAGATACTGAGAGCAGACATAACCTCTCTGACACGGCGACAGTGAAATTACTTGCGCTCAAAATAACTCTTTAGATGTAGAGAATGCATTTAATCTCTCGGGACCAAGTCTTTGCCATTTTGTTTATGGCTTTAAAGTATTTGGACCATGAGTTTATTGTTTGTGCTCTAAAGAGGACATCAGTTATTAAGAAAATAAAGATGCTATTGGCGAGTGATGGTTTTTCAATCACCAACCAATTTTAGCTCATTTCCTTTATAAACATGCTTTTGTAACATTGATGCGTAAAATAATGAAATCATTGGTTATAAAATAACTTTATCTGTTGTATCTTTGTATGAAAACTTGTATATATATGAAGTAGCAGTGCCTAGATTTCATAAGCGTTTAAAATAAACTTTTAAAATTAATTAAAAAATTTACAGAGGTCCACTTGAGTGGACAGTGTAGAAAATGCTCACGCTCCCTCCAGACTATCAGAGTATTTTGATTTACACTTATTAGCTTATAAAACTAATTATGTTTAAAAAAAAGATTAATTTCTACTGTACTGTAGCTCTCCTCTCTGAGAAAATCTCAGACTGAAATCTACATTGATCTATTGATGTTTTCAGACTAGTGATCAGGTGTTTTCAATCTCATCTGAAATCAGCAGTGTTGGGAGTAACACATAACAAGTAACATGCATACAAAAATCAGATTACTTTTTGATGAAACATGTAAAGCATTACAAGTCACATGTATTACGTTATCAGATTACTTTTTGATGTAACGAGTAAAGTGATACATTAAAAGAAACATGAATCATGTTATTAGATTACTTTTCTGATGTAACAAGTAAAGCATTATAAGTAACATGCATTACGTAATCCGATTACTTTTCTGATGTCACGAGTAAAGTAATGCATTACAAGTAACGTACATTATGTAATCACATTACTTTTTTGATGTAACTGCAAATTGTTGTGGCAAACTGCAAAACGATTCCCGTTCACACGGATCTGTGAAAACGATGCCATGCCACTTTGTAAAGAAACACTACGTGCCTATAGACTGAACATGTAACACGCATCCACATGACATCACCGTTTTTACTAATTCATGTTTTTATAGTTTACATAGAGACGGTAATTGTATAATTTTCAAAAACTTGCACTTTCAATCCCGTTTTCAAAAGTTTGCGTTTTCAGGCTCCCAAAAATGCTGTTGTCATGTAAATGAATGTCCAGAACGCATTAAAAGTTTTACGTTTTTAGTTGAAAACGGTGTCGTGTAAATGGCCCTTTAGTGTCCGTAAACTTAGCAGATAATATTCTTGCAGAAAATTACTAGTACCTTTTCTGTTTTTTATACAGATTTTTTTCTTACAGAATACTGTTTCTCATTTCTTAAAATTGGTTTATTTCAAATGGACATGATAATCACACATTTTTAAAAACCAAGAAGAGAACTCCCAAACATTTCTAAGAAGCCCAGGATGTCCTCTTCATGATGCACCGGTGGATCTCATCAGTAAAATGTTCTCTGTCAAGAACAAAACTGACTTGCTGGATCCCAGGAGGATAAAGCTGAATTCACTAAACCTGAAACACCAGTTAGCATATGACATATGTGTTACATCACTTCTCTGTTCTTCTGTCTAACTTTTTGTCTGTCTGCCTGTGTGTGTGATCTCTGTAGTTGTGTGTTACGTTGCGGATCGTAACGAGCTGCGCAGACGTGTGATCGACTGGCTGCAGACAGAGGTTGTTCCAGACGGCTGGTTCACTAAGGGCTCCAACTTCACTGATATCCTCCTCAAGTACTTCAAGGTGTGTGCAGTCTCTTAAAATATTAAACCTGCAATAATTTGTATAATTTCGGACTTTATGACAAGACACTACCGGCAAAAAGTTTTTCGATTTTGGGCTACGTTTCAAAAACATCCCAAATACACTTTTAAGTGTTTATTTTATTGCACTTTATGTATTTCCATCTGTAGATTTCAATTCTAATGCATATCTTTAAAGGCTGTTTTCTCAAACTGAGTCAGAAAACTCAGCACTTACATCAAACTTTACAGTTTTAATCCATCTATGTTCTGAAGGTTTTACAGTAAGGTTTGTTCATTTATTATCTACCTGATTTTATAAAACATTTTAATCCCCCAAAAACCAAAAAACATGGTGAAAATGTTTTTGTTTTTTTTCTGGATGTTAAAAAAATATTTTCTGATTTATGCAGTGGAAAAAAAGAGATAAAAAAATTCCATCTGTAAATTAAAATTTTAATATATCAACAAAATGAAACAAGAATTTTTAACCTGGCTTCATCCAATGTTCAGATTTATGTTCTTAAAATGTATGCAAATTAGTGTATATGTGGCTAAAGTGTAAAGTGGCTTCAATAAAGCGCACGATGAAGAAGTGAACAACAAAAACAGTCTTTAATTATAATCCAACAAGAATACGCAGGATATTTCAGGAGTAATAGTATAACAACCACATAAATATATAAATGAGACCGAACCAAAAACTGAATGAACTGATTCATAACAGAAAACAGAACATGTGCGTAAATTAGGAACTAAGGAAATTGTTAAACTCCCCTTGTGGTTAAAATCTAGCTTTTAATGTCGTTTATACGTCAATGTGTTGTTTTTAATACGCTTTAAGACAAACCATGTGCAAATTCATAAGTCAACAACATCATTGCTGAGTATTTTCTCTTTAAAACTGCAGTGAACCAAAGACAGTCTCAAAAACACGATATGAAATCGCTGGTGTTTCTGACGTCATAAACTACTTCATAACTTAAACTAACCAATCAGGTCAAGGTGTGATCGTCAACGAGTGGATCTCTGAGCTGGTGTGAGTGAGTGGAGGCGGGGATAATTTCCATATTCATAGAACCACCTGTACTAAATGACGCAAGGGTGCAGAGTTACATTCAAGCTATTTTAAGGCATGACAATTTTTTTCAAGGAAAAAACATTTAAATATGTCATTTTGGTGATCAAATATGAGTTTAAAGGGATACATTTATTGACTACAGGGGGACTTTAAATACTGAGTAATCAACAGAAAACAGAACAGGTGCGTAAATTAGGAACTAATAAAACTAATGAGCACAGGGAAACTCAGGCAAACCAGGTTAGGGAAAACAGAACCTAAACACAATGAAACAAAACAGACATAGAACTACATGTTACACTTGCTTATTTAAACATAATATTTCAGAAAACTTGTAATACCAAAAAAAAAAAAAAAAAAAAAAACTTGAAATTCTTAATGTAATCAATCAACTGTAAGTATGGTGGTATCTATTTTTTTTACCCTATTTTTGTACCCTTTATTCACATGGGGTGTCTTGTCTTACCATTTCAAAATGGTCCTTAAATTGCATAGGCCCAACAATCAGTGACGGGGCCAGAGGGGTGTCCAGGGTGGCACTGAACACCCCATATATGTGATATCTGCCGTGCCACAGAGCGCCACTCACATAGTTTTCTATTAAATTACATAAATCATTGTTTATGTATCTACATAATGACTTCACCATTTAATGGAAGAGTGTGTATGTCTGTGTATTTAAATAAAGTTTTTGCTTATGGACATTGTAGGATGTCCATTCTGTTACCGTTTTACAGCAAAACACATCCACTGCACTTTTGAGAACTCGAACTTGAGAGTGCGATGTGTCTGGTGTGAATTCAAGCATATGGCTCCACCACTGCTAACAATATGCAGAATTATTAACATCATAACATAAGCAGAATAGGTTAAGTGACAGTTTTGGTTTCCAAATGTCTGCAAATTTACAAACACAAATGTTTGACATCTCTTTTGCATTGATATCAGTTTGAAGTGTAGTCATGAAAGGAATGAGATTTATTCTGGTCTAGTTCCTTCATCATCAGGGCTTTTTGTATATTAGCCTCCACCAGGGAATGTCTGCGCCCTCCTGCCGCTCTTCAAATTGCCTTCAGGACACGCCACATCATTTTTCTGGCAGCCTCCTAAGGCGTGTAAAATACATCTAAAATGACTTCTGTTTGCATAGCAGCAGTTTGTTGGATCTTTTGATGGATCAGTCTGTTTCAGTATTAGTTCACCTTTGCACTGGCAGAGATGTGACGCACAGATGGCTGATGAACAAGGCTGTCATGAACAGCTGTCAGCACAATCCATAAATCTGACTGACTGCTATCACCTGACTAATAATCCATATGCTGCTCAGATAATTTAAACATCCTTCTCTAAAGTATTTAAAGGGATAGTCCACCCCAAAATTAATTATTGTCAATATTTGCTCACTCATTCCAATCCTGTATGAATTTTCTTCTTCTGTGGAACTCAAAAGAAAATGTATTTTTCTCCAAACAATGGAAGTCAGTGGGGTCAAATGTTGATTTGAACCCTATTGACTTTCACTGAAACATTCTGCAAAATATATTGTGTTATTCCGCTGAAGAAACAGTGTCATTTTCACGACATTAGGGTGGAAATTATTCCATCATAAATGAAAATGAGTTAATTTTCCCTTCAAATGTTGGGAGAACAAAGCCTGGAAGTTTGACTCAATCATGAACATGTCCTTTTACTCTTGTTTATTGGTCAACATGTCAAACTCACTTGTACCAGGCAGAGTACAGTCTTCTGACAAACTGATGAGATAAGATTAAACCAAGAGCATGATGTGTAAAAGTTTCAAAGTAGCTTATGTTGATCACTGATGCATTTATCTGTATAAACTGAAGAATTTCCTATGGCTTTTTTTCAGTTATTAACATTGCAATGCAAATCTAGCAAAGCATTTTGTATTTTCATTTTTACAAAGTTTAATGTACATTTACAACAATATACTTTGTGTAAGTGTAACATTAACTTGGCATTCAATTCCAGATACCTAGAGAGTTTCTAATACAACAGCTGAGGGAGTGACACCAAATACACTACATCTTTCTCGCTTCTGTCCACCTTAATCAGTCTCTTTAAATTGTTTTTACTTCTTTTGTAAAGTTATAGAAACACCATTGTGGATTTTTTCTGTTGCTACTGGAGCAAAATATGCAAACACAAAAATGATATTATATATAATTTCCATTCACTACTATAGATGTTTACCCCAACTATGATGACTTCCGCTTCGGAGAAGCCCGGAAATGTGAAAATGTTCATATATTGTAGCGCACAGTCTCATCTACCTACTGTCCTACACACATTTGCAGACGACCGAGTAGATATCAGACATATCAGTCATCAGACTATCTGCTCAGAGCAAACTTCACTGCAGAACCTGCGCAGAGACCAGATAACCTCAGCGGTCAGAGTCTGGCCGGCGGCGTCTCACAATCCCATTGCAGGAAGAAATTCTTTAGATTCTAGGGAGCATTTGATTGGACAGAATATCTGATGAGAAGCTGAAGTAGATTGATGCCATCAAAATTATTGATCCACAGAAGTGAGAGACTGTAAATTTGAATGCTTATATTTTCTTAATGCAAATTTTGTCATTGTTTTGGAACACACTAGCTTACAGATAACAGTAAGGCTAACATATTCATACGACAAGACGAAAAACTTCAATTTTGATTTCATGGGAACTTTAAGGATATTAGATAACTTAGCATGAAAGGTAGCAAGATGTAAACACATAAAATGTCTGTTTCCTTGACTTAAAATAGCCTGTCTTATTCTAGTGGTCATGACCTTCTCGACTGTATCCATCAATAAAAACAGTGTCAAGCAGTTTAATAATTTGAACATACCTCATTCAATCAACATTCAGTTAATTGTAGTAAAAAAATATTGTAATTATTTGCTTAATTGTTAATCAAAATGTAAAAGTTAATTAAATTAAGCATACTTTTTTGTCTGATCTCAACACTTGGCCTTTTCAAGTTTTAACCCCGGGTAAAGGAATGTTTCACACTTGTAATTTAGAAGCAGAGGTTATGAAACATTGCTCCGAAAGAGGTTTAGCACTGGTTTTACAACCAAACCAAACCGCATTGTGGTGCAAAACGTGTGCAGTGTGAAACGATGTGGCGTTAGAATGTTACGACATCACCAATCGTGCGTTATATTATTGTGCTTTGGACAGTAACAGAAACACTGTCTTATAAACTGTTGTTTCAGCGTTTGAGACAACAAATGTCAAACTGTGACAGCAAATGTGGCAATTGGAGTGAAGAGATCACTTCATTCTTACATTTATAGTCCAAAAGGTCAGTGAAAAACTTGATAGTTCAGTCGGCAATACGAGGATGCGCAAATCTAGAGCCTTTAAATGACACTGACACCGCAAATATGCAAATAGGATTGTTAACCCAGGGTTTAGGGTTGTAGTGTGAAACCATGTGTCAGTTTATGAAAACCAAGATTAATTGTTAACCAGGGTAAATTATGAGCAGTGTGAAACTTGAAGCAGGATAACCCAGGATTCCTTTTACTTGAGGTTTTATAATGACAGAGGGTTAACTATTTCAAGTGTGAAAATACTGAGTTCATTACATTTATTTTCAGTATGCTCTTATGCTTCTTGGTAGAATTATGATAACGGAGACACTCAGCTGGATTCTTCAGAGCTGCTCAAGTTCATTCAGCACAATGAGACCGCCGTTCAGATGAACTCTTACGTTGAAGAGGAGAACAACCGTCTACTCAGGTGAAAACACACACAGTCACACTCACTCACAAAACCACTACACTACCGGTCAAAAGTTTGGTGTCAGTAAGGTGGTTTGGTGTTTTTATTCAGCAAGGATGGGTTAAATTGTTCAAAAGACAGTAGACATTTATAATGTTACAAAAGATTTCTATTTCAGATAAATGCTGATCTTTTGAACTTCTATTCATCGAAAGAATCTGATAATAATAAATGTTTATTGAGCCCAAATCAGAATAATAGAATGATTTCTGAAGGATCATGTGACACTGAATGGTAGTGTACAAACGGTCTAGTGTTACATATGTTGGTATTCAAGGATATAACCAAATTTGCAAGATTGGGGGGCACCAAATAGTTTAAAAGTCTGGCATTGACAATTAGTAATCAACATTAATCTAATAATGTACTGTAGGGAGGGGAAAGTGGGAATTACACCTTTAATTTCCATTCATTTCAATGATCAGCTGAAAATATCAATGTATATACGTAAAATATATGTTAAAAGTTCTCCTGATCTTTAACTTTCTTCTGTGGAAGCTGATCGAAAAACAAAATTTAGACACAATTGTTCAGTGGAATGCAAAAGAGAAGTCAGGATATTGTATCCTTTTGTCTAAATGAGGACAGACTTTACATTTTTGAGTGAACAACCCTTATCCACTAGCCACTAACAACTTCTATCCACTAGCCTACACTACAGTTATAATCATCATAATAATCTCTTTCACACAGGACTTCTTCCTGTTTCTCTGACATTAAAGGTCATGGGAGTTTATTGTGTCCATCTGGCGGTCAGGATGACCTAGAGTGGAAAAACTCTACAAACACTGATAATAACGGGCAAACATTTCACTGTCCTACTGGTTAGCTGGATAGTGCATTGGAAACACAAATAGGACTTGTGTTTTTAACTCCAAAAATGTCCTCTTGATCACATCTGAAGAAAATGTTTTGTCCTAAAAGGAATTTACAAAATGGTCCCACGTGTATCTCGCAGGAGCCTTTGTGTGGACGCTCTTATTGAGCTCTCAGATGAGAATGCCGACTGGAAACTGAGCTTTGATGAGTTCCTCAACTGCCTGAAACCAGGCTTCAACCCTCCTGAGAAGAGTAAGTCTCTTTCTTCCTTGCTTCTTTCTGCACCAGCATGTGGATTATAGAGACTTTTTTCAACCAATGCAAAAGTCAGAAATGTTGGTGTATCCAGAAAATCTGAGCAGCTACAATTTAAACCACATAGGTGAACAAAAAATGCATCACTTGCATAATGACAATGTGGGCAGTGAAGATTGTGTACAAAGCCGTGGTGCTTTTTTACTCTGAAGGTGAAGTTTAAATTCCTTCACAATAAAGGTTTTGCTTCTGTGTTAAATAACCTTCTTAAATACAAAGTTCAGTTCTACAGTTTTCCCACAATTGTAGTTGTGTGAGGCAGAAAGGGGTTTTCCGCTCTTCCACAGAATGTTCCTCAGGCTGATCGGCTCCGTATGCAGAACTAGGTGAAAGTTCAGTGGGAGGAACTGCCTTCTCTAGCATCATATGTAGCAGAGTTTACACATTCAAACTTATTGTTAACTAAAACTAAAGCTATGAATTTTTTTTTGTTAATTGCAATAAAGATGATAAGTACTACTATTGAAGTACTACTAAAATTACTACAACTAAAACTTAAATAAAAATTAATAAAAGTTAATAGAAATATAACAGGATCACAGGATATGAAAAAGGATACTATAGAACAATATAAATATCATAGAGAAGGGTATATCACATTTATAAATTATGTTGACATTGAACTTACAACATAACAGCATTCATAGTAGCACTTTTATATCATTCAAAATCAAAAGTAAATGTCCTGGCTTCAGCTTGCAATGACTGTTCAGAACTGCACACTTCAGTAATATTCATTTACCCTCGTTTCCCCTGAATGGTTGTAGTAACATAGTCATCCCACTGTAATTTCCTGTTTTGAATTTGGGAATTTGGGACAAAGGCATATGTGGTTGGAGGCACATTCATTTAATTCATGCCTTTCACACAAAATAGCTATGTTCTGAGAGATGTCACTGATTTCAAGCTAGTAAAAAAAGAATAAAGTGTTGGTAGTCAATGTCAAAGCCTTCTTTTGCTTTTTGAAAGCTTATTTTGAAATGTATTGCATATTTTTGGAGCACATATTTTGTTTCTCCGTGCATGTGGTAACATGGGTATGGTGTATGTATTACTACAGAATGTGCTCTGGAAGATGAGACCTATGAGGACGGCGCCGAGACACAGGTGGAGTGCAACCGCTGCGTCTGCGCGTGTGGAAACTGGGTCTGCACCGCCATGACTTGTGATGGTGAGTTTAAATCATCAAATACATTTTATCATCATATTTTGATAGATTAGCGGAGAGTGGGGTAAATTGTGCCACTTTACACTGCATAGTCTAGGCCAGGGTTCACCAATCTCGGTCCTGGAGGGTCCTGCAGAGTTTAGCTCCAACCAGCTCCAACACACCTGTTTGAAAGTTTCTAGTATGCCTAGTGAGACCTTGATTAGCTGGTTCAGGTGTGTTTAATTGGGGTTGGAGCTAAACTCTGCAGGACAGCGGCCCTCCAGGACTGAGATTGGTGAACCCTGGTCTAGGCAAAAGGACACTGAGATAAAAAAAATAATACACCCAAATATATTTCAGGATGTCAAGATATACATTTCAGATAGTTGAATTGTAAAATTGGCAATACAAGGCCATAGAAATATGACTTGACAAAAAAGAGGTAAAGTGACGAGAAGTTCTGAAAACTGTATTTGGTCACAATTATAAGAAGGTTTAATACGTTAAGGGACTGACACATCTTAACCCACTTTTCTCCAAAGTACTGATTTTATAATAAATGTACATTTTTATAATGACATGATAATGAGACTGACTGGCTCCATAGAGAAAAGCCCAGTTATTGACACTAATGGGGATGAGGAGATGACTGAAGAGGAGTGGACCCGCCGTGTGGCTGAACTCAACAAGCATCAGGTCAGCTGACTAACTTCATTCATAGCAAATTAATTTAAAACTGCTTCCTATATCCTTGACTGTCCAATCTAATAAAGAAAAGGCCATAAATATATTTAGATTTCATTCAATACCAAAATATATTGTCAAAAAAACGTTCAAAAGTTTGGGGTCAGTAAGGTATTTTTTTAAAAAAAATTAAAACTTTTTATTCAGTTTAAAACTGACCACCAGGCATTTATAATGTTACAGAAAATGTCCATTTTAAATAGAAGCTGTTTTTTTTACTTTCTATTTATAAAAGAATCCTGGTTTCCTGGTCTCGGTTTTCACAAAAATATTAAGCAGCACATCTGTTTTCAACATTGATAATAATCAGAAATGTTTCTTGAGCAGCAAAATCAGCATACTGGAATGATTTCCGAAGGATCATGTGACACTAAAGACTGGACTAATGATGCTGAAAATTCAGCTTTGCCATCATATGAATAAATTACATTTTAAATATATTCAAATAGAAAACAGTTGTTTTAAATTTGTAATAATATTTCACAATTTTACTGTTTTTACTTTATTTTAAGCCAAATAAATGCAGCCTTGGTGAGCATAAGATACTTCTCAGGTTAATATAAAGAATTGTCTCAGGTTACGACTGTAATCATGGTTTCATGAGAAGGGGAATAAGACACTAAGATGACACTATGGGAAACGCCCTCATGAGCCGGTGTCTGAAGCATGTGTGGTACGCCAATCTTGATTGGCTTCTGTAGTTGGGTGATGTCACGTGCGCCGGCAGGAAGGCACGCAGAAAGGACGTCATCAATTTAAATTGTCTGAAGGAAGACGTACAAGCATGCCCGGAAGAATGGCAAGGCGATGCAGTGTCTCGTTCCCTTTCTCAGGGAACCATGGTTACAGTCTTTGCCTAACCTGAGAAGTTCCCTTTCTAAGTGGAACTCTACACTGCGTCGAGAAAGATGACGCTATGGGGAACAAAATATTCGCTACGCCATACTTGCGAGAATGCCTGCCCGCTGTGCTTGTGAACCAACGAGGACGTAGCCAAGCTTACCATACACTGCACCTAGTGAACAAAAACTGAAGCAGCCTGCAATTTAGATTCACCAAGCATTACGTCAGCGACAGACAAGGAAGTGGGACGCTATGGCGGTATTGTCCTGTCCACTTTTCCTGTCTCGTCTAGCCAATTACCAAGTGTTCAAGTTAAGTGTTTACAGAGGGAGCACATAGCTAACCCATCTGCACTTCCAGCACCAGTGGGAGAATGGCGATCAGTGAGGATGTGGGATGCAAGCCCATCCTCCATACTAATCTCATGTTATAGAAGGAGCTTATTGCTACCAACTTCCTAGCACCAGGAATAATCTACAGAGAGAGGACGCAAAACAGCATGAATGCCCATCTTTCCCTCTTTCTTTAGAATATGAAGGATAATGAGAATGCCTCTAAACCTAGTTCACTAGGGGACACTAGAGGGCAGAGTGGGACGCCATAGCATGAATGCCCAATCTCTTCATTTAGGACTCTCCTCTTATGCTACCAGGGAGGCACATCAATATCGGCTTCATACTTCTAGTAATATCTGGGCAGCAGATGTTAAAGGAATAAGCAGCTTGCCATAGTCGTATCACCGACCATACTAGGAAGAGCAGCAGGTAGAAGAATGGGACGGGGTTGCGTTAAGGCCCAGTTATACAACTGAAAGCATTCTCATATCATCTCCAATGCAAAAGCCTTTGGGGACAAATAAGGGAGCAATTATAGCAATCGCTCTACCTCCTTTACAGAAACGGCGCAGAGAAGTTTGAATCTCTCTAGTGTTCAGAGGCACAACAGATAAAGGAGTGCCAACATCAGAAAAACCACATTCCTAATCTGTGTTCCATCTGCCCCTTTAAATAACAGAGGGGACACCCTCAGCAGTAACAAAGGTGGACCACGATAGTGAACACACCAACCTTAATAACGAGTGTGATTACAAGGGAAGCACACTAATCTGCCGGAGCGATAATAGCAAGCACACCGCAAATGTGTTTTTACTTAGGGTTTATCACATACTGCAGGCACACAGAAACTGAATCCCTCAGTAGAAGCAAGAGCTTGCTGATTTAAGGAGTATTTTATAGTCTCACTCTATTTCATGTACTAACTCTTAAAACAAGTAAAGTGAAGCCAAATGTGACATACATTAGTAAGTGGTTTTGTTGTGTTGACATTATTGACATAAGAATCTAAGAAGTAGCTTCTTCAAGTCACGGCAGGTTTGGCTAAGCTTGAGGGAGGAGTTAGTTTGTCATCTGACTAATATACTTCTTAAAGGGCTGTAAACTGCAGGAGGTGACCTTCCTCATAGGCTGTTACATGCCATTTTAGTTACTGCTTTTTGATTTTCGGAGTGAAATACAAGCCTTGTAACTTTTTCCCTCCATCAGGAGACTGTGGAGAAGATGAAGACCAGCACAAAGGAGGTCTAAAGCAGGACAGAGAGAGACAAGAGGAGGGAGAAGATGTGGACAAATTCCTCTCCTACTGATCACAATCAGGATTCCTGAGATTACGTACTGTTATTGGAAGAATCACAGTATTTTCAATAAATAGGTTATTACTTTTATTGCTATATGTACTGCATCTACTCTCTGGTTAATGTGTTTTACATTACGTCTGTATTTTTCTACATATTTCATTAGCTTTTCATTATTTTGTATGTTCATATGTCTTCGAGTGCTGTAAATTGTTTGATTGTGTCACTCCAAACGATGCCGAAGAGGCCCCAGCACTTTGTTATGGGGGCCCTTGTTTTATTCACTATTGTTTGATTTTATGTATTATTCTTTATACCATTTATTTGTTTGTCTGTCTACAGTTATATGTGGAAATGTTTTTTTTTATTTTATTGAGACAATGGCAATAGAAGAAGAAAGAAGAATAAGAAAGGGTTCGAGAGTGATCCTGAGAGAGCAAAACAAACACGGGTTCATCCATCAAACTGTGACTTCAGAGCTTCAAAACTAGAGATATCCCTCTGTCAGATGGTAGATAGTCATGCTAAAACAACTACAAACTAGTGAAAGCTCGCTTGACAGATAAAAATGTGACTTGAAAGAAGCTCGCTCTCTCTTTCACTCTCATCACGAAGGCAGTCATAGTCTTGAGACCTTTCGTAAAGGTGCTAATGTTAGAATTCCTCTGTTTGCTGCTTTGCTCTTATGCTTTAGATGGTAGATACACTCAAAAAACACTAGAAGCAGAGTGTGGCTCAGTAAAGTAGAGAAGGCAATATCTTTGAATTTTAATATCATTATGGGACAACAAACCCACCATGTTATTACTGGACATACATGCCTTTTCTGCGATTGCATCGAAAGTCCTTCGATTAGAGTATCAGCTCTATAGATTAGAAGAAAACTGCTGCACAAATGCATTGAGCTTGTATTTATGTTAGTTGCTAGAGGCAGTTCATGCTGAAACTCTCTCACTGTGTTCAGTCCTGCTCTGATGCTCAGTTTGAATTGATAAAAATGACCTAACAAGCCAGGTTTATAAGAAATAAAGGAGTTTAATTAAGCAGTTGAGGTGGGACTGAGTACAGGAGGAGTGATCTGAAACCAAAGCCTAATGTTTAGGATGTTTTAAATTGTTGTATGAAAACCTCCAGGTATACCACTACTCTGGACCCAGCAACTACTTTATACCTGTTACGTAAAATAACTGTCAGAATAAGGATTAGAGTCGCTATTGCCTCTGTAGTGTAGTTGCATTCCCACCGAATTGGGAGAATTTGTGTGTGTGTGTGTGTGTGTGTGTGTGTGTGTGTGTGTGTGTGTGTGTGTGTGTGTGTGTGTGTGTGTGTGTGTGTGTGTGTGTGTGTGTGTGTGTGTGTGTGTGTGTGAGAGAGAGAGTGTGTGTGTGTGTGAGAGAGAGAGTGTGTGTGTAAGCTTGTTTAATTTCCACTAAATTCCACTAACAGTACGAATCCTTTGTGGTAATTAGTGCCTTATATACAAACAGTGCGCCATGGGTGAAGTGGCTTCTTCTGTAGGTTTAAACCACCTAATATAGGACACAGTGCACAAGAATTTTCCAGTATTATGGTAGACACCTAGCAATTGCCTTTTATATGTCTGTATGATTGTTTTATTCAATGGGGCAGAATTAAAACATTTTACTGTAAAAAAAAACCCTTGTTCTGTTTCATTCATATTTACTTCTTTGATTATTATTTGATATGTACTGTGTGCTAATAATAATGTAATAATAAAAATAAAAAGTATGAACGTTTGATATCTTAAGTCTTTAAGACAAAAATTATTACTGTTTAGTGTGTGGATTTTTGATTTTATGTAACTTCAGGAGGTAATCAACTGGGAAAGAAATGCTGTCCTGTAAAAACTATTTGATTTGAAAATGAACTATTTGAATGTGGCTTTTATTTTTTCTATATTCACAAGTGACTGTAAGAAATGGTTACGTAAGAGACATATTTTTGCACAGAAGCGCCGTTCAAAAGTTTCCAGTATGTTTTTTAACATCTTTGTGTTCATCCATTTAACTTATTCCAATTCGTCATTTCTACTCTGTTTTCAGTTTATTCATCATTATTCATTTATTCAAATTGGTAAAAAATGTAATGACTGCTAGCTGTAACTTTGGCATCTCTTAAAAGTTTAAGGCATACAACATTAATTTTTAGTTGGTTGAATTTTTTAATGTGTAAACAAGCCTGAAACATGTATCCGACAATGTGTCAGAGTTAGAGACTGATATAAAGTAGTTTCAGTCATTTTGTTATGTCATTTTTATTGTTTTCTTTATTTTTTTTTAGTTTTAGTCATTTTAGTAGGATCCTTAAACTTATTTTATTTCAATTATTTGCCAAGGCAACGTTTCTAACCTAAAGGATTAGTTCACTCAAAAAAGAAAAAATTGTCATCAATTACTCGCCCTCATGTCGTTCGAAACCTAAGACTTTCATTCATCTTCGAAACACAAATTAAGACATATTAAATGAAATCTGAGAGACTTCTGTCCCTCCATTGACAGCAATGCCACTACCACTTTGTCGCTTCAAAAAGTTCATAAAGTGATCATAAAACTAATCTATAGGAATCGAGTGGTTTTATCCAAATTTTCTGAAGAGACTTGATCGCTTTATATGATGAACAGATTTATTCACATATGAACATTGATCAGTGACCATAAACAGAAGCTTATCCGAACCTGCTTGCGGAAGCTCAAACATGTTGCGTAACAAGCGAGAATGAACCTCATTGGTTCTTGCTGAAGCTCAAACGTGCTGCGTAACACGAGAATGAACCTCATTGGTTCTTGCTGAAGCTCAAACGTGCTGCGTAACACGAGAATGAATCTCATTGGTTCTTGTGGAAGTTCAAACGTGCTGCGTAACACGAGAATGAACCTCATTGGTTCTTGCTGAAGCTCAAACGTGCTGCGCAACGAAAGAATGAACCTCATTGGTTCTTGCTGAAGCTCAAACGTGCTGCGTAAAACGAGAATGAACCTCATTGGTTCTTGTGAAAGTACAAACGTGCTGCGCAACGAAAGAATGAACCTCATTGGTTCTTGTGAAAGTTCAAACGTGCTGCGCAACGAAAGAATGAACCTCATTGGTTCTTGCTGAAGCTCAAACGTGCTGCGTAAAACGAGAATGAACCTCATTGGTTCTTGTGGAAGTTCAAACGTGCTGCGCAACGAAAGAATGAACCTCACTGGTTCTTGCTGAAGCTCAAACGTGCTGCGTAACACGAGAATGAACCTCATTGGTTCTTGCTGAAGCTCAAACGTGCTGCGTAAAACGAGAATGAACCTCATTGGTTCTTGTGAAAGTTCAAACGTGCTGCGCAACGAAAGAATGAACCTCATTGGTTCTTGCTGAAGCTCAAACGTGCTGCGTAACACAAGAATGAACCTCATTGGTTCTTGCTGAAGCTCAAACGTGCTGCGTAAAACGAGAATGAACCTCATTGGTTCTTGCTGAAGCTCAAACGTGCAGCGCAACACGAGAATGAACCTCATTGGTTCTTGCTGAAGCTCAAATGTGCTGCGCAACACGAAAATTAACCTCATTGATTCTTCATATAAAGTGATCGTGCCTCTTTAGAAAATTTGGACTTGACCACTCAATTCATATGATATACTATCTCTTTATGAACTTTTTGAAGCGTCGTAGTTGCATGGACTGTCAATGGAGGGACAGAAATCTCTCAGATTTCATTAAAATATCTTCATTTGTGTTTCGAAGATGAACGAAAGTCTTCCGGCTGTGTAAATGATGACAGAATTTAAATTTTTGGGTAAACTAACCCTTTAAGTTTAAAGTTGTTCATCTAATCTTTATATTTTATGTTAGATTTCAGCTTTATTTCAATTAACACATTTTTTAAATAGGTTTTAATAGTTTTAGCTGACAAAAACAACACTAGTAATTTCTGGGGGAAACCAATTGCAAAACAGGACTTGTTTGCCAAATGCATTATGCATCCTGTACACACAGCTGTAGAATTAAATCTATTTGTTAGATGTAAACAGCCAGAGTTATGAATAGCCCCGAATAAGCAGCAGGAAAATGGATAGATGGTCAAAAAAACTGCACTGACTGCTTGCATAATAAAATCTTTGCAACAGCTGTGGTTACATAACCAGCAAGGGACCCTGAAAACTAAAGAAAACTAAAGTTTCTCAATTCAGACTGAATTTTAAAGAGAATAAAGAGTCTGTATACATAGTTCTGGAAGAGAACATAGAGTTTGTTCGAGTTGTTTGTGTAGGCTATGTTGTAAAAGAATTTACAATAGTTTTTCTCTAGCTAGTTCTAGTAGGCCTAAAGGGTTAATATACAGTCGGGCGGAGCCAAGCGAAAGTTGAGCCCCTGAACATGAATGTTAAAGAATGAACGCTTGATAAACCCTCTTTGATAACTGTAATGTGTGAATGCTGCCGTCAGGCTGAATAATTTAGGTCACACATGGATGTTCGGGGAGCCTGGACTTGGAAGTAAACTCGAAGTGTTGGAAAACAGCCTGAACCAGAAGAAGGGGGATTCTTTTTCGCTATCAGCTAAAAAAATGGAGGGTTTTGAAGGAGCCAGCAGCGCCGAGGGAGTTTTTGACCTGTCCCGATTGAATCTGAACAATCAGAGTTTGGACACGATTAGTGAGAAACGACGGAAAGACACGAGGCAACTGTATCTGTGTTACAACCGAATGACGATTCTGCCCGAATCAATCTGTTTATTCTCTAACCTGGAGTTTCTCGATATCAGTAACAACACGCTGTCGGTCATCTGCGAGGACATTACCCGACTGACCAAACTCAAAACCCTTATAGCCAAGAATAATCGTTTGACTGAATTTTCCCTACCAAAAGAGTTTGGCTCTCTGCAGCTGGAAGTGTTGAATTTTAGTGGAAACAGGTTTGAGGAGGTGCCGAGCCAGTGTCTGCAGCTTCTGAGGCTACAGTCACTGTCACTGGGAGGAAACAGACTGAAGAGCATCCCAGCAGAGATAGAGAGTCTGACCAGGTAATACAGAAACTCCTGACTGCACCTTGACTGTCTCAAAACATCGTGAGAACTAGGGTTGGAGGATTGCCATACTTTTACGCTTGTAACTGTTTACTCGGTGTAATTAAAGTCCCGTGATTAAATAACCTCCTTTCTTTTTTGGCTACAACTAATTAACACACTCAATTCCCGTGATCAGTATGTCCTAATATGTTGGATGAAATAATCAAACTCATTTTGGAAATTATATAATTATTTTAATGTAATGTATATTAATAATTTTACTACATTTAGGCCATGTCCCTGAGTGTTTTTATTATTATTATTATTATTATTATTATGCTGTATTACATTAACATAAAATGAAAAGAAAAGAGAATGGGGGAAAAAAACTGAAATAACAATAATGACACCTCAAACAGTAAGAAAATGTGTTAAGAATCATGTTGTTCTTATTGTTTGGCAATGAGTTTAAGAGATTTTACAATAAGGGGGATCTCAGTGATGAAGACATCAGATCTAGGCAAAGTATTGAGAAATGTGTTTTTGTAAATACAAAATTTACAATGCAACACAAAGAAATTAACAACATGATCAATAGCATAGGCACTCCTAGAAAAACAAAGAAATATATCTTTCAATGAAAAGTTTAAATCATATTTTATAAAAGTAGAAATATTACAATTTAAGTTATCCCAAAGAGATTAAACCTGATTGCAATAGTAGAATAAATGAAGCAAAGTTTTTTCCTCAACTTTCCAAAATACACACATGTTAGAAAGATCAACAAAGGTATAATCTGGGAGTTGGTTGAATCTTGAAGTGTGCCATGTCCCTGAGTGCTAAGTTTTAATTGTCCCGTAATGACGTCACAGTCCAGGAAGTGACATCATTTTAGGTGGGAAAACAACCATAAATGCCAGTAAGTGTAGAAATGGAAGTTGCCAATAGGGAATAAAAGACTTTTGCATGTATGGTCCAGATGGACTTATGAAAGTCAGCACAGTTATGATTGCACAACAGCATGGATTTAAAGAGGTAGAGGTACGTGAAGCCGGATATGAAGTCAGAATAAGTTACCCAACCCATCTAAAAGTATGACTAATTCATCTTTTGAAATAATATGACTTGCAATCAGTTATCTACGTTAACGCAGATCATTTATTGACAGTACCCTCATATTAAACCAGAACTCCTCTTTCATGGACTTTCATGGATTCTGGATTCTGGATGTTTGTCCAGTTCTAATATGCTTTCTGTGCTGGACCAATATGAAGTTCAAGAAAACAAAACAGCAGAACAATGTGGAATTGGCATGTCACAATGATATTACATACACTGTGCTTCATTTTCATTAGTAAATAAGGAATTTAGCATGCTGTTCTTCACTACTGTTGCAGAGTACATCATTATGTCTTGGCTGATGCAACTTTAGAAGTGTAATCAAAAAGAATGTCAGGCTGCCCTTTTTTCCTGTTTTATAGCTTGTGATCAGAACAAAGTGCAACATGTACAAAAAAGAGGTCATGTTGACGATTATATTGCCCTGTCCCTTCAGCTTCTTTAGAGTGTTCCCGAGCTCTTTTACAGTAATTCTGTCACAGTGCCAATTGAACTCAGTTTGGTGTCATGAACAAAAGGGTCCCCCCATTAAATGGGTTCGCTCTAGGACCCAGGGGACAGCCGTGTGTAAGTGTAGCTTGTATGCTGTCAGTTCTCTGCTACAGTGCTTTAGCACTACCGTAGCTTGCTGTATTGTACAACATGTGATCTAATTCTGGGTATATAAAAAGTTTATTGTTTCACATTGTATTGTTTGCATTTTCTTACCAAATGATCACAGGCAATAAGAGATTTAATAAGCTAGCTGACTAACGGTATGCTAAGCTATATGCTGAGAAGAAAAAAAAAAGAGAAATATTTAATTTCATTTGAAGAAATATTTCATCATTATTATTATTACGTAACAAAATTTAAAAGGCATTTATAGTCATATTTATATAGTTAAGGCAACATATATCGTCATCAAGTCAAATTTGTAGGTTTTCTAATCAGGCAATAAATAGATAGAGTAAACATTAAAATGCCCTTTAGCCCATATGTGTGACAGAGCTCATTTGCTAAACCTCGGAAGTAAAAAGTCTTGGCCTATTCTATTTTTTTTTTAAAGATCCTATTAAATATATATATATTTTTCATACAAAAATTTATGTTTTCAAAGAAATGTTAATTAAATTCCTGTTAAAGAACTACATTACTTATAATGCTGATTATAGATCCTCTGATCTACTTAGAAGCCACTGTTACCATGTAAATGAGAACCACAGTAATGTATGTATATATATATATATATATATATATATATATATATATATATATATATATATATATATATATATATATCTATCAAACTGCAGTTTGTAATATTGTGATTCATTTTGGACCTGGTTCAAGGCTCAGAAATGTTTACTGAAGAATTTTCTCTATTGATAAAGTGATTGGGAAAGTAGGACACTGTTGCACTCTTTCACAAGTTAGCTGATGCATTTCTCTGCCTAATGTTTGTTTACCAAAATACCAGCTTACTTATCCTGTCAAGTTCATTCTGAACCTTATCGTTGTTGTCTTTATTAGTCACGTGCATATTAATAAACACCTTTCGCAATGTCAAGCTCCCAGAACGTGACTCACAGTCTACCAGGTTGATGATTACGGTACGTTATTAACTGATATGGCAAACGGTAGACAAACATCATAGTCTGCCTGTAGTCGGCAGCTGTTGCAAAGGAAACATTATAGCACACTAATACATAAATCATAATATTTCGCAATATGCTAGTTTTATTCTAGTTCTCTCAGGAGTAGAGCTGCAGGCCGCAGGATCAGTTTGCCATGTGGTCTCAGTAGATCTGAGCTGGAGCCGTGACCGTGAGTCTGCTGAGGCCGACTTGGCTGCGAGCCATCCCGTCATAAAGAGACGTGCCCTGTTGTCCCACATTACACACAGAGTTGGTCCTTTTCGAGAGATCTGGGCCTCTTTTTTTCTTTACCATCTCTGCCTGCTGTGGTAATTATAGAGACTAAGCCGAGATGGGTAGGCGAAGGGAATAAAGAAATGAATGCCTCTCTTTTGGGAGGAAGACAAATGGAGAAAGTGGCAAGTAGGGTAAAATGGTAGATCATCTCTCACTCGCTCCTTGTTTCTCTGCCTCATTTTTGTCCCCGGTCCTTTTCTCCAGGGGGTTTGAACTAAATGAACTGGCTCTGCGATGAATCACAACATTACAAACTTTTGTTTTAGGCAAAGCAGACCAAGGTACAAGACTATTTACCTATTTACTTAAAGGGATATTTTGAAGAATGTCGGTAAACAGTTGATGTTCCATAATTCCATAGAAAAAATACTATGAAAGTCAATGGGACCCATCTACTGTTTGGTTACCGACATTCTTCAAAATATCTTTTGTGTTCAGCAGAAGAAATTCATACAGGTTTGGCTTGAGGGTGAGTAAATGATGACAGAATTTTCATTTTTGGGTCAACTATCCCAACTAGTCATCCCATGAAGCACCGGACGTGTGTTTGTGACGCAACAAAAGGGATGTTTGCTGAATATATATCTTAGTTATCATGAAGCATCGATCTGGATTGACTGAAAAACAGCAGAAGTTAGGGTGATTTCCTCATAACCAATCTCTGCTGTGATCTATTTTTTTAAACCTTTTTGCACGTCTGCATTTGCTCAGTGGAAGACTTCCTGTTTATTTTTAATGTACTTTAATGTATTGGTTTTTAACCAGGGAGTCAGGTCCCACTAGCTAAAGGAACATTAAATAAAGATTAAACTGACATCATATTTTTGAGTTATTTTTATTACAACAGAAATACCAGAGGTACATAAATAGTTTAGATAGGAGAGCATTCAAATATGTTTCAGACAAAGGAAGGCCTTGGAGTCTAAAAGGTTGCAAAGCACAGCTTTAATGTGCATACACTTGATTTTCTAGTACTGATAAAACAAAAGAATGGATACATGCTATTCAACTGGATGAAAACACATTTTATGCTTTCAGATGCTCATTTTAGTGTTTCAGAGTATGTCTTTTTCACTAGCATGACTTTATTTTCCCATAATAGATTCCAATAACATACTGCCATGCACAACTATGTTAGTCATTTTGTCACCATTTTGTTGTCTATGTTTGCTTCATAACCCTTCTTTCTCTCTTTAGCTTAGAGCTGTTGTATCTGGGTGGTAACCAGATCTCCTCCATCCCCGCTGAACTAGCTAACTTGCCCTTCCTCAGTTACCTAGTTCTGTGTGATAATCGCATCCAGAGCGTCCCACCTACACTCAACAGGTAAGTCTTAGATGTGCAGTGCAAATACTTGCTAATAAAGTGTGCAGTTAAAAAAGAAAAACATATTTTATACATCATAAAGAAAACAATTATTTGTATAATCAAAAAAATAATAATTATAATCATTATTATTCTAATTGTACATTCTTCCATTATATAGTTGTATATTACTTATGATACACACACTGGCCACTTTATTAGGTACACCATGCTAGGATCCGTCTATCAGCGGATATTTTAGGGATCTGGTGCATGCTTTCAAATGCTCTCGTGTGTATCTATTTACAACATGTCTATTTACAAAAGGATATTAAAAATGTTTTTGCCTGTCCTGCTTTGTCTTTCACTCCCACAGGCTCCATTCCCTGCGCTCTCTTAGTCTGCATAATAACTTGCTGACGTATCTTCCGAGAGAGATCCTGAGCCTGGTACAGCTTCAGGAGCTCAGTCTGCGGGGCAATCCCTTGGTGGTACGCTTCATCAAAGACATGACGTATGACCCCCCGTCCCTGCTGGAGCTGGCTGGCCGCACCGTCAAAAGCAGGAACCTTCTGTACTCGCCTAAAGACCTCCCGAGCCATCTAGTCAACTACCTAGACATGGCCAGCAAGTGCCCCAACCCCAAGTGTGCAGGTGGGAGAAGAAAGATGATATAAAGACAAGTTTATATAGATATACGCTAGAAGTATCTAGAGAGTTCAGAATCAATGAAAGTCCTTTATATAGACGAATGTGCTCTCATTTAAAGGGTTAGTTCACCCAAAAATGGAAATTCTGTCATCATTTACTCATGTCATTCCAAAGCTGTATGACTTTTGTTTTGTTTTGGAACACAAATCAAGTTGTTTTATATTCTCTCATCATTTTTGTCCATCCATCAAAATCCACGCATCTAAAATTTCCAAGCTTCAAAAAATTCATAAAGAATTCATATGAATCGAGCACAGCCAAGTCTTCTGAAATGACACAATTTCTTTATATGGTGAATAGATTTAATTTAGGCTTCTATTCATATATAGAGCACATCAAATATGGTAAACAGAAGCTCAAATGTGTGTGCTTAGTCATGCTTAAACTGCTGGAGTGATATGGGTTAAGTTAACAATGTTTTTATGAACAAGTTTTGGTGGAATGGACTTTTGTTTCTCTCTCAGGTTTCAATGAAGCAAAACCATTGTTTTTTCTTTAGATTTTGGGCTATTTTGCTTCCACGACTTCTTTCAGACTAATGGAAAGAAAACATCCAAAATACACATTTAAATGTTTATTTAATTATACTGTATCTATTAAATCTGTAGATTTCCATTACAATACATACTGTACTGTATCTTTAAATGCTGTTTTTTCACTTTACACCAAACTTTAGTTTATTCCTATCTGATATATGTAACATTTTATTCCTAAAAGTATGTTTTTTTGTTGTTTTTTTGGCTGTTGACAATATTTTCTGATGAAAAGTGATAAAAAATAGATATCAAAAACCTCTGTAAAACATCTGTAAACACTAATTTGTCAAACATTGTTCAACCTAGCTTTATCCAATGTTCATATTTCTGTTCTCCCATTATAAAGCTTGGTAGAGCCAGGATATTTTTTAAATAACTCAGATTGTGTTTGGCTGAAAGAAGAAAGTCATAAACACCATTATTGGATAATTTTTTTTTATTTTGGGGTGAACTAACCCTTTAAAAGTACCTACCCTTGTGTTTCGAAGATGAACGTAAGTCCGATGGGTTCGGAATGACATGAGAATAATTGATGACAGAACGAACTTTTTATTCAATGTCAGATTTTCTAACCACAATATATCTCACCACCTCATTCCCAGGCGTTTACTTCGACTCGTGCGTTCGTCACATTAAGTTTGTGGATTTCTGCGGGAAGTATCGCCTGCCCTTGATGCACTACCTGTGCTCCCCAGAATGCACCTCTCCCTGCAGCTCCAACCCTCAGAGTGACGCCGACTCGGACGATGACAACAGCGTTCCCGCCGACCGCCTTCAAAGAGTTCTGCTGGGATAACCTCGCTCAACCCGCACACGTCTCTTTCTCTCTGGCTTACAGTGTTATCAGCAAGAACATTGAACTTTATAGCCAGCTGGCCTGAAACCCTCTCAGCTGAAGCCAAATCTTTTTGCCAAGGGATTGAGCAAGTGGGATCCCGCTGCATTGTGGGAAAGACATCTGCAGATAGCTTCTCTTACAAAGGTCTTGCCTTGCAAAGGCAAAATCAAAAAACACTGGTGGTTCAGAGTAGTTGTTTTCTAAATTGTTATAATAACTGAGTTGCCTTGGTCATCAATCTGTTTAGCTCTTGCACTTTTGTAATATATAGAGGACGCAGTATAGGTACACTCATGTCTTTTGCTTGATAATAGGTTGCTTCGTCTCTCACAGGAGAGTGATAACTCCGATTTTCACATTACGCACAAACATTTACTGTGAATTAAGAAAAACTAAGCTTTGAGAATACTTGCTTTTTGAGAGGTTTAGAAATATTTGACTGTTTTCTTCTTGTTTGTAATGGTGGCCTATCATAATGACCTACAGACCTCACTGTGAAACAGTGCTACACATCTTCACCAACATGTGCTAACATGTCTGCATCTTGTTTAAGCTTTCACGTTCGCATTGAATATGCTGACACCCTGTGGTTGCATTAAAAAAAAACTGGGGCAACGTTTGAAATCTTGAGATAAACGGTGACAAAGGTCACCAGTCGCTTTGTTTTGAAGGTTAATTCTTCATGTAGACCACTTTTCCAACAATAGGAAATATGTGATATTGTTACAGAGCCAATGGACAAAATCGTGAAGTGTTTCTGGTATTTCTTTTTAAACAGAACTTTAACACTTTCTGTTTGTACGCTCACTTTTCTTTAGTTCCTTCACGTGTCTTACACTCTTAGGCTTAACCAATACTGACTAATGCAAATACTTCATGCAATCATTATTTCAGAGTTTTAAAATTTATATCTAAGGCTTTTATACTAAATAATCTTTTATGATATTTTCTTTATATCATTGACAAGATAGAATGTATTTTATTTAAGATGATGAAGGTCGATTTGGATTGCGTTCACTCCTCTAATGGTTTATAAACATGTATTTGCACTTCTTACATAGAGTACTATAATAAAAAATATTAATTTGTGTATTGGTCACTTTTTTTCAAATGAATATTCCATGTTCTTCTGAAATAAAGCCGGAGCTTTAGAAACATTTCTACAGTCCTATTAAGTACAAATCTCTGTGATGTGCTTTTGAGTGATGCTCAAACTGTTATATATGTAAATATTACAAGCTCAAAAAAGATTTTCTGTAATTAGAACTAGCTTTGTAAAGCAATACATTTACTGGAGAAGTGGTAAATGGCATAGAAAGCAAGGGAACTTTTTTGTATAGTGTTGTATAAAGTATCCAGTGGTCATACTAAAGTTTTAATTAGGTTCATAGTTTATGATCTTTGACATCACACATGTACAAAAATAAAGAAATATATATGGTTATACTATATTTTACAGTGTCATTGTTACACATGTTACATGTAGTTACTGTAGTAATAATTATAAATTATGCATAATTACATGCAACTAAATCTAACCCTATATTAAGTACATGTAGTTTATTATTACACAGTAGCCTACTTAAATGCATAAACGCTGTGACACAGACATCTTAAAATAAAGTGTGTGTTTATATATATATATATATATATATATATATATATATATACATATATATATATATTTCTGAACTTGTGTCACTTAACACTCCTACATGTCGCCGGAAGTCACCAGCCCTCCATTGAAAATGAATGGGATTATGCTGCTTTGTTGTTAAGTGTCGCTGGCAGTGTGAACAGGGTTTTCTGTCAAGTGTGGGTCAAGAATTTTGAGAACTCATGCATAGAGAGCTTTGAAGAGCTCTATTTAATAAAAATAAAAAACACAACTTAAACCAAACCTCCTCAATGGGGGGACAGAAGGGGGCCGTGACAAGGGGGCGGGGCCAAGACTGAAGACTGACAGAAAGGACATTGCACACAGAAACAAAATGTGTAACAGGCACATGGCAAACAAACATGACTGAAGCCATGTGCTCATACAAACACAAGACAAGAACAGAACAAAAATGAGACAGGAAGGATCCAGACACAATGCCGCGAACACTCCACATGAGTGCACGGCCCAGAGAACGTGCTTCTCAGATTTGTGATTTGCGAACTGAATCACTCATACCTCTTTGGGAACTGGTTTGACAGATTTAATTTAAGGAACCAAACTGATCGATTTTAACCGAATGTGTTAGCATTTTTCTCTCAAACTAAAATGGAAGAATTAATAATTGCAATATGGCCACAATTAAAACGAGGTAAATTGATAAAACTTGCCATGCATTAATAAGTTGTGGGAACTAATTCTTAATTCATTGCCTTGATACCTCCTTTTTTTTCTTGCGCATGTCATTTGGGGGTCCGTACATGCATCATTCTCCAATCTCATTAATTAATTTAAATTGTTATGGTGATCATGCGAACCTGTTGCTCCTGACTAACATTTTTGTAAATGCTATGAAGCCTGCACTTTTCTGAACATATTCAGTGTGATTACATGTCTTTAACGCTTCTCTAACCTCTATCTTCTGTGGAAAAAAAATGAAACCTGGTGCATTCAAGGTATAATTGAAATTTAAATGTGTTTAAATTGGCAAGATTGATTCCCCTCAGAATCCATTAGCCAGACACTTGTCAGTTCAGACGGTCAGAGAGAGATTCAGCGTTTGGCCAGTGAACATACACTGAGTTCCTGCATTTGCATATGAAAACCCTCATCACTGGTACTGAATACAGAGGGACTTTCTTTTCAAGTTTTACTCTATACAGGACACTCTTTCTTTGGAGGAGAAAGACCTGGTAACAAATTGATGCCACTCTTTTTTTCCACTTCATTCTGCCTTGCTTTCACTCTCTGTGAGGATTGTCTGATCCTTGATGGGTTTTGAGGGACAGATGTGTTGTTATTTGTCTTGCAGTTTGTTTGACCATTTCTTAAACACTTGTTAGGAGCTCAAAGCCCCATGGCACCCTACTAACAGCACACTGAAGTGTCTCTCCTCACTTCAGTGCACCTCAATATTGTCACGTACTGCTCAGAGACAAGGTTGAGGATCCAAATGCAGTTTTATTGAAAGGGTAATCCACAATCGTATAGTCAAAAACAGGCAAGAGGTATGAGCGCAGTAAATCGGTCCAATCAAACAAACAAATCCAGAGGGTGAGACAGGAATGAGAAAACCAGGACACAGGCAGATATCAAAAACCAGGAACATGGAAAACAGTGGAAATGCTCAGAAATACAGTATTACACATACAACTAACAAGACTTCGCAGAGACTAACAGAATGAACCAGGCTTTTATAGTGTGAGCTAAACAGGATAATGAGACACGGGTGAATGTGATAATGTATGATGGTCTGGGCAAAGGATTATGGGGAATGGAGTTTGCGGATGTGAGGTGATTGTCCAGGTTGGACTGCTCTCTGATGGTTATCCCGGGCACGCTCACTGGTGATCGTTACAAATATATAGTATTGTGAATGCTGAGATGTCGCTTTCTCCATAGATTGCACATTTGCTTAATGCTGAAACTTCTTTTCACATCTTTTATCTCTCCTCCGTAATTTGGCACCTTGAGAGCAAATGATTCATATTCATACTGGAGTTCAGAAAAGCCTCTATATGTCTTGTATCAAGTTTAGTGAACAAAAGATCTCTTAGCTCATAATTATACTGTACATGAAATGTTTATTGACTCACTGGCTAGAATAGAGATTCCCAAACCTTTTTGTTTGATCAATCTTGAGACCAACCAAAAGTTTTAGAGTTTTGCATCTGTTCTATTACGTTTATTTATTTATTTATTTTCCCTTGTCATAGAACCAAACTTCATTACATTATAATAATACATATGATTTTGTATGTATGATTTTGTGCAATCTGCTTATGCCGCATTAATAGTTATGTTTAGGGGTGGACTTTCATGCTTTTTTCTAAAAATGCTACATTTTCATGAAACATTTAAAAAAAAAAGGTAAACTACCTACCTTTTCCTCAGATTGAGTTCATATCTCGTAATTCAGACTTTTTCCCCCTGACTTCTGAGTTTATGTATATATCTTTTAAAGGTGCAGTAAACAATTTCTGAGAAACACTGTTGTTATTTGAAATCAATCCAAACAAACACACCCATTCATTCATTGCTCCGCCCCTAAAATGCATGAATGAACATGCAATACAAGAGGGGATGTCTCTTCATCAAAGCTGAAGCGAAGCAAAATAATGCTGCAGTGCACAGATGACAAACGAATGACAAGGAAGAACAAAAAATTCACAGAGTACATAAGAGTATATAAAAGCAAGAGTTTGTTGTTAGTCGCCAGCTCCAGACAAACAATAGCTATGGTTCCATCCAAAGTTGTGAATTTAACTTATGCACAAAAACTGGAATATTGCATACAAATTTCAGAATAAAGCACCATTTCAATCCCATGTGTTCAAGAGAACAAATTTATCACATCCTGTGAAATTGGCATAAAATATCTGTAATAAAAATTTAAGTTGCTGCAATCGGGGAAGCCACTGTGGCTCTGTTTTCCCCCATCATACATGTTGTGCATCTCAGAGCGCGTAGAAGATACACAATAATGTTATCTTGCATTTGGGTGCCTGGTGTTTGGGAACGCAATCGATTCTGGGAGGGAATTAAACCAAATCATTTTGATGACAGACTTTGGTTCAGGCATTTCAGAATGAACAAACATCTGAGATGCTTTGCAATGAAACTAGTCCACTGCTTTGGCCAGTTATCCAATCACATCCACTGTTGAGGGAAAGCCACGTTAATTTTTTTGCTGCACATCGAGGGATTTATTTAGTAAATGTGTTTCCATCATGATTTATTCACATTTCTTATGAGCTAAAAAATGCATCTTAGTGTTTCCATCCAGACTTTTTTATGCGATATCCCAAAATGCGCTAATAGCTACACTCAAAACTATACTGTTATATTGCTAACATAACAACAACAGCAAATCTTGGTACTGTGAAACATAGCAAAACAAATGTTACTCACATGGAACAACGTATACTCTGCATCCGTTTTCAAGCCTTCCCACCTAGATCTTTCCAGCGCTGGAAAGCTTTTCTAATATATTAACACGGGTCCTAAAGCTCTGGGCTGATCCCTTCTTTTTCCAGTGATATTCCTTTGAGCTTTTCTCTTTTGTAATTTCTCTCAGCGTCTGTCTTTCTTCAAATCTCCCTCTTGCTCACTCTCTCTCCTCCCCTATCATGAGTGGACACGCCCCCTACTGCTGATTGGCTACAGGTGTGTTGTGCTGCCTGGTCTGATCCACTTTCAACAGCGTTTCTTAAACACCTTTAAGGGGCGACCAATTTTGTGGACAAAAGGATTTATCTGTGGTTCATATTTAAAAATGAGTGCATTCTGCATTCTGTGAATGGTCGCCTGTGTTGCTTTTATTTTTTTTTTTTCCTTGGACAATTTTAGTTTGAAATGTCCCTTTAAAGCATGACACTCTGCAATCAATTTAATTTACTGTTTACAAAATCGATCTGAGTATTCTCTGTCAGAGTTCTGAGGGCAGTAATAAAAGGCTTGATTAAAGGTCAAAGGTGTATAACAAAAAAAAAAAAAAAAACTATAAATAATGAAACGTTCAGTGAGGTTTGTAATACATACACCGTACACGACACATTTGAACACTGTGCAGCTACCTGACCACAGGAATGTGCAAAAAGACAGCTGTGTGGGCGTCTGAGGTCTTCACATCATGAGGGATATTTCTAAGGAAACATAAACGAAACCCTAACTCTATAATTAAAAAATCCAGAACTTTTTCCTCATACCAGTTCATACTTAAAAAAAAAATTCTTGTGAAACTGAAAATGTGTGTGGCTAATTTAAAACCCAAATACATAGACATATCTGTGTAAAGTCAGTTAAGCAATGGCTGGGGATGAGCAGCGTGGGGGTGTGTGTGTGTGTGTGTGTGTCCGTATAGCTGCAATTACTTGCAACATGAGACGCATGAAAGACACCAGGATGAAATTGAAGCATTCACATTTAAATGGTTGTAAGTTGAGAGCTGTGAACAAAGTTTAGCGTTGTACAATGTCCTGCACTCACTCTACAGAGACAGTCCTGTTGTCGAGTACACATGACAGAACCTTATTCTGGAATAACAGTCTTTATGCATGTCTGGAATATGACCCACATTCACACAGCAGCATATGAGCATCAGTAAACCTGTCATTTTGGGCAGGACTACCTGCCACAGGAGGTGAGTAATAACTGTGCCATGACTAGAGTGGGTGGATGGAATGAGGAATTGTGTTCTTAGGATTATTCTGTGGTTTTTTCCATTACAAACGGACCTTTTATGACTTCCCAAGGTGAGTGTTGTCCTCATGGTGTACAGTCACCAGTGATTTCGGTCTATACAAGTCATAACTTGAAATCAAGCTCGGCCATAAAGATAGTGTTGTTTAATGACTTTTGGCCGTCAAGAGGAATCATTACTCTATAATATAAAATGTAACCTTCATCGTGGAGATATCAATCATAGACTGCAATTAGGTCAATGTGGATCACTTTGTAGTTTTATGGCTTTACACATTTCTCCAAAAAAAACAACAACAGTTAGGAATGCACATAAAACATTCACTACTAGGCTTAAGAGATATAACCGGTTTAGATGGAAAGATCTCAAACTGTCAAGCTGAAGACGTTACTGTTGCTTCTTCCATTAATAGACATGTTTCTTGAAAATGAATTCAAGTGGGAGATTCCCCAGAGGTTGATGTATGTATGCAATTTCCCACGAACCACCTAGTCGGGTCTAAAATAAAAAAAACGCTTATAATACGAATTTAATAGGAAAGCAGTATAAGACAAAAATGTCTTGGAAGAAGAATTGATGTATTGGTTTAATTTTATTCATTTTGAACAAAAAAGCTTGAGTCACCGCCAGCATTTTTGATAATTTTCACAAAAGTTGCATGGCTCCCATAATATTCTGTTGTATCAAAAGAAGGAACAGAGCCCCTTGTTTTAAATATATATATATATATATATTTTTTAATTCTAGCTTCATGTAAGATTCATAAAAAAGCAACATTTTGAACAAAAAGCTGAGAAAATAGCGCCCCCCAACCCAAACCAACCCCCCCATTCTCTAGAAAGAATGGATTCTGGCCTGTATGCAGCTTTGGAAGGCAAGGTTTTGCTAAAAGTGTGCACCCATCGTTGCCCATATGCCATTGTCATTGGGCCTTTTAGTTGTACACCATCTCCTCTTTCCCTACTAGCAGAAAGCCATCTACTGTTGCCTCGTGTGGATGAAAAATTTAGCAGCTCTTTGCAACATGAGCCTGGAAGCATTGCATCTGTGCTGAGGTTACCCAGGTTCAGACTCACAGCACTGATCTTCATTCAGGGGAACGAATTTACCAGCCCTAAAAACCATTAATCTCTAAACCATTAAATATCTGATGCCGACCTACACAAATTCTGCCCAAATATTTGCACAATTTAAACACATACTTTTCAGACAGTATACACACCTCACCCATTTGTACTTTTTTTAGTTGTAACTTGTATTGTAAATGAGTTTATTGTTTTTAATTTAAACACTGGGCCTAATTTGACTAAACGTTTACCCCCGGTATCACAGTCAAGGCTTAAGATAGTCCCAGACTAAAATGCATGCTTGAGCTGTTTTATCGGAAAGCAACTTGCACTGGCATATCTTAAAATATCTCAGTGTCATTGTTTTGTCTCAAGATGCACATCAGTCATGTTTTTTTAATTTTTTTATTTCTAAGGCACGGTTATAAAAGATACTTAAATGTCCAAATTAAACTAAGGCCTAATCCTAGCTTAATCTAAGCCCTGTCTGTGAAACCGGGCCTTAACGTTTCAACCTTTTTTTTCTGACGTCAGTGTATGAAATTGACCGAGCCCGACAGCGACATCTGCTGTTGAAAATCATAACTGACGCTGGCCACGTAAAAGTGCTACATTTGATGAATAATAACATATTATTAACATATTTAAATATTTAATAAAAACGATACATAATAGACAATTTGCAATTATTGCAAGAAGGCAACAGTGGGTCATGCTCATGGAATACAATACCAATGCTAAAACAGTATTATTGTAGCTAGCCCATACAATTAGACTAAATAAACAAAGTCTGTTTGTCGTTCCTTTTCAAGGAATAACTAAAACAGCATGACTAGACTCACACAGCAAGAGCCCATGAAATGTTAATAACCCCTTATGGCTCACAGCAAGTTTCTATCCTCTGCGTAATTATTTGCGCGCTTGGAGCGAGATGACATCATCGACTCACCGAACCCACAACTCAGACTGCTATCTTAACACGCATGCGCACACTACTGCGTAATGGAGCAGCAGGTGTGATAAACATCAGTGTATTTCTTTCCAATGTGGTTTTATGATATATTTTTTTGTTTTTATAATGACTCCCATGCCGTACAGAATCAATCCACCCTATCCCACTCCACCCTGTCCCACGAGACCTCTCTCAGAGCTAAGTCAACTAACACGTTACACAAATAATTCATTAGGCGTACTATCCTACAGTGGTTTCAACTATTTTTTGCATTGGACCTAAAGTGGCGAGTGTAATAAACAAAAATGCATTTTTCAAACATTAAATTGCCTTTTCAACCTTTTTTTTTTTTTTAAATAAAAAAATGGTAACATAATCAAATATATTATGATTTAAAATGAATTAATCGACCTGGAATCTTTAGGGTATACCAGCCTACCATATCCACTTTTTACAGTCCAAATGAACCTCTCTTCGTCTCTCTCTCTCTCTCTCTCCCTCCCTTTCTCAGCCACCTCCTCTTTCTCTGTCTGACTCAGTCCTCTGCACTCACTTCAGTGTTTCAGGAGTTTATGCAGTGTCTGCTGTTCATCATATATGCACAGACAATTAAAACTCGATATCTACAGACTGAGCCTTTGGATCACCTGTGGTTACTTTTGCTGCTGTGATGTGATGTCGCTTGTTAAATGGGACGTTTTGTATCGGATTGCTCAGGATCATGTGGGGACATCAGGACATGGATCACAGGTTTGCTCAATCTATTTTCATAAGGCAATTTCATGTTGCAAATGTTGTGCTACGCAGAACAGTATAGCTACCTGAAATTAAATGGAAACAGTATGGCAATTCTTCACAAAATGTGGTATAATGCAACGACATATAAAACATTTGTATTATTGTTGCTTTATATAGGCTAATAATAAATTCTTTACATCTATGAATTTTATTGTTACTTATTAATTTGATTATTTTTAATAATATTTTTTACAATTAATTTAATCGGCTACAAAAGTAAATTTAAGTTTGCTTCTAAAACGAAAGTCAGTTCATTCCATTTTATTCCATCTTTACGTTCATTTGTCGGATTATTGGCGTCTCTCAGTGGGCGTTGAGTCGGCGGGGGTAAACCAATAATAACTGGCATTCTTACTTGATCGGCTTATTAAATTGCTAAACGGATTAAGACAGAGTGAGGGGTATGATTGTTCATATATGATCCCCAAACACACTAGCTGCGCTTTTCTGTAGTCGTCAATGTCTCATTCACTTCTCTGAAGTCTGCTTGCTTTATGCCAAACCATGAGACAAAAGTCCTAGACCTGCTGTGATGAATAAATAAAGGCTTAGGAAATTTTGTAATCAATCTTTTAAAGAGACCCAGTGAAAAATAAGTACCAAAATATATTTGAAATACATTTATTTTATGCTACACTACAGATGCATTTACATATATTTATGTACTTAATCTAAATACATTGCAATTGTACTTTTGAGTCTGCTAAATTGAACTAATTTTGCACTTTAGTTATCTTGAAATAGTGCTGAGGTCCAACTAAAGATATACTGAAGTATATTTGATTGTGCTAAAATGGAACTATTGCAAGTTTACTTTAGGTACACTTTAAATATATTGTATTTAAACACTGATATTAAACATATTGTCCTCACTAATCGTGACATTAAAACACATTTTAGGCTTAATATTAAGAAATGTGCATTGTGCAATAAAAAAGTGTTCCGAATATAGTTTAAAAATAATATTTATATCAGTAAGTCTCAAGTAAGCGATATGGTAATGCATTTCTATTATAAGTAAAATAAATGTATTTTAAATAAATTTTTCGTATAGGTCACTAGGGAATATTGAATACATGTTTCCGCGTTCATGAGCGATAAGTCTATTTCAAATGAGAATAGAGCGGACACACCCCTAGAGAGTTTTGTCATGTGTTTTGATTGAAACAGAGCTCACATGAACTCCATGTGCTGGTTAAGATGCTCTTAAAGGGATGGTTCAGAGTAATTTCAACCTAGGGTCCTTTGCAACATGACTTTGAGCCAAACACCAGACAAAATTACCAGGGTAATTTACAATATACAACCTTGGATCCATTAGCGCCTGCACTAAGCCATTCGGCTGATATCTCTAAATAAGCTCTAACTTTAATAATGTTCGACCAAGAGAAAAAAAGGCTTCTGGGGGGGGGTGTTTGGCTTGAGGTCATGGTGCAAAGGACCCTAGGTTGAAATTACTCCGAACCATCCCTTTAACTTTCCAGTCATGGGCTGGTCAACATATAGTAGTTGGTCAGGCCTGCTCTGTCTTTACACCATCTCCCCATTGCATATTGAAGAGTGAAAAATGGTCGGAAATGCCTCTCTGCGCCGGTCGTGCCTGCAGGAAACTGTAAACTACAGATCTATATTGGGACAGATGACAATACAACTTTAGGAAGGAACTACAGGAATTTCCACACCGCCCTGAAAAGAGATGTGTCATGAATCTAATGCTAAAATACGTGCGTGTTTAAACTCATCTAACGTTAAAAAAAAGACTGGATTTATATGTGTTTAAACACTTTTCTGGCTGGCGTCTTCCCAGAAGGAATTAAAGTTTTATAAAGTCAGCTGACTTTATAATGCACTGCCTTTCCAAAGTCATCGACACATAAAACAAAGTTTTAGCCCAAAAGATTTAATTTTTGTAACTCTAAAATGCCTGAAATAATACTGGCTTTGATTATCCTAATCACCTAAAGACAGAAACTAAAGTGCAGGAAACTGCGCTGTAAAAAATGTTTTGTCAGACAGCCTAAAAAAAAACGTTTTCAGCCTGAAAACATTACGTTACACCAATCATTTTAACAAAATGCAAAATTTCAGCTTAATGCCCAAACAAAATCTATGTATGAAATGTATCAAATGAATAAAAAACCTTGCGCTGCTGATTAAAATAAAAGTTAAATAAAATGTTTTAATGTGTTATACCTCAACAAACAAATTAATTAATATATCTGTTTGTACATCTGATTTATTAATTCATTTAGCAGAAATCAAGAAGCCAGAGATATTTGTATTAAAGCACATGTTTATTTGCATGCATTATAAGACAATAAGTGTCAGATCAGTCTCATTGGAGACATATATTAATTTAGGCTTCTAAATCTTTTTAATAAATGATCATTTAATGTGCATGTTAATTTTTTACTTCTGTACATCTGAGGAAAAACACAATAATAGTCTAAATGAATCTATTTTCTAAATCATTCAGGATTACATGTCCATGCTGTTTGATTATCATTATTAATGTGTATAACAGTATGTCTTATAGCTTGATATAACTTGGCTCCAATGTTTAGTCTGCATATCTGTTCTTCAGTTTCACAGACATGATACACTTAGTGTGATAAGTATGACAAGACAAGTATGACAGATGAAATGTATGATATGGTGACATCATAGACTGGGGTTGTTGTTGTTCTTCTTCTTCTTCTTCATGTAAATCAGTTCACACTGCAGGTGTACTAAACGACAGTTTGAGGCTCTGTCTGTGACTCATCTTGATTCATCAGCTCAAGTCTGCAAAGTCACAACTAGCATTTGTAAAAATTATTTTCTCTTGGACTCAAGTCTCAGACTCACATATCTCCCGAGACTAGCCTAGGCCTGCATCATATGTAGTTGCTTGACAGAGACTTCCTTAGTTTAAAAAATGCTGTAACAAACTTAAAATACCCTTATTTTGCTTTTTCGGATATCATCTTTCATGTAGTGTGTAATATAGCCGTTTGTGAATGTAAAAGGTATGCACAGTTTCAAAGATCAAAGTGCAGATAAACTGAGCTATTGTCTCCCAGAAGAAAGAACCAAAGTCGTAATCAAAGGTATTACATTTTTTTTACATGCACAAATCTACGCAGGTTTGTAACACATTTGCATAATGCCAGCCTATGGTCTTCATTGGCTGCCTGCAAACAACTTCTACTTTGAGCATCAAACACTGTAGTTGTAGCTGAGGCCTGGATGAGTTTGGTTCGTGTTGTCGACATGTCGAGAAGATGTTGTTTTCTGCGCTGTGAAAGCAAACCCACTTCCAAAGCATGAGGACTTGGGCTTGAATTGATACAGTAAAATTGACTTTAAAATTGATACGACGCCATTTTTACGGTTCGTATCACTGTGTTTGCTGAGGAAGCCTCCAGAGCTGAAGTTCAGATATAGTAAATGGTTGTTTTGTTTCTGACACACCAATCACAACAGACTGGGCCATCTGACCAATCAGAGCAGAGTAGACTTGGATGCATGCAAACCTATTGAAAGAGCCTTTAAAATAATATAGAGGCACTTTAAACTTATTTTGCTTTCCTTTTTTGCTTTTGCTTTTCATAATTTTGTCATAATTCTGTTTTAGTGTTAGTTACATGATGATTGCGTATCATAGGATGCCTGTTGGTTGACCTTGGATCTTCTTGGATGACTAATTTTGAATTCAGCGTTTTAATGTGTGGCGGCTGTTTGTTTCCAGAGACGTTTGTTTGTTAGTAACCGTGTGTCTGTGAGGCACTTGTATAATGCCTGTGCCTCGGGCGCTCGGAGCCGTGAAGACTCCAGAATAGACAGTCTCAATCGCATCCACACTCTCTGATAGACTCATAGAGCTCATGCAGTCACAGGGATCCACTGATACATTAACTTCACTCTAAAGCTTAGTCACACGCATGTGAGGCATCAGGTCAGACTTCAAACATACAGTCACAAATATACTGATTCATAAACAAATGAGAGAATATGAAACTGAAATCTATGACATTACTAATAATATATGACATAATGAAAGGTAGGAGATCCACATTTGGATTAACGGGTTGATGCACAACATGAACATTTTGATCTACATTATATGTCTTACTATAATTATTTGACCATTTAAACTGCTTTTTGCCTCTACTAGTTCCTGTACTGTGCATGACCAATTATGTTTTCATATTTAAAGGACAAATATTCAATATACACAACATTTATTTGATCAAAAATACAGTAAAAAAGTTAACAACTGTTAAATTTTAATTTAAAACAACTGTTTTTTTTTTTTTTTTATTTGAATGTATTTCAAATGTAATCTATTTCTGTGATTGCAAAGCGTCACAGTGTCACATGATCCTTCAGAAATCATTCTGATATGCTTAATATTTTTGAGGAAACAGTGATACATTTATTTTTCAAGATTTTTTGATGAATAGAAAGTTCAAACGTACAGCATTTATTAGATTTTTAAAATTTACTGTCCCCAAATTATCTATTTGTCTCAATAGAGGTAAAATCTGAAAGAATTAGCAAGGATATGTCAACTTCCCAAAAGCATTTCATGTCAATTATCCACATACCTTACAGAGAACACACCCATATTTAAAACCTTTAAAAAGGCAGGCTTGACAAATTTCATCATAATAAATATATTAACAGGTGAGGACAGCATTTAAAATCATTTTGAAATTGCATAATACAGGCTTATTTTTCTTTAAATGTCTCAAACAAACTGGCACGGGACGTGCTACTAGACATTGAAACTTTGTGAAGATCACAGCACAGGTAATGTGGTCTGCCCTTTCAGGCTCATACATGTGGTTATTTTGCCGATGTGACGCACAGCGCTGCATTGTGAGTGGTAATCGGTGCATCCATGTGGGATTTACTTACTTGCAACTGTGTATTGTGGAGGCAAGCCTGAGCTTTTCCCTCCTTTTTTTCATTAGCGATTGAAGAGCAAGATGATTACAGTTTTTAAACATCAAGGGTATAATTATGTAATGAAGAGGAGAATGAGCCTGTACTTTTTAAGTTCTAATGTTCACAGTCACATGGGAGGCAGCTGTGATTTCGGTGAGGTCTGTCGCTTTGTTCAGTTCACTGATGCCTTGTGTTCTGTTGGGGTTTGAGAGATCCAAAGGCCATTTGATACGTCAACATTCTCAGGTACTAAGCAATATTTCAACTTCCTAACATGCCTTAAAGGTGCAGTAAGCGATTTCTTAGGGAGTGTTTACACTTGGCACGTTTGGTTCGATTAAAACGAACTCTGGTGCGATTGCTCTGTTAGTGCGGTTCATTTGAATAAGGGTATATTCACACCAGGAAAGTCCGCTAGTTCACTTACTTTGGTCCGGACCAAATAAAATGTAGATTTTTTTTTTTGTTTGGTGTGGTTCGCTTTCACACTACCCTTTTTGCAAGTGAACCAAAATTTGTAAACAAAACCACACTTGTGCTAAGGTCATCCATTCATTGGACAGAAATTCTCAAGTAGGGAAAATCAGTCCAAAAACAGGCAAATTATGGAGATCTTTATAGTGCAATTTTTATTATTTTCTGATTTGGTGTCATCAGCTACTAACACAATATGAAGAAACTTATGAGCATCATATGATACAAAGTCATATATACGATGTTATAATTAGGATTTTGCGAAGACGAATATGTCCTGCAAGACGGTTGTGGGGGAGGGAGCATGCTCTTAACTGATAAAGTTAAGAGTGCAGACCAAAGTGCAGACCAAATTTCTATGAGGCTCCACACCTCCTCACAACTCCAAGTTTGTCCGCGAGCTTCCATGCTAAAAGTGCAAACTGTCAACAAACATTTGTCCTCATCCCATAATGGATGAGGACAAATGTTACTTGGTTACTTGTTTGGTCCTCTTTTGGTGCGCACGCGAGTGCGATTGCTGCTTTCACACCTGCCCAAACAAACCGCACCAAGGGGGACAACGAACTCTAGTGCGATTCAACCGAACTAAATGAGGCAGGTGTGAAAGCACCCTAAGTGTGAACGCTGCCCTGGTGCACCCCAAACAAGCGGACCAAGACTGCTGAAAAGATTGGTCTTGGTCTGCTTCCAAATGAACTATGGTTTGGTTCGAATGATATATGAACGCAACACGGACCAAAGATATGTAAACGAACCAAAAACGGGACATGCATGATGTCACAAGATGCGCCAGTAAAAACGATAGAATGCTCAAGCATACCTGTTTTTTTTCTCATCATGCGCTCTCTGCACAAGTTCTCAGCTGGTCAGAATACCATCATATGTAGGCTACGCACTTTCAACAAGCACATTTATCCCAGCACACAGCATTGTTTTGGATGTTTGGTAAGTTCTGTCTCAAGTAAAAGCCGACCAATAAGGTGGTGAAGATATCTCTATGCCTTTAGATTCAGTATCTTTAGGTTCTGTGTTAAAATGGCAATGTGAACACTAAGCATACAAAAACAAAAAAATTTGGGAGGGGGGTGGTCTGGACCAAAAGAAAACCAATCTAATTGAACTACAAGTGTGAACGCTGTTGAAAGTGGATCGGACTGAGCAGTACAGCACACTTGTAGCCAATCAGCGGTAGGGGGCGTGTCTAATCATGATGGGGAAGGAGAGAGAGATAGAGCAAGAGGGAGATTATTTGAAGTAGTGATGGGCATTCCGGCTCTTTTCCGTGAGCCGGCTCTTTTTGACTCACAAACGGCTCTTTAAAAAATATATGTTTTAATTCGCTGAAAGACCTCCACACAACTGTGCAACGTGAATATTCACATTATTAATTGTCCATAACAACCCAAAAACTAGCCTGCTTGCCTTGCACATCTAATTTTTCTTACCTTCTTTTTTTACTTTTTAATGTGGATATTATTGAGCTTGTAGAAGTTTAGCTCTTGCGTTCTTCTGAACATCTTGCGCTGCAATTGCCCGATGTCATTTCTGAGTCATATCAGACCATAATCTCTCTTTTAAATGCATATTCCACAGTGGTAGTAGGCTACGATTGGCTGTTTTAAAATATAATTAATATCGAAACAAAATAACAAAATAACCTAGGCGGTCTCATCTAAGATAAGTTTAGGCCTCCTCCAATAGTACTGACAGCTGGGCATAGCTTGCAGGTTTGCTTGCATGAAAAAACTTTTTTCATTTGATTGGTTCAACCGCCACCCGCCCGAATTTAATTAAAATATTATTTTTCGTCACGTCATCCGCCTGATCCGCGGTTTATCCGCATCTCTAGTGTGTGTGTGTGAGTTTGCTCGGCCCTCCCTCATGCAGTTTAATTGGTTGACATCGCGTGTATGATTGACAGGAACAGAATGTGAGGCTGATCAGACAGTCGAAACAAATGTGTGTGCGCCTTTAGGCCTATATAATTATGTTTTTGTTGGTTTTTGAATTAGTCAATTATTTTAAATGCATTTAAAATCATTCATTATTTCATTATTAGCCTACATAATGATTTAATTTCTATAGGCTATATTTTTTAAAATAGAGTCGGCTCTTCAGATATGCGAGCCGGCTCCCGTCGTTCACCTACAAGAGCCGGCTCTTAGATCCGGCTCATTCGCGAACGACCCATCACTAATTTGAAGATAGACTGTAGAAAGAGAGATGGCTGAGAGACATTACAAAAGAGGTCAGAGGAACATCACTGGAAAAAGAAAGGTTATGATCGGTTATGATAGTTCACTCAAAAATGAAAATGATGTCATCATTTACTTACCCTCAATTTGTTCCAGACCTGAATGAGTTTCTTTCTTCTGTTGTTCAAACACACACCCAAAAAATATATATTTTGAAGAATGTCGGTAACCAGACAGCTGACGGTAGCCATTGACAGGACAAATACTACGGAAGTCAATGCGGCCACCAGCTGTCTGGTTACCAACATTCTTCAAAATATCTTCTTTTGTGTTTAACAGACAAAACTTGAAACGTTGTTTCTGCTCAATACATGAGTAACATTGGTTTTGCTGTGTTGCACAGATCCAAGATATGCTGTTGTTGTAATGTATACATAGTAACATAGTAACATAATGTATACTATATAGTAACAGGACAGTTTTGAGTGTCATTGACTGGAGCTGGTGAGGTGCTGGCAACTAACAACCAACTCTTGCTTATACACTTTTGTACTGTATGTTCATTTTTAGTTTTTCCTTGTTGTTTGTTTGCTATCTTCGCATTTTTTCCCACTAAGCATTATTTTGCTTTGCTTCAGCTATGATAAAGAGACATCCACTCTTGCAATGCGTGTTTGTGCATTTTGGGGTGGAGCAATGAAGGGGAGGGTTTGTTTGGGTTGAAATATCAACAGTTTTTCTCAGAAATTGCTTACTGCACTTTTAAACGTCCTCTATAAAAAAAAATTGGATCTCAAAAAGCTCTGATATGTGATTAAACATATGGAATGTCACAAGATCTTATTTTTGTACTTACTGTTTTACTGTATTTCTCTACATAATAGCAGAAATATACATCTATCCTTCTATTTTCTATGTAGGGTCACAGGGACAAACAGAAACAATGTCACTATAGTAGATAACTGTCACATTTCTGAAAAAATATCTCCATCTTCATCTGAAGAAGCCAATCTAATGACAAAAAAAAAAAAAATCCTTTAGTAACAGTCATTAATTATCATAGATCGTTTTGTATCGTTTTTAAAGTCTTATAAAAACAGACTGAACTGGGAATAACTTATATTTCAGTGTAACTATTCCAGACAGAAGAGCTTTTTTATTGAAACTATGAATAACAGCGCCATCTTGTGTTCAGTCTTCTACAATGTACCTAAAAACAGATCTGAGGTTTGATAGCAAGTTTGTTTCATACATTTTACATCCCAACTACAATGCTGTGTAATCATTGTGTCATTGTATGAAGTACAGCTTTGTATGAAGTTTAATTTCTATCTTTCAGGATGTGTGTATGAGTTGAGCTAGAGCTCAGGCCAGTAATGGAGGCAGGACTGAACTGCAGCTCTCACTGTGAGTCTGGCGTCTGCTTCATCGACCCAGGAGTGAACAGTCAGCAGGGCTGGGACGTCCTGCAGAGACTCTGTGCGCTCTCAGCGGTACATATACACACACTCACATAAGTCCACCACAACACACTCAGAGACAATTACACTTACATTTACAAACAGTCTGACTGAGACCACTAGTGACAATGCTTCTATTTTATATATTTCGGTAACACTTTATTTTACAGCGTCATTGTTACATATGTTACATGTAATTATTGTAGTAATAACTATAAATTATGCATAATTACATGCAATTAACCCTAAACCAAACCCTCATCCTAATCATAACCCTATAGTAAGTACATGTAGTTAATTATTATTACTCAGTACTTAAATGTACAATTACACTGTAATACTGACACCTTTAAATAAGTGTAACCTATATTTCTAATTTAAACTTAAGACTGAAGAAACCTGGTGTTCGTTATAGTCTATATTCAAAAGTTTGGTCAGTAGCCCTCGATTTTATTTAGCAAAGAGTCAAGGATGCATTAAATTGATCAAAAGTGACAGTAAAGACATTTGTAATGTTACAAAATGTATATTTCAAATAAGTGCTGTTCTTTTGAACTTTCCATTCATCAAAGAATCCTGAAAAAAAATATCACAATTTTATCAAAAAATATTAAACAGCTCATCTGTTTAAAACATGTTTCTTAAGCAGGAAATCAGCATATCAGAATGATTTCTGAAGGATCATGTGACACTGAAGACTGGAGTAATGATGCTGAAAATTCAGCTTTGATCACAGGAATAAATGACACAAAATATAATTTAATAGAAATAGAAAACAGTTATTTTAAATTGTAATAATATTTAACATTATTACTGTCTTTACTGTATTTTTGATCAAATAAAGGCAGCCTTGGTGAGCAGAAGAGACTTCTTTCCCATACTTTTGAACTTTTGCTGTTTGTCTGTGTATAGAGCGGTGTGGGTGTCCAGAGTCAGTCTCTGTCTCCTGCTCTTCGGGCTGTAGTCTGGACGCTGCTTTCTTGTGGGATTCTGCTGGCTCTTTTCTTCCTCATTTTCACTCTGCGCTTCAAAAACAACAGGTATGAAATGGCTGGATCTCTTCTTGCTCTCAATCATGACATATATGACTAATTTATCACTTTGGTTTGTCCACTAACTATAGCCACCATCATGAATTTTGATTCTGTACCTCTGACACAGGATAGTGAAGATGTCCAGTCCCAATCTGAATGTGTTGACTCTCTGTGGCAGTCTCCTCACATACAGCAGCGGCTTCTTATTCGCCGTGGAGGAGAGAGAACCGCTGTCAGGAGCAGGATCAAGAGCTGTCTTACAGGTACACACACACACACACACACACTTGGTTATTTAGATTTTGAAAGTCAACTCCATCAGATTACACAAGTAAGACCCCCTTCTCTTTGTACAGTACCCCCCTTTACTTTAGTATATTTAAAACAGTCTTGTAAATCACACAGCTGGCTTATTATTCTGAATTGCTAAAGGGCTGTTTACATTTAACAACTCCATAAATCTCCTTTAATGCACCAAACCACGTTTAACAGAATTCTTGTTGACTTTAAGCTGTGTAAGGCTTCTCAAACCCTACATCTGTGATTGATTGCATATCCATTGTTTATACTTGAAATGACTCTGGATGTAGTTCTTTGAATGTGTAACGTTACGTGAGTGTGTTGATTGTGTGTTGCTGTTTTGGATAGATTAGCAGTGGTTTAAAAAAAAGAAAAAGAAACACTAGTGTTCAAAACTTTTTGGTCAGTAAGATTTCTTTTTTAAAGAAATGAACAATTTTCTTCAGCAAGGATGCATAAAATTGATCAAAAGTCACAGTAAAGAAATGTATAAGATTTCGGTTTCAATTAAATGCTGTTTATGTCCACCAAAAAATCCTGAAAGGAATGTATCATGTTTTCCACAAAAATATTAAGCAACACATTTGTTTTCAACATAGATAATAATAAGATATGTTTCTTGATAAGAATGATTTCTGAAGGATCATGTGACACTGAAGACTAGAGTAATGATGCTGAAAGTTCAGCTTTACCATCACAGGAAGAAATTACATTTTAAAATATATTGAGTGAAAACTTCTCGGGTTACTTGACTGTAACCCTGTTCCCTGAAAACGTGGGAACGAGATGCTGCACTGAAGCATCTTTGTATGACCAGCTGTGAATAATGTGTGTAACACTTCAATGAAACTTGACAGCCTCAGACGGTGACGTCATCGCAAAGCGCGCTGGTCAGAGGCTATATTTGTGCCACAGGTCCTCAGGTATCATTTTGTCTGAACAGCTGTCCTGGGACATCCTCAGTGCGGCAATGTATCGCAGCATGTCGTTCCCGCTTTTTCAGGGAACAGGGTTACAGTCAAGTAACCCGAGATGTTTCCTTTCAAAACCTACTCTCAATACTGGGAGCTAGAATACCCCAACCGCCGCACTGAGGGTGTCTGGACCTTCCACGGTTGTGTAGTCACCCAATGTGAAATTGTATACTTGGTGGCAGCCGCCCCCCTGTTTCAGCCCCCTTGACAAACAAATATTTGCCCTGATTACTCCACTGGCTAGGTTTACATAGGCCCACGAGCACAGACTGGACACAGTTGGTGAACTTTCTCGTTTTCAACGGCGGAGGGCATAAGGCTTCAAGAGTGAGGTGATAGCCATAAGAAAAATCATTTTTAGAGTCAGCAGCTTGTCAGATACGGACCCTAAGGGGGTCTTTACCAGCCCCTCAAGGACTATAGCTAAGTCCCATGAAGGAATCTTGTTTCTAGTGGGATGCCTCATTTGCCAGGCCCCACGAATGAAATGAGCGAGCAGAGGATGCTTCCCGAGTGGCACCCCATCAATCAAGGCTTGGCAAGCCGATAAAGAGGCCACATAAACCCTGAGAGTGGCGGGACATGTGCCTGCTGATCATTTTTCCTGCACGAAGTCCAGAACTGAAGCTATCTGGCAGTTAACTGGATCTGCGACACCTTTCAAAGACACCACATTTACTGGCATAACTTCTTCTAGTGGAGGGAGCCCTTGCACTGGGAATGGTCTCTATGACTTCAGGTGAAAGCCCAGTGTCCCTCAGTTGGTACCCTTCAAGGGGCCAAACATGAAGGGTCCATTGGGTGATTTGTATGGTTATGTACAAATACAAATGTGACTAATGTGAATGATTGTGTCATGTCACCACGACCAGAACAGAATTAAAAGCGGTTCTCTTGTTAAATGTGCGTATCTTTTTCTGTACCATCTCAGGCGCGGATGTGGACACTGTGTATCGGCAGCTCTCTGGTGTTTGGACCCATTCTTGGGAAAACATGGCGGCTCTACAGAGTGTTCACTCAGCGTGTGCCCGACAAGAGAGTGGTGAGTTATGATATGTCTGCGAATGAATAGGCTATGAATTATTGGTTGATGTCACTGGCTTCATAATAGTGTTCTGTTGTGTTTCAGATTATCAGAGACATCCAGCTGATGGGTTTGGTTGCGCTGCTGGTCCTAGTGGATGTTGTTGTTCTGTCAACATGGGGTCTGACGGATCCGATCAAGTGCTCTCGGTCTGTTAGTGCTATGGTGAAGGTATGCTTACTCACCCTGATTTCTATGAACAGCTTTTCTAGAGAATTTTCACACAGCTCTTTTCTAAACAATGACAATTCAGATGGACCATGTCTGTCAGGCTTCACAAAAACTACAAACAAATCACCAGCACTATAGAAGTAGAAGTACTATATTTAAAGCCTTGTGGAAACTACGTTTTGTGTGAGATTAAGACCCAAATTTAATCAGAAACTTGCATTCTTAAAGCAGTGATAATGTCATACTTCATTTTTGAATAGCCACAGCCATTATTCCTATATATAGGGATAAAAAGGAGAACTGATGCAAGCTCCAATGATTTGTGGCATGTAAAGTATTTTGTGTTGTTTCTTCTTTATGTCAGGTAATAGAGCTGGACGCATCCTATTCTCTGACCCAGCTCGACTCCTGTTCTTCTCTCTACTCGGACCTGTGGGTAATCCTGCTCTCCGTGCTTAAGGTAACATTCAGCTTTGGCATCATAGGAATGAGTTACATTACATTAAATATATTCAAATTTTAAACATTGTTGTAATAAATATTTTACTAATTTCACAATATTACTGTTTTTAATTTATTGTATTTTATCAAGTAAATGCAGATGCTTCTTTCAAAAACATTAAAATATTAAAAGCTTACAGACCCCAAACATTTGAAGACAATAGTGTATTTTACATACATTATATACTGTACTGTAGGATGATTGCTTGAAAGAAATTGAAGCCTTTTGTAGGACTATAAAGATTTTTTTTTTTTCAATGTGACCAGTGTTATTTTAGAATCATTGAAACACTATTATAGTTTTATTTATATTTTGGTTTAAGTTTTTATTTAAATACATATTTCAGTTTTTATTTTAATATTTATATATTACATGGTTTTGGCATTTTTATTATATATATATATTTTTTTTAAATAGGTCTGTATAGTTTTTTTATTGTTTTATTTTAGTTTTAGTTATTTTAGTATATCAAATTAAACTAAATTAAAATGAAAAATTGTGCCTTGGCAACTAGATTAAAAATACAAATTAATTAATTAATAATTTTGTATTTATTTTATTTTATTTTATTTTATTTTATTTTATTTTATTTTATTTTATTTTATTTTATTTTATTTTATTTTATTTTATTTTAAGAAACACATTTTTGTTTTTATGGTTTTAGTTTAAGTTAGACCGCAAAGCCCAAAGTACACTTCAATTTGGGGTGGAGCATAGTATAAAAATGATGTAAATAAATATTAAAACAGTAAGATGCATTGTGGAACCATAAGAATCTAACGAGAATAAAAAAGGCTCAAACACAAATGGGCTTGTTACAGTAATGAAATGATTTGTCATAATAATCTTCACTTTATTTTCTTTATGCATTAATAGATTTATTAAAGGAGAAGTTCACTTTCAAAAAAACTTTTGCTGATAATTTACTCACCCCCATGTCATCCAAGATGTCCATGTCTTTCTTTCTTCAGTCGAAAAGAAATTAAGGTTTTTGATGAAAACATTCCAGGATTTCCCCCCATGTAATGGATTCTATTGGGACCCAAACGGTAGAAGGTCCAAATGACAGTTTCAGTGCAGCTTCAAAGGGCTTTAAACGATACCAGACGATGAATAAGGGTCTTATCTAGCGAAACGATCGGTCATTTCCAAAATAAATAAAAAAGTTTAAGTTTTATAAGCACAAACGCTCGCCTTGCTCTGTTCTGTGATGCGCGTTCGTGACGTCACGTAATACGCAATTACGTTGAAAAGGTCACGCTTGACGTGTTTACAAATGTGCGGAAGGAGGACCATATACACATTTTCAAATGTATTTGTGTCAGTTTATCGTTTAAAATGCCCATTTCCTGTGCGTATCCTGGGTGTTTTAATATTAAAAAGCCAAAAAGAACATTTTCTTCAGGACAAAATTTTTTCAAGCGTGACCTTTTCAACGTAATTGCGTATTACGTGACGTCACGAACGCGCATCACAGAACAGAGCAAGGCGAACATTTGTGCTTTTAAAACTTAAACTTTTTTATTTATTTTGGAAATGACCGATAGTTTCGCTAGGTAAGACCCTTATTCATCGTCTGGTATCGTTTAAAGCCCTTTGAAGCTGCACTTAAACTGTCATTTGGACCTTCTACCGTTTGGGTCCCAATAGAATCCATTACATGGGGGGAAATCCTGGAATGTTTTCATCAAAAACCTTAATTTCTTTGTGACTGAAGAAAGAAAGACATGGACATCTTGGATGACATGGGGGTGAGTAAATTATCAGCAAAAGTTTTTTTGAAAGTGAACTTCTCCTTTAAGAAAATATATACATTCTGTTTTATCTTTTGGTATTGGGTTATGCCCATGCTTTCTATAAGATTCGCCACAAACAAGCCTAATAGTTTACATTCTCATCATTCATTAGGGCAGCCTCCTCTTGTACGGGACGTATCTTGCCGGCCTGACAAGCAATGTCAGCTTACCTCCAGTAAACCAGTCTATGACCATCATGGGTGCTGTCTGCCTGGTGACCATGTCGACCGCTGTGGCCGTGCCTGTCTCTCTTTACCTGTACGCCTGGCCCAATGTGGTCTACAGTGTAGTCTCTGGAGCCATCTTCATCTGTACAATGGCCATAAACTGCCTGCTGTTCGTCCCTCAAGTACGTCCTGGTCAATTCACAGCCAATATCTGATGATTTGCAGTCAAACTCTGAGTCAGTCTTTGTCCAGACATTTACATTTTTGGATCTGAAAAGGGTTATGTTGAGGTTCAACCAATCAATAACTCTAACACAGGAGGTGAAGCAGGTGACGAGTCAGCATTCAACATCAAATGTGTTACGCAATGTGTCCTGTTCATTTGGAGAGGACATTGCTAATGTCAGCTCTTTATGACGGTGATTGAGCACAGATCAGGTGTGTGTGTGTGTGTGTGTGTGTGTGTGTGTGTGTGTGTGTGTGTGTGTGTGTGTGTGTGTGTGTGTGTGTGTGTGTGTGCCTGTGTGTGAGTGTTTAAGACCAAAAAGACTGGCATAAAAAGGGAAACATTTGGTTAAAGATTCACACAGACCTGATAATGCCTGAACTGAAGTTATTGCACAATAAATAAATAATTGAATAACTGAACATTAGCATGAAACACTCAGTAAATGTATATGATTTAATACCCCTTCTGTACCTGTACCTATCTACTTAATCATTATTATTACTCTTCCCTCTAGCTGACCCAATGGAGACAGTTTGAAGAGGAGACAAACTCACATCCCAGTCAAATGGCCAAATACTTCAGTAGTCCTAGCAAGTCCACAAACTCCATGTACAGCGAGGATGAGATCTATTATCTACTTGGTGAAAATGACTCCATGAAAAGACTCATTAATGAGGTACCAATAGTTATTACATTTACATTGTGTTATTCAAAGCAAAGTGATGCTCACAGTGATTCCTGGTTTGGTTAAGTGTGATGATGAATTCATGTGTTGGGTGTGGACAGCAGTGTGTTTTGCGTCACTACACCGCAAGTGAGGTTAGGTCCTTTGTTTTATATTTCCTCAAGGCACCGCTTTATGATCTCACATCCTGTAAAATTGGCATCTATCCCATACACCTACTTAGTGACGTGAGCCATTCTAGATAATGACTGTGATTAAGGTGATGAGGTTCAAACCCATTTTCCCATTTTCCTCCATATTTGCAGAAGAATGCTGTTATTGATAGCCTACAGGAACAAGTGAACAATGCCAAGGAAAAGTTGCTCAAACTGATGACTGCTAGCCACCCCGTGGACGAGGGAGAACTGGACTCCTCCAACACTAACCTCAACTCCTCCTCCACCCAAACCACAGTGGTATCTCCAGACTCTCCAACCCTTCTTCTCAGGAAATACTCAGAAGTTGCTCCCACCAGAGTTCTCTCTCCACCTCCCTATGTACCTCCTCCACCGCTTCCCACTCACACTACCTCAAAGCAAACGTCCCCTGAAGGCTCAGTAGCTACAAATGTTCCCTCTTCTCCACCACACCTGAGGCTTCCACCTCCTAAAGATGAGGTTGTGAGTCTGAATGGAAACACAGAAGATGGAATTCCAGCCGTGAACAATATCAGAAACTCAGGTCTTGGAAGTGAAATTTTGGAGAAGCTTTCCGATCAGGAAAAGTTAGCACAGGGTTCCTCTTCTTTGGGTCCTGCTCGGTGTAGTTCACCTCAGGTTGAGTCTCCAGAGCCATCAGCCTCCATGGAGATTCCAGGAATGTCATCAGTGGGACGACTGGGTTTTGTAACCAATGAGCAGCTGGTGGAGATCCTGCAGGACCTGAGTATGGATGCCATAAGCAGTTCTGTCAAATCGCCCGACCGGGTTCGAAGCCCGTCCATCAATCCAGACGATCTGAGCGTAACTCTTTCTCCTCGATCTCCTCTACAGTTCCTTTTCCCCACCATCTCACCCTATGTCATGCGTAAACGCAGACCTCCATTTTACTCCTCGAGAGGTGGACCTCCCCCTTACTATTTTCCAGGCTCGGTACCTCCAGGGCGAAGTAGGGCATCAGCACTACCAGACCATGAAAAGTTGAGGGATGATGACTATAAAACAAGTCCAACCAGCAACCCTCAAAGACATGACTTTTGGCACGAGGGAAAGAGGAGAAAGAGGGTCGAGAAAGCGAAGACTCGGCGTGGCTGTGGACAGGACAGTTGGGAATGCTCTTCTCACAAATGTTCCGTTACTCCTTTCACTGGACAGGTTCCTCAGCCTGACCCCGCTGGGCTGATAGAGGGGGTTAAACACTCAGAGGAGCCGTATGACTACTCAGACTCAGACTCCAGCAGCTCAGAGGACTACTGTTACTACCAGCGGTCCTACTGCGGGGCCTGTCATCACCCCTACGACTCCACAGACAGCCTCACCTCAGGGACCTCTGACAGCGAGGACGAGGACTTCTACCGCTCAACACGTCCTGTCGTGAACTTTAAAGTCGACCTTAAACCAACCTTTGTCTGAACGGACTGCACATCCATTATTTATATATGGGTCAGTGATGTGATGCTCTTTTTGTTTAGTCTGAACATTATTAAGTTATTTACACTATAGTTTGGAATAATTGCGATTTTGATGTTTTGAAAGAAGTCTCTTAATGTCACCAAGGCAGCATGTATTTGATCAAAAATACAGTAAAATAGTAACATTGTTAAATATGATTACAATACATTTTTTAAATATATCATTTTAGCACAAGGAGTAATGATGCTGAAAATGTTGCTCTGCCAACAAAAGAATAAATACATATTAAAATAGAAAACAGTTATTGTAAATTGTAATACTATTTCACATTATTACTTGTTTTACTGTTTTTTGATTTTAAAAATCATAATTATTCCAAATTTTGACCAGTGTACATGAAAAAATGCACTTAATGCAGACTTGAATACACATTTTTTTAATAATTATTGACATGTTTTATTTATAACTTAGATGTTTCATAAAAAAATTATATTTTTGATGGTGTTTAAAGTCAAAAATATCTCTGTTGTATAATAAAAAAAAAAGAGTCTCATAATGGCTGAATTGTATAGACAAAAATGTAATTAAGTAGTTGATTATTAAGTATAATTAAGCGGTATAATTTATTATTATTTCTTAATTAAATCATAAAAACATGAAATGTTTTGAAATGATTGACATCTTTAAGACTTGGCAACATGGTTAGTTCTGGTTTACAAAAGTCAAATGGAATCCCTGAAAAAAAATATTTTATTATAAAATCAATGATTTCCAAGAAATCCATTTTTTTAACATGTTTGAAAACTGTTCAAAGATGTGTACACATATTTGTATTAATTTACTTGATGGTCAAACCACTTTTTAAAGTTTTTAGGCTCATAAAAGCTATATTATGAAATGGGGAACAAATGCACATAATGTACTGTGTCATAAAAGTAATGTTCATGCTTACCTATTCTCTGATTTGCATAACTAAATGAAAACGAGCCATTTTTTTGTGAGAGCCAAGAGCCAATTCCTGTGTGTTTAAAAAAAAAAGAAAAGATTTGTTTACACTTATTTCTTTAAGAAAGCTATTATATCCATATCCATACACCTTTTATACATTTCAAAAAAGTATAGGTTATGACTGATTTTTACAATCCTATTTACATACATTTAAATTTAGAAACATTGTGCAAAACCTAAAAGACATCAGATAAGGAATATGCAAATATTGTCAAAAAAAGGGAAAGAATAAAAAAAAACAATCAGCTGTGAAGTTAGCTTTTAGTGTTTTGTATTGAATTCGTATGTGATGTAGTGCCTTGATCATTTTAAGTTGCTCTTACAGTTCAATAGGCTATCAATTAAATCTTTCCAATTGATGAATCTTTTTCATGCAAAATTAAAAAGCTTTATTTTGTGCTACATAAAACATTCCATAGTCATTGCTTTGAAGATACATTTTGTGAATACTGGTTTGAATGTAAGTATGTCTCTTTCAGAAAGCTTTACAACATACTTATTTTTGGTGTCTTTTTGGTGTGTTCCGTACTGTTTGACAGAAGATAATATGTTTACCAAGGCTGTTATATATGTGTTTATCTCCTTATTTATAATTTAATAAGGAGCAGGAAATGTGACTGAAGAACTTGAGCTGCATCTTTTATTTGTCCAAACAGTGTTTTTTTTCTAAAGTGCATTTGTCTAAAAACTTAAGGATGTGTTTATGTGTCTGTGTCCCTCTTGTAAACAAGTTTTCTCTATAAAACTAAATTTATTGAATCAGTCTTAGTCATCAATGAACATCTACAAACAAATACACTGTAAAAAAGGTTTTAAGTACAATCAACTTAGACGTTTAAGTCATTTCAACTTAAACTAGATTAAACTGACTTGAATTAGTTGAATCTTGTATAAAGTATTTATATCTTGTATAAAATTGCTTAACTTGTTCTGATGAGTTAAAGCAATTAAAAAAACACATTGTCATAACTTATTCATCATATAATTATTAACATGCATGCGTACATGAACATGATCGCATACTGAATGTAAGTGATGAGATGTGTGCTTATCGTTTGTGCATTTGAATAAATGTGTGCAACTGTATACATCTGTGCATGTGTGCAAACATGCATACACAATTGCCCCAGGAAGTATTTGCATTAAGGCAAAAAGGAAATCGCAACCTGCATTACTTGCATCACTTGTTCTATTGCAGATAGGGCTATTTGTGAAACATCATTGTAAAATGTGCTCAAAGCAACAAGATCACATTGCAGAAAAGATTAGAAAAGAAGCACAGACGTTTTGAAATATTCTGCATTACACGCATGTTGTACAGTACACTGGTTACAAATGGAACATGCACTGTAGATCTAAACCACAATAATGTTGATGGCGGGGGAAAGGAGAATCTGCCTGTAAATGTAAATAAGCAATTATGTTCTAGGCTGCGTTATGTAAGCCCATTGCAGGAATGTGCAAACATTTTTAGCTGAAACATGCCTGTTATGTACACCATCCCTGCATTTGGATATTTGCTTTAGTAGGCAAAAGTAGGTGGTGTCAAATCAACAATGTCTGAAAACATTACTAATGCATTTAAAAGCAGTCCGATTCAAAAAGTAAAACAAAAAGGGGCAGAGAACTTATTCAACAACACCCCCATTACATTGCTTTCACAATTAATGACAGTACATCACAGGTCAAAGAATACACTGGTGAAAAGAAAACTCCAACATGTCAAGTTAAGGCTGGAATTGACTACACGACTATTAAAATCTGAGCAAAAGTCGTGTATATCAGCCTTTTGTTCATCAAATTGAATGTGCACTATGAAAGTACGAGAATATGTGCCTTCATATGTGAGATACTTCCAGGACAAATTCATAGTGACACAATATGGTACAAGATTATCCAATTCAAATCAATGTAGAAAACGAGTTAGGTCAAAAGTAAGCTAAAAGCCATGCTGACCTGACAATATTGACATAACTTGGATGCAAATCACTTGTTTGCTTTGGAGGATTGTAAAATATTGTTGTAAAATATATTAGGGCCATTCTTCCTTTGAAGCACATTTTCATGATCCCATCATATGCTGTATTCCCTTAATATATCGGATGAAATGTTAAACTCACTCTTTTTTTAAGATGGAAATTATTGTAATTAATTTTTAACGTTTTTAATCACAATTTCACAATTAAGTGAACATAAAGGTCCATTTTTTTAACCCTTTGATGATGACCAGATGCAAAACTCTCTCAGAATGAATCATTTGAAATGATCCATATTAGATATTGAATCATTGTGTTCCTGTTTTGAAGTGTAAAAAAACTCTAAAACATTAAGATCAGTGTTGTTATTGATAACTAAAACAACAACTACTCGGAATAGTTGTTGTCAAATAAAATAAAGCTTAAATAAAATAAGATGTAAATATTAGATGAACATTTTAAAACATAAATCAGAAATGTTGCTTTGGAAACGTACTGAAATAAAATAAGTAGTAAAATTACTAATAAATACATTTAAGCTAAAATATAAAAATCTAATAAAAATTACAAAATGACTAAAACTTAAACTGAAAATATAATAATAAAATATAAACACGTTAATAGTAGGCTATATAAATAATATTAAAATAACACTGATGAAAATATATAGCCTATGTTTTTTATTTTATTTAAGATTTAAAAAATACATGCATCACAGTGTTAATAATCACAGTGAATTTCATAATTTTGTCCTGTCCTCAAATTGGCAGTTTAAGACAAATGATAAGTGTTTCTTCATTGTTTTCCTTTCTTTAATCTAAATCTTTCAAATAAAAGATGCTTTTCTGAGTAAAGACTTCTTTTAATTCATAATAATTTATATATCAATTTGCATAGTTTCTTTTGTAATATATATATATATATATATATATATATATATATATATATATATATATATATATATATATATATATATATATATAAGCTTTGTGATGTTTTGTGGTTTCATTTGGTTTGTTTGAATTCTAAAACATTCTATTGTGTTTAAAAATAATAATAATCCAGAAACACATTTGATACTATTAAAATTCCAAATTCCAAAATATGAAAATTACCTGTAGGTTGACACCCTCATATGAAATAATTTTGTCTCTTTAATTCCATCCTGACAACCTAATTACATAATTATTCAAAAACCTGTGGAAAACATGAGTGATTTGTAAATGACACTGTACCAATGGCAAAGCATCAGGACAGAATAGATCACAGGAGCTCAGCTGACTAGCAACAGTGCAGCTTGGTTACTTTTGCGCCTTTGATGCTTCTTCAGGATTGGACGGTTTCCTTTCCTCGGTTACGCTTATTGGACGATTTTACAATCAGTCTTCCCACGCGCCCGCCCACTTTCGACTTCCGCGCGTCATCCATGGCTGCAGAACTCTGACAGATTGGCAAATTACGCCATGTGTTCTGCGGACAGAACCATTCGATTGGCGGAGAACCTCGCCTTTGCTCCGCCCATCTACAAAGAAAGGCGTTGGATTGGCTGACTCAGACCTCCCCAGGCCTTCCTGCGCGTTCACAGTTTCCGATTCTTGACGCCGCGATGTGGCGTAACCCCGTCTGTGCTCCCGTTCAACTCCATTACCACTGTTGCGCACATTACGTAGTTTACGTTAATCGGTCGGAGTGACAAAGAGAACGAGCACAGACCGACGGAGAAGAAATAAAAAAAGGAAATTTCTGAATTACCGTGGGGATTCTGATCACCGTTTCCTTTAGGAACCGCACTTTTTGGCTCGTTTCTTGAACTATCTGTGTGTATACTGGATTTCTTATTCCGTCGTCCGTGTGCATGGAGTTAAGTGGGTCGGAACGGCCGAGGATAGCAGTCTTGAAATTGGGCAATTGGAAAATTCTCATTCGTTTCGTTGGTTAGAGCAAGGAAGCCGCCATGGCTGGTGCTACTGGATCGTTGAGTCTCCACCTCAGTATATGAAAAATACTGCAGGGTGATGAAAAACCACTTCAGTTTCTCAGCGATTTGAGGGTATATTAGGGAATACGGACTATGTTCTTTGTGTAAATCTCTGTTCCAGTCAGAGAGAGAGAGAGAGACGAGGATCGGTGGGGTTCGAGGGAAACTGGGAAAAGGCCAATTTCATGAGCACCTTCATTCATGAGCGAATTTATCCGAGGTTTCATCACGGAAGATAATAGTAACAGTCAAAGAAAAAACGACCCGGTGGAAAATGTTCTGAAAGCGAGACGGTTGAGAGCTCACTGAAGAAAAACCATAGCGAAGGAACCCCGGACAGTCGAGAGTGGCTTTCGCCCATTTTTCCTTATTATTTAAGTGGGAGATAAACTGGTTGCCGTGGGTCGAAACGGATTCGTCCAAGACAAACAAGCGTATATTACTCTGAGAGACGCGTGGGATTTCGGATTGGAAAATGTCCGGTCGGCCTAGAACCACCTCCTTCGCCGAGAGCTGCAAGCCCGTGCCGCAGCCCTCGGCTTTCGGCAGCATGAAAGTCAGCAGTAAGTATCATTTTCGGACACCGGGAAATCTGCTTTTAGTGCTTTGGTCGAGGGTTCTCGTGCTGTTGACCGTACCTGCTCGCTTTAATAACCGAGAATGGCGCATCTGTGCACAGTCAGGCACATGAGCTGAGGTTTAAGTGCCTTCAAGTGTCACCTTTGGGTGAAATATGACGTGCCCCATTTTAAATGTGCCAGCGTGCTTTTTTCCACAGCTGAACATATACCAGGGCCCTGCCATGACTGGCACTGATTCAGTGCAGGTGGGTGGCGAGTGAACTCTTTCTGTGCGTTTTATTGTAAGGAAGGTCTTGACATTACAGGAGACTGAATCAGTGCTGAATCAGCCTGGAGATGAACTCATCAAAATGTAATCTGCCTGCCATGGGCTAATTAGTCCTCTGACAATAGCTGTAATTATATATAATTATATATATATATATATATATATATATATATATATATATATATATATATATATATAGGCTACATTTTGTATCTTGTACCTATTTTTCAATGACTATAGATTGAGTAATCTAATAATGACTAGTTTCTTTTTCAGTTGTAGGCTATCTATTTAATTAGATTTTTATTACATACTAGTACTTATGCCTTTGTGTTCTTTGTAACAAATTGTAAATTTCGTTATTGAATCTGGGGTTCAATATTCGCCTCCGACTACTGTGTATTCCAGTAGTTGTTGGCACCCAGCTTTATTGCTACGTGTTATACTTGTATTATGAGACTAGTAACTATCCATGATGTTGTGATATGTAATGATGACTAGTCAGAATTGCTGCTTTATAGTTTGATTTTTATCTTACTAATAATATGTTACTAGTAGCCTTGAAGTAGGCTTCAAGTAAAATAAAAAATAAAAATACTAATGTCTATTTAAATTCGTATTATAAATGCTGTGAAGATACTAGATTTAAATAGTTACAAGGAACTAAAAATAGGTGCTGCTGCTTAATTGGGCAATATGATCAGGCAATATGATCAGAATCATATATCATGATATAACTTATTTTATTTCACAATAACAATATAACACAATATAATTATATAGTGTGTGCTTGAAATAAAGTTTTTACAACTGAGGACAACAGTCAGTAATCAAATAAGAACAAAGAAACTAATTACAAGCAATAGGACAAATAATAATAATAATAATAAAAAAAACAATATAAAAAATATGCATATAAACAGATTGGTCTATCAGAAATATCAGAGAAACTGAATAAAGTAATCAAATGTAAAAAGAAAACGGCATAGTCTTCACTATTTGAATTGTTTTTCTAATTAAAGCTACAAAAGCTATTCAGTCAAGAGCAGCGATTAATGCACGGATCCAATATATTGACACACATATGATTTTCTGTTTACTTTTTACGATTATTTAAGACTGGGTTTACATGAATTGATGTAAATATATTTCTTTGACATTTTTTTTTTTGTAATTCAGATTCTGACAGGGTGTGAGTACTGAATTGAATTCTCTTTCACAGCTTATTGCGCGTGAATGTTCATAAATGAAAAAACTGGCAAGGCTTAAAAACCCATACAAATTGTACACTTTCATAATGACGCAACACTGCTACGTCATGTGAATGTAACCACTATAGAGACTATAATCGTTACCGGTTGACACATTTCTAATTTATCATGTCTACTAATATTTTGCCCACCCCTAATATTTAATATTTAATATGTAGTTAATAGTAAATATGAAATAGGTGCTAGCAACAAATTAAATACTTAATAGTCGGGTAAATCGTAGAAAAGTGAACCTCAGATCTTCATAAAATTCAATGGCTAAAATTTGGGATAGTGACAAGTACCAAAAAAGAACAACTAAAGAATACATACCAGTTACTAACTGAATACATATTAGCTATAATTGGAATAAGTAGTCGTATCTAATGAATAGTTACTAATGAAACGGGTAAACAAGTTACTAGTCATTATTAGATTACTTTCTAATAATTAAATAAGTACTGGTAACAAAAACTAGTTGGTTTAAAAGAGCAACCCTTACCTATTTGAAAATAAAACTCAGAAAGGGTTGTGGGACCTTTGATCATGTGGCCATTTAGACACAACTTTGTTACAAACTTGATCTCATGCGTCATGTGTTAATCATAATAATGTTTTTAAAGAGTATTTATTTAGCTTTTTTGACCCAGCTCACTTGGTTCCATTACCCTCCTTGCTTGAACTTTTATATTGTTAATATATTTGTTTTTATCTATAAACTGACAGTAATTGCATGAAATGCTTCGATAAAAGTGCCTTAAAGTGTCCGGATTGACTGCACTGGAGGTTTTCTTTTTGAATCTGGTTTGAATTAAGTAGTGGTTTATCCTACCACCTTAACTACACTCTTGACCCAAAAATATTCACAAGCAGGAATCATCAGTAACCTATAAATAGCTAATTTTAGTTTACCTCAACAGCCATTGCAACCTTAATATGATGGATGCTGTTGTTGTGGCACTACAGCTGTGCCATCTGTTTTCAGACAGATGCTTTTTTGTCCTCTCTTCTGTCATATTAATGGAGATAGGAATGTGCCCATTCAGACTTGTTTATAGCTATATGTGCAGCCTAATGTTTTCTTACAGTATTTGTTCATTCACAGTGTGACAATAGTGAGTTATTTTGGGATATAATGTAGTATTGTTCACTTAAAGTTAAAGTCAAAATAGACCCTATTCACTTTCTAAATGCATGCTCCTTATCTTATTTTGAAAAGAGTCATTTGATAAATATTATTCCATTCCATTTGTCTAGGCAATCTTTTATCAAAATCTAATTATGTGCTAGCCTATGCCAGTAAAACGTCTTTACCTCTCGGCTGACGTCACTCTTTTCAACTCCTCCCCTCAAACCACTTGGCTTTTTTTCTAGTATGCAGCACCTACTTTTCCTGATCCAATCAATTCCTGATGGATAAAATCAAGTTCCGTTCTGCATTTTTTTTTTTTTTTGTGGTGAAGAAAATCCTGTTTCATTTTTCCAAGTTACACTGAACTTACACTGAATTAAAAATGTCCCTATTAGGCTATTTTAAAGTTCCTTATTTTGTTTTGGATGTCTCCTACAATAGGTTTACATGCAACCAAGGTCACAAACACTTTCATTTTGTCATAATATATATTGCACATCACCTTGTTTCTCGAAGAGTCTGAGAACGGTTCATTCGAAGATTCAGTCTCTCCAAAGCCCTCCTTTCCGAGAGCTACTCTGCTCTGATTGGTCAGATGGCCCAGTCTGTTGTGATTGGTCTACTCTGCTCTGATTGGTCAGATGGCCCAGTCTGTTGTGATTGGTCTACTCTGCTCTGATTGGTCAGATGGCCCAGTCTGTTGTGATTGGTCTACTCTGCTCTGATTGGTCAGATGGCCCAGTCTGTTGTGATTGGTCTACTCTGCTCTGATTGGTCAGATGGCCCAGTCTGTTGTGATTGGTCTACTCTGCTCTGATTGGTCAGATGGCCCAGTCTCTTGTGATTGGTCTACTCTGCTCTGATTGGTCAGATGGCCCAGTCTGTTGTGATTGGTCTACTCTGCTCTGATTGGTCAGATGGCCCAGTCTGTTGTGATTGGTCTACTCTGCTCTGATTGGTCAGATGGCCCAGTCTCTTGTGATTGGTCTACTCTGCTCTGATTGGTCAGATGGCCCAGTCTCTTGTGATTGGTCTACTCTGCTCTGATTGGTCAGATGGCCCAGTCTGTTGTGATTGGTCTACTCTGCTCTGATTGGTCAGATGGCCCAGTCTCTTGTGATTGGTCTACTCTGCTCTGATTGGTCAGATGGCCCAGTCTGTTGTGATTGGTCTACTCTGCTCTGATTGGTCAGATGGCCCAGTCTGTTGTGATTGGTCTACTCTGCTCTGATTGGTCAGATGGCCCAGTCTCTTGTGATTGGTCTACTCTGCTCTGATTGGTCAGATGGCCCAGTCTCTTGTGATTGGTCTACTCTGCTCTGATTGGTCAGATGGCCCAGTCTCTTGTGATTGGTCTACTGCTTACAGCACGAGTCGGAAACAAAACGCCTATTACCATATCTGAATATCCGCAGTGCTTGATACACAGTAATACGAACAGCAACGATGGCGTCGTTTTTCTCATATCAGTTTCAGCGCTAGTCCTCATCCTTTTGAAATGCATGCAAAGTGGATTTGCAGGGCGGGTAAAAGTAGACATTGTTTCGCCGTCAGCCAATGAAGACCATAGGCTGGCATTATGCAAATGTGTTACATTATTACGCAGGTATGTAACAGGAAGTTTTTGACGACTCATTTCAGCCATTCAGAATCGGTTCTTTCTTTTAGGAGACAATAACTTTTTGTCTTTCTCTTTGATCTTTATAACTTTGCAGACCTATAACATTTACAAACAGCTATTTCACACTGCATGCATATTCAAAAAAAGCATAATAGGGGCACTTTAAGGAATGAAATCAAATAATAGACTACCTTATAAAGTTCAATGAACAAATCTAGCCAGACTTTCAGCACATGATTTTTCTTTTGGCCTTTTTCATCTTTATTTTGTCATTCTCATTCTGTGCTGTACATGTAGTTCATCATCTAAGATCTTCAGGATCTTCAAGAAGATCTTCATTGATCTTCATTCACCCAGTTGATCAGATTTGTGCAGTTCAGTAATCTGAGCTGATTTTTTTGCTGTCCAAAGCTCCGTCCAGCAGCAAAACTCTGTGGATTTGGTAAGGCGGGTGTCACCTTTCACCCCGCTCCATTATCATGTGCCTCTGTCAGCTTCTGTGGATGTGTCTGTGGAAGCTTTCCTGCACCCTCAGCACAACTCCTTGTATCTTTGCATGTGTTCATCCATACCTTCTTTTGTAATCACAAGTAGCGTTCAACAGTAACTGATGGGCTGAAGGCATCAATGCGCCGGCACCAACAATATTTTTTTTCTTAAACAAATTTGCCAAATATTGGCCATTTTCTCAGCATCAGGGGTGCAAACAGCGCGCTTTTCGGCGCCTCCCGCTTTTTTCACGTCAGTTTGGGTGACTTGTGTGAATCGTGCAGATCCGAAGAGTTTTTTTTTTAAGGATGGAGGGGGGTGGTTTGAGAGGGTCTGATTATAATTTAACCAACAGTAATTCTGGATTGCGTCCACCAACAAGTAAATAGGAAATAAGCGAATCAGAACACTGCGCGCCAAACCAGCAGTATGTGCGCAAGCGTAAACCACTAGTGTTTCTGTCTCACTCTCACTCTGGAAGTCTGGATCTGCCACTGCATCACATTTCTCTCTGCGTGGCGTGGAGTGTCCGTTTTTATGTCGGCTCTCATGTTAACTGGTTAGAGCTTGTGTTAGAGCACAATGCCTGCGTGACACACACACTTCTCCAGCCGCGCCGAAACCGCGTGCTAGAAATAGAACCACAACCGACCCCTATTTTTCTCGCGACACGCAAGAGTGTTGGAAGTTTTCAGACAAAATAGAAGGCGCAAATACATATTAATAAATTACATTTTGATGCTTGAAAGTCTCTCGGTTTTTGACAAATGCATATATAATTGTAATTTAAAAAATAGGCCTAATTATCGATTTTCAAATATTGCCCCTGTCAATAGGCCTACAGAACGAAATATTCTGTAGCCTATTTTGCCGTCAATACTGCCGACGTTGTCTTTGCTGTATCAGGCTATACATATTATGTTTAACATCCAAATGTAGATGGTCTGTCGGCGCACAGAGCCACGCAGTCGCAGACAGCACGTGAAGTTCGTGAACACCGAATTCCCTTTTCTTTCTTATCTATTTGTTTGAACAGACATGTGCACGAAAAAATAAGCCAGTGTCCGTCTCAACGAGTTTCCCCGTAAACGCAGTCAAAATAAAACGGATGCGTGTCATTACCGGTATTAGATACGTGCATTCGTCTTAAAGGGACAGCACCCAATATACCTGCAGCTGTTTTTGTCACCAAAGTTAATCAAACAACAAAAGAGAAAGAGAAAAATCACGTTTTGTCAAAAGATAAACTGTATTAATACTTAATACAGTTAATTTACCTGAAAAACATAAAGCACTGCTTTATTTCTCGTGTATTTGTGTTTTATTGTATTTATATTTGTATTTTGTTTATTAGTTTCTATGCAAATGCACTAGGCCTACCCTACACAATTACCCCAATCATCCTAGAATTATTAATTCTTTACAAAAAGAGCTATTCAAATCATCAGGTGAAATTGTTTTCAGGAAATAGCAGTTAAGCAAGAAGAAGAAGTGCAAGATAGTTTGTCTAAATTTCATTTGACTCTATGTGCCTATAGGGGTGGGTTGGGGATGGTGGCAATGTAGTATCTGGATATTTGCCGCGGGACGAGGGCTTCGATTACCTCTCTCTTTTTTGACCATACATGTGTTTGCACCCCTGCAGCATGTATAAATGATTCAAGAGACAACTTGACTTAAAGACCTCATAAAATAAAAAATTCTGGTCCATGTCTTATACGCATTAGGTTGGTCAATTTGTACCCCCTCAGTGCTCTTAACAGCTTTTGAAAGTATTGGCAAAAATTAACTGTTCGTTTTTTTTTCTTTTTCTGTGGGTGGCACTTTGTATTGGCATTTCATGATTATTAGCAGAATGTTAGAAGAAAAGGCACACATAGAGCTTGGACATTATTGAAATTGGAGTTGATTTAATATACGTCCTGTTTCTGGCTTGTTTACAGTTAAAGGGATAGTTCGCCCAAAAATGATATTTAAGCCATGATTTACTCACCCTAAAGCCGTTCGAGATGCATACGTCAATCTTTTTTCAGACGAACACATTTTCAGTTATTTTAGAAAATGTCTTAGATCTTTCAGTGGTTATAATGTGAGGCAATGGGGTCCAGCTGATTCAAGTCGGAAAATGTACATGCATTCTTCTCAAAAATAATCCATCCGGCTCCAGGGGGATAAACGAAGGCCTTCTGAGGGTAATCCGTGCGGTTTTGTCGTAAAAATATACATATTTAAAACTTTATAAACTAAAATAACTGGCTTCCGGTGGCGGTCGGTGCGCGTTCACAGAGATGAATGCTGGTGTATGACGTACGACGTAGCGTAGGAAGCGTCGTGACGTAGAACGAACGTTGAGTTTTGTTTTGCTCTGCTCTCTGGCTCCGCTGTCACGTTCGTTCTACGTCACGACGCATTCATCTCTGTGAACACGCACCGACCGCCACCGGAAGCCAGTTATTTTAGTTTATAAAGTTTTAAATATGTATATTTTTACTACAAAACCGCACGGATTTCCCTCAGAAGGCCTTCGTTTATCCCCCTGGAGCCGGATGGATTATTTTTGAGAAGGATGCATGCACATTTTCCGACTTGAATCAGCTGGACCCCATTGCCTCACATTATAACCACTGAAAGATCTAAGACATTTTCTAAAATAACTGAAAATGTGTTCGTCTGAAAAAAGATTGACGTATGCATCTCGAACGGCTTTAGGGTGAGTAAATCATGGCTTAAATATCATTTTTGGGCGAACTATCCCTTTAAACGTTCTGAATTTTGGACAAGCATGAGAATGACCCTCATCTTATTATCACCTGCATAAGATTAGCAAATGAAAAGGCTGTTGGTTATTTAAAAACAAAACAAAAAAAAAATAGCCTTTTGATATGCCTATTTATGTCCTTCCTGTTTTAAAAGGAAATAGGATAGCACTGTGAAGAAAATTGTGTATGACCAACCTTTTAATGGGGCCTGTAAACAGAAGAATTATAACCCTTATACATTTTGGTTGCGTGAAAGCTGGAAATAACGTGGTCTTACTAATTAAATAGAAATCCTATATTAGGTTTTCCACAATCTGATGTTTACGACAAAGACTTGACATTTCAAAAAGAGATCAATTTAACTTTCAATTAAGGTACTGAACTGAACTGTACCTTGTTCTTTAGACCATTTACTTTAGCCTTGCGTAACCACTCATATTTGTTTTTTGACATTTGCACTGTAAAGCTTCCCCACATCATACTTGGTAGAGATAAGACTGTATGGCACAGTTACTTCCTGTTGATGGTTTCATGAGATTGAGAGACAAGGTATCCTGTGATGTGTTAGACAAAGGGTAAGTTAATCAAATAAACTGTGAGAACTGTGGCTTCTCTGAATGAATGGCGTGCCATCAAAGGGAACTGCAGTAAACTTCCTGAGGCACACTGTCAATCACCCGAAAATAGCGCATTTCACTGGTTTACTCCCTCGGGCGAACAAAGAACTAACATTAGATCCAGCATAAGTGCTCCATATATTATGGCGTGAGCTCAACAATCCACATGCATATCCTGTTAAAACATTATAGGTCGCATACTGTAAAAAAGTGTAGTTTTATAGTTTCTGCCTTAATAACTCTGATTAAGAATGTGGCTGAGACAGGTATACAGATAAACATTTTAATGCTATGTCTGATAACTGATAAATGGATGTTTGTAAAATTCTATACTATAAAGTGAAGTAAAATAAAACAAACCTAAATCAATCAAATTCTACAAGTGAATTTGGAAATAACAATGTTTGATAAGGGGTTCTTAGGCACAATGCAATTGAGTTTATCTCTCAGTTGACTTGAACTGGCTGGTCTGAAATGGAATTAAACCCTACCATTACTACTCCATGTAACAATAGGAAAACTGGAGTCTCCTTGTTCCTTGTACACTAACTGTATTTTGGTTGAGGTATTACTCTTTGTTGCAATTACTACACTCAGAGATTCATTCTCACTGTTGAACTAATTCCCAGTCTTTGCTGGATTGTTTAAGATTAAATGAGTTCCCTCTTGGTAAATTCTGTTGAGCGTTGTATCAGGAGAGGAGAGCGAGTCAAAAAATACCAGGCTCCCCCAGGACCGTTTTACAGACTGCTCAAAGGCAAAGAGGGAAAATGCTGAGAGTTAATGCTACTTTACAGATATGCAGTCTCACACTTTTTCCTTATACAGTAATCCATTCATCTGATCTCTTATTTATTCCTTCTGTTAAGTTCTTGGTCAACAATCAATCATGCTAATAATTCGCATACTACTCGTGCTGTTATTAGCCTTCTGTTAATTCCTATTTAGGTTAGTGACTTGACCTAAAATCTTAGCAGGTGCTGTTGTAGATCCATGTTCTTTGATTTGTTGTTGGGTCTAATCTGAGGAAAGTCTATTGATGTGTGACGTTGTCACCTTAGCAACAGAAATAAGAGTGAATTCCATTCAGCACAGATCTCGAGGATGAGAAAAGCCAGATGCCTCATGCCAGCAATGATGTCGTCACACATCTGCTGTCAGTCTCAACAGACATGCTCCAACAGGTTTTAAACAGGGTTTCTGTTTGGACAGATACACTGAAACCAAATGATTCACTCATTGACAATGAATTATAGTGGTAGTTTGGAAGAAGGAAACCCTTGAGTCAGATATTACCTAGGGAGAGGAGAAGGGTGTGTTCTTCAAAAAGATGGACGTGGCAGTACTTTAGGCTGCGATGATGACATGGTAGGATATATTTCAAGGTAGGTTCAGACCAGTAAGAGTTTTTGTGTGCCTTTCTGCACACACACACAAAATACAATGACTTCTTCATATTTGAATTTCCATTGAGGCCAGCTCTTCGCAAAACTTGGTATGTGTTGTGCTCTTGCACATGAAGAGATTTGCTCATGGCTTGTCTCGTTTACAAGCGTGCACACGTGTGTGACTTGGCAGTTGATCTGAGGAGACTGCATTAGTGGTCGGCCGTAGCAGCTGGTTTTGAAGTGGGACGTGTGATTCTTCAGATCGCCTCCCCAACCCCCTCTTCTCAGTTTGTTTTCCGGAAAAGGCAGCTGTCCAGGGACAATGAGATCCTTGTTTAGCATTTAAAAGCCAGCACACCGACCATATTCTTGTGTAAATGGACACAACATTCATTTTTACAGCATAAAGTCGAGCGTTTGTTAATTGTCTTTTGGGTGCCTTTTTTCTTCAGATAACCCATGGTCTACAAAAGCAGCCATTGTGGTGAAGTTGATTCTAAAATGTTCAATGTAAGAACTAAAGAAAGAATGAACACCCATACAACACACGCAAAGTAGTAAAGAGCAGTATTTAAGTAATTACAATATATATATACACCACATGGAGACATCCAGGAACATTTGTGTGATAAAACAAATGAATCACTAGCCCAGCCCCTTTAACGGTGAACGTGATTTCACCAAGTACAACATGTTCCTGGATCAAGATCTTTGTTGATCCTGGAACAACATTTCAAACTGCCAATCAGATTTGAGGGACAAGTTTACAGTTTATGTCAAGTTTAGCCTTACAACCTGGGTCAGGTGCTTCTACGTTAGTGTTATTCACCTATCATTTCTCTCTGATTTTAGGGATTAATTATGGGTAAGGTTAGGTTTAGACCCACTGCTCTGTACATTTTGTATGTCTCTTATCTGACACACTCAGTTCAGTTCATGGAGCTCTCTCCTAATCAGCTGATGATCTGAATCAGGTGCGTTAAATAAGGGAGAAATGTGTGCAGAGCAGTGGATGCAGAGGACTGGAGTTGAGAACCACTGAGCTAGAGGGACATCTTTGAGTATTATGCCACGTCTCACAGCTTTTCCAGCGTGTCATGCTCGAGACCCTGTGCTTTGACTCTGCAGTTGTATACTATTATGCACGTCTCGTGTTTTTAAGAGCAAATACGCATTCATGCAGAAGTCTAAAACGTTGTCAAATTGAACAGATAGTGAAACTAAAGGCGCAGCGTTTATTATAAATGATCTTTTTAAGATAATGTTTGAAGTCTGACATCACAGAATTTACCATGTGTGAATGGTCTCTTAACGGTAAAAAGCCAGAACACTGTTGAACAGCATATTTGTGTATTTACCGGTAGTCATTCTGGTAATTTTACGGTAATTTATTGGGATTACTGTGTGAAAGGGGCTGTTGATTCTTTGAAACCAGAAGTTTTATCTGATTCACAAAACATTTATGGAATTTGTACAGTTAGTATAGCTGTAACTTCAGATTTACTCCACAAATATGTCCTTTTAGCCAAAGTAAAAGCCACCTGCTAAGGATCAGAGCCTTTCAGGCGAAATCTTCATCCAGGGGCCCCTCACCACTTTCCTATACCTTGAGTACAGAGAGAGTTGGGGGATGGGAGCCGAGAAGAAAAGGAGGAAGAGGGAGCCATAAGCAGCTCCAGGGTGTGGCTCACTAATCAGTGCATATATAGTATGTACTCTATATTGATTATTCTCTACACGCGTTCTCATTCCACATGGTTTGTTCTTTTCAATTTATGAACAATGTTTAAAAAAATGCCATTCAAGCTTGAAATGCTTTTCTTATAACATGTTTTGTGAGAGAAAAGTCGGTACAAGTGATGAAATGGCAAGATTTGAATGCAAATGATGTAGGTCATGTGATGAAACAGTACTGTGTACTTTTACCAGAGACATGTTAACAGTGTTGATGACCAGATAGCCTTCATTTCCAGGCAGTTGTTGGGTCTCAGTGATAAGACCATCAAGATGACATGTCTTAAGTTCAAAAAACAACTCTAGTGTGCATTGTGTGCAGAACAGCTATTACATAATATCACCTCACAGGTCAAGTGCATTTACTGAAAGACCTATTAGCTAGAGATTTGACAGACAGATATACAGTAATTGGGTGATGATAAACTTGATGCATAATTTATTGCTTTTGAGCATTTTAATAGCAACAGAATTTCAATATTGGTCACATTCAGTTCCCGACCCAACTGAGAGTTTAGGACAACCTGTTTTAATGTTTGTTGAACACCTCGATTCCTGCTTGAACTGTAAATAAGAAGAAATGAAACTTGGGATAGCTATAATCCCAGTTCAACACTTATATAGTATACATTAGCCACCTTTTGAAACCTTTTGAACTCTTTTGACAGAAAAATTTAACATTTTGGTTTATTTAGAATTTAACATGGTAGGAACGCATGTTTTATTTTAGAATAAATGAAAATCATGCAGATAATTCAAAAAGATTAAATGGTCCTGAAAAAAAAAAAAATACACTCTTGACATTTCCACAATCTAGTGGAAACATTTGGTACTGCGCCCAAACAAAATCTTATTGAATGCTCATTTTTTAAAGAACCAACTTCAGTTTTGGAACATAACTTATGTTTATGGCTGTGATGCATTAAAACTGAAAATATTTCATTTAAATGGTAAAAATATATATTTTTACTGTATTTTTGATCAAATAAATACAGCCTTGGTGAGCATAAGAGACTTCATCCAAAAGCTCAAATAGATTGTTACCTACCACAAATAGTGTACATCTCCATTTTTGTTTTTCATGAAAAAAAGAACATAGGATTGAAATGACATGATTATCAGTAGAAAACAGCAGCTTTAGAGCAGATTTGCAGTCTGCAATAAGAGTGTAGTATGTGTTTGATCCCAGCTGAACTAGATCGTCAGAGATGACACTAATTTATGCCACGCATGAATGGCTGGTGATGGAACAGAATTGGATGAGAGTTGAATGTACTGAGTGCAAGTTACTATGCCAGGGATCTGTCATTGAATTTTCTGGTAAGATAAAGTCTTTGTGCAAGTCCAGGTTTTTAGTAACGCTGACTGTCGTGTATATACAAAGATGAAACAGCTCCTACTGCTGCCTGGAGATTAAAAAAAAAAAAAGCACGTCAAGGAATGATCTGACTTTGATCATACATTTCTGGTTAAAGAGAAGTGAGATGTTTTTTTCTCATCATTGATGTTCTTATCATTGATGTTTTAGTCTTATCACAAAATATGTTTCTGAAAAGTCAATAAAGTGTGAGTGCTTCGGGGCTCTATGGAGGAATGAAATCATAGAGCAACATCTGTTGCGTTTAGAAACCTAATTATTGCATAGATTGGTCTGTCCAAAGTCAATATGTTTCTGTGAAATGCAGTTTTAGAGGACTTAGTATAGTGAAGCAGTATTAAGTATTATTGTATTATGTTTTGCTAGCTTTACATCTGGATTTTGGCTTTTTTTTTTTTAACTTGTCATAGTTTTTGACTGGGATTTCCTGAAAGTGGCACTTCAGTGATGTCTGCTTGATCTCAGTAGCTACACGGGAAGTGCTCAGATGTACATGCCTGTTGTCCTTTTAGCCTTTGTTATCTCTGTACACGCCATAACTCTTCACGTTTGGCACAAGGTCATAGGAACATCCTCATGTTTAGCTGAGCCATCTCTTTGCATTGGCCTAAATGTGTTGGGTATGTGAAGATCCATGTTAAAATGGAGGGTAGGACCAGTTCTCACAGATGGACCAGTTGATAAAGTCTGCATTTCCAGCACAGATTTTCTGCAGCAACCCAAATTATGGGCCAGTACATTCCACACATTTTCTTTTTCTCTCTCTCACTTCCCCCACACACAATTCCCTGAATGACTTGAAAACATTGGTACCCATTTTGAGATCTTTGCAATTTCCTTTGTAAAATGAAAAAAAAAAAAAAAGACTGTGTAGGAGGTGGAATACATTTTTCTGTTACGAAACACTGGACAGGCATAAAAAGATGAATGGAAAAAGAAGGAATAGATGCAACAGTGATGAGTATGATTGGTTATCATTTGTTTGGTGAAGTCATCTGCTTCAGCTTATGTCGCTCCTAAACCAAATTTTGCTTACTCAAATTAAAGTTTTTGTTAAATACACAAAGGTAATATTTGATGCTAAAGTTTTATTTGTCACGACAATCTTAACAGCTATAAAGGCCAATGTATACTTCAGTTTTGACACAAAGGTTTAGCATAGACGTACAGCCGAACACATAGCCTTTCAAAGTATACTGCATTTGATTGACACTTGCGCTCGATACATGCACACTAGAAAGTTTCATCTTTGTCCAGTGTCTGCGCTATTTTTCTCCAAAAGTTATGACAGATAAACGTGCCTTTGTATTCTTTTAAATTCTTTGAAGTGTTGGCCCATCTTCACAATTTACAGTGCATATATATTTGTATATATATATCTTTGGCTGCCTGCCTTTGCCCATAACATTTACTCCTGTTACATTCTATATTTTGCAACATTAAGCATTGCAGATGTCATTGTTTCCATTGCCAACAACACTCTAATTTGAATCACATAAATCATTCAGCATTTCACCATTAACTGAGGTCCTCAGTTTTTGTGCCAGATAAATTCTGCTCTAATTGTACAAATAAATTATATCATCTTAATCATCTGATTATGTATTTCTAAAGCTAGGCTATCGCATGCTTATGTAGTTTCATTGTAGTTAACTACTATTTGTTTGTAGATTTCACTGAAGCGGACTACTGTTTCAAAAACGACTCTGCACTGTTAAAAATAAAGGTTTTTATTGGTATCTAATGGTTCTATGAAGAACCTTTAACATTCATGGAACCTTTCTATTGCACAAAAGTCTCTTTATAGTGGAAAAAGGGTCTTTAGAATATTAAGAAAAAAAATGGTTCTTTTAAGAAATGTTCACTAAAGGTTCTTTGGGGAAACCAAAAATGGCTCTTCTATGGCATTACGGCAATATATATATTTTTTTTAAGAGTACAGATTAGCTACCATATGAGTCACTTTTAGCTTTATTGAAATGCAGTTAAAAAATATATCTTCTCCAACCCTTCCTGATGGTAAAAACACTTAATGATGTTAAGCTGCAGCACAGGTCTTGAGTTAGACTTCTTATTCCCGAGGTACAGCAGTGTGTTACTTTATCTGCGTCTTATTAAAGGGCAGAGTCTGCGTTCCACTTACCTGATCATTTCCATTCTGACATGGTTCTCTCTTATCTGCTCAGGGCTGGCACACACACACACACACACACACACACACACACACACACACACACACACACACACACACACACACACACACACACACACACACACACACACACACTTCGGCCGGGATAAAAAGGTGATTGCTACTGTTTAGTTTATCATGCCCTGAAGCTATGTTTACTTACGCTTGACAAAAATTCTGATTGAGTTGACCAATAAAAGCTACACTTTTTATGTGGAATATCTTCCATATTTTTCATTCCCTTTTACACACATACACGCACTCACTCTCTCAGATATATAAACAACAGTAGCATACACAGTTACATGTGTAATGACAACATTTAATAATAAAATTAACCAGTTTTGCACTGCAAAGACAGTATAACGGTGGCTTTAAAGTTATAGGTAACTTCTGTGAAATGTTTCAGCATCAAGTAATTTGTCTGTTCATGCTGAATGACAAAATGATGTGTGACAGCATAATAACACCCAATTGGGTAGCTTGTTTCTTTTGCTCAAACAATAGAGCATGGTGCTAGCAACACCAAGGTCATGTGTTTGATTTCCAGGAACACAAGAACTAGTAAAATTTGTACTTTAGTGTCCTCTAAATGATTTTATGTTCAATTTACAGTTAAGTTGCGCGAGATTTTGGGCCAATGAGTTTTCACTGTGGATGGGAACCAGTGAGGTTTTTCCCTTGTGCGTCAAGCAGGCATGTTTGAGCTTCTGTTTACCATTGATTAGCTGTATGATCAATGTTTAAATGTGAATAAAAGCCTGAATTAAATCTGTTCCATCATATAAAGTGATCGTGTCTCTTAGGGAGACTTGAACTAAACCGCTCAATCAATATGGATTACATTTACTCTCTCTTTATGAACTTTTTGAACCATGAAAGCATCGGTTAACTGAAACTTCAGTAAAGGTTTCATTAAAATGATCTTTCTTTTTTTTTTTTGAAGATGAGTAGTCTTATGGATTTGGAATAAGATGAGAGTCAGTAATTGATAACAGAATTTTCATTTTTGGGTGAATTAACCCATTAAGTGTTTCTGGTTAAACCTAGAAGTTGATGTTTAGAACAAACCCTGATCAGAATGACTGAGAATATAAATTATAGCCAATACTGCCTTAAAAACTGCAATGATATTTCTCTCCTCCAGCTCTGATTGTTGGTTCTGCTGTTGTACTTTTTGTTCTTTATGGTAATGTTGGCTTGTGGAGGTAGTGGAGTGTCTACTGGACCTCTTCCCTGAACCGCTGCAGTTTATTGTATCGTTCTTATGTGGCTTTGTCTTGTCGTGTTGATATGTGACCATTGGATGACCCTGCTAGCTATGATAGCCAATTGGAATTGTATAGTGTAGTGTGTGTGTGTGTGGGTTTACTTGAGTGAGCAAGAAAGAAAAGAAAGAGATAGGAATTTAAGCATAATCTTCTAGTATCTGGCCAGACAGGGTGGCCAGAGGTTTGATTGCTGTGTGTGCGGTACATACCGATAGTTGTCACGCACAGTCTGCACAGCATGGGAGTAGTGAGTGGGTACAGATCAAAGTTTTGCGTGCATTTCTGTGAGTGTTAGTGCTGTGTCCCGCTGGTTCTCTGTATGTCATTTCCCCGCAGCTAGACACCAGCTCACTGTTAAACTTCAACCAAAAATCTCACATCAGACTAGAGCCATTAAGGGCCCTCCACACATTCAGTGCTCTGTAGTGGCAAGGTAGACCAAAGTCATTGATTTTCAGTGATGGTTGCAGATTTTCGGCGATATGAGTGGAAGGGTGTCCTGAGATTTTGAGCAAGTTGAGAAAAGTGTACATTTATGCAACTGAGCAGTGATTTTTCTGTAGTACATGTAGTACAGCATTGTTAGCAGCGCCATGGTCATGGAATCCAGTGAATGCATGAACTAAAAATGTTTTTTTTAGGATTTAAGAATGATAGTGAAGCGCCACAACTGGCACTGTACCTCCTGATTATGCTCATATAAAGAACATACATGCACCACAATTGACAAAACAGTCAAAACACTGTAAGAAACCACTATAAGAACAAAGAAAAAACATACAAATAGAGTTACAAAAATACATAACATAACATTATGGTTACTTGTGCAAGCAGAACTAAACGCTTACTAGCGAACAACCAGTATAGCCCGCAAATCTAGCGGTGTGAATGGGACTGAGAGTAAAATGCATCACCCTGAGAATGAGATTTAGGTCATCTGGCAAACAGGTGGAGAACTTACACACATAAGTGTGCTCAACAAACAGACCCTGCTATAATGCCGAATTCGCCTACAGCGTTTCACAGACACAAACACAAACACACACATGATCATGAATTCACCCACATGCCATATGCAGACACTGTCTTCCGCTCTGGCTGATCTGAGTTATTTATAGAGCAGGATTAAACATTATCTGCAGCAGACTGATGCAGACATGTCAGCGCCCTCACTGAGAGATGCTGGGCTCCCATTGGCTTGGTGGTAGTGAGGTCATGGGCGATGACAAAGGGCTGAATTCACAAAAAACATCAATTGAAGGAGTTAATGTACAGTCAGCTGCTCATTATCAACACATAAACTGACACGGGGGATCAGGACCCTAATGTGAAGCATAGGGGTCTTGAGTCAGCCTTAAAGGGGTTTATTTAGTTATTTACTTTATTCAAAATATGATTTCTTGATTTTTCTTTGTTTGATTTGCAGTGAAATGCAATGCCCTACATTAGACACTAATATGGGAAATGTGTTTGTATGTGATAGATAGCAGCCATACATTTAGGACAGTTCTCAGACAAAAACGATTACATATAATACACATAAAGAACACATATACACATGATTCACAAATATAGTACACACATTAGAGTAAACGCAGGACATTCAAATACTTTAAAAAATCAGAATAAGCACAGAATCAGTGTTTATGGATGCAAAATATTTTAGCAAAATGTATATTTTACTCATAGTTATTGTGCTCCGTCTGTTTGACCCACATGTGAGCATCAAACTGAAAGAACCATACAGAACATTTTTTGTACAAATAGCCTACATGATTCCTAGTTACCGTGCTTGAATGGCACACATTTACCCATGTGCACAGTCTGGATGTGTGTCTATGACTCCCACCTGTGATATTAGGGTATTAATAGTGTCTCACTTTGGCTTAATAACATGTTTAATTAGCTTTTCCAGGTTTTTTTGATTGAGATGAAAGTATTTCCGACTCTTTTTAACGATTCACAAAACACAACCTCCTCACATTTAAAACAGTGTTTGAGCCATCAAATGTTTGTGTGTTCACCCTGAAGCCAGTGCAGCAGAGATTTCTTCATGACTCTTAAGATAGGCTATTGTGGTGTTACGGAGCCCGGGAAGTCCCTGTAGAAGAAAAAAAAAAAGAACCGCAAATTCGTCCCCTCAATTTATATACCGTACTCAGAGATTCTTAAATTGTTCCCCTGGTTTAAAGCCCGGGACACACCAAGACGACGTCAAAGAACTAGCGGCGACTGTCAACTTGCATATACGTTCTGCACCTGTGTGCAAATAAACATCTGTCTATATCAGCAGGTATCAATAATCTATTTTCGTCATTCAAAAAGGGAAACTGAAACTACGACAAATCGTAAAAACAAAGCAGCGTTTGCTTAGCATTTCGAATATCAATCACGCTTATCACTTTTTCAATGCAGTCGGCTCATGTTATTATGAAAATATTTGTGCATTCGAATGCTCAGGTAAGATGACATAAAATTCTAACAGCCCTCTGTTTGTACCGTCTTTACTTCTTTGTTCGCTTTCATCACTTTCGCTTTTATTCTCGTGCACTGACTCATTCACTAAGCTGAACAGCCAATCAGAGTTCTCTCTCACACCAACGGCCTGACGCCGACCGTTGGCTTGGTGTGTCCCGGCCTTAACAAATCGTGCTCAAAGGATTAATAAACCGTACCTACAAATTTCCAATCTGTGTGCTCAGATTCCGTGAAAGCAAACAAATCTGTGATTTGTTAAACCGAGGGGACAATTTAAGAAACTGTGAGTGAGGCTCATAAACTAAGGGGACGAATTGTAAACCTGTGGCCACGGATTTGCGGTTCTTGTTTTTTTTTTCCTCCTACAGATGACTTCCCAGGCTCTGTATGGTGTGCTGGATAAAGTGATCAAAAAGACCGCTCAATAAGTATTTGAACACAGGCTGAGATTGACACGAAAGTGCTACAGTATATGATTCTCTCTGTGAGCTCAGGTCAAGACACGGGTCACAGCGCAAAGAGCAATAGCAGGAATATATCAGCTGCATTTCCTCTTACACATTATTCAATTCTTGCCCTTGACTATTGTGGGTTTGTAATCTAGTATGTGTGCACTGATTTTTGGGTGTGTGTCTATGTTCACTCTCGATAGGGCTCTCCTTTCATTGTGTGTCCTTTAGTTTCTCTTCTCTAGCGCTCTGAACATCACATACCTCTGAGGTAACATCTAAACATGCCTCACCACAGCCAAGAGCGATAAAGAGTTTACGTCAATGGAAAACAGGAGAGGAGAAGTGGCTGAACGGATCACTTTACAGTCACTGATTGTTTAACCCATCAGTGGTACTATTTGTCACCATATTTGTCACTATTTGTTGTATTTACATGTAGTCATTAGATTAATCGCGATTAATCGCATCCAAAATAAAAGTTTGTTTTTATATAATATATGTGTGTGTACTGTGTATAATTATTTTGTATATATAAATACACACACATGCATGTATATATTTAAGAAATATTTGCATACATATACTGTATATATTTATGTATAATTTATATTATATATAAATATAATTTTTTATATATAAATTACACATTTTTCTTAAATATATACAAACATGTGTGTGTATTTATATATACAAATTTAATTATACACAGTACACACACATATATTATGTAAAAACAAACTTTTATTTTGGATGCGATTAATCGCGATTAATCTTTTGACAGCCCTAGTTATTTTAAGTTAATCACATTATTAAATGTACAGCAAAAAAAGAAAGAAAAAACGTTGTTTAATTGACCAACTGAGCAAAATTTACCGTTTTTTTACTGGTTACAGTCATGACCAAGAATGAAGTCTATATTTTCACTCGTTTTATGATTTATGTAGATGCAGTTAGTAAAATATTTGTATACATTCACAGAAATTTTGCCTATACATGCACTACCAGTAAAAAGTTGTACTACAGTATAAACAACAATACTGTGAAATGTTATTGCAATTTAAAATAACTTCTCTATTTTAACATTATTTTAAAATGTAATTTATTTGTGTGGTGGTAAAGCTGAATTTTCAGAATCATTACTCCAGTCTTGAGTGTCACATGATCCTTCAGAAATCATTCTAATGTGATGATTCTTAGTTCTTCTAAATCAATCTGGCTGATTTTTTTTCTGGTTCCATTACAGTAATCTTAGATGACCTGCATGATAACCCTTGGCTTTTTAATGTTAGCAGGAAATTAAAGTCCTCTATTTAGCAGGAGTAACAAGTAATGGTGTGTCAAAGAGCTGAGTGAACTGGGCATTGTTATGCATGGTGAACCTAGTTTCCTCTGTATTCAAAGAGAGGAATGGTTATTTGAAGTGGTTTCTTGTCCTGAATGAAGGAAAACCCCATGAACCAGTTTGACGACATGCTTGTCCTGAGATCACATTCGACTGGAGTATACGTTTCACGTCGAAATGTTGAATGGATGACATGCGAATTGTTCCACATTTGAATGAAGATCGTCATAGAACTTCAATTCTACGTTAGACATTCCAGCAGATCTTAATTCTCTCTTGTGCTGGCATTCGCTCAGTTGCCTTTTAATGGTGTTATTTTTGGAGTGTGTGAATGTCACCCTTGACACACTCTCCGCATGCGAGTGTGTATCCGTGCAGATGAGTGGGTGAGTCTTTAGCAAGTGGGCCACAACATCTCTCAGGCTCAGAGACGTCTCAGTTGCCATGGAGATGGAGAGAAAGGGTCTGGGTATCGGCACTGATTTCCTGGTTCAATTCTGAATAAAAGCTATCCTCTATATTGATTAATTTGGGAATATTTTAAGTTCATTTCAGTTCATGAAACATGACAACATGATAATAATTGCACGATCACACGACAGTCATAATTTTATTGTCATATTCAGGTATTTTCAAATCATTTTGGCCGTTACAGGTTATCGGCTATGCACAGAAACGTAAAAAAGTTTCTTTATACCACTTGAATAGAGAAAACAATAAAAGGTAGCATAAAAGAGAAATAAATAAATACTTTTCATAAAAAGACTTGTTAATGAATATCCAGTTTCATTTGGATCAAATTATGGAAATAAAGACGGTTCATGGTGTTGACTTCTGTAAGTGTGTATTTGATTTAATGTCATGATTCACACATTAAAACTGGACGGTCCCACCAGATGTGCGACACAGAGGGTAGTCTGTTGCCCCTGACATGAAGATCTGTTGAATTTGTAATGATCTGGGTAAAATTCCAGCCTGGTTCATGTCCTGGTCCTGTTCCCTTTCTTTCTCCCTCTTCTTTCCTGTTGCTTTTCCACTGTACTCTCAAATAAAGGAGAACTGATAATAAACAAATGTTTAAAAAAATAGATGGATGATAGATAATTGGATGGATGGATGGATTGGATTTATTTTCATTGAGACAAGCTGACATTCACAGAATTGAGATCTTTGAGCTTTGTGCAGGGGCCGGCAGTCAGGTTCCACTGACTCAGCGACATCTGCAGATTGAGAGGCATGTTTCAGATAATGATTAATTAGAACCTATGTGAAAAAAAGACATTGATTAAAAACAATCTTGAGATTATAAAACTCGATATTGGAACGATCAAACAAAGATCACAGTTAATCGGCAAATCAATATTTTTGCCCAGTCCTTGCAGCAAATCAATTTGGTTGGCATTGGCTGTCAGAGTCTCAGGTGGTGAGGGAGGAGCTGCTCTCTAGACCAGATTCTGATTCTGCTCTAAACCTCACTGCTACAACACAGTCTGCCACTAATTGCTGATCGGGATTCATTGGATCTCCGGAGGCCTGATTTGAGACTTGTTGGAGAATTTGTACTGTGGGGCTTCTGTGGGTATTAGGGGGTTGAAAAGGCACAAAACAATTATGCAGTTAACCTTTAACAAAGTTAACAGAGACTTTGCACGCTAGTCTGGACGGCAAAGAAGCTAATCCAAGTAGTCACAACCATCTACTAATACCGGACCAGATCATAAACATCATTGTACACACGCATGATTTGATTTGGTCATAGGGACCTACATCTCATCATGGTATGAGTCATTTTAAATTAATTTTAATAATGGGAATGAAATATTTAATATTGCAGAATCTGTTGGTGCATTGCATAGTATATACAGCTGAGTCCTATTTTTATCGTACAAGGTAATAAACATTTTCATGAGTTCTTTAACCCTTGTGCATCCTTAAGGACATTTTTGTCCTTTTCAGTTTTGTTTTTTTGATCACTTTGCATGTGTTAATGTTAACTGCATAAAATTTGGCACGGGTGTGTATTTTTATTGGAATTTTACTATTTCATCACCATTTCCTTTAAAAAATCTATTTTGCACTAGTTACACAAAAAACTTCCTCTCAGGACCTTTTGGACAAAAATGGCCCCACTGAAACCCATTAAAACTGCATTTTTTAATCCCTGTGCCGTTTAACTATAAAATGATGCAATCTTTTTTAATAGGCTTTCATTCTGTTGGCAAGGCTTCAAAATTGACATTTTTACCATTTTTTATCAGATGGTGCCATTTTTTCAGGTTAGGCCTATAAAGCAAATACTCGCTTTATTCCTGTTTTCTGCTTCGGCATATTATAGAGCCAGTTGGATAAATTATGCAACGATAATTGTGTGGGTTTGTTGGTATGGATGTCTAAGTGTGGTTTGTATATGTGTAATAAAATAAAAAGTGTGTTTGTGTGCTTGTAATATTTGAGAGAGAAAAACTCAACTGCAAATCGAAAATCCAATCACTGTGTTCACCAGTGGAGTTTTGCTGGCATCCAATGGGGAAAGTCTGGTACTGCGCCCAAACAAAATCTTACTGAAAGCTCATTTTTTGAGATATCATCCTCAAATTCGGAACACAACCTGTTTAGATTTATGGCTTTGAATTTATATCAGTTTTAGAGTTCCAAATGTTTCATAAAATATATATTTTTTATAAAATATTGATTATAATGTTCATAAATATTTGTCATAAACTTAAACTTCTATAACTTTTTTTGGTTGCACTTTTTAAATATTTTTCACTTCAACAACAATCTGCCAAGGGTCTTCTTTAAAATGAGACCAAACTTAAGTATTTGCTCCCAAGCATAACATTTTTATGAGAGTTTTTTGACTTGGACATTTTTTGTCCCTTTTGGACCTACAAGTAATTTTTTTGTTGTTGTTGTTGTTAATGTTAACCATGAATTTTGAGCTATTATAGAGCCAGTTGGATAAATTCTGCAATGATAATTGTGTGCGTGTGTTGGTATGGATTTCAGAGTGTGGTTGGTATGTGTGTTATAAAAAAAAATGTGTTTGTGTGCATGTGTGTGTTTGTAATATTGAGAGAGAAAAACTCGACTGCAAATAACAAAGCCAATCACTGTGTTCACCAGTGGAGTTTTGCTGGCATCCAATGGGGAAAGTTTGGTAACAAACCCAAACAAAATCTTACTGAAAGCTCATTTTTTGAGATATCAACCTCAAATTTGGAACACAACTTATTTAGATTTATGGCTTTGATTTTCTAGCCGTTTTAGAGTTCAACTTGTTTCATAAAATATATATTTTATATAAAATATTATTCATAAATAATTTTCATAAACTTAAACCTATATAACTTTTTTTTGGATTTACTTATAAAAAAAAATTAACTTCAGCAATAATCTGCCAAGGGTATTCTTTAAAATGATACCAAGTCTGTGCTCCCAAGCTTCAACTTTTTATGACAGTTTTTTGACATGGACATTTTTGTCCTCTTTGGACCTATGAGTAACTTTTTTAAATTGATGCACAAGGGTTAAATTTGTCCCTAATAAACTAATGGCATTATGCTTCTCTAATTTCTCTGGTTTATTACCCCTCACAGCTCTGAAAGAAAGTATAGGCTCTCTGAAAACTTCTCCACATCATGCTGAGGATTATATTTCACGTGCTATGTTTGCATTGTAAGCAATATAATCGACTTTCATCCTAAGTCACCTGCTGAAGTAATCCTCCCAAGCGCCAAATATGCACTTTCTTTTATGCTGCTTTGGTGAGAACACATCTGCCAAGAACGGTAATGTAAAATGCATAAGCTTTAAATTAAAGGGATAGTTCACCCAAAATGGCCAATTCTGTCATCACTTACTCACCAAACACATATGGACTTTTTCTTCTTCTATGGAACACAAAAGGAGATCATTAAAAACATTCTGGCCACTCTTTGTGCTATAACGAATGTGAATTAGGATGGGTGAAGTTCGGTGAACTTCATGTTCAATTCATGAACTGATCTGGTTCAACTCAGTTATCCAGTCGCAGTGGTTAATATCTCATTGAAGGGGAAGAATATAGAGTAGTATAGGACTTGTTCACCAACAAGGATATGTTTCAGATGTTTTCACTGTGTTGACACTGTACATTTCACTGTCTGTCCAAAAGTTTGATGTTGTATCCTGTAGTTCAAACAGTTTTGGCGCTAGTAATGCCAAGGTCTCGGGATTGCAAGCAATTTATATATATCAGAAACTCCTAGATATTAAAGGTAGGGTAGGCAGTTTCGTAGAGGCAAGCAAGCGTTGAAAGCGTAGATCCCAGCCTCCATTCAGAGCGTCTCCAAAGCCACGCCTCCTTCAAAACACGTGAACATGCACAGCCAGAGCAGAGTATGCAAAGCATCACAAGGACGAGAGACAGAGTTAAATGACCTCATGTCTCAAAGCACATAACATTACAATGATAACAAACGTAAACAACTTACAGAGCTCTTACTTGTACCACCTGACTGCTGCAGATTCATTTCGGTGTTGATACTGTTGACATAGAAACTCATAAATCCGAGTCTGATGACGTTAACAGCTCTGGGTAGAACGTCACGGGTTGCCATCTTGTAGTTATGGTTATGACATGGTGTGAACACAGCATAAGCTTGTTGTTTTGGTTCAGGTGGAGCTGCAAAAGGCGGCTGCTGTTTTTTTGCGGTGCTCTGTGACTGTCTATCTTCAACTCTGCATTGCCACGCTGATGACATGTAATGTCTGTGCAAGCAGGGTCATGGAGGTATGGAAATATATATGTTTATATATATATATATATATATAACATATATATGTTTTCGGACTGAATGCAATGATTGGGAGAACATTTTTTTATCCTGAGACTTCCACAGAAGATATATGTACATGTTTTAATATTTAGACCACTTCTATTATTGATATCAGGATGTGAAGAGAGTTTCAACCAGTATTATGTTTTATTAATTGGAGAAAATGGTTCTTGGAACAAAGTACTCATCATTCAATTATTAATTACGAGGATGCCAGGTGTATCGCACAGGAAGTTGTTGCTATTGAGACATTGTTGTGTTTTCCGATTGCCTTTTTATTGCCTGTGTGTAACATCAGTCTCTAACCATCATCTCTATTTATCTGTCTGTAGGAGATAAAGATGGCAGTAAAGTGACCACAGTGGTGGCAACCCCTGGACAGGGACCTGACCGGCCGCAGGAGGTCAGCTACACTGACACCAAGGTCATTGGTAATGGCTCGTTTGGCGTGGTCTATCAGGCCAAGCTCTGTGACTCAGGAGAACTGGTGGCCATTAAGAAGGTCCTTCAGGATAAGCGATTTAAGGTAAGACTGAAAAGCATGACATTCATTCTTTCTTGGTCCCTTGACTCTATAATGCTTTGGGCCTTGTAGCTTTTCTTAAGAACAGCTCAGACAGTTTTTCTCTCATCAAATTGCTTTTGTCTTTGTTCCTATATCCTTATATTTTTGGTTGTATGTCTGTTCTTTGATCAGTTCCTTTATTTCTGTTCTTCAGTGTTATTGCTATACTATTATGTTTAATCTCTGTTCTCTTATATTGTATCTAATTTCTTATGGTTTAACATTTCTCTTAAATCTATTTTAGCTGAATTCTATACTGATGTGCTCACGTGGCCATAGTAAATAAAATACTGTCCATACAAGACACAATGAATGCAACGTGTAATTAGATGGTGATATTATTGCGACATCTATTGAATCAAATAAATAATCAAATAAATAAATAAACAATGGCATCAATTAGAAATAATGGTAAATTAATGCTATCAATTGGAATCAACATTTTTTTATTTTCTCTTTTTTTGGCCAATGAATCACACTCAAAGTACGAGTGAAGGGAGGTGTTTGTGAAGGGAGGCAGAGTTTGTAGCCATAACTGTACAGAAACGTACAGTAAGAACTTACTGTCATTCGGCACTTCCTGTAGACTGGGGTGTTTAACAACCCATCTTTTTTACAGAATTCAAAAACTCCCTCACTAGCTGTTTCCTAATTCAGAGGCTGCATCCTTCGAAGGACGCGGACGTCAGAGGCCATGCCTTCAAAGTCCATGAAGGTCGAACCGAGCGTTGTTAAATGGGACGGTCTAACCTACAGAGTATTGCTCTTGTTGCCATGCAACTGTGACAGCTGCCATTGACAAGTGGCAGTAACTTTTTTTTGCAAGTTATACTGTCTGAAACAAAGACAAAAATATGTTCACCTTGGTCCATTTATGTACATAATAAAGAGTATAAACTATATATAAAATCACATCTTAGTAAGATATTGTCAAGTGTATGTTCTGTTTTGGTTTAGTTCTAGTACCTGTACCTGTTTCCTTTTGTATTAATTTTCCCGCCACTTGTTTGTTTCTATGGTTACTGATTTGAGTTACACACCTGCTTCTGTTAATTAGATTCCCGTGTGTATTTCAGGTTTTCCTTAGTTCGCTGTCTGGTATTGTCAACGTTTGCATTTCATGTGGTTGAGTTATTTTGTTCTCCTGCGGTTTCCTAGTGGTATCTTGATTAAAGGCTATTTGTTTTTGTACTCCATTCATCGTGCGCTTCATTTCAGCCACAGTTGCTGACAGATGTCAACATTTGAACCACTTTAATTGTTTTTTGTGTGTTTTTTACATTTTTGTATGGTTGGATATTTTAGTAAGTTGAAACCCATTACTTACATTTAAAAGTGTAATCTGGCATTTTCTCTAAGAAAATCCAGTCGTCACCAGCGCACAAAGGAGTCTTGGGATAGGTTGGGCTGCAAAAGGATCCACTCATTCTATCCTCGTTGCTCGAGAAATGAAGGACACATTTGTAGGCTGAATTCGCAGGGCCTTCGAAATGAGACAGCCTTCAATGTAGGCTGTCTACATTCGGCCTTCGAATGCAGCCTTTGAAGGATGCAGCCTGGAGCTGCATTTAGTCCTTTTTTATGCCTTTCCCTCGCTAACTTCCCTCCATCTTGTTCAGTCGGATGTACATCATTGCGTATGTTGCACGAGTGCCCACTACTGGCGGAACCCTTGAAATGTGTTTAAATGGAACGCCTTAAAGGGATAGTTCACTTTGAAATTAATTTTTGGTATGTTTTAGCTTACCTCAAAGGCATCCAAGATGTAGGTGTCTTTTTTTCCGGAGTAGTTTCAATTTTGATATTTTTAGGTCAAACCGTTCTTGTCTGTCAGTCATATAATGCAGGTCTATGGTCACTGTCTCAAAACAGCATGCACAAAGTCCAAATTAAACAATTCCCCATCGTCCAAATTAAACAATTCCCCATCGTAAGTACACATTGATGGCTTAAGACACGAAACGAGCGGTTTGTGTGAGAAAACGAACAGTATTTATATAGTTTTTGTCCTCTTGTAAACACACACACCCTAATGATCAGAGGACGCGGGTGCTTCGGTCTGCGCAAGCGCCGGAAAGCGACGGAAAAGGTCAGAGGGCGCGGGCGCTTCGATCTGCGCAAGCGCCGGAAATTTTCTCTCGCGCGTGTACGTCACTCATTGTTTACACACAGAGATTTCGGAAGCCTTACCTTTCACTGTGAAGATCTAAACATATTTAGACGTACAGGAAATGGCAATGGAAGACGATTTCGATTTATCAACAGACAACGTTGAATTTTTTACACAACCATATTTATTTGAACCAGAGTACACCGATCAAGAATCACGAATCACGAATGGAACATAGCAATGCCACAGCTACAAGACGACGAGGACATTGACAGTACCCCGTCATACACCTGCCTGACTGAAGATCCCGAGTTTTCTCCGCTGTTGAGCCGCAGCGTTTTGCACGTTGGCAGGTGTATGACGGGGTACTGTCAATGTCCTCGTCGTCGTCTTGTAGCTGTGGCATTGCTATGTTCCATTCGTGACAACATATGCTCTCTACTTCTGTTGGCATCTCACAACACTTGCTACAAGAACACCACCAATTTTGCAGAGATCTCTGTCTCTCTGAGGCTTGAAGACGTGCTGCTGCAGCGGATGCTTCCTCTATCGCTCTGAGTTCTTGATCGGTGTACTCTGGTTCAAATAAATATGGTTGTGTAAAAAATTCAACGTTGTCTGTTGATATATCGAAATCGTCTTCCATTGCCATTTCCTGTACGTCTAAATATGTTTAGATCTTCACAGTGAAAGGTAAGGCTTCCGAAATCTCTGTGTAAACAATGAGTGACGTACACGCGCGAGAGATGATTTCCTGCGCTTTCCGGCGCTTGCGCAGATCGAAGCGCCCGCGCCCTCTGACCTTTTCCGTCGCTTTCCGGCGCTTGCGCAGACCGAAGCACCCGCGTCCTCTGATCATTTGGGTGTGTGTGTTTACAAAAGGACAAAAACTATATAAATACTGTTCGTTTTCTCACACAAACCGCTCGTTTCGTGTCTTAAGCCATCAATGTGTACTTACGATGGGGAATTGTTTAATTTGGACGATGGGGAATTGTTTAATCTGGACTTTGTGCATGCTGTTTTGAGACAGTGACCATAGACCTGCATTATATGACTGACAGACAAGAACGGTTTGACCTAAAAATATCAAAATTGAAACTACTCCAGAAAAAAAGACACCTACATCTTGGATGCCTTTGAGGTAAGCTAAAACATATCAAAAATTAATTTCAAAGTGAACTATCCCTTTAAGCCCTTGAAATAAACAATTACACAAGCGAAAATGATAACAAAACAATAAACTATAACTGTGTAAAAAAGCTTAAGGTAAATTAAGTGTTAAATGCAGATAAATGTAATTACTTAACGTGAAGTACGTACTCGAGAGAGTATGCGATTTCAGATGCAGCCAGTGTCTAAAAAATTGGAGTTAAACGCAGCCCCTGAATTGGGACACAGTTACTCTTAAGCTAATTTCTTTTTTTATGAAAAGATTAAAGTGCAATGCAATACCGCTACCTACAGTGTTGGAGTGTCAACAAGATGGCACTTACTGCTTTACATTTACTTTGAATCATTTAGCATATGCTTTTATCCAAAGTGATTTACAAATGAGGAGAGCAATAGAAGCAATTAAACTAACAATAGGACAACAATATGCAAGTGCTGTGACCTTTCCCAGTTTAGTCTAACGCAGTATACATAATAAAAAGAGAAAAGGAAAGAAAAGAAAAGAAAAGAAAAGAAAAGAAAAGAAAAGAAAAGAAAAGAAAAGAAAAGAAAGTGTTAGTATTAATGGATCGAGTGTTGCTGAAAAAGATGCGTCTTCAGTCGTTTCTTGAAAATGGCTACGGACTCAGCAGCGCGGGTTGAGTTCGGCAGGCCATTCCAGCAGCAGAGAACAGTCAAGGTGAAGGTCCATGAGAGTGATTTTGTCCCTCTTTAAGATGGCACCACAAGGCTACGTTTACTTGCAGAAGGCAAGTTTCTGGATGACACGTAAGTCTGGAGTAATGAGTTTAGGTAAAAGGGAGCAGAGCCAGTGGTTGTTCTGTTGGCAAGCATCAGTGCCTTGAATTTGATGCGAGCAGCAATTGGCAACCAGTGCAATTTTGTGAGGAGAGGTGTGACGTGTGCTCTCTTTGGCTCCTTAAAGACCACTCTAACTGCAGCCTTCTGGATCAGTTGCAGAGGTTTGACAGTGCAAGCTGGAAGGCCTGCCAAGAGAGCATGATAATAGTCCAGTCTTGATAGAACAAACGCTTGGACAAGGGCTTGTATAGCATACTCTGATAGGAAGGGCCTGATCCTCCTATTGTTGTAGAAGGCAAATCTGCAGGACCGGGCAGTTCTAACAATGTGGTCAGTGAAGTTCAATTGATCATCAATCACAACTCCAAGGTTGCTGGCTGACCTTGATAGAGTATTGGATGACGAACCTAGCTCAATGGAGAAGTTGTGGTATAGTGTTGGGTTGGCCGGGATCACAAGCAACTCTGTCTTCACAAGGTTTAGTTGAAGGTGGTGGACATTTCTTCATCCAACAAGAAATGTCTATCAGGCAGGCTGAGATGTGAGCAGCTACCGCCGGATCCTCCAGTTGGAATGAGAGGTAGAGTTGTGTGTCATTCGCATAACAGTGATGGGAAAAACCATGTTTCTGAATGACAGATTCTAGTGATGACATATAGATGGAGAAGAGAAGTGGTCAAAGCACTGAGCCCTGAGGCACCCCAGTAGCTAGATGTTGTGACACCCTGTAGAACCTACCCGAGAGTCTCGGCTATTTTTGATATTATCAAATGTGTATTATAAACATGATATCAATATATAATAAAAAAAAAAATCACAGTGAATACTAGTTTATTGCGTCTTTTTTCAACAACAAATTTATTGAAGAAAAAAATAATTTATAAGGAGTGATAAATGTAAAACATGTATTTTTCCATTTAATTACAGGCCCTAATTTCATGCTCTGATAAATCCATCTGTGTAAATTTTGCTGTTTAATATTGAGTAGAAGCTCACCATAGTATGACGGAAGGGGATTTTACGGTGTTTCCTGACAGATGACAGGCATCATCTTCGTAAACTGCAGCAGAGAAGTATGATTGACAGAAGAAGGATGTCACCTTTCCTGAGCAACGAAACATAAATGCAGTCGTGCTGAGAGTGACTATAAGATCAGATGGTTGTGTAAATGAAATTTAGGTCACTCATGTCAGCGAGCAATTTCTGCTTGTGTTAAAAAGTTGACCTTGTCTCATTGTGACAGTAAGCAGTGAGGATAAGCCATTCCCATCAGAGAGATGTAGTGCATCTATCTGGTGTGTGTGTGTGAAACAGAAATGGGTCACATGTGAAGGACAGCATGTGTACAGTGACCTGATAGAGATATTGACACAGTGTGCTGGTGTGTGTGTGTGTTTTGTCTATGAAGCTTTGTGCCATTTCCATTGTCACTTTGTCGGGTCCTCTAGGATGAAAGTGGTGATAAGGTATCGCTGGCACACTCCCAACAGGAAGGTTGTTCCAAAAGGTAGAGGGCATTATACTGAGTTCTAGGAGTATCACAAGGTAGTATCACATGTATTTTGGAGGAGAAGGCCTGTAAAAAAAATCCATCCAAGATACCATATGAAACCTGTGAAATCAATTATAAATATATAATTCATTCAATACTAAGAGGCATTGATAAAAATGTGAAATACACAGAGCCCCTAAGGAAACATGGTGATGTAAAAAAAATATGAGATTTGAGGAAGTTTTATTTCAGTGCCTTTCCTTGAAAAAAAGTTATGTTCACTCACAAAACTTTTGAATTCTCTCGCAAAAGTATTGCTTTCCCGCAATTATTGTGTAAGTTTCCGGCTAACCGGCTAACTCGTGTTACTACTGTCTCACTGAAATACTTCTGCTAAGCATCTTTGGGCCACTATTACCTAAAAATGTGTCTATTAATGCAGATTATCTGTCGTTCTTACTACTTCGAGTAAAGGATGGAGCAAGATTTGTTTTACAAACGTTTATGTCACATCAGTCATTCACGTTAGTGTTGGGCGAACATACAGTATGCACCGTTATTGATACAGTTCCCGCATGTGCACTGCAATAAATTATAAATATACACATCGGTTTGTTGATAGACATGCACTGACTAATGCTGGGTACACACCAAAAGATAATCGGGCTGATTTTGGGCCGATTTCCCCCCTTCCGACAATCCTAGTTATGTCCCGATTATCTTGATGGTTCAACAGATTATCTTATCAGATTTTCCCTTGGTGTGAGGTGTGTTAAGAGTGTCCTAACGTGCTCGGAAGAACGTCGGAGCCGCTCCGATCGCGAATCGTAAATATTCAACATGTTTAATATTTACGATCAGAAATCCTGATGTGTGAGGGGAACCCCGAGGACAAACGCGCACACGTTCTGGAGATTATCACGTGAAACAAAACAATATCCAATCAGAAAGCGAGCTGATGGAAGACAGACACGGTCATTCTCACACACACACACACACACACACACACACACACACACACACACACACACACACACACACACACACACACACACACACACACACACACACACTTGCAGGAAGCTGAGTGTTAAGATTTAATATTCATAAGTGTAAATTTGGAGGAAACAAGCCTTTGTTTTTCATTTTAAGAGCAGACATTTTACAATACCTAAACACAATATTGGGTTTGAAAAATAAGAAAGCTGCAAAGTGCATTTCAATCTGTAAACATTTTAAATTTTTTGTTTAACTTTTAAGTTTGTCACTGTTTATGTATATGTCTTTTTATGTTTGTTTATCGGCTTTACTCTTTGTACCCCCCTGACTGTAATTGTAATTCTTAAAATCAATTAAAAAAAAGATTAAAAAAAGAGGGATTATAACTTTTTCTAAAGAGACAATAAATCCAATAAAGAATGAATATATTTCTGTATAAAAGGTTATATATGGGCTAATGGTGGGTACAATGGTTTTTTTTTCACTTGAATTTTATGTGAAAATCATTCCAAACACTATCGCAATTTCTTCCTGCATATTGTCCGCCATGCTTATTCTGAAGTCTCGCGTCATTTTGCGAGAATTCCTGTGTTCACCAGGGCTCTACACTTACTTTTTGAATAAGGAGCACTGGTGCGCCTAAATAAAAAAATTTAGGAGCACAGACAAATATTTGGGGGCACAGTCATAAGTTTATCATTATAGTTTTATTATTAGAATTATTCAACAATTAAATTTACAATGCTCATTGTAAGGTTAAGAACATCAGACCAAAACTTTCAAACAAAAGATTTTCATTTAATTCTATTTTATCGTCATGTAGATTTCATTTATCATTGTATGTAGGCCCTATGTATGTTTCACATTTTATCTGAAATGAAGATCATATCTGAGTCACTTGGCCAAGCTTTGTAGCTTGGTCGTCTTGACCTCTTTCCAGCAGACAGCCAATTTTCAGATTTTGTAGGATCCAGGGAGGGTCCCTCTGTACTGATCCGAATTAGTAGGGCCCTATAAAATCCGTTTTATTTTTTCCCAAATTCCGTTTTAATTTTTGCAAATTCCGTTTTTTCCGTTTTAATTTTTGGGAATTCAGTTTTTTTTTTTTTACCCTTTACTGTAATTTTAGTCGTAAAAAGAGTGTTTTTAATGTCAATGATTAAAATGTACACAAATAAAATAGGAATGACCCTAAATTTATTGAGGTAACAACAAAATTCTCATTTTAAGAGATGTTAAATGTGGTTTGGTTTGTTTACATTAGTGAATGTATTAGGCTAACTAACATGAACCACAAGCAATACATTTGTTAGTGTATTTATTAATCTTTGTTAATCTTAGTTAACCCTAACCCTGTATTTTTAATGTTACTTCACACAGTGTATTAAGCTAACTAATGTTAACAAATACAACTTTTCATTTAAATAATGTAGGCTACTAAATGGTGAAATTAACATTAATAAAGATTAATAAATGCTGTAGAAGTGCAGTTTATTAATAGTTAATGTTAACTGATCTAGTTAACTAGAGTTTAATAAATGGAACCTTATTGTAAAGTGTTGCCGATTTTGTTATACACCGAACCGATTCAGTGTTGGACAGATCAGTTGTTTTAACCATTCATTAAAGTGAATCAGTTCAAAGGAGTCATTAGTTCGCGAATCGGACGTATCATTAGCAGACTTGTACGCGTTGTGTGATTATCCCGGCAGTTTTAGGACATCGCACAAGATTTGTCAACACAGAAAACATTTCATCATTGGATAGGTTTTGTTTAGTTTATTGAAAGTGTTTTTTATGTCAGCTGAATGGGCGGAACGCTTTTCAGAGAAGGAAAGGTAAAATTTTTTTTTTTTGCACAATTCACACACAGCGGTAGCCTAATTCAGGAAAAAAAATATCCGAATGCTCCACGTGAAACCTCGTTCTTCCGATCTTTTACCATTGTGTCAATTCTCAATTGATTTCGATTAATAAGCGCGAGGGAGTGAGAGAGAGCGAGACAGTTTGAAGACGCGCGCGCGACCGGGCCTCTCTCTCTGCTCGTTCTTTCAGCAATATGCGATTTTCCTCAGACATACGTTTTTCTCCCACACAAAAACAGAATTTTATTCCAAATATGTAAAATTCCGCATTGACACTAGATTCCGCGTTAATTTGCCAATTCCGCGATTCCGTCCGCGATTCCGTGATCGCGGAAATTATAGGGCCCTAAAATAGTTTGTGTGTGGGCACTGTAGTTTTTTTTTATGAGGCTACAGACTAGCTACTGAAGATTTAGGCCTAAATAACTTATCTCCCGGTAATATAGTGTCCTACTCTGCCCCTCCTCATGATGATGTATTTGCAGCTGTTTCTATAGAAAAATGCTGTGTCACTCGCACGAGTGCGCCCAAATATTTTTTCACGTTCGCACGCCGAAATTTTTACTCGCATGTGCGAGTGAAATGGGCGCACTGTAGAGCCCTGTTCACAGTTGAGACTCTGGTTGAAAATCTGTTCGTGTGTGGTGTGCTGTCTTTGTCTTATCATGGCACACCACACACTATAGGAGCAAAATGCTTAAATCTAGGATTTTTTGTCCTCATGTTTGTGGTCTATCACATTTTGAAAATCTTATAAGATGTAAAAAATCTTTTGGTGTGTACCCAGCATAACTGAATAACTAGCTGAATAAATAGTTCTTCCAATGTTTCACCATCGGACTTGCGCTCGAACTGATATGGTAAAATCGACGTCGTCGTCTTTATAGTGTGTGCAATCGCTGAGGACTGAGGAAGCCCCCAGAGCTTACGGTAATGGGCTTTAGCTTCCGACATGCGCTGTACGCGGTACACCAATCACAACAGACTGGGCCATCTGACCAATCAGAGCACAGTAGGCTTGCGGAATTAAGGGATTTAGAGAGTGAATTCAGACTGAGTGCGCTGGAAGCAAACTGGATTTATCTTGAACTCTGTCAGGGAAACTATGTACTTACTCAAACAATTTAATAATCGATTAAAAATGAATTTATACCTGTATGATATTTCGCTGTACTCATATGGGACCAGCAGTTTGGAAAATGGATGGATGATTCATCTGTGGGCGATTAATTCATTTGGTGCAACCCTCACAGTGCATTATGGGTTTTGTCTTGCTGTTGCGTGTACATCGGTTGTACACTTGTTATTGCGGTGCATTATGGGATTGATTGAGTGCACATGATAATGTTCACTATGGTTTCGGACACCACCACAAATGACTGTTCCCTCAAATAGTGCCCTATGTCAGGGAATAGTGAGAGATTTTGAACACAGCCTAGGTCATGGTCAATAACATTTGCCAAGTATAGCTTGGTAAACTACCTCTCATTTCTGGTTAGTGAGACTTGTTATTTTTTTGCTGCTACCTGTTCTTTTGTAGAATAGGGGAAAAGTGAAAATGTCAAGTATAAATACCTGTAGAGTGTTGTGATTTGTGTGCGTCATCTGTGAAGTTAATTCTCTTCATGTGATTCTCTTGCAGTTATTTCTGTCAGAGTTTGCTCCCTCTCTTGCTCATAGCTCTTCCGAGAGAGGATCTGTATGTGTGAAGTGTGTCAATATCTGTAGGAGTGTTTATCTGTTTGACCTTTGTCCTGCAACAAACACACACACATATTTGAATATAAAACTAGCATGTGAGAACAGTCATACTATTCATTATCCTATAAGCGTAGCCTTCTTTGGCGTCAGTGGATATTTCTATTATTTGTATAAAGACAGAGAAAAACCTAGATAAGTGAGATATATATATATATCCATATGCTGATTTGGTAAGCAGAAGACAGCAATCAACATTGCCTTTTTTAATGCTTGTGCAATGTAATAGCGCAGATGTAGTGCAGTGATGTAATGGGGACTTTTCACAGTAATCAATCATTTTCCATGAAGTGGATGTGTACTTGGCCATGTGCATGAAGCAAAGGTTCTGTTTGCTTTTCACTTAGCCAAGTATAGCCTTATTTCTATCAACCACTTATAGGGCTACGAGATATACAGTAGTTATTTTTCCATATTCTAATCTTGATATTGTTTAGCCTTTTGAAGGTATTTTGTCTCAAAATGCATGCATTTTCTATAAAATAACTCAAAATGGTGGTTTCATTTCAATGAGAGGAACAGCCATTGTAACCAAGTAGATTCAAAATGTTTTATTCAAGAAAATAAATAGTCCTATTTAAAACAGTTAAAAACATTCAATAACTGTTTTCCACACTGTTGTTCTCTAAGTGATATCAACAAACTATAACATTTATAACATTCATACTCACCAGTATGACAATACATAGCAATGTGGAGTAATGCAATATTCAGTAACAGAATTGATTCACTAAAAAAGGAGAGTTTGAAATGATTCAAGGAAATAAAATAAACTCAACTCTTTCCCCGCCAGCGTTTTTGAAAAAAGTTGCCAGCCAGCCAGCATTTTTGATCATTTTCACAAAAGTTTCATGGCCCCCAGAATATTTTGTTGTATGAATATCTGAATATGCAATATATCAAAAGAAAGAACAGAGCCTCTTCTTTTAAACAAACAACAACAAAACCGTTCTATTCTAGCTTTATGCATTCCTTTTTTATCAACACTTGAATGTGGGTAAGATTCATAAAAAAGCAACATTTTGAGCAAAAAGCAAAAAGAAAATCAAAGACTTCATCCAGATTGGATTCAGAAAGAAGATCAAAACATGATGGAATAGATCGAGTCCATCAACACAAGCTTCACAGTCCTATAGCTAGTCCTGGGTCGACATTTCATTCAGTAAAATTAGGCAGTTTTGATTTATATGCTGTGTAATGTTGATGATGCTGATAATGTTGATTATTATACATATATGCTAACATATGCTAGTGCTTGTTTCTGCTTCTTCTACACCTGTGTTTGATCAGGAGATTCAGTAATCTTTCAGAATATGCATAATAGCGCCCCCTACCGTACAACAGTGAAAACATGGGAAAGAGTTAACCAAAGGGCCATTCACACAGAACAACTAAGGGGCCATTCACGCGCTAGACGGACATGTTTGACCATTGCACTCGCGTTTTTTGGTCTAGAGACACTTTTTTTAAAAGTTGAACTTCTTTTAACCTGAGTGCCCGACGGTTGGAAAAGCGGCTAATGTTGTAAGGATTTTCAAGATATATACCTGATATATACACCAATGCAAAATGTTCTATATATTGTAATCATTATGTTCACAACTTGTAATAATTACTTAAATGAGCTCAATGTTTTTGCCTAAAATTAAAACATGATGTTAGCTAACTGCGTGATTTGTATATGTACATTTCTGAAATGCATTACTTCTGAATATTATCTCTGAAAACAGATCACTCTAAATTGTAATGTAGACACATGCATTCTCTCTAAAGCTACTTTGAAATGTACAGAGCCCCTAAATAGACATGGTGAATGAAAAAAAAAATGCGATGGAGGAAAAATTCCCCCGAGAAACTTTGCATTTGCTCGCCAAGAGCTAAAAAGGTTTTGCGAGCGAACGCAAAGTTTCTCAGGGGAACGCAAAACATTTGTGAGAGAAGTGAGAACACAAAAGCATTGACTTATTTTTCCTCCCATCTAATTATTTTTTTTCCATCACCATGTCCCTTTTGGGGCTCGCTTAAAAAAAATGAATTTTACTTTGGGTTTACAGAAAGAGAAAGACGTGAAAATGAAAGAATCACAAAAAATACCGAATGATGTTTTAACAAAGTTCGGAAGGAACACGTTCAAATGATCTATCCAATCAGCACAAGAAGAGGCCTATATATACGCAGCCGACTCACCTACTGTATGTTCCTCGACAATTTTCAGCATCCCTCCACCACCCCGTCTCCTCACACTCAACTGGTTCCTATCCTAGCCAGGAATACGGGGGAGTACTCTGGGTTCAGGCCAAAATCCCGAGCTAGGAGGCTCTCCTCGGACAGCATGCCAAATACGCATACCCTTTTACTCTATTATTACTCTGATTATTTGTAAGTGTGAACTCGTGAATTGTTCTTTGTGAAAGAGGTCATCATTTGGTTGATTTAAGCCGGATGTGAAGTTGTGTGTATAAATGGAGCGGCCTGATGAGAGTGACTATATGCAGAGTTGGCAGTGACTTGTGTGTTCACAAATTACCACCCACTCTGTGATTGTGATGGAGTTACAGGCTAACAGAGTCACACAAAACACACACACATGAACACAAGTTTGATTCTACACTCCTTAATAACATTAACAATAAATTCCTGATACTACAGCAAAAATAAATAACTCATTAAAAACACCTTAAAAACTGTAAATATTAATATAGAGTTCACTCTTAAATTAGAACATGTTTTCACATATTTCCAAACTAAGTAAACAAAGTAATTACGAACTAAAATGAATTAGATTAAGGGCTATTTTTCTTGTCAATATTGTTGTTTGCTAAATATTAATCACATACTACACAGCAGCAGATCTATTAGGGTGCATTTATACTGGAAGACTCCAATATAGACAATGTGTATATATTGTAGTGGTTCACAATTTGTACAGATTATTTTCATACTGATTGTGAATCATACTGAAGTGGCCACTTTAACCCAGACCACATTTTCAAGTGGACTTTGAAAAAAACGTTTCACACCAACCAAATGAACTGAACACTGATGTCAAACAGACACTGAATGTACTAGCCCTTCTGTTTTCCAAAGTTTATGTTGTCGTGACTAAACAATCCTCAAAAGCCTTAAAGTTGTATTAGAAATGAAGTCTTCCTTTATTTAATGCCCTGCCATCATCTTCTGCTGCTTTCATTTTAAATAGAGGAAACATCTCTCTCAGACGCACAGCATGTGGGTGGTGCTTTAAATAAAATTGTTGCTTAGCCATTTTCTCTTGTGGATGCCGCCAGATGACACTGGTTGTTATGGTTACGGGCCATTTCAGTAGCTTCTATTTTGATCTATTATTCTGGTCAGATATGGGTCAAAAACTGACCCAAGTCCTCTAAGCGAGGAATTCTGTGGAGAATACTATTGCAGATTCATTTTATTCAAGCTTTTGCCATACCTGCTATTTACAGCTGAAATGAAGCATATATATACAGTACCAGTCAAAAGTTTGGAAACATTACTATTTTTAATGTTTTTGAAAGAAGTCTCTTATGCTCATCAAGCCTGCAGTTAAAAAAACTAAAAACTAAAAAAAACAGTAATATTATGAAATATTATTACAATTTAAAATAATGGTTCTCTTTTTTAATATACTTTAAAATGTAATTTATTTTTGTGATGCAAAGCTGAATTTTCATCAGCAAGTACTCCAGTCTTTGGTGTCTTATGATCCTTCAGAAATCATTCTAATATGATGATTTGACTCAGTTATTATCAATGATGGAAACAGTTGTGCTGTTTAATATATTTTTTTGGAATACTTTTTTCAGGATTCATTGATGAGTAAAACGTTAACAGCATTTATTCATAAAAACAGCATTTATTCAAAATAAAAACATTTCTAACAATATAAATCGTTACCATCACCTTTTATCAATTTATCGCATCCTTGTTGAATTAAAGTACTAATTTCTTAAAAAAAAGTTATTGTTCCCAAACTTTTGAACGGTAGTGTATATTGTTACAAAAGATTTCTATTCTAAATAAATACAGTTCTTTTTAACTTTTTATTCATCAAATAATCCTGAAAAAAGTATCTCAGGTTATAAAAAAAATATTAAGCAGCACAACTGTTTCCAACATTGATCATAAATCAGCATATTAGAATGATTTCTGAAGGATCATAAGACACCAAAGACTGGAGTACTTGCTGATGAAAATTCAGCTTTGCATCACAAAAATAAATTGCATTTTAAAGTATATTAAAAAAGAGAACCATTATTTTAAATTGTAATAATATTTCATAATATTACTGTTTTTTTTTTTTTTTTTTTTTTTTAACTGCAGGCATAAGTTGATGAGCATAAGAGACTTCTTTCAAAAATATTAAAAATAGTACTGTTTCCAAACTTTTGACTGGTACTGTATATTATATATATATATATATATTAGTGCTGTCAAACGATTAAAATATTTAATCGCGATTAATCGCATTAATGTCATAGTTAACTCGCGATTAATCGCAATTAATCGCACATTTTTATCTATTCTAAATGTCTCTTGATTTCTTTTTGTCCCATTATTTTTTCTCATTTTAATGCTCTTATCAACATGGAAAAGTGGATCGGCTTGCTTTGAGCAAATGTTTCTTTTTGAAATCAACATTGGCATACTGTAGTGTTCAATTTCACACTAACATTCTCACTTGGAGCAAATAATCTCTCACACAATGTAACACTGTCCATCAATAAAAGGGTGAAAGAAATACTGACGAGGTCCTAATATTGACGAGGGGTTGGAGAATTCGCATCAGCGAATCAGTGTGCTTGGCCATCAAGTAGTAGGCCATTTCAGACTGGACGTGCTGCAATGATAGCTCAGTTCACAATGACAAAACACACAGATCACTTTGGTCTTGTCAACTGAAACATTTTGGCCACTTTTTTAAAATTAAACTTTCCATTCAGAATCTTATTGGCATCCATTTCGGCGTCTCGCGCTCATCATTCATCCACTCAAAACATAATGTTAAAGGGGGTCGCACACTGGACGAGAAGCGAAGCGCAGCGCCTCGTATTTAAAATTCGAACACATTATTCTCTATGAGTGTACACACACCTTTTATTGCTGGCCATAAACTGAGAAAGTACGCGTCCGATGTGCGATACAAGTTGTCCATAGACGCGGCTTCTCGTCCACTCTTTGGCCGGCTCGCAAGCCCAAACAAGTGTGTGCGGCGTGCCTGTTGTTTTGTTTCCGGTCTAGCTAGATCCGGTGGTGTTGTACTAACGTTACTAGTTGTTGCAAAAGCATGCCAAAAAAAAAAAAAAAAAAAAAAAAACTACAAAGTTTGCTAGGCGTTAATCGCGCGATAAAAAAATTGACGCCGTTAAAATGGGTTTGCGTTAACGCCGTTAATAACGCGTTTAACTGACAGCCCTAATATATATAAAACTGTAATGATCAATTTTGCTCCTTTGACGAGGAGAATCAGCTATGCTTGAGCATTTTGCCCTTTTTTAAGGTTGCATCTTGTGACATCACATCCTGTTTTTGGTTAGTTTAGATGTCTTGATGTCCATGTTACGCTCATATTTCAGCCAATCGGAAGGTGGGTCTCGGTCCGCTTGTTTGGTGCGCACCAAGGTCTGGGTGGCAGCGTTCACACTTATTCAAATGAACTGCACTAACAAAGCAATCACACCAGGGTTCGTTTTAATCAAATCAAACCTGCCAAGTATGAATTGAACACACACTAAATGTTGCAGTTCCTGAATAAATGAATGAATGAATCAATCAATTAATGACCAATTTGAGAGACACACTGCTTTTTTTACTAAAATAATGTTCCCTAAATTTGAAACTTGGGCTGCCTTTCTACTCATCTTCCAAATAATTTGCACTGGATCACAAACATTAAAAGTGACATCAACTTGTTAAACTGAGCTGAGAGTTCAGCTGTTGCTGAGTACTACACAGCTGAAAATATTATTAACATTAATTCAATTGTTTTCTTCCTTTTGTGTTTTTTTGCAGAACCGTGAGCTTCAGATCATGAGGAAACTGGACCATTGCAACATTGTGCGTCTGCGTTACTTCTTCTACTCCAGTGGAGATAAGGCAAGTGCCTCACTTGTATCATTTCATCTTATGTTATCTCACGCTACATCATAGTGTGTTTTTATGCTTTGCCCTTTTCAGTGCCATATGTCTGAACTAGGCAAGATAGTAAATATGCATATTCACTATGTATTTGCAATGATTTAGCTTGCGACATAAAATTAAGTAGCATCATGTCGCAATGATTTTAGGGTGATTTTTATTTGGCCGAGCGGTTTATATTTCATTTAAAAAACAACTCATTAACCCCAAACTTTTGAAAGTTAATTTTATATAGACTAAATATGGCCAGAATGTTTAAAATAAATATTAAAGGGGTGGTAAAATGCCCTTTTCACAAGATGTAAAATAAATCTCTGATGTCCCCAGAGTGTGTATGTGAAGTTTTAGCTCAAAATACCCCAAAGGTATTTTTTATAGCATGTTAAAATTGTCACTTTTTGAGGGTGAGCAAAAACGCACCGTTTTTCTGTGTCCCTTTAAATGCAAATGAGCTGCTGCTCCTGTCAAAGAGGGCGGAGTTTCAAGAGCTCGAGTGTGTTAGGAACTTGATTACCTCACACAGACAAGAACTGGAAATTTCAAAAACTTTTAGCCTTCTATGTTCAAACCGGAGTCGGACAAAGATGGAAGTGACAACATGTAGACAACATTTATGAATGGTTTGTTGATGAATTTATATACCTTATGAGTAGTTATCTTCTAGTCATTGATTAGCATATTCTGTCTTGATATTCTATAAATCGTGTTCCCGAGGGCGGGTTTATGTAAATTTTAGGTTTAGTGATGTCAATAACCTGTGAGGAATGTCTGTAGTCTACCAGCCGTTTGTTGTAGTCCTTAAAAAGCAATTTCTTTAAAAGCAAACATCTCCATTTGCTTTGAACTTTGAGCGTTGTAAATTTGCAGATGTTGTTTATGCTCAAACAGCAAAATTACACACTAACTAAAGTTAGAAAAGTGAAATCATAATTAACCACCCCTTTAAGAGATTTTTTTAAACTATATGGCCCAGCCCTAGTCTAAAAGCCTCTGTGTTTTTATTAATCTCTAATGGAGTTGTAAAGCTGGAAGCTTACACTGCTATTTTGAACAAATAATCAGAACAAAAGGCAGTTGAAGGATGACGTGTATAATTAAAATATTTATCTGACTCCGATATAATTAATCTGACTCCATTAAAGTTGTTGTTATTCTTTAACCTCTTATTCTGTAAAGGTAAAGGTCTTTCTTAGAACTGATTGGAAAACGTAGGATTTAACCTGAACGTTTAGATAACGAAAGTTATAATCACTTTAGCTTTCAACATAATCAGTGATAAAAAGAAAGATTCTCAAAGCCTTTAAAGCAGGCAAAGTTATTTATTAAGTCACATGTTTAAATATACAGACAGTAGAATGGAATAACATACTGTATAGAAAACTTAGTTGTAAGAAATAATGCACTGTTGTGCAGAAGAGGCCGTAAAAGCCTTTCTTGTGGTATGAGGTTACGCACCGATGTGCGGGAGTGGCAGGGTTAAAACCTTTCTCCCAGATCAATAGTTACCTTTCCTTCTTATACCCTGAGCAAAGCATTGTTAAACATGAGTGGACTATACCAACACAATCGACTGACAGGAAACCAAAAGAATGGGTAGAGATCAAGAGAGGGAGAAGACATTAACATATTCTCCTCAATGCATGTTTAACCAATAGTACCTAGATTGTACATTAAATATCTCTTAAGTTCACCACTATTCATTTCAGTTTATAAGCTGTCAGATGAGACCAAACATGGCATAGTTACATATTAGAACACACTAGTAAATAAACAGTGTGTAGTTGAAAACATGTCCTGTGAAGCAAATGGTACAGACGTGTCATTGAGGTGCAAATGACAGAACCATCCTGTGCCTGGAGTGTCCCAACAGTCCTCAATCAGTATATTGATGAAATCCCTGCACTAGATAGGCATTAGCATACTGTGATGATGAAGGCCATTGTGCCACGTTTAATTCACATGTATACCTTTAAAAGGCTTTTTGAAGTACTAGGGCAGTAAAGAGTTCTGCCCATATTTGCTCAGCCCTACAGAGTCTAATGGTGGCCAGATGTTGACCGGCGATAAATCGACTCTGAGAACTTCTTCCCATGTGATTATCTGTGTATCTGCTAAAGATACTGTGCGTAGGCTTGACACTCTCTGACTGAGATATTAAGACACACACACACACATAAATAAATACTGTCAACACTGCAACATCGTCTAACCACCAACCACATATCTACCTCGCGGTCTTTCTTGGTCTCGATTATCTCACACATCATACGCACAGACCCTCTCGACCTCTCGCCCACACACCATGACTTTGCAAAAACGCCTGACCACCGTTTTTTCTTCTCTGAGAAACATGCTTTCGATATGTCAGTGGCTGGTTTCCGCTCACACAAGCACACGCACGCCCCTACCCCTCTGTAACCCAGAATCACAGAGCACCTGGGTAAAGGCTGACCGGGAGTGCATGGAGAACAGGTCCATCAAATATTAATAATGATAAAAAGTCTAGGTAACTGGAACAAGAGCTGAAGGGGAAGGAAGATATGCAGATGAAAAATCATGTCCATGGTGTAGGATTGAAAATAATCTATTATTTGATATTTGATTATTTGAAATAATCTAAAGATATTTGAAATGAACAAAGACATTTGCTTTACTGTTTTCCACCCCCTCTTTCCCCAAGGACCATTTGGAGTTTCTAAAGGCACAGACGTGCTGATAGTGATCAAGGCCAAGATGTGTGTACTTCGGTGGTCTATGAATTGTCTTTAGTACAGTGGGGGAAGTTGCAATTATCTGATTGGTCAGTTTGAACGTCTCACATTTGGGTTAAAGTCACATGGTCAGGGAAAGGATAAAACAAGATTGTAACTGTTGCTCTGTCTCTTTGATGCTCTGGCTTTTTTGATTCTCTGGCCCTTCTTGGCTTTGGGTCTTTCTCTCCCCTCTTCTCTCTCTCTCTCAGGTAACATTTTACATATATGCTGGGTACAATTAATGGTATAAGTTATCATCATCTCATACATCTATTTTGTAACTATTTTAAGTGTAACCACAACCATATTTTGTCATTAGACCTTTTCAATTACAAATAATGTGTTAACTAGTTTTGATTTGGTATTGACTTTGAAGTGATACTTATTGCAATACAATATTGTCACTATATAGCAACGCTCTCCCACATATTTAGCTATTGTAACTTCGCTTATTTCTGTCATTGGTATAAGTAGCAGTGGGTGGTAATAGACAAGAAATGTACAGTTTTCTACCAACTTGCTGACAACCTTTCTTTAGTCATTCGGCAGTCTTGCAGCCTCAACCACTGCAGGAAATCCACCCTTACAATGGCGGTAGTGATACAGCAACAGTCCATTCGTTCACTGAGAACAAACCCTTAACATTAGTCCAAGATCATTTTTATGTTAAAAGGCTCTTTTCCGAGCCTCAAAGTGAAGTGTGTAATTTCTGTGCTGTACTAAACTGGGGTGCATTTCCCAAAAGCATTATTAGCCAACTTTGGTAACATTTTCCATCATTGCCAAGATAGTTCAATGATTCTGATTAAACAGCTTTCTGTTGTTTGTGAAAATGAACTATAATAATATGACATTAATTGCAGTTTCGAATTGATTAAACAGTAGAAGTTATTACTAGGGATCGACCGATATGGATTTTTTAGTGCCGATGCCGATACCGATTTTTTTTCATCAGCCTTAGCCGATGACCGATACGGGTTGCCGATTTTCTTGGGCCGATATTTGGAGCCGATACTGCTTTTGCTCACTCAGTTTACATCATAAAAATGACATGTATATAATATATAATGATAACAACTGTTACAAGTCTCAATTAAGAAAGGAACATTTATTGAACTTAAAAAAAAACAATATTTGACAAATATTAAAAACATGTGAGGTAGTACAGAAAAAAAGTTCAGTGCTGAAAATACTGAAAATAAATATTTAAGCATAATTCAAATTCTGAAAATAAATTCTGAATATAAATATTTAAGCATAATAAAATAATTTGACTGGAACATGTTATTCTGTGTAGTTGTCTGATCTATGTAATCGTGATCTCCATTTTAAACAAAACAAAAACGATTTTAAACCAAATAGATTCTAATTTATTATGAATTAGGGATCGCGTCTAAAACGTGTGGAAAGCACGGCCGCGCCGCTTCTACAAGCGCTTGCGTCTGTTGTTGCTATGCAAACATGAACTACTCTCTCCATGATGACGAGGAAGTAAGGATTAATTTATTTCCTGCCCTTTACGACTACATATATTTATGGAGATGAGAAATAAAAACCCGCCCTGTCCAGCTATGATCAGCTGTTCGGCCGAGCTTTCGATGTTGTCATGGAAAGGTCAGTTGTTTTTTGTCACATGACCTGCGTGCGCTTGCGGCATTCAAGTTTAGATGTTTTCATCTCACCACGGCATAGGAGCGCCTGGACAAACCGTTTATACTGTCTATGGGACAAACCGTTTATATACTGTCTATGGAACAAACGAGCGCACTGCATCGCGTGCGTGTCACAACCTTCTTTTAGCGCTTCTTTTATGAGCACGCGTCCAAACGTCAGCCAGGTAGTCGCTGAATAAAACTCCCACAAATATCACGGAATCACCGAACAACGTCGGCATTATTTAATCCTATGACCAGTGTTTGTAACAGCTGCCTTATGCATATGGATAGCCTCAAACTTAGCTATTTGCAGCTCCCTAAATACAATGACAAGCAGTTTTATAGATGAGGCATTCGCGTTTTCCATTTGGACCCACAAACTTGCTTAGCTATAGTTGCACGCACATATAGAGCAACGTGTTTCCACTTTCAAAGTGTATTTCAGCTAAGTCAAACAGTTAAAAAGATGTTTTGAAATTTTAAAACTAACCGTTGTCTTGAAGAGGCTTCCAGCACTCTGCTAGTGTGGGAGGGGCAGTGCATGGGCTGCGCGTGAACTGCAGCGTCTCCAGCAACACAGAGCTGCCTGCTGACGCCTGTCTGTAATTAATGCCGGGAAAAAAACTATCGGCGAACGCAGCACCCGCGTATCGGCCGATGCCGATACACGTCAAACCCGCAAATATCGGCCCGATTTATCGGCCGACCGATATATCGGTCGATCACTAGTTATTACTCCACCTCATTAACATCAGTCCTATATTGAACCAAAACGATGGAGGTGCGACTATGTTACTGCAGTTTCAGAGAGTCGTAAACTTTACAGCCCTTTCACACCACAAACGTAAATGCGATGAAGATTTTGAATATAATTTTTCCTTCATTGGCTGATGATAACCACCAGCACCTGTGATCAGACATTCTATTTTATATTATGAGAATGCTTGGCAACTGTAAACATCCGGCCTGTTCGCACCAAGGATGATAACTATAATGATAACTATAACCATGAAGTTTTAAAAATCACTCTCACTCTAAGAGATAGTATGGAAGACTTTTTATCTCACAACTGAGAGTTTATTTCTCGCAACTGTGAAAAAAAAAAGAGTCAGAATTGTGTAATATAAAGTCGCAATTGCATGTTATAAAGGCAGAATTGCGAGATAAAAAGAATTGCTAGTTTATTTCTCGCAATTGCAAGTTCATTTATGACTTTATCACGCAGTTCTGCCTTTATAACATGCAATTACGACTTTATATCAGAATTGCGAGATCTAAACTCATAATTGAATGAATAGAATTCTAAACTCATAATAGAATAGCGAAGTCCACACCACAACTATAACGACAACGTCACAGTGGAACGATATCATTGATATCACTTTCAGAATGATTTTTTTTCACAGCTGATGAACAATAAAAACATTGACAGCCAAACAGAATCCACTCAAGTTTAAATAGCTCAAGCATTTAAAGTGGCAGACGACATAATTGCAGCATGTGCTTATAATAAAGTTAAAATTTTTATACTTATCGTTCTTGGTGTGAACAAGACTTTACACAGCGCCTACACCAGACCCAATTAGAACATCACAACTAAATCGCCCCCATCATAATCAATAAAGCTGTCACTGTAAATGTCTGTCTGATTCAATAGTGCCTTAAATGGTTTAGCAGAATTTCTACCAGTGACACATTTCTGCCGTCGCACGGTGTGCACCATCATGCCGCCCAGTAGACTGGTTAGCTTCTCTCTACTGTAATTTTAGCAGCTGCTCTGTTTTTTGCCTAGTATAAATCACCATGAAATCAGAGCCCAGAACATCTAATGGAGAGATAAAACACAAAGATAGAGAGAGGTGGATGACGTAGGCTTGGAGAGAGAGAAAGAGATTAAAATCAGGCTCGAAAAGAGACCGTTCAACAATGATGAGGTGGCGTCATGTCTGGACGTGGTCTGCTCTCCCTCCAAACAACTTCCACTTCAGCAAAAGTGGCACGATTAGTAGAAGTGTTGTTGCACACTGCAGACAGCACTCTGCTCTGAAGCCTGACCCCAGATCCCCTTAAATGACTCTCTCTACAACCACAGGCTCTGTTCCAAAACACAGTGAGTGGCCGTGCTGTTCTGACTGCATGAACAGGTTCAAATGATCTATCGAGAGGAGGCCTATACTGTATATACATGGACGACTCACCTATGTTTCTCGACAGATTTTCTGCATCCCTTGTTCACCCCGACTCCTCACTCCTAACCTCTGACACGCTTAACACAAATTCTACCACCAGCCCATTTGGACACATAAACAACACATGCAGATCTATGTATTTATTCAATGACTTCAAGACTCTCTGGACTAAATATGGTACATGTTGGGTGAACCGATCACATTAAACATGAGTTCTATGTTGATAAATTAAACTCATGGTACTATTGAAATTCATTTATTGGTTTAGTTTTGACACACTCCTGTCCCACTTCACTCACAAGTTACGCCAATGATGACAGGGTATTTTGCATTATTTTTCATTTGTAATCTATTTTTGGACCTACGACAATGGTATTATATAGCTGTTAATTTCCTCGCAAAAAATATTATTGACAAACTAAGCAAGTCTTTCCCTTGTGAAAAATTGTATTTAATGTGCATTTGTTTTGTAAAGTGCAACTTTTAAAAAGTACACTTTGTAATAGTCAAATTAAAAGTTTTACTCTAAAGTACATTATGTTTTAATAAACTTTTGTTGTACACTTATTTTGATGTGTTGACTAACATACTAAATCATGAAGTACTTGATTATAATATTAACTGTAGTGTGTTATTCAATAATACAGTGAATATTTTTTATACTATAGAGCTGTTGAATCTGTATTATTTTCTTCCTTTTTTTCTGGTGACTTAATATGAGGAATATGCCATATGTGTTACCACATGAAGTACTAGAGAAAAAAACTTCCAAAATAAACCCTATACATATACTGTACATTTTCCATTGAGGAAGAAGATGTTAGGGTAAAGTCAGCTGCTTTATATAATAGATGGTTTGATCTGAATCCATTTCAATGGCATTCTTTGTCACTTCGTGACTGATTTGAAACTCTACATATGCAACAAATAATTTCAATAGTTTTCTGTTAGCATGTTTGCTTAGATAACAATGCAGTACTGTAATAAGCATAAACTAAAATAGCCTGTCTCTTATTAGATTTAATTATAATTTTTAATTAGATAATTTTTTGTATTTAATGATTTATATTTATAATCAGCATTTCTCTCACTTCATGTACCCTCTTGGGTATATGTTTGATTAGATTCAAAAGGAAAAAAACGTCATTATGCTGATTGTCTTTAGGAACAGTCTAAATGTCTGGAGTCCATTTGATGCTTTAAAATGCTGCTTACATAGTAGGTCCATAGACAGTATATAAACTGGACACAGCGACCCCATAGGTTTCAACGGAGAGAAGTGAAGCACATTAGAAGCCCTCATTTCCTGATTGCCAAGCGTACTGCGCAGACTCAAACTGAGCTTGACGACGTGGATGTGACGTGAGCAACCTGCCTGACAGTTGTAAATCTTCTAGTAGCTGTGCCAAACGAAATCTGAACCATTCCCTTCCGAATCTTGCAGAGATGGAAAGCGTGAGTAGGATCTGTCCATGAGCTAGGAGCAGGAGACACTTCATGATTCTCTATGGGCTTCTCCCTTGACTTTATCGGACTTTATGCCTCCACGTCCCCCCGATTGACTGCGAGCTTCTCTTCCTGTCTCTACGGTAATTTCCAGAGCGTCGCGTGGTTATGACGCAATCGTTAGCCTACTTTTACAAAAACTGCTTCTACGGGGCCATAACGTAAGATACAAGGTAATGGAGCCTTTTATACATTGTCGTGTTTCTTTAGAAATAAACCATAGACAAATGGAGTCTTTTAACGCCTCAGATGTAAAGTTATTCGCTGTCAAAGTGACGCCAAAATGAATGGGAGTCAATGGGATGCTAACAGCAGGTGAAGGCTTGTTAGCCAATGGCGGCTCCCGGGGGTACCTTCAACATAATATGAAACGCTGCCCCCCTGAGTAGGTCACTAGGCTTTGGAACAGAGAAATATGTGTTTGTGTGTGTGGTCTCAGTGTTGAGTTAGCATGTTCAAATACTTAACCAACAGAACATATTGAAAGCATCTATTTATGAATGTTGTATGAGTCTACAGAGACAGGTGCTTGTATACTGACACGCAAGGAGATTGCTGGGTCTTGACAACCACCAGCCGTTACCCATGATCCCTGTCTCTCCCATACTTAGTGCCCGCTGATTTTTCCTCATAGGGGAGCCACACAAGACCGGCACAGATGAGTCAAAAAATACATCTACATAGACATCTCAGACGAAAATAGGAAGAGAGAGAGAGTGGTAGAAAAAGAGGCTCTAGGTTGTGTCACATGGTATTCTGTATTTGTGTGAATCAAACTCATTTATTCATGCTCTGCAGCTGTAAGTATCTTGTCTCACACTTACACTACTCTTCAAAAGCTTGGGGTCAGTAAAGATTTTTTTTTTTTTTTTTTTTTTAAGAAATTACTACTTTTATTCAGCAAGGACACATTCATAAGTGACAGTAAAGACACATAATGTTACACAATAATTCTAATTCGATTAAATGGTGTTCTTTTGCATCTTTATGCTCATCAAAGAATCCTGAAAAAAAATATATATATTACGGTTTCCAAAAAAATATTAAGCAGCACAACTGTTTTCAACATTGATTATAAGAAATGATAAGAAATGTTGCTTGAACAGCAAATCAGCATATTTGAATGATTTCTGATCATGTGACTGTAAACTAGAGCAATGACTGCTGAAAGGATAGAAAAAAGTTCAAATAATATTTCACAAAATTACTTGTTTTGTTTAAATAAATGCAACCTTGTTGAGCGTAAGATACTTTTTTCAAAGCATTAAAAATCTTAAGAACGGTAGTGTATGAGACTTAAAAGTATATGACAAGAGGAATAGGATTGGGAATCAAGAACCAGTACTACCAAATGATTTTCGTGACATTCATTCCCGTTAATGGCAACAGCAATCAGCACAACCAGTGTAGTTTGATTCTTAAGAACAAGTTCTTTTTAATGAATTAGTCAAAAAGTTTCTCTCTTGAACTCGAGAGTTTTCTGTTTGATCGGTCTAATGAATCAATTGGAGTGAAAATTTAATACATAAAAAAACATTAGAACAAGTTAACAATAATAATACTGTTTGGTAGTTTTGTTTAGTATTTACAGCACACTATAGAGGGTATGTGCGTGACGACACCGTCGGCCGGAGTGACTGCGGTTATAAAAATGGATGGCAGCATTTGTTTTCAGCGTGAATGCCGTGAAAAACACGCTAAACATCTCAAACGAGAAAGAGCTTTGCGATTGACTGTACAACTACATTTGACAAGAAATCTGAGGTATATTTTTACAGACTGCCGAAAGCTACAGAACAGAGACGTAAATGGATCCCTGCAATTCATTGAAACAACTCCAGGCACCGAAAGGTGGATTTGCACTTACCATTTTGTGTCAATATGCTGAATTTAGGGGTAAAATCATACCCTATATATTGTGTTGTTATATATTGTATTGAAAACTCATCAATTAAATATTTACTATTGTATATTCTGCATAATTGGACGTTTTTAAATAAACACTGACAAAAAACGATTTAAGGCTGGACGATTTCAACGACACCCGGATTTAGACCTAGCTGTATTGTATTTATATGAAGCGTTCACAGGCAAATTTGCTTTCTGTATTTCCCCGGCTTCGAAATCAGGCACATATAAATGTCAGGAAACACGATTCCTTGCTTTATGTCAATATCCATGGATCACTGGATTTTTAGTAAATTGTAAGGGACACTATATTGAGTCCAACCTTTAAACTGATAATCGTTTGTTTTACTCGCGTTTTCGCAGTTTCCTCTATTAAATCCAGTCATGAAGCAGCTCTTTTGCCACTCCGGATGAGGGGGTCGTAGTCCGGCGGGAAAGTGACGTCAATGCATTCCCTCTATTGAGGGTGGGCAATGCTTTCAAGTACTGAAAGAAACATTAAAATTCTATCAACATTTCCTCACTCTCAGGCCATCCCCTATGTATATGACTTCTTTCTTCAGATAAACACAAAAACAGAGATTATTAGACAACAAATCTTTCTCTGCTTTGATCCTTTCATACTGTCATAGAAGTGTTCATGCACTTACATCACAAGGACCCTTTTGTGAACACTCATATGACAGCAGACCGGAAGCAATGATTTATAGTTAAACAAGTCAAAAATATTAGTTTTCTTACACACTCCTATCATTTCGCTTCAGAAGACATTGATTCGTCCACTATGGATGCCTGTCATGATCGCTCATGAACCGAGCAGCACCCGTTCACTTGCATCATATGAACTCACAGAGATGGGTTATCTTCCTAAAAATATTTGCTTATGTTTATCTGAAGGAAGAAAATCATATACATCGGGTATGGCATGAGGGTGAGTAAATGATGAGAACATTTTCATATTGGGGTGAACTATCCCTTTAAATTGTTAAGGAACCAAAATCGCTAAGTGGAGCCAGATTCAGATTCAGAACCAGAACCATTTTCTTTTCATCCCTGAAGAACTTCCTTATCATAACTGGAGCAGCACTGCTTTCCAATCCAATCTGGAGCTTCACTAGACACACTTCATATGTATGTAGTTATAATTTGTCTTGATTTTTACTAGTTGTGCAAAGGCACATGAATAAACACACTTAAGTTAGTGCATATTGTGAAAGAGACCGTAATAGCAAGGCCTGGGGATGGATGAGTCTCTACCTGTGGGAGATGTTGGATACTGTGCCGTAAGCCACAGATCAACCAATCACATGCTCACAAAGTCACGTGACCACCGAGCAGCAGCCAATCAGATGGCCATATAATCTGGTGAGAGCATCTCAGTCGCCCCGATCGGCTGTAATTGAGGAAGTGTTGCTGTAGCGAGGGAGGAGAGTGAGTCATGGCTGGGACTAATTTTAGCTGCACAGCACAGTCAGGGGGTTGGTTTTTCCCCTCACATTTTTTTTTAGGAAATCAAACATCAGTTATTAGAGGCTAATTATCAATCAGAGACAAAAGGGAGAAAAAAAACTTGGCTAGTGAAAAATAGTGGCTCTAACAAATTTATTGTGTGTTCTCTCTTTGTGAAGAAATAGTTTGTTGCTTGTAACCAGATTAGTTTTAATTTTATTTATTTAGTTGTAAATATTTGATCGAGATTTAGTTCTAGGAATATTAGAGTCATTTACTCACCCTCATGTTGTTCCAAACCTTCTTTCTTGCTCTTGTGAAACACCAAAGAAGATACATTACAAAATGTGCGGAGCAGGGTCTAAAAATAAACTTTTTAATTAAGGGTCAATATTTATAAGGGCAATTGCCTCTTTAAATGTATCTGTGTTGTATTTTATGTCAAATAAAATTGCATGCATATGCTCAACAGATACGTATGTGGTTGGTTGTAATGTGCAAGGCTGCTGCAAAACAATGTGTAAAAAGAAATCTTTGATGCAGCGTGAGCAGATATAAATGTAATGAGGCAGTCAACACTTTTCATTCAATTTCACATTTAATTTTAATTGTGACAGTCATAATAGATTTAGTTTAATTGTGGACAGGCAATTTTTGCCCCTTTATCTTGAATTTGGGGGACATTTTTGTTTGTTTTGGTGGTATTTTTGCCCCAAGCCCCCGTTAATTTCCAATTCTGATGTGGAGTGCTATTTTATTGTAATGGAAATTGAGGCTGTCAATATATATATATATATATATATATATATATATATATATATATATATATATATATATATATATATATATATATATATATTAATCTTTTATATCTCTATGTCTTTTATATTTGTACATCTTATTCTTAGATTTAAGTATCTTCACATGTTTAGCGGAATATGCAATGTCAGTTTGACTCGTGACCTTTTGGGTCATGCCTAAAGTAAATGAGCTCAGGCATGTGAAGTCCAGCAGAAATAGACTCTCTCACAACTGAACTTGTGGAGGAAGGAAGAAGGGAATAAAAGACAGGATGTGACATCAGATGAGGGTCAGAGTGGCCCTGTAGGTCACTCCATTGATTCTCCCTTTCCTTTAGTTCTTCAGGAAGATATGACTTCAGTGTCTGAGCATTTATGTTATGTAAAGATGGTGGGCATAATTATCTCTCGCTTACAGGCACAGTTCCACACAATGCACGGCAGTCAACGTCCCCAATGACATCATGCCAGAGAATCTGCTGTTTTGTGTCGTTTCCATGGCAGCTTTTTTATAGTTCGTAAGCTGGCTGTTCAATCGTGGATATATATGGAGTGATGGGGCGTATGGGACATTTATAGTGTAGACTTTGACTCAGAGTCATTATCCTCTTCCATCCCGAGCTTACTTTATATATAGATTCACTAAAGTTATATATGTATGTGCTATTAAGCCTGACACTTTTAACTCTGTGACTTAAAGTATTTGCTTTCTTGTTCTCTGCCCACAGAAGGATGAGGTGTATCTGAATTTGGTTCTGGACTACGTCCCTGAGACCGTGTACAGAGTGGCGAGACACTACAGCCGCGCTAAGCAGACCCTTCCCATGGTTTATGTCAAGGTGCGGATCATTCCTAATGGTTTCTATTGTGTGTCCTCTGAATGGTGTGTACATCCTGAGTGAAAACCTTCTCACTGGCGAGTTTACGGGTCAGCCGAGTTTGTGTTGGCATTTCTTCCCTCTCCTCCTGTGCAGTTTTGCGTCACCAGTGTCTTGACTGCTGTGATGACATCATCATGGCTTTGTGCTGTGTCCTGAGCTATATCCTTCCTGCTATTGGCAGGATGTGACATGAAGAGTGAAACACACACACACACACACACACACACACACACACACACACACACACACACACACACACACACACACACACACACACACACACACACAAATATGTACAGATACAATTATATGCGAAGACCTTCCACATAGATGTTAAATCAGTGGTTATCAACAAAGCAAAACTTCCAAGAAACTTCCATATATAATTCTGCATATGTATATTATGTTTTGTATTATATTTTACACATCAGGCTTGTATGGCTCATGTAGTATGATATAGGAGAATATGGAGATCATACTCAAAGAGTAAATAAACACCTTATATTTATTCAGAGGTCCAAACTTAGCAAAAATATGCAATTTTGTGTGGTTGATGGTATATATGTACAATGGTAAAAGATGTACAGATAAATGTTCCTCAAAAGCCTGATGTGTTTGGTACTCAATTTTAACTTTTTTTTCAATGATGTTTGGATAATCAGGTAAATCTAAGTTGCTTTAGTCCAGTAAATGTTCATTTTGAAATATCACTTAGAGTATAAAAGTTATTCTTGCGTTTAGTTGATACAAATCTGTAAAGTGTGTGCCATGACCTGAAGGGGAACATTTTTACAATTATACTAAAAGACGTTTTACTTGCTAAAAAGTATCAATCAGACGATAAAAGGCATTTCCAAGAACAGTAGTTTTTTTTTTTTTTTTTTTTCAGCAAAGTTTTGTTCATTTTGGCAGTGGCCTTGGAAATTTGCATATCAAATGTGTTACAGTAAGCTTTATAGGGTTAATAAAATCTATATTATAAACAATATATAATATATAGTTATAACTCCATGGACATTTTTTTTATATATATATATATATATATAAAGAATTAACTTTTTTAGTTACGTCAAGCTCTAAACTATTTTATCGGGTAGATTTGTTTTTAATAAAATATATGTAAAAAAAACTTTATCCTTAATACTTATCCAGTAAATTACAAAAAATTGGGAAAGTCATGGGGCATTTGAATATTGTTGTGGACAATGAGGGTCTTAGAGAAAAAGAAGAAAAAAAAGTTTAAGAACCACTGTTTTAAATTAATCGTTCTATCAAAAAAGTGAAAACTCTGTCATTGTTTCTTTAGCATTATATTGTTCTAAACCCATATTACTTTCTTTTATAAAACTAAAAAGGGGAATTTAAAAAAAAAAAATTGTGGCCACTCTTTTCCAAATAATGTGAAAGGGGCTGGGGTCTCTCAAGATCCAAAATGACAAAAAAGCACCATAAGAGAATCATAAAAGTAGTCCATATGACTCATGAACTATATTCCTTATATAAGTCAAGACTATAAATCTTGGTGAAGAACATAACAATAATAGTTCTCTAATAATCTTTTCCTCCATCAAAGTTCTAATGGAGGACCACCATTGATGTTAGTGTTGCCATATTTGCCATATATTACTGTGTGCATCACACAAAGTTATTGTATTACTTCAGAAGGGTCATATGGACCTCTTTTATGATATTTAAACAGTATTATGGTGGTTTTATGTCATTTTGGATATTGATAGCACCTGTCCCCACTCACTTTCATTAAATGGAAAAGAGCAGCCATGATATTGTTCGAACATTCACCTTTTTAGTTCCATGGGGGGAAGAAAACAAAGTCATTTGGATTTGGAACAATGGATTTGGAAAATGTTCACCTTTGGTCATTCCATTAGATCGTTTGATATTTCAAGCCATGAAGGCAAAATTATATTCTACATTTTTAGTGTGCAAAATGGTTTTGTGGTTTTAGTGTGTGTTATTTGTGACCTGTTAAGACGTCTTTTCTAACTTAATGACCTGTGTATATTTCCTTTGTCTTCATCACTGCAGTTGTACATGTACCAGCTCTTCAGGAGTCTGGCCTACATCCATTCCTTTGGGATCTGCCATCGGGACATAAAACCCCAGAATCTTTTGCTGGACCCAGACACAGCCGTGCTTAAACTCTGTGACTTTGGCAGGTCAGTTGGTAATCTCTTGATAGCCAATTCATAGACGTCATGCCCTTTCTGATTACCTTTCAAAGGTCCAGTGCCGGCCCCAGTGGATCTATGAACTGGAAGCATCGCTTTACTGCATTTAACCTGATAATCCCATATTACACCTCGCCAGAGGCCTCCAGATGGTCTTGCTATGCTCTGAGATATCTGTGCTGACTTCAGCTTTTTTCATTTAACCTGCTTTCCACATTTTCTGCTTTAGGATACTCGTGAAGATTTTAGGTGAAGTGATTCGGGTATCCATTTTTCACTTGCCTTACGTGGGTCGACTGAAAAGAGGGCATGAGAACTTGAGATGTTAACAACTCAACTTAACATCTTCAGATTTAATTTGACTTTATAGCTCTTAGCTAAAATACAGGAAAAGTTTAGTCCAAACACTTTTAGGGGTTTAGTTACTCAAAAGTGAACATTTTGTCATTTGCTTGACCTCATGTTATTCCAAATATTTTTCTTTCTTTTTATTTTTTTCCGTGAATCACAAAAGTAATTTTCCATACAAAGAGCCTATTCATATTTAGCCGATTTATACGTTTTTACTGAACGGATAGCTATCCGATCGTGAAAAGATCAGGTGTAAATCCCCTCTGAAACACTTTCGAGAACTCATGAATTTGTATATAGCATGGGAATTAAAGATCAGTATTATATTTGTTTTGTGGAGACACATTTATGAGGCCAAGTGTGAATGAAACCGTTTTAACAAATCGGATAGATATCCAATCAGAGAAAATGCATGGAGCGGCCCAAAAAACTGAATGGTGATTTTTACGGCTAACAAGCTACATACAAATATAGACGTACTCGATTAAAATTGTGATGAGTGTGATCAGAGACTGTACTGGATCAGAGAGTTACAGTGAAAATATGTCTTCTTGTTCACAGTGCTAAGCAGTTAGTACGTGGAGAGCCCAACGTTTCCTACATATGCTCACGGTACTACAGAGCCCCTGAACTCATCTTTGGAGCAACCGACTACACCTCCAGCATAGGTATATGAGCTGTAATCATACTACAACCACATCTACCGTGCAAATCATTTCTGCTTCAATCAACTACTAATGCCTTTTGTCATGAAAAATACGCAAATTCATACCAATAAGGTATGAATTCATACTTCAAAAAGAAGTACACGTAAGCATACATTTATATGAATACTATGATAAGAGTATTTCCTTATTACGGAAATAATATACTTAAGTGTGAACTGAATGTAATGTTTTTGGACTCGTAATTGCATGTTAATTTCAATTAGATACAAATGTATTATAGTTTTAATTTATATTAAGTGGCCTATTATTTTATTAATATATTAAATGCAAGTACTATTTTTTCTTTTGAGATTTGAAATACACTACATGTGCACATTCAGTACAATTAAGCACACTTCTTTTTCACAAGCTGATGTATCAGTTAGGGTGAATATTTAATTGATGTTTGGCTGTTGTGGGACTAGCAATAATCATACCAGGTTGTCCGATTCATAGTGATAGTAGTTCCAAAATCTGCTGCCTGGAAATTTCAGATTTCAGATTAGTTCATTTTGAGTAATAATTGTGTAAAATTTTAGTTGTTATTTATTTATTTATTTATTCAATTTTATCTGTCTAATTTAACTATGATCAATTAGTTTTATAAATTACATTATAGCGGCCACCTTGATCTCTAAATAATATATCGGAAATTGAAAAGTCATGTCAGTTACACTTTATTTGTATAGTTCACTTTAGGCATTCTGCTAACTATAAGTAATTTTGCAACTATTTAAACTATTTGCAAACTAGTAGATTGTTAGGTTTAGGTTTAGTAGAATAAGTACATGCAATTACTTGTAATCAGTAGAAAGTCTGCTAGGGGCATCAAAATAAAGAGTTTGCCGATATTAAGCAGACTGTCTAAATAATACTCTGATGACTGGTAGTTGATATGTAGTTGCAAAGTTACGTATAGTTAGTTGAATGTCTAAAGTGGACAATCAAAATAAAGTGTTACCGACCATTCTTGCAGATAAAAGGCCTTATATGGAGCTTAAGTATCTCTTGTCAGCTCGCAATATTCTGAGCATTGTTTTATGCTTTTTTGTTTTACGTGCCATTTGTGATTTTGCATGGACATGCATTGAACATAGAAGAACAGAAGGCTCGTAGTGTAAAGGATGTGTTCTGCACAGTTCTGCTTTTTATGCGTCCTTGACCTCTGGTTAATAAGAATGTCCCTCCCTCATTCTCAGCATCTCTCTGACCCCCTTTCCCTGCAGATGTGTGGTCAGCTGGCTGCGTGCTGGCGGAACTGTTGCTAGGACAACCAATTTTCCCCGGCGACAGTGGAGTAGATCAGCTGGTGGAAATCATCAAGGTACTGGCGCCACTACACCGGCACTTCTGTCTGATTTAATCTCTATGTTTGCATGAGTTTGTGGGAAGACCTATGAACTGACTGTTGCACAGATGGTTTAGATGGTTAGTTCTGTACAAGATGATTTATGGGTGTTTCTTCAAGTAAAGGCAGGTTTTGCCCTGTGGGCTTTTAGAAGGTAAACACTCTTAAAACTTTTCACACACTTTCTAGTTAATGTGTTCATTACAAATATATTTAATTACATGCCACCCATGTTTCAATAGAACTGACATTGAGGTCTATGTTAGTTTACCATAAATGCTTGTCGGTACATTGTGCAATACACTTTAAACATATTTCAAAAACAATAGAAGTAATTATGAAATTATATATAAAGATTAAAGGGTTAACTGAAAACTTCTGTCATCATTTACTCACCCTCATGTCATTCCAAACCTGTAAGACTTTCGTACTTTTGATATTTGCATGAAATCTGAGAGATTTCTGTTCCTCAATTGAAAGTCCATGCAACACTTTGATGCTTCCAAAAGTTTGTAAAGAAATCATAAAACTAATCCAAATGAATCGAGTGGTTTAGTCTACATTTTCTGAAGAGACGCAATCGCTTTATATGATGAACAGTTTGAATTTAGGCTTTTATTCACATTATTCAACTCGTATATCAGATTTGATAAACGGTGGCTCAAGCATGTTCACTTGCCGTGTGAGAACCAATGAGGTTCATTCTCGTGTAACGCAGTGCGTTTGAGCTTCAGCAAGAACCAATGAGGTTCATTCTCATGTAACGCAGCGCGTTTGAGCTTCAGCAAGAACCAATGAGGTTCATTCTCATGTTACGCAGCACGTTTGAGCTTCTGCAAGAACCAATGAGGTTCATTCTCGTGTTACGCAGCACGTTTGAGCTTCAGCAAGAACCAATGAGGTTCATTCTCGTGTTACGCAGCACGTTTGAGCTTCAGCAAGAACCAATGAGGTTCATTCTCGTGTTACGCAGCACATTTGAGCTTCAGCAAGAACCAATGAGGTTCATTCTCATGTAACGCAGCGCGTTTGAGCTTCAGCAAGAACCAATGAGGTTCATTCTCATGTTACGCAGCACGTTTGAGCTTCTGCAAGAACCAATGAGGTTAATTCTTGTGTTACGCAGCACGTTTGAGCTTCAGCAAGAACCAATGAGGTTCATTCTCATGTAACGCAGCGAGTTTGAGCTTCAGCAAGAACCAATGAGGTTCATTCTCGTGTAACGCAGCGAGTTTGAGCTTCAGCAAGAACCAATGAGGTTCATTCTCATGTAACGCAGCGAGTTTGAGCTTCAGCAAGAACCAATGAGGTTCATTCTCATGTAACGCAGCGCGTTTGAGCTTCAGCAAGAACCAATGAGGTTCATTCTCGTGTAACGCAGCGCGTTTGAGCTTCAGCAAGAACCAATGAGGTTCATTCTCATGTAACGCAGCGCGTTTGAGCTTCAGCAAGAACCAATGATGTTCGTTCTCTTGTAACGCAGCGCGTTTGAGCTTCAGCAAGAACCAATGAGGTTCATTCTCGTGTAACGCAGCGAGTTTGAGCTTCAGCAAGAACCAATGAGGTTCATTCTCATGTAACGCAGCGCGTTTGAGCTTCAGCAAGAACCAATGAGGTTCATTCTCATGTTACGCAGCACGTTTGAGCTTCTGCAAGAACCAATGAGGTTAATTCTTGTGTTACGCAGCACGTTTGAGCTTCAGCAAGAACCAATGAGGTTCATTCTCATGTAACGCAGCGAGTTTGAGCTTCAGCAAGAACCAATGAGGTTCATTCTCGTGTAACGCAGCGAGTTTGAGCTTCAGCAAGAACCAATGAGGTTCATTCTCATGTAACGCAGCGAGTTTGAGCTTCAGCAAGAACCAATGAGGTTCATTCTCATGTAACGCAGCGCGTTTGAGCTTCAGCAAGAACCAATGAGGTTCATTCTCGTGTAACGCAGCGCGTTTGAGCTTCAGCAAGAACCAATGAGGTTCATTCTCATGTAACGCAGCGCGTTTGAGCTTCAGCAAGAACCAATGATGTTCGTTCTCTTGTAACGCAGCGAGTTTGAGCTTCAGCAAGAACCAATGAGGTTCATTCTCGTGTAACGCAGCGAGTTTGAGCTTCAGCAAGAACCAATGAGGTTCATTCTCATGTAACGCAGCGCGTTTGAGCTTCAGCAAGAACCAATGATGTTCGTTCTCTTGTAACGCAGCGCGTTTGAGCTTCAGCAAGAACCAATGAGGTTCATTCTCGTGTAACGCAGTGCGTTTGAGCTTCCGCAAGAGGTTTGTTCTCGTGCATCAAGCAAGTACGGTTGAGCTTCTGTTTATGTTCGCTGATCAATGTTTATGTGAATAAAATCCTAAAATCCTGTTCATCATATAAACTGATCGAGTCTTTTCAGAAAATTTGGACTAAACCACTCAATTCATATGGATTAGTTTTATGATCTCTTTGGGAACTTTTTGAAGCGACAAAGAGGCTCGTACGGTCAATGGAGGGACAGAAATCTCTCGGATTTCATTAAAAATATCTTCATTTGTGTTTCGAGGATGAATGAAAGTCATACGGGTTTTGAACGACATGAGGGTGAATAAATGATGATAATTTTTTCATTATTGGGTGAACTAAAGGGTCCTACTTAAGTGAGTCAAAAAACACTACAGTTCAGATAATTGCATGTAATACAGGTGTGGAACAGACATCATTTTATAGAAAAGGCTTGGTAAAACTTTTTCAAGACTTTGTCATGTGAACTTCATATAATAAAAACCAACCTCCGGAACATAAAGTTGGCTATTGCTGAAGAAACACCATTATATTATCTTGACTGGTTTTTCTCTGTGTTTGTGGTCACAGGTGCTTGGCACTCCCACACGTGAGCAGATTCGGGAAATGAACCCAAACTACACTGAGTTCAAATTCCCCCAGATTAAGGCCCATCCATGGACTAAGGTGAGTAAACAGGTACAGGTCAACTGTTTTACTACTTCTAGCACAGCCGCCTTCCACCTCCAGCCCTCAGCTCGACTCATCATCCTGGCTCCATTTCATTCACATCACCCGTCTGCACCACACAGGACTCGCCGACTTTATTTCATTTAATGTTCTTGGACTCTCTACTTCTCAACTAGTTGATTAAAGAGGATGGAAAAATTTCAGTCAGGATTGTGTCTGACTGTAGTCGTCCTCTTTCTGAGCTCTGTTGTGACGGTTAGCCAAGTGACATTACAGTCGCACTGTTCCGATTTCTAGTGAGCTGCCTATGAAAGAATCCTGTTCAGAAAGGTAGGCGGAATAATTATGCAGTCTTGTAGAATAGCTTGATTTAGAAGAGAGAAGGCAAGTCCATAATGCACTATTCCAAGATAAAGATGCTGGCAAAGAAATTATAAATACTGTATATAAATATACATTATGTATCAATATAATTATAATTCATTCAATACTAAATTAAATAAAGATATAAAAGAGATTTTAATCAGTATTCGTGTTCTATGTATTATAATAAGGCAGCTGCATATTTAGCCATTAGTCTAGGATGGCATTTCACTAGGTTTTGGAGCAGAACCTCTGTCAGCCAGTGATGTCACATCCGCATGTTCATTTGAATTGAATGACCTCACCAGATCTGCTCTACATTGCTTACTGACTTCATTGCACTTAATTGTTGTTTGCTATGTGTTCGTTGTTTTTGGTTTAGATTGTGCTTGTGATATATATATACTGTTCAAAAGTTTGGGGTCAGTTAGATTTTTTTTTAAAAGAAATGAATACTTTTTTAATTTATACATTTTTTGGCCGCACAACTGATTTCAGAAATGTTTCTTGAGCATCAAATCATCATATTAGAATGATTTCTGAAGGATCATGTGACACTGAAGACTGGAGAATTCATGCAGAAAATTTGAAAACAGTAATTTTTAATTCTAATAACACTTCACAATATTTACTATAATTTTATAGCTTAAGAGACTTTCCAAGAGACTTTTCAATTTCAAAAACATCAACAAAATAAATCTCACTGACCCCAAACCTTTAAGCGGTATTGTAGATTTTGCCTTGCAACTGAAACTGTTAGCATGTACATTAAACTGAACTTGCTGAGTCATTTGAAAATTGCAGTTGAAGGACAGCTAAACTGTTCTGGATGGACATGTTTCAACTGGTAATGAGTCTTGCTACTTTTCTTTTGTATGATTAGAAAGCAATTTTGTCAGAAAGAAACTAAGTGTCAGTTTAGGGTAACACTTAGGGTCCAATTCTCATTATTAACTAGTTGCTTATAAGCATGCAGATTACTAGGAATTATTAAGCACATATTAATGCCTTATTCTGCATTATCATATTCTACATCCCTTAATCCTACCCAATACCTAAACTTAACAACTACCTTACTAACTATTAATTAGCAGTAATTAGGAGTTTATTGAGGCAAAAGTCGTAGTTAATAGTTAGTTAACAATGAGAATTGGACCCTAATCTAAAGTGTGACCCAGTTAATTCCCAAGTTATTGCTTAAAAAACATTTTATACTTGAAAAGTATTATGCAGATATGACGATTAAATGTGTCTGGCCATTTACCCAACACTATAGTCCACATGAAGTATAATGGCAGGATCTCTCAGATGCCCTCTGGTGGTCATTGTGTATAGTACATGACTGAGCTGCAGGGTGTGTTTAATCTTATCCGGCTTCCAATCAGACCCCTCCCTTCAAGACAGTCTTACCTTCTGCACAGGATATGCCCAAACGCCTGTGACTCAAACCTTCCTATTTCTCTGTCAGAAACGGTTAGGCCTAACCCTAACCCTAACCCTTAAAGACTTGCCAACAAAAAGCATTTGAACATTTTACCCTTATTACCCAGGGGTAAAAAAGTTCCTTTAAAACCCCATTATGGGACATGATGTCACTCTATACAGGACAAGTTGCCACAATGGGAACCTGGGGCCTCATTTCTAAAGATGTGCGTGTAATCATCCTAAGTGTGAATAAAAGATAATTTCCTAAATGATTCATAGATGATTCAATTTCCTATTAATGATTCATAAAACATCCATAGGAACAAAAAAACTTCCTAAAGGCATGCCATGTGAATTACGGTGAGACGGAATGAAATATAAAGCTTATGTACAAGTTATTCATTCATAATGTGCAGTTATTAATTCCAAAAAAGGTTTGAAAGCAAGCTTTCCAGTTATCACACAGTTTCTGCTTAACAAATCAAGATTTGTTCCTCATTTTTAATGGACAAGATTATGCTGGCTTTATGTGCTATCGGAAATGTTCCTACTTTCCACTTCTGAAGTTATGATTACGAGCTTGTCACATTCAAGTGCTTTGTTGTCGGAAAGAACAGGAATCACGGAGAACACCGGGTTTATTCTTGCCTGAAAATCTTATTAAAGCCAAAATGACATTTAGTGTCCCATTTATTGACATTAACTGCACTATCAAGATTTCTGGGATTTCGGTCAAATCCAAGCTGTTTTCGCTGTGTGTAATACATACACTGCGCTTTAAATGATTATTCATATATGTAAATATGCACTTCTTTAACTACAAGATGAGGCGATGTAGCTGTTCGGTTTCCAACTCGGAAACTTGGGTATCAAAAACATCCCAGAGCTTCCCTGTGGTAAATACGACTTGAGAGGGCGTTCATGTCCAATTTTTAACTAGGAAACTCATATTTACGATAATTCCGATAGCACATGTCATGAAGGCAGCATTAAATCCATGGAATTTTTGATCATGTCAGATTATATTTACATTTTATAAATGAGGCCCTTGCTGTTTGTTGATACCAAAATATGTAAAGGAGGCCATCGTTTTTAATCTCTGCATATAGGTTTCTTCTCTTACTAAACTTCTTAAACTTCTCCGCAGGTGTTCCGGCCACGCACGCCTCCGGAAGCCATTGCATTATGTTCCCGGCTGTTGGAGTACACACCAACCGCTCGACTGACCCCACTAGAGGCCTGCGCTCATTCCTTCTTCGATGAACTGCGGGATCCAAACGTCAAGCTTCCTAACGGGCGTGAGAAACCGTCCTTATTCAACTTCACAACTCAAGGTAAGGCAGCATTTTGCATTTGCTTTTATGAAGAAATGTTCTGTCAGAAGCAAGACAAGCCATTTGTTGATGATATTTCAATCATTTTTTTTCTTTTCTCTTCACTCAGAGCTGTCCAGTAACCCATCCCTGGCCTCTATCCTAATTCCCGCTCATGCACGTAACCAGGCAGGAGCTTCTACTCCCACCAACACCTCTACCACTTCAGGTCAGTTCTTGTTTTAGACACTGATAAAATGTCCATATTAGGGTGTGCAATATTGAAAAAATGATACCTCGATATTTTCTGGGATTTTGGCGATAAAGATAGTTTGATTGTGTTTTGCTGAGTGTGTGTGTAACGGAGTCAGCTAGTAAGAGCTGTGCCTCAAGAGTTGCACTAGCAAGTGACGGTATAGACTGCTGTCCTTAGTGTCCTTGTTAGCACGCCCGCCTCCCAAGCTGGAGACGCCGATTCTAATCCCGCTCAAAGCGGGTCGAGTAGGACTGGTTACATTTGGTGCCGTGACCCGGATGGGAGTGAGGTTTAGGGGGGTGAGTGTAACGGAGGCCAGCTAGTAAGAGCTAGTAAAACTCACTTCTCCAGGCCACAAGAGGCGCACTAGCGACTGACGCTAGAGAGTGTGATCTTAAGCGTCCTTGTTAGGGTGCCCAAATCCCATGCTGGAGACGCTGGTTCGGTTGAGTAGGACTGGTTAAATGTGCTTGTGCTGGTACCATGACTGGTTTAGGTATTTTTTCTTACCTTACTAGATGTGTGCATCATCTTTTATGTCAAATTCCATTCTTTATGAATGGATCATCAGCAACACTGATTAATTCAGGACCGAAACACCCACCTTTTTGCTGCAGCTTTGTCTGGGAATATTTCCATTGGCAAAATAGAACAAAAACAGACAATATTGACAATTTTGTGTCTAAAATGTAACTCACAATATTAACTTCTTGTTTGTAGAACTGTTGTAAAAAATCAATATCACATTTGCGATCGTACTGATATCCGGGGAAACCAGCACTCTTACTCATGTGATACTGCTTAACTATATCACATAGAAATATAAGACAAAAACGCCTTTTAGCCTTTATATAATGAATTTTGCTGGCATAGTTCAACTGGCAAACTATTCTACTAGGCAACATCATGAATAAGTGGACTCTCAAGGCAAGTTTTTGTTTGGTTATTGCATAGTAAGTGACGTACACGATAATGTCAGCTTCCACGTTGTTAAATTAACAATTACAATCGCACACTCCTAGTTTATTTTTTACTGCATGTTGTTTGGACCATATGACTTTCTTGGTCACATGATTTAGATTTTATGGACGTTTTACAAATAGTAGTAAGTGGTGAAGCTGTTTTATTTATTTATTTATTTTACTCATTACTACTGAATTAAATGGAATTCTTTTTAATGTGACTTTTTATTATTTTATTATGACATCAAGACAGTACATAACATACAGTATATACTAATAAAAATGAAAATATGTTCTCTTTGTGTGCAGATGCCAATAGTGATCGCAGTCAGACCACAACTGCAGCCTCTGCCTCCGCCTCCAACACCTCAACCTGAGAGCTCCAGCCAATCAGAACTGACCCTGCCTCCAGGGCCACGCCCACCCCACTGCTCACCAGCTTATTGGGCAGGATTTGAGTCATGTAACCACCACTCTTATTCAGACTGCAAGAGCCAACCTTCATTTACGTCTTTTTTTTAACGAAGTTCAGAAAGAGTTCAAAATGATACTTGGAAAAGCCTCGTCGGGTGTAGTTCACAAGAGCGACAGAGACAGAGAAATCAGTGAGGATACGGTTGGGAGGGGGGGGGGGGGGGTGTTAAATCATAAAACCATAAAACCTGGTCTGTGACCAGCCGGAACTTTTTTTTTTTTTTTTCATTCTCAGAGGACAATCTTGTTATGTAAGCAATCCGGTAGCCAGATCCATCCACTTCCGTTTCCATTTGGACTCCCCTTCTCCTCACCTGGACTGTCTCTAGCTACACGCTCTGTCCCTTTCTACTTTTCCGGGTTTCTTATAGCGCATGGCTACCCAATATATATATATATTATATTATATATATATATATATATATATATATATATATATATATATATATATATATATATGTATTGGGTGAAAATGATAAAGCATTCAAAACTAAAGGAAATATCGTATCTAATTGTATCCTAAAAAAACCACAAAGCACTATACAAGAGGTATAAATGTAAAAACCGCATGTTCCAACCACAAGGCTAACAGGGAAATTATCTGATGCGGATGATCTTGGACTTTTAAGTCTGCTGAATGTTTTATTTTGTTTTATAAAATGTCATTGTCATTTTATAAATGGGCGGTCTAAGGGGAAGGGCAGACATTTTGATTGACAAGTGAGACGTGCGTCTCCATCTCTGTGTTCTTGTATGATATATACATACACAGTTTATATATTACTTTGCATTATGTAAAATAAATATATATATATAGTTATATATAGATCTATATCTAGCATCATCGGTCCAGAATCCATCACGGATTGTCAGGGCAGCGGCGAATTTTGCCGCTGACCAAAATAATACAATATGTTTATGACTAAGAACTTGGACATATTTTGCTGGAGCTCCTTTCTTGCAAGCGTTTCGCTCTTTTGTGCTGTTTTCTGTTCGCCTGGTAGAATTACAATCACCTTCTGTCCTGATTTCCTCCCGTTATTTATTGTCGCGTGCGGGTCAGTGTTGTAACGCTCAGATTAATTGTTCGTATTCACACTGCGAGTTACAGCTAAACATAAAGAATAGGTGAAGACAACTCATCGACGTGGCGCAGACTTCACAGAGACGACTCTCGTAATGTTAAACTGAACTGGCTGTGTTGGTTCAACCACTACTTACATTTCCACATACTTTCAACCTGCTTACAGAAAAATGTACTTTTTCTTTATCCAGAATGTCTTAATACGCAAAGTATAGCAGTACATGAAAACGGCAGACATGTATATACAGTACAGAAATGTTGCTCCTCACCAAATTCTGGCTTTTACACTTTTATTTTACTTTTATTTTTGTATAATTTGTAAGCATGTGTGAGTGAATGTGTACATGTGTGTGTTCTGCTATGTACATATATATGCTGACCTGAGAACTGTTAATGAGCGAAAACAAAGACGAGGGATTAAATGAAAAATGAAAAAAAAAGAAAAAAAAAAAGATTAAAAACAGATTTAAAAGATCAGGGTAAGAATGACCTGTTTGTTGGATACTGTAGACAAGGAGCTTTCTCCAGCCATATAGTTCAATCTTATCTGTACAGTAGGTGCCAGCTATATTATTGTAACTATATCTAGTAATGTATAGTGTATCTATAGTTTGGAGTGCCTTTGCTTCCATACACTTCCTGTCCCTAGGCCACACCCCCTTTCTGTCTACACTCAAGGCAGGCCACACCCCTTCCTGTGACCCTCTGCAGGTGCTGTTGATTGGTCAAGTCAGAATGACTGACAGCCGACTTCATTTTCTGTCACAAACCACACTCGATGGTTTTTCCTTATTTTTGGATTCACTCACTTATTGGCACAAAGATGTTTTTGTGTGTGGAGGAAGTCACGTTCCTGTGGAGCCAATCACAATGTACGTTCTTACACTCGTTCCACTACCAAAGCGAACCAACTATGAGCGTGTTGTGACGTAACTGCGACACATCCCAGGGGCAATAATGATTTCTTTGGTGTTTTGGCTCGTTGGCCAGCTGACAGTACGCAGTAGAGATGTCCCGTAGCACCCGCCGGACCCTCATCCCCGCACCCTCAATGTAAAGCTTTGCTTGTAAGATACGCATTCATAGATGTGTCGCTTTCCACAAATGGTGTGACCACTTCTCGTGACTAAAGTTAGAGTAAAAATGTAAAGACACAAGGGTTAAAAACAATTACCAAAATACAAAAAAAGACAAAAAAAAAAAAAAGTTTTAAAGACTGTGGGCTACAGACTATCGCATTAAATACACTTATTGGGAAAAAAAAAAGTTGTCTTGGTTTAAAATGAAAAAGAAAAAAAGCAACCTGTATAACATTAATATTACTTGAATGCCTCTGTTTGTGACTGAAATTTTTATTTTATTTTAAATATATTCTTTTTCTGTGAAGGTATGCTAAATGTCTCCTCTCCTTGTAAATATGTCCGTTTTGGTCCTTGGTGTGACTTGGATTCAGAGACTAGTTACCTGGTACTGTAATTTGCATTAAATAAAGAGTAGGATAGCTTGGAAATGACCCTGCATTTGCCATGTGTCTTTCTTTTCGGAGCCCAAAATGTGTCTCATCTCAAATTCAGTCAATTTAGATTAAATTAAAGTTCAATTAAATGTTTCTTTTTTTTCTCTCTCTCTCCACTCTTGCTTTGTTTAAATGTGATTCTGGTAAGTGCCTGGGTTCAGATTAAACATACGGTAACTTGAATGCATTTTATTTTGCTTTAGCTAAAAGCATCTGCCAAATGCATAAAAATATTAATGAAAAAAAAAAAAAAAAAGCGCACACTGCCATTTCGGGTTTGTAAGGTTTATTTATTTTTTTATTTTTTTTAAATGAATACTTTTATTCAGCATATGGTAGATGCATTTAATGTACCAAAAAAAAAAATCTATTTAAAAAAATAAATGCTCTTGTTTTAAATGTAATCAAATAATCATGATTTTTTTTATTTCTTTTTTTTATCATGGTTTCCACAAAAATAAGCAGCACAACTGTTTTCAACATTTATCAATGATTCATGAGCATCAAATCATCATATTAGAACGATTTCTGAAAGATCATGTGACACTGAAGACAGGAGTAATGATGCTGAAAATAAAGCATTGACATTACAGGAATAAATTACATTTTAAAATATAAACCGTTATTTTAATCTGTAGTAATATTTAGCAATTTTACTGTATATTTAATCAAATAAATGCAGTCTTGGTGAGCATCTCACACTTCTTTCAAAAACATAAAAAATTAAACAGCAGTGTACATTATGAGTAAATGATTTACACAATAGCACAGTAAACAATTCTGCACACATTCTCATACAATTTTGCATTTATTTTCCTGAGAGGGTCATATAAGTCTTACACTGAAAAATAACCACTGTAAAGAGAAAAAACCTGAGTGTACTGTGTAGTAATTATTCATGTTATGACAAGTTTCCTTATCATTTTGTAGGCAGGATGAAATAATTGCTTAATCTACACAAAATGGCAACATGAAGGCATTTTCAAAAGAGTTTGACCTTTACATAGATACCTGATATCTGAATCTTCTGCTTTTATTTGGAGCAAATATGTGAAAGACTCACATAAAATACTGCACACCCAGTTTGGAACCCGAAACATCTGCTCTACGTTGTCGTGTCACTTCCACACGTAACACTAGCTCACAATATACACATTGATTGTCATTGTTAAGTGTTTAAGTGACAGAACCAAGTGTTTAGTGAAAAGAGCCAAAGAAAGTTCCAAATGACCTCTAAATGCTATTCTGGTGTCTGTTCAGTAAAATCTGAAAACCTGAATGTACAAAAGTGAAAAAGTGTACTCTAAAACAGTCAAAAGGCAATCACTTCTCAAGAAAGTGTCTTAAAATTTCAGAGATTCTTCAAAATTGAAGACATTTACATGTTTCGTAAAATACAGTAAGCTTTGTTTCTAATATTCACAACAGAGATGAAATTACTAGCTATTACAATATATATATATATATATATATATATATATATATATATATATATATATATATATATATATATATATATATATATATACACACACACAATCTCACGAAACCTAAAGAACATTATCCAGGTCCCGAAATTTCACTTCAAAATCAAAGATATTTTAAACAATCACATTACCATAATACATTAAAAAAACAAACACATTCTCATTACTGTAATACATTTTTTCATTTTTTTTTTCATTTTGGAGAGTAAAATATGATCTGAACATGTTCTTTATGAGATTCATAACTCCATAAGTACACTTACATTATTGTCTTGTCAAATATAGCTACTAAAATATATTTAATATAACCTGAACACCATTAGAAGCAAGTGATTAACTTATACCACATTTAAACACAAACAATAAATAAACAGATTTGTCAAGACATACGGCAGTTATACACAGTGTGCATCATACTATCATATTTCCATTTTTATAATTTGTGATCTCTGCAGCAATAACATAATATTATATAATAATAATCTCTTACAGCATCTTACCCTGCAAAGCTTATGAGGTAACACTTTCATAAGGTTCCATTAATGTTTGGGATAGTTCATGAAGTTAATTTAAGTTAGTTAATAAAATACAAATTAACAGATACAACTTTTGGCTTTTATAATGTGTTAGTAAATGTTGAAATTAATATGCTTTCGAAGTATTAATAATTTTTTTAGGCAGTTAGTTCATGTTAACTAATGGAATCTTACTATAAAGTGTTACCCTTCATGACAAAAAGGGAAAATTCAAGTCGAATCTTGGTTACACTTAATTTTAAGGTGTCTTTGTTACAGTGTAATTATACATATAAGTACTGAGGAATATTAATTAAGAACATGCACTTACTATAGGGTTAGGAATAGGATTTGGTTTAGGGATAGTTGCATTTAATTATACATAATTTACTGTTATTACTGCAGTAAGTACATGTAACGTGTAACAAACGCTAAAATAAAGTGTTACCAAATCTTACGTTTACACGACAACGATGTGCTAAAAACGGAAACGTTTTTCCTTGCGTTTTTCACGTACAGACGACAACGTTGTCAAAACGATCCCCGTTCACATGGATGTGCGAAAACGACTAAAAACGCTGTATTATTCATGTCAGGCCAGTAGGTGGCGACGTCACTTTGTAACGAAACACTACGCGTGATGTCACCGTTCTCGCAAAATCTCGTTTTTGTACTTTACACAGAGACAATAACAGTTTCGCTTTTAAAAACACAAAAAACTCATTTTTGCTGTTGTCGTGTAAATGAACGCCCAAAACACAAGTTTTACGTTTTACATGTTTCGCAAAATACAGTAATCTTTGTTTCTAATATTCACAACAGAGATGAAATTACTTGCTATTACAATATATATATCTATATATATTGACACACATCACAGAGTGAATCGCAAAATCTCGTTTTTGTACTTTACACAGAGACAATAACGGTTTCGCTTTTCGCTGTTGTCGTGTAAATGAACGGCCAAAACGCATGACAAATTTTACGTTTTTAGTTCCTTTTTTAAATCGGTGTCGTGTAAACAGCCCCTTAATCTAATCCCGCATTTCAAGCTTCATTCATGCAGTAAATGTAAGAGATAAAACAGTAATGTGACATCCTACGTCTGCTTATGAACCACATAATCTTCTTTCGCGAAAAGATTCCGAAAAAAAAAAGACTACTTGTCAGATAAACTCAAACACAATTACATTACATTTAATAACAATTTCACAATTACCGTGTGCTGCTGTTCAGTAGTTCATCATCAGTAGTCACCGCCCTTGTCCTTGCAAGTTTTGACTAGTCTTTTAATCTTTAGTGTCCTAGCAGCCGTCTTTACTTATTATTTCCAACAAAAGCGGGGACACATCAGGCTGAATGTCCTGGATTTTCAGCACTTGTTTTGTGTACTCTTCGTTCATACTCCTCATCTCGGTCAGGCACGCCATGATCTTTGGGTACAGCAGACTAGCAGGAGGAGAAGGTTAGACTGAAAGTGTAATCAAAGGAAACGTTTTCCTAATGAGATGGAAAGAAAGCGTCCTTACTGTTTCTCTGGCTCGGCCCTCTTTGCCTCGATGTAGGTCTTCAGGGTGAGAGCTAGTGTTTCCTGGTTACGGTCGACCACATTGTGATGCGTCACACCAGGGCGATCTGTGGACGAACATGCACGTGAGAGGTTAAAGGTCAAAAATGAAAATTAGCCCATGATTTAGTCACCCTCAAGTCATCCTAGGTGTATATTACATTCTTCTTTCAGACGAATACAATTTAATAGTTGTATTAAAAAAATGTCCTGGCTCTTCCAAGCTTTATAATGGCAGTGAATGGACGTTTCTGTTTTGAAGTCCATAAAAGCGCATCCATCCATGATTAAAGTGCTCCACACAGCTCCGGGGGGTTAATAAAGCCCTTCTGAAGCGAAGCGATGCGTTTGTGTAAGAAAAATATCCATATTTAAAACTTTATAAAGTAAAATAACTAGCTTCCGGCCAAACAAAGTCTAAATGACACTACGCTACTTCACACGTCACAAGTTTCGTTTTAGGAGTAAGTAGACTGCGTATGTTCGTTTGGCTGGAACCTAGAATTTACTTTGTAACATGTTAAACATGAATATTTTCCTTACACAAACGGATCACTTTGCTTCAGAAGGCATTTATTAACCTTTATTAACATAATTTGTGATGGATCGACGCACTTTTATGGACTTCAAAACAGAAACGGCTATTCATTGCCATTATAAAGCTTGGAAGAGCCCGGGCATTTTTTAATTTAACTCTGATTGTATTCGTCTGAAAGAAGAATGTCTTACACACCTAGGATGACTTGAGGGTGACTAAATCATGGGCTAATTTTCATTTTTGGGATTTCCTTTAAAGGGTTAGTTCACCCAAAAATAAAAGTTCTGTCATCATTTACTCACCCTCAAGTTGTTCCAAACATGTATGAGTTTCTTTGTTCTGCTGAACACAGAGTAAGATATTTTGAGGAATGTCGATAACCAAACAGTTGGACCACCCCATTGACTTCCATAGTATGGAAGAAAAAAAGAAAAAAAAGAAAAAAAAGACTATGGAAGTCAATGGGGACCAGAAACTGTTTGGTTACCGACATTCCTCAAAATATCTTCTTCTGTGTTCAGTGTTCTGAGTGAATGATGACAGAACAGTTATTTTTGGGTGAACTATCCCTTTAAACAGCGGCTCATGTGTGTTTATGTGTATGTTGAGCTTCATCTGAGGTACCTGGTGAGAAGAGCGAGATGGCCTGCATCAGCACATACTCCTCTTCATGCAAGCGCAGCTTGCGCAATGCGTAATGGAAATTCATCATAGGGTCCAGCAGATGGTGCTGAAAACCAGCTGTCCCGGTGGAGAAGGAATGAAGGAACAAATGACAAATTATGGGAAAGGATCAAGTGTAAAGAAAGCTACAAATTGATGCATGATGTATACTTGTAAATTGTAAACACGATACATGCTGCAACATGAAATATCACCTAAGATTAATTTACTTTTTTTGACATTTCAATTTTAAGAGGAACACATTTTTAAGAGGACAAGAATACTGCAGTAACTAAAATTAAACCTATTAAAAATCATTTTCTTTAATTGAAATTAAGATCAAATAAAATACAAATACCAATTGAAAAACATACACTTAATAAACGTAATGTTAGAAATGCTGACTTAGCAACTAACTGAAAATTAACTAACTAAAGTTACTAAAACAAAAATTGAAATAAAATAAATGAAAGATAAATAGAAAAATAAAAACGAATAAAAACTACTAAAGCACATAACAAAATTGCTACAATTTAAAGGAAAACCGAAAATAATAATAAATCATATAAATAAATGCTAATATTTAAAAAATACTATAATAGTATAAAAATACTTAAAACTAATTAGGTTTCTCTTTTATAACATAGGAGTCCTAAGTTATATTTCATTGAAGCATTAAGCACCTGTTTTAGATGTTAAATAATAATAATAATAATAATAATCAATGTGCATAGCTCAAATTATTTGGTCTTGTAAGAAATAGATGGGAAATGTTTAAGTTCATTAATAAAATAATAATAAGAATAAAACAAATAATAATAAAATAAAGTAAAATAAAAAAATTTGCGTTGTTCAGGTCATTTGATCTTGCAAGATGGGAAATGTTTAAGTTGATATTGAAAAATCTGACTTCATTGACTTATTTAGCACTTTAGTACAGGGGATTTACACAAATATGTCCATTTGAGCTCAGGCTATAGGAGAAGCATTTGAGACTTTACAGGGATTTTGTTTGTGATTTTTCCTCTCTATGGCAGGTTCAGGGTAAAGCAGTCATGTCTGTCTGGTTTGAAGCAATGCAAGTGTTCATTAAATAGATTTGCTGTTGCGAATAACAGCTGTAAGCATTTGGTTGTCAGGGTGATGACATACAATTGGACATTCAATTCAGAATTCATTTTAAGGCTTTTATAGCGGCCTATTAAGGACTGTTGAGATGGAGAGCAATTAGTCAATTAGTCAATAGTCAATCTGTAATGAAATGCCAGTTCTCAAGCTACTATGGAAACTTCACAGCCTTAAGAAGCAAATGTAAAGAGAAAATCAAGGATGGATTGGAGCTTTTAATTATGCCAGCATGGGCCCTTGTTATGCCACATAAAGAAAGAAAAGAGATGCCTATGGTGACTGTAAGCTATGGAAATGCAAACAGACAAGTTTAAGTACTGCTATATACAGTACATGCATATACAATATTAAAAGGACAAGACAATATATAATGAAGATTTTATCATGTATATGTCTCTCTGAGTTAAAAAAAAAAGTATTTTTACAACTATTTTCCAGCCTCTTACTGTCCCGAAGAATTAAACGGGTCTAAGACTTGGGGTCGAGACAACCTTCACATTAACTGGGATGTGGATTTACTGTTGGGTTAAATAGTTTTCAAAAGACAGTACAGACATTTATAGTGTTACAAAAAAATCTATTTCAAATAAAAGCAGGTTTTCTATTTTTTTCTTTTGAACTTTCTACTCATCAAAGAATTGTGAAAGAAATCTACATCTATACCGTTTCCCCAAAAATAATTAAGCAACATTGATCAATTATTTCTGAAGGATCATGTGACACTGAAGACTGGAGTAATGATGCTGAAAATACAGCTTTGTCATCACAGGAATAAATTACATTTTAAAATATTTATATTCAAATAGAAAACAGTCATTTTAAATTGTAATAATATTTCACAATATACTAAATTTACTGTATATTTGATCAAATAAATAAGCATAAGGGCATAAGAGACTTCTTTCAAAAGCATAACAAAATATCTTACCGACACCAAACTTTGGACCATTAGTGTAAACGTACTAGTAAACAGATTTAGCAAATGCTCCAGTGCATATTTGTGTTTGCGCTCTGGAGAACGTCAAATGTATCCATTTACAACGTGTTTTTGCAGTGGTGAGCAATGTAGCCAATCACAGACATGTTTGTTGATCTCTTGAACGCAATGGCCAATCAGAGGTGTATAAGTTAGTCAGAATCCACTCCACTCAAAATGCTCAAAAAGTTTTATTTAGCAATGCAGCCTCACAAAACCTCTCATGTGTAGGCCTAGACATGATTTATTGTGCATCAGCTTCATTGATAATAACGGAACTTTGTGAGATCGCGATGAACTGACAAAGCGACAGCATTTTAGTGATTGTAAAGTTAGTCTATATTTTTCAATAAAACTTGTTTTGCATTTGCATGCTGCAATTGCAATCTACATATAAATGCTGGATTCACTCTGCACGGGACAGAAATATTACATGTTAAAATAGTATTATAATAAAATATGCATTAAAGCAATGCAAAGGCAAACTAATAGATTAATAGAAAAATATTCAATTGAAATTTGAAATTCTATTCTAATTACTGCTGATGACTTGTCTGGAACCGGGCCTGCCATGATGTTATACTCGGAGCAGTTTGTGACTGGAATTTATGCGTTTCAATAGCAACACTATCAATGCTGAAATGAAACTGCAGCAGTCAGCTGATAAAGGTCAGCTCTCAGCGTATGCTACTTACCTCACAGACATGAGAAATATAGCTATAAGATATTTTCAGTCATAAATAAGCATGAAGTTTACATGACACAATCCCATTTAAAGTAATAAAAAAGCCAATAAACACACACCGACTGATGCATGCATTTAAAAAAATCCAGAGACAGCTTCATAGAATCATTTGAATGAAAGCCTGGCTGGGTTTTTTGTTCTATCTCTCTCATTACCTTCAGATATTTCCCTGCTGTGCTCCTAACACCTATCTTGCACTGTAAGGGGTTTCTCTCACTCCTTCCTCCTGTGTTCTCCTCCTCCTCTTTCTCTCAGCTGGAGTGACGGCAGAGACCTTTTCACTGTCTCATTAAAGGGATAGTTCGCCCAAAAATGATATTTAAGCCATGATTTACTCACCCTCAAGCCGTTCGAGATATTATTTTACCAGTTATTTTAGTTTATAAAGTTTTAAATATGTATATTTTTACGACAAAACCGCACGGATTACCCTCAGAAGGCCTTCGTTTATCCCCCTGGAGCCGGATGGATTATTTTTGAGAAGGATGCATGTACATTTTCGAACGTGAATCAGCTGGACCCCATTGCCTCACATTATAACCACTGAAAGATCTAAGACATTTTCTAAAATAACTGAAAATGTGTTCGTCTGAAAAAAGATTGACATATGCATCTCGAACGGCTTGAGGGTGAGTAAATCATGGCTTAAATATCATTTTTGGGCGAACTATCCCTTTAAAGTAGTCCTGCTTTCTTTACTGCTTTGTGTGGTTATGGTTCCCTGGCTTTCTTCCTTTTAAGCAAAATGCTATATTGTTCTTGCAATGTTCACTGAGTGTAATGAACATTAAAATACTAATGCACATTACAAAGGTCATCCTTTATACCTGATAAATTAATCCAGATTCATTGACCACTGATTTACATGTAACGTGAACATACAGAACATGATGTGTCCCGAACAAGTCAGGACGAGGAAGAGCTTGACATTTAGGGCTGTTGTTAAATTCCGCATTTTAGTTATGACATGTAGTTTAGAGTTGCCGTGCAACATCACAAAGTACAGCATTAATGTGACTCATCCCAACAGAATTTAGAGTTGGTTGCATCCGTTTTATAATACGTTTTTGTCATTTTTTTCCTCTGTGGGCTTTAGCTCAAGTGTTATATAATGTGAAGTTGTTTTTGCACTGATGCCAGACTTCTGGTTTGGATCTATTAACAATGGCCCTTTTGTTTCTTTAGTATTAAATTCATTTTTTGACGATTTTCCAGAAGAGTACGGACTGTTTTTGATTCAAAACAAAGTCTCTAATGTTCACCAAGGCTGCAATTATTTGATCAAGTAAAAAACAGCAATATTGTGAAATATTTTTTTCTATTTTAATATCATTTAAAATTTATTCTGTGTGATTTCCAGCATCATTACTCCAGTCTTCAGGGTCACATGATTCTTCACACAGGACAATGGAGGAAATCGAGTGTATGCTGTTTTTGGATGTTTTTGTTTTTGCTGTTTTTTATTCAGGATACTCCGTCTGGCGCGTACAATGACGACGCAGTGAATAGTGACGATTCTCTCTGACCAATCAGCAGTCTGCCGTGTTTTCACGTCACATTTTAGCATCGCCTCAGCTCGCTTGGAACCTCGCCGGAGGTGGTACGAAAAAAAGTACCTGGAAGCAGGTACAGGTACAACTTTTACACAGTGGAAAACCAAACAAAGCCGAGTTGAGTCGAGTCGAGGCTAGCTGGTACTGTGTAGTGGAAAAGCGCCAATAGATAACATAGCAAATGTTTAAACTGAGATATTTTACACTTTTATCCACTAAATTAGCAGATTTCTCGTCAAATTTCTCATCATCTACAGTGCATAACATCACTGAATCAAAAGATTCAGAGAAACTGGAGAAATCTCTGTGCGTAAGGGACAAGGCCGAAGACCTTTATTGGATGCCTGTGGTCTTCGGACCCTCAGACGACACTGCGTCACTCATCGGCATGATTGTGTCAATGACATTACTAAATGGGCCCAGGAATACTTCCAGAAACCACTGTCGGTAAGCACAATCCGCCGTGCCATCTGCAGATGCCAACTAAAGCTCTTATCATGCAAGAAGGAAGCCATATGTGAACATGGTCCAGAAGCGCCGTCGTGTCCTGTGGGCCAAGGCTCATTTAAAATGGACTATTTCCAAGTGGAATAGTGTTCTATGGTCAGACGAGTACAAATTTGACATTCCTGTTGGAAATCACAGACGCCGTGTCCTCCGGGCTAAAGAGGAGGGAGACCTTCCAGTGTGTTATCAGCGTTCAGTTCAAAAGCCAGCATCTCTGATGGTATGGGGGTCCATAAGTGCATACGGTATGGGCAGCTTGCATGTTTTGGAAGGCTCTATGAATGCTGAAAGGTATATAAAGGTTTTAGAGCAACATACAGTATGCTCCCCTCCAGACGACGTCTATTTCAGGGAAGGCCTTGTGTATTTCATCAGGACGATTCAAAACCACATACTGTAGCAATTACAACAGCATGGCTTCGTCATAGAAGAGTCCGGGTGCTGAATTGGCCTGATCTTTCAAGTATAGAGAACATTTGGCGCATCATTAAACAAAAAATACGTCAAAGACGACCACGAACTCTTCAGCAGCTGGAAACCTATATAAGGCAAGAATGGGACCAAATTCCAACACCAAAACTCCAGCAACTCATAACCTCGATGCCCAGATGTCTTCAAACTGTTTTGAAAAGAAGAGGAGATGCTACACCATGGTAAACATGCCCCCGTCCCAACTATTTAGAGACCTGTAGCAGGAATCAAATTTGAAATGAGCTCATTTTGTGCATAAAATTATAAAAATTATGTTATCTATGTTCTATTGTGAATAAAATATTGGCTCATGTGATTTGAAAATCTTTAAGTTTTAATTTTATTCAAATTTAAAAAAACGTCCCAACTTTTCCGGAATTCGGGTTGTAATTTCTTTAAAAAAAAAATCTTACTGACCCTAAAACTTCTGTACTGTAGTGTATAGATATGCGTTTTTGTTTACACCACCCAGCCCTACCTGACCCTGAGCAGACGCTCACCTCGCATGGCGTCATCCAGGCAGTACTGCAGCGGGCCACACTCCCAATTGCCTGTCACCTCATTAAAGAACATGTTGAAGTGAATCAGAAGGATCTCAAGGGTGGCGCCCTTCAGCAGTGAGATCTGGTCCTCTATGATCAGAGCCCTGTTGAAAACACAACTTCATTATAGACTTGTATCAGTCAAGCTGCTTGATTAAAATAGCAATGAGCAAAGAAACCTTATCTTGTCTGATGACATGTGACCGAACCACCAATGATGAATCTTTATATCAGCTGTAAGAGGGCCTGTATTCACCTGAACATTGAAAGCGTCTTGCTGAAGTTGATTATATTCTTGATCATGTACGTGGTGAGGTCTGTAAAATGTGGCAAAGAGGTGAAAATGGCACCTTTAGGCCACTTCCTCTCTTTATTTTCAAGACTCTGAAAGCTGGAGGAAGGGGATGAGAGGGAAGTGAAGTTGGCGGTCCGCTGCACTGCATCTTCAGGCGGTGGTTTATGCATGCTTGCGTAAGAGGATCTGCTGGTTTTTGGTTCTCCACTGTACTCCACTGTACTGGATTTTTGATCCCGATCTAAAGGCTGCGGACATCAAACCACTGATAAAGACTGACATTACTCATAAAGATGTATTTCAGTAGATACTGGGGGTTGAAGGACTTCAAGTATTTTTAAGTCGACATTTATGTGATTAAAGTCGCTGATGACGTCATTAATGAACAAATAAGCCTGAACTTCGAGCTTGAGATAGCTCAACACAGCTATGGCATATGACACAGCGCTGCCTACAAGGATATTGCTCCTACATAACAGCTTATTTTTATCAGTTCTTTTGGCTTTGGGTCGTTATATTTCTCACAGGTTTCTGCTCGTTCTAAATCAGATATAGATAAAGTAGCACAGTAAAGATCACATTTATATGAATGCATTAGTGAGAGAGCAATTGCGTGTGAATTACTTCTACCTGGCAGCATCTCTCTACTAATAGTGAAGCTGTGGGTTTTAGTTACCAAAAAATATATGCTAGAAATTTTCAGTTTCTAAGCTATTTTATTGATAAATCACAGAACAGTGTTGCCAATACATTTCTGTGCTCCTGAATGATCCTATGTGCGCGCGATCTGCACGTGATGTGTGAGCTACAGTCTTTATGTGTTTAGAACAGCGATTAACTTACAATGTGTACAATAAGCTGTTTAAAACCTGCATTCACCCAATCAACTTTGAGCATCCAGATGGTATAACCAAACATATCTTGTGGAAAGCTCTCGGAATATGCATTTATTTGTCATTTTAACTGTTGGAAACAGAGTGTAAAAGTGGACTTCAAAGATTTCTTATCCTGTTGCGCCCTCTATAGGCCATGATCAGCAACTAGTCGGCGTCAAGCTTAAAGCATCATGGCAGAGCATTAAAGTCCCCTAGAAGATACATTGGTCAGGATCTCAATCGGACAAACTAAATAAGGTAAATATGTTACCCGGAACTGAATGAATTGGGCGCAAGTCATGTCGAAGGTCTTTTGATGTGCTATGAGCAGCTCCTGTATGACAGCTTCCTGTTGAGGAGAGAGAATTACGGGCTCCTCATGCATCCTCTTCCTCTTGATCTGCATCCTCCGCTTCTCCACGGCCTCATCCGACATGATCACTGAGGAACAGAACCACAGGAATCATAGTGAAGATTTCACAATGTATACACGATGTTGATTAATATCTGCTGCTTAATATCTTTGACAATTAGAAAGTTCAAAAGAACAGCATTTATCTGAAGCAGAAATCTTTTGTAATAGGACTGTAAAATCGATTAATCTTGATTAATTTCATCTAACAAAAGTCTGTTTACATAATATATACGTGTGTATATATTTATATATACTGTATATATATATATATATATTTCCGTGTGTATACTGTATACACACAGTATATATTTATACAAATATACTGCACAGACACACACACACGATTAATCGCGATTAATCGATTTTACAGCCTTATTTTGTAACATTATAATTGTATTTTCTGTCACTTTTGATTAGTTTAATGCGTCCTTGATGAATAAAACCATTTTTATTATACATTAAACATGCTTAATATATTACTCATTAGGGGTGTAACAATATATTGTATCACAATATATCACAATACAAAAATGCAACAATATGTATCATGGATAGTGACAATATGTATTGTGTATTTCACCCAAAATAAAGATGTCTGTGTGTGGAAAAAAATCAAGTTTACAGAGTTTCAGTGTCAGTACTACATTAACCTAATATATATACTGTTGTATATAATGTATAATAATGCAATGGGGGAATATTTGTGGGTCCTGATAATGCCACATGTCTTATGTTACCAGTAAAAAGTGGCCTACATTATTTTAAATATATCTAGTCAGTGAAAGAGTGCAAGCATATTCATTTAAAATAATTCTGTATTTTCAGCTTCAGAATCATGAATATTTTTATTCTGGTGTCTCTATTGTCCTGTGCATTGGGTTATCAGCACCAAGTCCAAGCATATTCATTTACACCCACAATGTAACACCAAATTTACCTTTTTAAGAAACAGTAATTTTTTTGTTAACCTTTTACCATATGTCTTGAAGTATCACAATAATATCATATCGTGATTTCAGTATCGTGATATGTATAGAATTGTGACATGAGGGTATTGTTACACCCCTATTACACATGCAAGAACATGAAATATGGCTGACAGGCTTAAGTGATAAGGTACATCTGCAGAACATATTTAAACACGTTAAATGCTGGTTAACGCACAATTTTATATTAAAACGGCTTGACAACCGTACGCAGTCTAGAGACTCATCCAATCTAGAACAAATTATCTGGGGGAAGAACCATTCATCATTCTACTATTATTAGGATGATAAATATAACCATTTATCGAACATTTGTGTCTTTAATCAGGCTGATTCTGCTATTTCATAACAGAATATGACACTCTCATTGTTTTAATCTGCCATGAAGGTCCTTGGGAAAATGAAATGGCTAAAATGGTGTGTGAACAATATGTTCTGTGTGAGAGCAGCTATCAGTTAGGGAACATGAAAAGTAGGACTCAATTAAACGTACGCTCCCTCTTCATGCCGATTGAGAGGCATTTCTGGAGACGGCAGGACTGGCACTGTCTCCTGTTGCTCTTGGTGATGACGCAGGCATTCTGAAACGGGCAGCTGAGCTGTGCGGGTCGCTTCATGGCGCGCCTTACAACAGGAACACACAAACAAAGTGAATCAAACTAATGCACTGACTGTAGAATAAATAGATGCCACAAGATACTTGCACGACTGTCTACCAATGTCAGACATTAACTTAATTAAAGGGCAAATTATTTTTTCTAACCACAGGACAGACTGCATGCTGTCCATGTCTATTTGTCAAATGCTTCAATTAAATGTAATAAATTGAGGAATGCTACATGGACTGTTTGACCCCTCATTTTAAATATCTTTCAGTGGCATTTTTGCCTCCCAAGTCCTGGTTAAAGTAATAGTTCATCTAAAAATTAAAATCATTTCCTCAGCGGCATTTCGTTACAAACCTGCATGACCCGGACCACAGAAGATATCTTTAAGAACATTTCAACACAATTTGTTTTTGTCCATACAATGAAAGTCAATGGGGTCCAAAATACCACTGGACCAATCTGACTTTCATTGTATGCGCAAAACAGCCACATGCTTCAAAATATGTGTTCCACAGAATAAACCACAGTAAATGATGACAGAATTGTTATTTTTGGGTGAACTATTCCTTTAAGTGCTGACCCTGCTGTCTAGTAATTATGACAGAAAGATTAGCAAAGTGAACGGGTTTTTTATATTGTTTTCTGAAAAATATTTTATTTGTACAAATATCTATTGTTGTGCGCTTTATTGCCGCCACCCCACTGTGACACCAGCATTGTTCACATTTTTTAAATATGCTGAAAGCACCCTGGGAAACAAACAATTACTGTATGAATGCAGTTGAACGCCCAAAATTGGGTTGGTCACAAAATATGCTACTGTACCCTATAATTATTTTCTCTTTTCAAGTTTGCTTTCAAAATTTTGATCCAAATCACAACAATCAAAAACAGAATGATGATTGAACAGTTTTTAAAAGCTCTGTGTACATCCAGAAGGTCATATTTCACATTTCCTGTTCAGGAGGAGCCTAACCCTAACCCTAACAATTTTGAGAAAAAAACAGGAGAAAAAAAAACATTTGACGCATACATTTTAATAAACAAATCCCTGATGTCCTTGTTTTGTTCCTACTGCTTGAGTTAAAGGGATAGTTCACCCAAAAACGAAAATAGTTTTGTTCCTACTGCTTGAGTTAAAGGGATAGTTCACCCAAAAACGAAAATGTCGTCACAATTTACTCACCCTCAAGGCGTTCCAAACTTAATAAACAATAGGAGATATTAATCCAGTTCAGTTTTAACAGTGTCACATAATACACTTGTTTTAACCGCTTTATATTTTAGAATAATTTTATGTATATTAGAGTTTTAATAGGTGAAAATGTTGTCTTAGTCATTTTAGTCCTCTTATCATTTTACATGTGTATGCATTTAAATGTTACTGGGTCTGCCTGTCATGTGAATGATCACATGACAAGTAGACCAGCATAAAGGAGGCAGGATGCCAGTCAAACGGAGGTCACAAACACAACAACTAAGGCCCTGTCCCAAATGGCACACTCCGGACTTGTGGACTTCCTCAGAGTCCACACTTTGGTGACGTCATGTAGTGCAGACCTATAGGGCCCTTGGCGTGAGTCCACGAGGGCGCATTGAGAGGTATTTTTGGGACAGACTCGATCGGCACGCCGGAAATAACGGCCTGGTTGCTGTTGGACAGGAGAAATCACATTTTTGCGCTCCGACGTCTTATCTGCATGTCAACTACACATCCTAATTTTACAGTTCTATATTTTGATATTGTGCATATCACCTGGGCATTAAACAATAGATATATCATGCTTATTTAAATGATGTATACAGTTGTACATAATAATAGGCTACATAATGTTCCATTTGAACTAACATTACAATTTTAAAACATAATTTAAACATATTTTTTTCAATTTACAGGTTTCAATTTTCATACTATGTTTACATATGACTCAGTAAAGCCCTGACATTCGGTTCTATTTATTTAATGAATCATAATGCGATCGTATTATTAAACACGCTATTATTATGTTTGAGACATCAACCACTGGTCGATGACCATAATGTTTAAACTGTAGGTAACAACTGGTAAAATGTACATTTAGGTCATAAAAACCGTAATATTTTCTTCTCAGCCATGTCAACAATTATCCGTGAGTGAAATCTCCTCCCATCCGTTGTCAGATTGGCCTTTCGCAAGGATTCCTGGGTAGTTAAAGTGCGTGGAGCCTGCTTCTATGCAGGCTTCGCGGAAGACCGCTTCAAGGGTACAAAGGGGGCGCTGCTGAGCACACTTCAGAGCGGTAAAATGCTGAATGGGACGGCCTACGGACTCGTAGACTCAGCGAGCACGCGCAATTCAAGTCCACGAGACCGAAAGTCCGCATGAAGTGCGCCATTTGGGACAGGGCCATAGGCCCTGGTGATCACCCACTTGCTGGATGCAAATGGACTCCACACTGATGACGTAAAGTCCGATTTCATTTCCGCCAACCGGTTCTTTTGGACAGTGCGTTTCGAAGAACCAGTTAAAAAAAACGATTCATCGGTTCCTTACGCAATGATGTCACTATGCATTTCTTTTCTAACAATCATGCCATGTTATATCAATGAAACATTCAAATAAAGTCATTTGTGTCAATGCATATAAAAAAAAAAAAAAAAAAAGTTATTTGTGTGAACGCATATTTGCCTTTCATTCCCTAAAGGTTAATAGTGTTTGTGGTCACGGTTTCATTTGCGGATCCTTTATGTCGAATACGACTGACCAATATTGAGTAGCCTACATCTTGGATAAGATTCCTAACCTACAGCACACATTACAGACATTGATGCACAAACACGGATATGTTCTATGTCTAAAGTATATAGAAAGAATAATCCAGTCGAATTAACTCCTTGATTTCGCTTAACAACTAAAGAAAATCTGCATGCACAATAAACCATAGTAAAATTCAGGTTTTTCCAAGTTATAATAAAAATGTAGGGCTATTTAATAAAACTAGACATACGAATATTACCATTACGTACATAGTATCGTCAACTATCTCATCAGACAAACTTCGACAGCTGGTTGAACCGGCTCTTTTTGAGTCGGGTGTTCTACCTCAGCTGTGTGTCTTACGTCATCAACCTTGAACTAAAGTCTGATTCAATTCGATTAGTGAACCGGCTCGACTGGTTACTTCAAGAATCGAATATCACTACTACACACTTTTAACAGCCTACGTTTTTCTACGTCGTTTCATTTGAATATTGTAAATACACTTCATTTATTCACTTTATTACTGTTGTTCATCTCATCTTTTTAAACACTCCCAACCTCACAGTTTAATCAGACCCCATTTTTATCTAACTCAGTGAATGACAACTCAAACTCTCATTGCTAATCACGTGGCTTCAGAAGATTGAAATATAGCGCACAATTCATATGGACTACTTTATTGACAGCCTCTCTTATAAAAAAATAGAGCAGTGCAGATGTTCTGCTAAATATCTCCTTTTGTTTTCCACAGAAGAAAGAGGGTCATACAGGTTTGGAATGACATACTCATTCAGGCGAGTAAATTATCTTCAGTTACAACAATTACAGCAGCTGAGAAATATCTGTTTGCTCACTCACCTGAAGAAGCCTTTGCAGCCCTCACAGGTCATTGCGTTAAAGTGGTAGCCTGTGGATTTGTCACCGCATACTTGACAAATTTTGGGCTCATCATCCTCCTCCGTTTCTTCCTCAGACCCATCACCGTGTCCCGAGTCGCCCAGGGGAGAAAGCTCCTCCATTTCTTTACTCATCCTGATCTGAAGTAAGCACTGCAACACAAGGCACAAGTCACTAAATCACACATATGGCTCATTACCACCAATATGTTTGTTATGTCAACAAATAATATGAATTCATGCAGAGATTAGTTGAATAGTAAATAAAAAAACTGAAAACCAAAAACTGCTGAACATCCACAAATAGGCTACATTTAATAAACTACTAGCTACATATTTATTTCAAATGACTCTGAAGAAGTAATATGGTGATGGTTATGGTGTTCAAATTTTACGACCACAATCACTGTACTGCACTACTGTTAATACCAGCTCCTGCTTTCATCTTAACCATATTGCACATCCTCATAACATTTGCACAACCTCAGAATCTGCCTCCAGCAAACAATATCCAGAGAATTATATTTACACTGCCTTAGTACAGAATGTTAATATTCTGAATTGCCTTGATCGACTCATTTCACAAACAGCAACTTTGCATTTGCCTATTTGTTTTTTATATATATATATATATATATATAATTCAAAAGCATCTGGTGTGGTAATGACAATATCTTGAACTCTTTTCATTTCTGTTAAGAAAGAGATACAATTGTTAAATGGTCTGACAAATGGCCTGACACTGATTCATTCATTTTATGATCCACCTGTACATAAAATGCCTTCTTTCATTTCTATTCAGACAAGACAATGAACATTACAATAGTGTTTTAAACTCACAAATATCACATCCACACTTCACACAAATAACAACATCTAAACAACCTTCCCAACAAAGCTGTTTGAACATTCAAATGATAAAGTCACAGTGAATAAAACGTATCAATCATCACATAACCATTCCACAGTTAGTTGCGAGTAGGCTCACGGCTGTGACTTTAAAACGTAAAACAGAGCAGGTGTTCAAAGTTCAGGTAACATACCCTTTGCACGATCCGTGTAACGCAGAAATCTGGAGTGCGTCCTCCAGGGCAAGACCTTTATCCTAAATAAGCCATTGAAAGAACGCAGCGCATACACACACACACTCACACACAATGCCAAAGAAAGCTGAATGTATGTGTTGCCATGGTATCCACACGGGACCACTAAGCATTGGTCAAGTCTGACTCCCTCTATAAACCATAATCCTGACGTGAAGCAGCATATAGTCTATATGATTATTCAGGGTTGGGTGAAGGTTCATATCTCATTACAGATGAAAAATAAGACACAAAGTGAACAGAATTGTCCAAAAACAAAATTCACTATTTTTTATTTTTCTTCATCTTTTTATTATTATTATTACATTTTTATCATATTGAATAAAATAGCCAATTTGTTTTTACAAATAAATTAATCATTTTCATTTAATTTGAAAAAATAATTCTATATTTCATTTTAAATGTCAAATCAAAGACTTGTGTAATGAATTAACATTTACATTTATTAATTTAGCAGAAGCATTTGTCCAAGCAAATTACAAATTAGAATATAATAATAGAATATCATAAAATAAATCATTTGTAACATTATAAATGTCTTTATTAATAATAATAAATACATTTCTAATGTTACAAAGGATTTCTATTGCAAATAAATGGTTTCTTGAGCAGCAAATCATCACATTATAACAATTTCTGAAGGATCGTGTGACACTGAAGACTGGAGTAATGATGCGGAAAATTCAGCATTGATCACAAGAATAAATTAAATTTGAAAATATATTCAAATAGAAAACAGTTATTTTAAATTGTAGGCCTATTACATTTAAAAAAATCTTACCAACCCTTAAACTTTTTGATTGCAAACTTAATAATAATTAGGCAAACAGAATAAATTAATCCAAGGGAGAAAACAATAAAAGAACTGCAGCCACACCAAATATCGATTGTTTACTACAATAGTAAAATGCTAACGTATATGTGAAAGTATGTAAAAGTACGGAACAGCAGAGAAGGTTTAATTAAATTGATTACAATTGGAAGGGAAAATCTGACAACTTTCTCAGCTGCACGTAATTACCAATTACGAAATAAATTCCCATCCACCAACACAATTTTAAAGGGACAGTTCACTCAAATAGAGATTTGAGAGTGGTTACTAAAAAAGAAAGTGGATAACTTAAATTTCAGTTTGCTCATCACACAAAGGTTTCATATGGACTTGAAATATAGCACACAATTTATAGGCTATTTTTCATTTCAATTCAATTTAGGGATCTTGACAGCCTGGACACCATCCACTATCATTTGGAAAAGATCAGCTTCAATATTCTGCTGAACTGTTCTATGAAGGTTTGGAAGGACATGACAGTACAAACAACGACAGCGTTTTCTTTTTGGGTGAACTAGCAGCTAACATTCTGGCAAGGTTCTCTCAAAGATATGAACAAATATTGTTCCAGTAGGGTTAATACAATGTTTGTTTGAAGTTATCAGGGTTTTTAATAATGTTTTCAAAAAATTAGCACAAAATTCATGAAATGTTTTTACCTGGAATTTTTTTTTCAAAGAACATTCAGAAGTAACATTCGTTAATGTTTGCAAAATAATAAATTGGAATGTTCCTTTACCAATCGCATAAACAAGAAAAAAAAACATTTAAAGCAAAAACTGGACGTTTTCATAACTTAAACAAAACTTTTTTTTAAAAAAAGTTTTTGGAACATGTTTTTGTTAGCTGTGCTAAGCATTTATTATTATTATTAATCCTTAACTATTATCTAACTGAGTGGTTCCCAAAGTGGGTGCCGGTGACAACTGGCTAGGGGTGCCGCAGAATCTCAGCTTTTTTCCAACTTAAACAGCCTAAAATAACTATCCTACCATATAATATTTTTTTATAGCGTATATTTAGAAAATATATAAAAACACCAACATATGAGCATGTCCAATCGAATATAAATAAGCGAAACAACAATGATATATTTCAAATATATATTTATACAGATATTTTAGTTTCATTTTTTTAAGTTAGCCTATGGTCAGGTTTGAACAAAGCAAATGAGAAACTAAAGAAAAAAATTAATTGGAGTTGGTTATTAGCTATTTAAAGAGTTACGTATCAATCTTTAAATGTGTTTTGTTACAATGATTCCCACATAAAGTAATTGGTTCAAATCACTTACTGAAACTACACTTGTCTGTTAAAAATGAGTTGACAGTTTGAACATTCTTGTTCACGTTCATTACGTGTCGCCGTCGCGGCTGGTTAGGACATAAAATCTGATTAAACTGGAAAATACCTTTGATCGCGTGTTAGGCCTATTGTGATGCATTCATAAATTCATGCTGCTGTTTATGCTTCATTTGTTGTTTGCTCATCTACATTTAATTTGATATATGGGTCAAAATCACTATAAAGTGCCTTTAGTGTCCTAATCAGAATCATTCAGTCATCATGAACATAATGCAAAATAATGAAATTCTGAGGTTTTATGATAAATCAACAAACATGTACACGCATAGAATTACAATGATAAATCTCTTGAAATGTATTTTTCTCATTTTATACCATTTTCTTTGACGGGATGTATGTGCTTTTGGCATGTTGCACACGCTGCTCAGCTAACTTCAAAAAGTGGTTAAATGACACAAAACTAAAATATATATTTTTTTATATTCTTATTTTTCTCAAGTTGTTTGATAAAACAAGTCAATTTGATCATTTGTATGCTATTTTCATAGTAATATTAAACACACATGTATGTTTAGTTTAATTGGGTGGCGTAGGAAAAATGACTTATGACCAAAATTACATATTTCAAGTTTTTCTTGAAAAAAATACTTCATGTCTTAAAATAACTTGAATGTAACTCTACAAAGCGGTTCTATGAATATGCAAATTAACCCCGCCTAACTCACTCACACCAGCTCAGAGATCCACTCGTTGACGATCACACGTTGACCTGATTGGTTACAAGGTAGTTTGTGACGTCAGAAACACCAGCGATTTCAAACCGTGTTTTTGAGACTGCCTTTGGTTCCCTGCAGTTTTAAAGAGAAAACACTCAGCAATGGTGTTGACTTATGAATTTGCACATGGTTTGTCTTAAAGCATATTGAAAACACCACATAGACATATAAACAACATTAAATGCTTGATTTTCACCACAGGAGGACTTTTATGCTAACAATCATGCAGCTGAACTCTGTAAGGTCAGCATGAGTTCATTCTCTGGGTCCAGAGAGCAATAACCTGTTGGTTAAGTAATGTGCCTTTTCTCTGAGAGTGTTTTCCTGTGCCTTTATGCAATGTGAGCAGAGCTTTTTATTCCTTCCCCACAGCTCCAATTACTCTTCTTATCTACTCAATCCCCACATTAGCAACACCTCCACCCTTTCACTATTCACTTTCCCTTGTGATTAAAAACACCGTAACCCACTACCCTCTGGACTGGTTGCAGTATGAAAATCAATTTTTCAACAAATCAACAATTCGACTTCATCCATCCAACCAACCCACCTACCCATCTATCATATTCAATGAAATTATTGGTCTTCTTCACATGGTCACGTCCATCTGTATCACATGTGAGTGAGGGAATAATTGAGACAGACTCAACTGTGATGTTAACATAGCCTTAGTTCACAGACTTACATCACAGAGTGCTTTAATGTGATGTGGAATTACAAGCACACTTAACGGACTTCACCCAAGTGTTCTTCCTTGGGTATAATTTTAACCATAGGCAGACAGAGCATATTTAAGTGTACATTATTCACAGGGTCTTGTCTCTCTACTGTGCACTCATTCACTAATTGAAGTGCTACACTGCATTTCATCGATCATTTATTGACCTCTAATCTCTATGATGACATCATGCTGTACGCCTGAGGACTAAAAGTTCAATCTTAACCGTAATTGTTCATTATGGGGTTTAGGAAAGTTATAGTAATTGTTATATTTAAGTGCATTTATATACACATTCCAAGAATCTTGACATTAAAAATGCTGTTGATTCTTAGGATACATTAAAATTACCAGGAAGTTCAAAAATAAGTGTTATATAATCAGCTGTCAAACCTATTGAAATTCTTTTGTTGGGGAGGGGGAGGGGGAGGGGAGAGAGACAGGAAGAGAGAGAGAGAGAGAGAGAGAGAGAGAGAGAGAGAGAGAGAGAGAGAGAGAGAGAGAGAGAGAGAGAGAGAGAGAGAGAGAGAGAGAGAGATGTAGGGGGAGGGGGACACTCACTAAAATCGCATTAGGGACAACATTAACAGCCTGCAATGACATCCTCCAGCTTTAATAAAAGTGAAAATGCAGCCAGTCATGTCATTATGCATGAGTGGTTTGATACATTGTAATTTTCATTTAAAGGTACACTATGTAACTTTTCTTTAGTTTAATTCTATAGTCTTTTGTATGGTTTGGGAGTGGCAGAGGATAGTTGTCACAACGAGCGAGGAATTGTTTTTGAAAATGTGATTATAAATATCTTTTCAATGATATCTTCTTCACTTGATAAATCATTATTAATGTGCTGAGAAGACTTTAATCTCTCAAAAGATTTAATCTCCAAAATAAAATTGTACAAATTTAAGGGCCATAACAATTATTTGCACATTCAATTAAAGAGATCGTTCAACCAAAAATGAAAATTCTGTCATCATTTCACATGAATCAATTAAGTTAAACAAACATAATTTGTTCACATAATTTCAACATCATGTAGTTTTTAAGTAACCCAATTAAGTAGCCTCAAAATGATTTTAATATGGTTCCCTAACATGATTAATATTTATGGGTCATATAACTGAATTATAAGAACGTACTAACTAGCTTCCAAACTCATAGCTATAGCAAAAGCACATATTAACATTCTAAATGCTAAGCATGAAATGCTCTTTGAGCTAAGCAGTAATAACATGTGCTGTATCAGCCCACAGCCTAATAATTCCAACATAACATGTCACCCTTTTCCTTTTCTCATCTTGCTAAATACACTTAAAATAACACTTTCAATATTTTTTGGACTCTCCTCCTTAAGTCCCAAGCAATAAAGCAAGCTGGGAACTACAATTTCAGCACAAATCATTTACTAGTATTGATTGGTTCACATTAATTAACCCTAAATAATTTAATCTTACACATTTTGTAGAATTACATTAATCGAAAGCAAAAAAATCAAGTTTAGAAGAGAAACACAATTTTATTTTGTGTAGATCGAAAATAATATGATTGAGTAAATTGGACAATATATGTGTTTTCCTGTTGTTCCAGTGTAGCTATGTAAGATTAAGGAACCAGAAGAGACACAAAGAGCTGAATGAGAACTTAATTGGATAGATCACGCCAAAATGAAAAGTCTGTCATCATTTAGGCTACTCACCCACGCTGTTCCAAACCTGTATGGCTTACTTTCTTCAGTGGAAAACAAAGTAAGATAGGTTGAGAACAACAACTAACATAGAGCCTACTGACTGACTTTGTATGGACAAAAAAAAAAAAAAAAAAAAATTATATAGGCCTATATATATATATATATATATATATATATATATATATATATATATATATATATATATATATATATATATATATATATATATATATATCTTATGTTCCACAGAATATAGGGGAGCGCGGGGCACAACCTAACGCGGGGTTAGTTGTAACACGCTTGTTTTAAATACTTCCGCACATGCTTGCATGACGAAACTTTGTGTATTTACTAGTTGCCATATCAACACTATATAGAAAAAAAAAAATCCGCCAAAATTATTATTTTTTTGGAAGATATCCATAGACATTTATTAAACCATAGCAAAAGTAAATTTCTTACTTAAGTTAACTTTTCATCTCTATTTTTTGTGTTTATTTAAAATAAGACAAATCTGATATTATTTTAATCTCCAAGATGTTATTTAACAGTTGAGATAGTTATTTAATGCTTCGCTAACTAGCAGAAGGCACTAGCAGGGTTTAAATCCCAGGTGTGCAGGCGAGGGCATGTTGTAACACTGCGTTACAATGTGCCCCTATTAGAAATATTCTATTTTATTCTATACTTTTATTAATTTTATTGAGAAAACGTGAGAAAAACGTGAATAAAGACTGAGAGTCAATGTTCAGAAATTACTAATTATTTATTTGTTTTGAACTATGTTGTATAGCTGTGTTTTCACGTGTTCGTAGTCAAAACTCAAAAATGAGTCTATATTTAATTATTAAAAATTGCCATTATTTTATATGAAAAAGTTTTTTAATTGTATTTTATTTAGAAAATATTTTGGTTTGTTTTGTATATTTTTTTTATTAGATCAGATAACATTTTAAGCTGTCATATGGTCATGTTACAATGTGCCCCTGCACATGTTACAATGTACCCCACCTATGGGGCATGTTGTCACATTTCACTTCCATTCTTTCTGGGTATATCAAGAAAAAAGTATATACTGTATTGATAAAACAAAAACACATAATTGTAGTAGACATGTGGGAAATGAATGTGGGGAAAAATAAATACTCTGAACCATAAGTAGATTTACACAAACTGAGAAAGTCAAAAAGCGTTAGGTTGTGCCCCGCTCTCCCCTACTCAAAGTTTTGGAGGGTGAGTAAATGGGTGAACTATCCCTTTTTAATAGAACAAGAACGGGGTTACAGATTAATAATACTACTTTCATCACAGCTTTATATTATTACTAGGCTGACTGCTATAATGTAATGTTTTGGGGTTTTTTTCTTAGCAGAAGCTGTAAAATAATATATAGTTATGGAAGTAAAGTTATTTTAACTTCAAATTTTTCATGTGCATATAGTTTGGTAAGTGATGTATAAATGCAATATTATACAATATGACACACAAATAATTATATCAACACAGCTGTTATGAAGAGCTACTGCCTACATGACTGTGATAGCATTTTATATAGGCTATACCACACATTATAATCCACACATTAAGCACTTAACATCTTCTGCGTGACTGCGAATCAAATTCTGCGACTAAATGAGCTCGAGAAATTATTGTGATAATAGAATAGCCTACATTAATACCGACTCAAATAAGACAAGCCAGTGGAGGGGCACTAGGTTAAAGTTAATCAACCTCAGACGACTGGACTGACTGGTTTTTACAAGGTCTGCACAGATTTCACAGCCTCTGGAATTGCGTTGATTATATTCAGCTGCTGAATGACTGTCTAAAACATTATAATGACAGCAGAAGTTTGTAAAGCGCTCGAGTTGTCTATTATATAACCTTCAGACGACGCCTCAACAGTTGCAGTAACGTTAGCTATATTAAAATCCCCTCAAACACACACCGTGCTGAAATTAATTCCTATAGTTTACAAGCGGCAACATTTATGTGTACTGCAGGTTCAACAGACAGTTGTTGTCACGTCTCGCGATCCACTTTACTTTTGTAAATAAAAACATAGGCACTTACCATGTCATATCAGCAGGACATTCACGTAATGCCACAGCATGACCATGCAGACCAAGCTCTGACATGAATCAAGTCACGGTAGGTTCCACATTTACTGATTTACAGTCCTGATTTTAAAGCACGTAGGCTATAGCACACAACTGATCGAGGACTAACAGAGACTTGTACTTCCTGGTTACAGATGTCCTGACTCCTGAGAAGGACACGGTGAGGGGAAAACAAGAAAACATGTCATACGTTCTCGCTATAGAGACGAAAGCCGTTGCTTATTTTCCTAATTTCCTGATCACTCAAAAAGATAGGACCGTCTGAAAGTCGAGAGGGAAGGGAAATAGAACAGAAAACAACCAATCACAGGCGGGGCAAACGCATTTTTTTTTTTTTATAAAGAAAATTATGCAACTACTTCTACTACAGTAGGCTAGCTACAATGTTTGTAAGGCAGCGCTGTATTTATTCCTCAATCATTCAACTTTACTGAACTTTATTTGTTTACCTGATAGGGACAATACACATTAATGACCATTATAGTATAAAAGATACAAAATACAAGCTAGATTATATCAACATTGCTAATTTACACCTCTCAGTATTAAACTTATGCCAGTATTAAACTGTAACCAATTAAAATATGAACTACAAAGGCTATAATGTCCATTTTGTTGATTATTTTAATTTTAGTTCTACAAGCAACAAATAAACGGAGCAATTGCAATAGGGTCCTCGCACCATATAAACCTAACCCTGGTGACACGGTCATCCCAGCTAAAAGGGAACGTTCTCAGAACTTTGGCTAACATTCAGAATCAGGGAAGGTCATTAACGGTAATAGAATGTTTGTTCAAAAGTTCAAAGTTCTCTGCTCTTTCATAGCTTTCTCAACATTAGCTCAACAACATTAATTAGGCTATACATTGATATAACATTTCTCTGAAACATTTTAGTTGGACTTTCATCTATTTTTAAAAAAATTGTTTGTTTCCGATAGTTTAGAGAACAAGCTCAACCGAACCTGCTTGATGCGTTAGAACAAACCTCTTGCGGAAGCACAAACATGTAACACGAGAATGACCCTCATTGGTTGTTGTGGAAGCTCAAACGTGCTGCGTAACACAAGAATGAACCTCATTGATTCTTGTAGAAGCTAACGTGCTGCGTAACATGAGAATGAACCTCATTGGTTCTTGCGGAAACTCAAACGTGTTGCGTAATACGAGAATGAACCTCATTGGTTCTTGTAGAAGCTAACGTGCTGCGTAACATGAGAATGAACCTCACTGGTTCTTGTGGAAGCTCAAACGTGCTGCGTGACACGAGAATGAACCTCATTGGTTCTTGCGGAAACTCAAACGTGCTGCGTAATACGAGAATGAACCTCATTGGTTCTTGCTGAAGCTCAAACGTGCTGCGTAACATGAGAATGAACCTCATTGGTTCTTGCTGAAGCTCAAACGTGCTGCGTAACACGAGAATGAACCTCATTGATTCTTGTAGAAGCTAACGTGCTGCGTAACATGAGAATGAACCTCATTGGTTCTTGCGGAAACTCAAACGTGTTGCGTAATACGAGAATGAACCTCATTGGTTCTTGTGGAAGCTCAAATGTGCTGCGTAATACGAGAATGAACCTCATTGGTTCTTGCTGAAGCTCAAACGTGCTGCGTAACATGAGAATGAACCTCATTGGTTCTTGTGGAAGCTCAAATGTGCTGCGTAATACGAGAATGAACCTCATTGGTTCTTGCGGAAACTCAAATATGCTGCGTAACGAGAATGAACCCCTTTTTTCTGGGAAGCTCAAACGACTGGATCTTGTAGAAGCTAACGTGCTGTGTAACACGAGAATGAACCTCATTGATACTTGCGGAAACTCAAACGTGTTGTGTAACACGACCTCATTGGTTCTCTCACGTCAAGCGAACATGCTTTAGCTTCCGTTTACCACAACTCAGTGTGAGTTTATGAATGTTTATATGTAAATAAAAGCCTCATTCAATCTGTTCATCATATAAAGCGATCTTAATTGTCTCTTCAGAAAATTTGGACTAAACCCCTCGAATCGTATGGATTAGTTTTACGATCTCTTTATGAACTTTTTGAAGCGTCAAAGTGGTAGTTGCGTAGCTGTCAATGGAGGGACAGAAAGCTTGTCAGATTTTATTAAAAATATCTTCATTTGTGTTCCGAAGATGAACGAAAGTCTTACAGGTTTGGAATGACATGAGACTGAGTAATTAATGATAGGTTTTTGAACGTAAAAAAACAAAACAAAACAGAACATTCAGAAATACAATTTTTATAACTAAACAGGAAAATTAGAAAAATGTTCTTTGAACATATTATTGTTAGCTGGGATACTGTGCCTCAAAAGTGAATTATGAAACTGCTGCGTGTTTTAAAATATAGCCAAATTACTGTGGTCGCATTAAGGTGCGGTCATACTAGTAGATTAGAAATTGTGCTGGCAAAAAAAACAAAAACAAAAAACAAGCAATCCCTTGTCAGTCGCATAGCAATATACAGCATAATCAGAAGTTTGTACAGCTCAACAGAAGTCCCTTTCAAATCAAATAGCTTTCTGTTGGTCAGCTCGGCATGTCTAATCCTAAACAGCTTTGGGATTCTATGAAATCTATAACTAATATGCAGCCCTCAAGGAACTTTGTATCTACTCTTGATGACTTACAGAAAGCCATTGATTTAAACAATTTTTACTTAAGATTTGAGAAGAGCGAACATATTTTTGTGAATAGCATTAGTGTTATGGAGTCTTCTTCTGGTATTATCAAAGATAAGTTGTTTGATTGATGCAAACCAGATCAACAACTATTTTAAACACATTTGTCCTAAGAAATGTGCAGGCCCTGCTGGAATTTCTGCCTATAATGTTAGTCCCCCTCTGGTGAAAATCCAGCTTTTAATGTTGTTTCTATGTCTACATGGTGTTTTTAATATGCTTTAAGACAAACCATGTGTAAATTCATAAGTCAGCACAATTGCTGAGTATTTGCTCCTTAAAACTGCAGTGATCCAAAGACAGTTTCGAAAACGTCACAAACTACCTTGTAACCAATCAGGTCAGTGGCGCAAAAAGTGGGTATGCGCTATATGCAGCGCATAGGGCACCATGGGGGCAAAGCGATGGTAAAAAATAAAATAAATAAAAATAATTATTTTTTTGGTATTTTCTATATGTAGCTGCTGTTGTGCGATTATAAATCATTTCTGCATTTCTTCAATGTTATGTAACATTTTAGAGGACTAACAGGCCTTTGAACGTAAAAAAAGAGTAGGCACCCTCATAAGATTAAAAAAAAAAAGAGTAGGCACCCTCATAAGATTCCATCATTAGAAGGTACGAGAGCAGGTACGAGTAGTGAGTTGTCGTCGAAAAAGATGGATAAAACAAAAATAAAATTTTACTCTTATCTGTGAAATGAGCATGTGACCCGTTTCAACTCCACCACTCAAAGAATCGGAATCGAGAATCGATAAGAACCGGAGCCAAAATTGTTGCTGCATACCCCTCTGACACTGGGTAGATCGTCAACGAGTGAATTTCTGAGCTGGTGTGAGTGAGTGGAGGTGGGGCTAATTTGCATATTCATAGAACCATGTATACTAAATGAGGCAAGGGTGTAGAGTTACATTCAAGCCATTTTAAGGCATGAAGATTTTTTTTTTTCAAGGAATAAAACTTTTAAATATGTAATTCAAAGATCAAAGATGAGTTTTAAGGGATAAAATGATTGACTACAGGGGGAAACTGTGCAGATGAACAACAAGACTCCAGCTTGGCTCCCTATATTCCAAAAATCTTTGGACATCGGTATTGTTCCCAGCCTTTGGAAAAGGGCTGTGATCATGCCGGTTCTAAAGATTGCTAAACCCTTAGATAATAATGATTTCAGACTGGTCGTGCTAAATGTCTGTGGTTATGAAATGTTTTGAAAAGTGCATTGTATCTGTTAAAAGCAGATGTTGCTAACAATTTGGATCCTTTACAGTTTGCCTATAGACAAGGGAGGGGAACTGAGGATGCTATTAACAGCATCATACACTTGATTCTGAAACGGAAACACAAAGTTTATGCAAGTTTACTTTTAATCGATTTTAACTCTGCTTTTATCACTATTCAACCTCACTAGTTAATTAAAAAGATGGAGCAGTTGAGTGTAAACCCATCAATCTTTAAGTGGTATTTTTCCTTCTTAAAGGAGAAGTTCACTTTCAAAAAAACTTTTGCTGATAATTTACTCACCCCCATGTCATCCAAGATGTCCATGTCTTTCTTTCTTCAGTCGCAAAGAAATTAAGGTTTTTGATGAAAACATTCCAGGATTTCCCCCCATGTAATGGATTCTATTGGGACCCAAACGGTAGAAGGTCCAAATGACAGTTTAAGTGCAGCTTCAAAGGGCTTTAAACGATACCAGACGATGAATAAGGGTCTTATCTAGCGAAACGATTGGTCATTTCAAAAATAAATAAAAAAGTTTAAGTTTTATAAGCACAAATGTTCGCCTTGCTCTGTTCTGTGATGCGCGTTCGTGACGTCACGTAATACGCAATTACGTTGAAAAGGTCACGCTTGAAAAATTTCTGTCCTGAAGAAAATGTTCTTTTTGGCTTTTTAATATTAAAACACCCAGGATACGCACACGAAATGGGCATTTTAAACGATAAACTGACACAAATACATTTGAAAATGTGTATATGGTCCTCATTCCGCACATTTGTAAACACGTCAAGCGTGACCTTTTCAACGTAATTGCGTATTACGTGACGTCTTCAACGCGCATCACAGAACAGAGCAAGGCGAGCGTTTGTGCTTATAAAACTTAAACTTTTTTATTTATTTTGGAAATGACCGATCGTTTCGCTAGATAAGACCCTTATTCATCGTCTGGTATCGTTTAAAGCCCTTTGAAGCTGCACTGAAACTGTCATTTGGACCTTCTACCGTTTGGGTCCCAATAGAATCCATTACATGGGGGGAAATCCTGGAATGTTTTCATCAAAAACCTTAATTTCTTTGCGACTGAAGAAAGAAAGACATGGACATCTTGGATGACATGGTGGTGAGTAAATTATCAGCAAAAGTTTTTTTGAAAGTGAACTTCTCCTTTAACTGACAGAGCTCAGTGTGTAAAATTCTGTCTATTATATGTCTATGCAGCAACATGTAGTCCACAACAAATGTCCTTTCGGGGACAATAAAGTATACTATTACTTCTAATTTCAAGTGACCAACTTGTACATGAGTGAAATCCGCGTGGGGGTATTTTCGACCTCACGCAAAACCAGTCTATCAGTGCGTAACACACATTCTGTAGGTCTATATCTACCTGATTTTTTTTTTTTTTTTCATAAAGATGAAAATGAATTTATAAAAGTCTATGCTGTACTACAGAGTACAGAGTAGTCTACAAACTGTGATGTGTTCCATTATTAATGTAAAATAGAGTCATTTACTGATAAATTAAATGCTGGTTTTATTGTGTAACCATTAACACAAGCTGCTCTATGCTCAAACTATGACAACTAATGCAAACATTTACATGTAGGACTATATTAATGGTTTGTAGTGCTGCCCTTGGGCTTAGTCTGCATGTTTTCCATTCCCGTTGTGAGTGTCTGCTGTTGGATCACTGGTCAGATTGTTTTGTGCTGGTCCAGGGTCTCTAGGGGTCATGGTTCTGGGAACAGCCTCCTCTACTTGGCTGAGTATGTCATTCAGGACTGCTGAAGAGGCTCTGTCTGAGGGCGATCCTAGACTGCCAATGATGATTGAACGGGCTGCTTGCAGATGCCTTCTCTGGCTCTGGCGAACTAAAAGAAAATAAGCAAAGTTTGCATTTTTAAAGTGGGTTTCAACTAGTGGGCCGCAACCAGAGATTGGCTCTTATGTCTGTTCTGATAGAGTGGAGAGACAGAACACATCTAGTTTGCATTTATAATTTATATTCGGCTGAAATATTGTAAGCATATGTAACAGAAATTAGTATTAACCTATATTTATGCTAATATATATTTTATTAATACTATTATAGGGTTAAATATAACAGGCATGATGATTTGGCACAAATTCATCTGTCACTTGGTAAAAGCAGCCAAATTAGACCGATGCCAAAGGTTGTGTAACATTCCCTTATCCTCAAACCATGAACAAAGGTTAAAGAAAATATGAAAATATGACTAAATTAAATGTGGGTTCACTTGTAACGAAAGCACGGTTTATACCACAAAGTATTTTTTGTGAGGAATTACTGGTTGTAGAAATTAATAGTTTAATTATTTAAACGGTTTATAGATATTTAATAATTATTATTACAATTACTATTATATTAGAATTATTAATCTAAATTCATTAAAATTTTGGATTTTAAGGACATTTTGTTTATTTTTGTACAATAAACCTTTTTGATTGTGTTGGGTCGCCACTTGATGTCCAACAGGTTCTAAAGCAAATACCACTGTTAGATCAGTATGTTAAATAGTGATAAAATCTCGAAATATTTATGTCATGTGGTTCCAAGTAAAAGTCAGGCTAATAATAGAGTGGGTGTGCCACTTCTGTGTTGTATTATAACAGCACCACTCAACAATTTGTATTTTTTTTTTTCACAATTAATTAGAACACTTTCATGTTCCTTTCTGATCATTTATGTAGCTTTTTTGTTGTTTATGGAGGCTGACAGTCATGGTCACAACCCACTTTTACTGGCAAATTTAAAACTAACCATGGTAAATTGCAAGGATAATTAATTGAATATTTAACACAGGCCACATGGCACGACTGTGATACACACGCATACTGATAACATGTCAAATTCACAGGTCACTAAAAAGTCAAGCTTAACAAATACTGGTGAGGTGACAATTTATGCATGAAAGAGGTCTGCATGAGACTTTTCAAATCTTTTTAAGACATTCATGGAGTGCACTACACTTAGCAGTATTAATGCCAATAAACTGAAATGCTGTGTAGAAATAGCCTGAGTTCATTTTTGACCGTTTGCGGTCTGTAACCTCAGAAATTGGCCATGACTTCCAGCTTTTATGCCACATTTATATCTCAGCAATAACAAAAAAGGACAATGTTCCAGTGTGTACCCATCCTCATGTCACTCAACTTCAAGCTGAAGTACTTTACAGTTATAATTTTAGAAAAAATGATTACAGACTTAAACTCATGTTATATTTAAACATTTTTAATAATTGTATACATTCATTTTAAATGTGTAACCTCCACAATTATTATACACTGCTCAAAAAAATAAAGGGAATACTTTTTAATCAGAGAATAGCATCAAGTCAGTTAAACTCCTGGGATATTGATCTGGTCAGTTAAGTAACAGAGGGGGTTGGTAATCAGTTTCTGCTGCTTTAGTGTTAATGAAATTAACAGCAGGTGCACTAGATGGGCAACAGTGAGACAACCCCCAAAACAGGAATGGTTTTACAGGTGGAGGCCACTGACATTTTTTCCCTACTCTTCTTTTCGGACTGTTTTTCACCAGTTTTGCATTTGGCTAGGGTCAGTGTCACTACTGGTAGCATGAGGCGATACCTGGACCCTACAGAGGTTGCGCAGGCAGTCCAGCTCCTTCAGGATGGCTCATCAATACGTGCCATTGCCAGAAGGTTTGCTGTGTCTCCCACCACAGTCTCAAGAGCATGGAGGAGATTCCAGGAAGACAGACAGCTACTCTAGGAGAGCTGGACAGGGCCGTAGAAGGTCCTTAACCCATCAGCAGGACCGGTATCTGCTCCTTTGTGCGAGGAGGAACATGATGAGCACTGCCAGAACCCTACAAAATGACCTCCAGCAGGCCACTGGTGTGAATGTCTCTGACCAAACAATCAGAAACAGACTTCATGAGGGTGGTCTGAGGGCCCGACGGCCTCTAGTGGGCCCTGTGCTCACTGCCCAGCACCAGGGAGCTCGATTGGCATTTCCCATTGAACACCAGAATTGGCAGGTCCGCCACTGGTGCCCTGTGGTTTTCACAAATGAGAGCAGGTTCACCCTGAGCACGTGACAGACAGGAAAGGGTCTGGAGAAGCCGTGGAGAATGTTATGCTGCCTGTAACATCGTTCAGCATGACCGGTTTGGTGGTGGGTCAGTGATGGTCTGGGGAGGCATATCCATGGAGGGACGCACAGACCTCTGCAGGCTAGACAATGGCACCCTGACTGCCATTAGGTATTGGGATGAAATCTTTGGATCCATTGTCAGAACCTATGCTGGTGCAGTGGGTCCTGGGTTCCTCCTGGTGCACAACAATGCCCGGCCTCATGTGGTGAGAGCATGCAGGCAGTTACTGGAGGATGAAGGAATGATACCATTGAAGGGCCACCACGCTCACCTGACCTACGTCCAATAGAACACCTCTGGGACATTGTGTTTCGGTCCATCTGACATCACCTGGTTGCACCTCAGACTGTCCAGGAGCTCAGTGATGCGCTGGTCCAGATCTGGGAGGAAATACCCCAGGACACCATCCGTCGTCTCATTAGGAGTATGCCCCGACGTTGTCAGGCATGCATACAAGCACGTGGGGGCCATACAAACTACTGAGAACCATTTTGAGTTGCTGCAATGAAATTTCAGCAAAATTGACAAGCCTGCTGCATCATTTTTTCACTTAGATTTCCGGGGTGTCTTTGAATTCAATCCTCTGTAGGTTGATTATTTTCATTTCCATCAAACAATGTGGCATCCTTCGTTCATAACACATTACCCAGTCCATATTAGTATAGATATCCAGCATGATTTTTTTCCCCATTGAGATCTGATGTGTTTTCAAAGTGTTCCTTTAATTTTTTTGAGCAGTGTATATATACATATAAATATGTATATACTGTATATATTTATACATGTGTGTATATATACAGACCCTTTCCAAAAATATCATGGAAAAGTTTATTTATTTCCATAATTCCATTCAAAACGTTAAATTTCCATAGATTATAGATTCAGGGCCCACAACTTAAACAATTTCAAGTATTTAGTTGTTTATTTGTACATAATTTGGGCTTCCAGCTCATAAAACCCACGAAAACAGGATTTCAAAAAATTTTAATATTACATGAAATCACACAGTAATTACACAGTGATACCATGGTCATTGAACCAGGTTTGGGTTATTTTGGCAGTGTGGGCAGGTGCAAATCCTGCTGGAAAATGAAGTCAGCATCTCCATAAAGCTTGTCTGCTGAAGGAAGCATGAAGTGCTCTGAAAATGTCCTGGTAGACGGCTGCGTTGACTCTGGATTTAATAAAGCACAGTGGACCAAAGTCCTCTTTTCTGATGAGAGCAAATTTTGCATCTCATTTGGAAACCAAGGTCCCAGAGTCTGGAGGAAGAATGGAGAGGCACACAATCCAAGATGCTTGAAGTCCAGTGTGAAGTTTCCACCGTCTGTGTTGGTTTGGGGAGCCATCCCATCGGCTGGTGTTGGTCCACTGTGCTGTCCACTCAACGCAGCCGTCTACCAGGACATTTTCAGAGCACTTCATGCTTCCTTCAGCAGACAAGCTTTATGGAGATGCTGACTTCATTTTCCAGCAGGATTTGCACCTGCCCACACTGCCAAAATAACCAAAACCTGGTTCAATGACCATGGTATCACTGTGTAATTACTGTGTGATTTCATGTAATATTCTAATTTTTTGAAATCCTGTTTTCGTGGGTTTTATGAGCTGGAAGCCCAAATTATGTACAAATAAACAACTAAATACTTGAAATCGTTTAAGTTGTGGACCCTGAATCTATAATCTATGGAAGTTTAACGTTTTGAATGGAATTATGGAAATAAATAAACTTTTCCATGATATTAAATTTTTTTGGAAAGGGTCTGTATATACAGATTAATTTTATTATTCATATTATAAAAGTTATAAGTGTGACGCTAAGATGTTTTCAGGTAGAAATGACACCCCTTTAAAGTCCTCGTAATAAGCTTGAAACACACAGTATAGCATGACTTGAATTTTGGTACATTCTGTTCCTTAAATCCTTTTAATGCTTTCTTTAAATGGCATGAGGGGGAGAAGATAATGACATTGAGGACTAATTTGGCTTGGCCTGTAATAGTTTGGTATTTTACTGATTATCTGCCTGATTAAATATAACCCACCTCTTTCTCTGACATCTATCTTCTGGACCTCTGGAATGAGGAATCTGTGGACGAGTTCTGCCACAATCTCTTCCGACTGCTGACTGCTCCTCCTGCACGTATACACAGACCAAGAAAGACACAACACAGGCCGATTAGAGCTGATTCATTTGGTTTGTGACAAAGAAAATGCTCTAAAACAATCAATGCTGGCAGTCTCGCCGAAGGAAACACAACAATGATCTCTGTAACTTGGTTATTCAATGTGTATTAGTTTATTTATATGACTGCAAATACACAGTATCTGATTCTAGTGATTTCCCACAGCTGTGCTGTCACATCTGACATCCATAATTTATTATTTATTGAGGGAAGGAATATGTGGACATAGATGTTTTTCATACATTACATATTTCTTAGGCTGTAACTGTGTTTCTCTGCATTTTGCCTTGAAGTATAAGAGAGTTTTTGAACAGGCTGAACACAATGGGTGGAAGTTGTGACAACTCTAAGCATGGCGTTGTATATTTTATTTTCAGGACCTTCTGAAAGCAGAAGTGAGTCATTTGTACACCTTACATGCATTATTTTCTCTCAAGGTCTCTATTTCATAGCTTCCGCCATAACTAAACACTTAAAGAGAGTATGAAGGGAGAGATTGTGGTTAAAGTAATAATAAAATAAAACAAAATGTTTGCGTCTATTCTCAAGTGATTCATGCTTGGTAGCTCATCAGTGATCTTGAATCTAATACAACCTCTGACATATTCAAGCGTCAGTGACAAACATGTCTTGAATGTCAGAATCTTGTCAATATACTGAAATCTAAAGGTGCATTTATTTATTTTATTCCTTTTCTTTAGTGCAGTGAAGTGTTCTGTTTTGACAGTTTGAAAGATTTTTACCGTGCTGAAAAGACCAGCATGATTATAAGAGTTTGTGGTTCATTGTCATCAATAAGCAATTTGGTTGTGAGATTTTCAAACTGGTTTAATTGGATGTCATAGCATTCGAGACTAGAAACGTACGTCTCCTCCATGGCATACGTGATGTTGTCCAGCTCCTCAGCCTTAAGGTGAATCTCCTCTCTGGCCTGGGCATCAGCTGTCTGGTTAGTGGATCCGAGGATGACATCCTCCAGGTACATGTTTACTGTGTCCTGGTGCACCTTGACCACCTGATACCAAAAGATATACAGATAGACAAGAGATCTCTGATAGAAAAAGAAGACTGGAAAGCTGCCAGTTGCAGTACAAGATGAAAATGTGCACAGTATGACTAGGACACACATTAAAAAATACATGAAATATGTGAAATATGATTACATTGTGACAATATTGGAGAAAAAAAAAATACACATATATACACAAACACACACTACCTTTCAAAAGTTTGAGGTCGATCAGAGTCTCTCATCAAGGCTCCATTAATTTGATCAAAGATAACATGTAAGCAGTTTCTCAATTCATGCTAGAAACATGCTAGCAACATCTTAACAAATGTTAAAACATGCTAACAATGTGCTAATTGATGTTAGAAACATGCTAACATTGTTAATGCTAGACACGTGTTTAATCATGTTAGAAAAAGCAAACAATAATGCTAAATCATGTTAGCAACATGTTAAAACATGCTTGCAATATGTTAAATCATGCTAGCAACAAATGCTAAAACACGGTAGCAATGTGTTAATTCATTGTAGAAACATGCTTGCAATGCTAAAACATGTTAGCAGTTTGCTAATTCATGCTAGAATCTAAATCGATATATTTCTATCTATCTATCTAAGAATCATTATCACTTTTCTTTCATTTGGCTAGCTGTAGTTTTCATGTTGAAATAGAATATTATGTGACTATTGTGCTTTGTGACATTTTGAAAAGCCGTGCATGAACCGCGCAGTGTCATCTCTCATCACACGAGCAGGAGTGCCGACAGTGAAAGTCCATTTCTGATTTTATAGTTGTTCAAACGTGCGTGTCGAAGTGTTTTAATTAGTTGTATATTTTTTTAAAAATTCTTATTTTAGATATTTTAGATATCTTTTTCTGACTGAAGATTGAAGGTTTTGCCTTCTTGACAAACTATTTTATTCCTGTGATGCAAAGCTGAATTTTCAGCACCATTACTCCAGTCTTGTCACATGATCCTTCAGAAATCATTCTAATATGCTGATTTGTTGCTCAAGAAACATTTCCTATTATTATCAATGTTGAAAACAGTTGTGCTGCTTAATATTTTTGTTTGGTGCCAACGATGATACATTTTCTTTTTAAGGTATATTTGACGAATAGAAAGTTCAAAAGAACAGCATTTACTTGAAACAGAAGATTTTGTAACATTACAATTTTTTTTTACAGTCACTTTTGATTAATTTAATGTATCCTTGCTGCATTAAAATATAAATTTCTTTTAAAAACCCAAACCCATACTTTTGAACGGTAGTGTATGTTCAAGGGATTTTGTCGGGTAGAAATAAGAGCACATTTATTGTCCACTGACACTGATGTTCTAGTGACCTGTTTAAATATCTCATCCTCCTCTCTGCGTCTCCTTTCCTCTATCTGCCGCCTTCCACTCTCCTCAGCCTCACGAATACGCCGGTCTCTCTCAGCCAATAGCGTAAAGGCGTGGATTCGCCTTTCCTCCTGCAGCCGGACCAACTCTTTAGACAAAAAGTCCAGCATGTCCACGATCACTCCCCCAGACAGGCCAGCAACACAGGACTCAATCTGAGACACCTGAGAGAAAGACAGAATCTAATCAGTTTCATAATTGAGTTACTATAGCTAACTATAGTCAATTCTTGCATTATTGTTTTGTTCACAGTGATTGTTTCTTTTTAGACTGTGAAACAAATTATTTAAAGGCTCAAACATATTTGTTTAAGTATTTTTTTGTCTTGTCTTGAGATTACACTGTTTTAAAAAATATATACACTGCTCAAAAAAATTAAAGGAACACTTTGAAAACATCAGATCTCAATGGGGAAAAATATCATGCTGGATATCTATACTAATATGGACTGGGTAATGTGTTATGAACGAAAGGATGCCACATCGTTTGATGGAAATTAAAATAATCAACCTACAGAGGATTGAATTCAAAGACACCCCGGAAATCTAAGTGAAAAAATGATGCAGCAGGCTTGTCAATTTTGCTGAAATTTCATTGCAGCAACTCAAAATGGTTCTCAGTAGTTTGTATGGCCCCCACGTGCTTATATGCATGCCTGACAACGTCGGGACATGCTCCTACTGAGACAACGGATGGTGTCCTGGGGTATATCCTACCAGCGCATCACTGAGCTCCTGGACAGTCTGAGGTGCAACCAGGTGATGTCAGATGGACCGAAACACAATGTCCCAGAGGTGTTCTATTGGACGTAGGTCAGGTGAGCATGGTGGCCCTTCAATGGTATCATTCCTTCATCCTCGAGGAACTGCCTGCATGCTCTCGCCACATGAGGCCGGGCATTGTTGTGCACCAGGAGGAACCCAGGACCCACTGCACCAGCATAGGGTCTGACAATGGATCCAAGGATTTCATCCCAATACCTAATGGCAGTCAGGGTGCCATTGTCTAGCCTGCAGAGGTCTGTGCGTCCCTCCATGGATATGCCTCCCCAGACCCTCACTGACCCACCACCAAACCAGTCATGCTGAACGATGTTACAGGCAGCATAACATTCTCCACGGCTTCTCCAGACCCTTTCCTGTCTGTCACGTGCTCAGGGTGAACCTGCTCTCATTTGTGAAAACCACAGGGCACCAGTGGCGGACCTGCCAATTCTGGTGTTCAATGGGAAATGCCAATCGAGCTCCCTGGTGCTGGGCAGTGAGCACAGGGCCCACTAGAAGACGTCGGGCCCTCAGGCCACCCTCATGAAGTCTGTTTCTGATTGTTTGGTCAGAGACATTCACACCAGTGGCCTGCTGGAGGTCATTTTGTAGGGTTCTGGCAGTGCTCATCATGTTCCTCCTCGCACAAAGGAGCAGATACCGGTCCTGCTGATGGGTTAAGGACCTTCTACGGCCCTGTCCAGCTCTCCTAGAGTAGCTGTCTGTCTTCCTGGAATCTCCTCCATGCTCTTGAGACTGTGGTGGGAGACACAGCAAACCTTCTGGCAATGGCACGTATTGATGAGCCATCCTGAAGGAGCTGGACTGCCTGCGCAACCTCTGTAGGGTCCAGGTATCGCCTCATGCTACCAGTAGTGACACTGACCCTAGCCAAATGCAAAACTGGTGAAAAAAAGTCTGAAAAGAAGAGTAGGGAAAAAATGTCAGTGGCCTCCACCTGTAAAACCATTCCTGTTTTGGGGGTTGTCTCACTGTTGCCCATCTAGTGCACCTGCTGTTAATTTCATTAACACTAAAGCAGCAGAAACTGATTACCAACCCCCTCTGTTACTTAACTGACCAGATCAATATCCCAGGAGTTTAACTGACTTGATGCTATTCTCTGAATAAAAAGTGTTCCCTTTATTTTTTTGAGCAGTGTATATATATATATATATATATATATATATATATATATATATATTATTTAAAATAGACTTAAATTTAAGCACCATTCCCTACATTCACATGAAATGTATGCTATGCTGCACTTTTTCACAAATTATCAATCAATTTATTCTAAAATATTCTCCACAAATGGTTTAGATCAGACTGTAATGATCAGAGACTTTGTTAAAAATAGCTTACAGTAGTTTTAATCATTTTCACTGATGGGGTGGAGGGAGAAATTTTGAGCTCTGAAAATTAAATACAAATATATGAATATTGTTTTCATAGCAGGAAAATCTGAAACTTCATGACATGACCCATGAGAAGCCATTAAAGCAGAGGTGATGTTGTGAATGTCTCAAAAGCCATACTGTGATTGTACTGAGATAAATATGCAGTTTTATCTGTCAAAGTTATAATGGTACAGTAGGTGCTTATTATCATATCTAAAGCATTTATATCTCAGGTCTTACTCTGTCAGACTGGATGTCTCTCTGTCTCTGCAAGGCGAGTGTGGCCTGTTTTTCCGTCTCCTTCTTGTCCTGTTCCTCCTTCTGCAGTGCGTGTGTGGTACGCAGTTCTTGGATCAGTTCCAATCGTTTCTCCTTTTCTTCGAACATCTGACACGCAACAGACATCATCTATTTACATCAACAACTACACAAGACATCCGTTAAAAAACACGCTCCCCCACTGAGCCTTACCTGATTCTGGGTGGATCTTCCTCTGAGCACTTTCTGCAGAAATATGATGGCCTGTTCCTTTTCCTCATCTCCCTGTTATAGAATAATAAATGAGACATACAAACAGAATGACATAATAAATGATGACAAAGACCCAGTTCAAAAGTTTGGGTCCAGTAAGATTTTTAATGATTTTGAAAGAAGTCTCTTATGCTCACCAATGCTGCATTTATTATTTATTTATGAAATAATACAGTAAAAACTGCAATATTATGAAATATTATTACATTTTAAATGAGTTGATTTCTATTTAATATATTAAAATGTAATTTAAGCCTGTGATGGTAAATCTTCAGCATTACTCCAGTCTTCAGTGTCACATGATCCTTCATAAATCATTCTCATATGCTGATTTGCTGCTTAAGAAACTTTTCAAAAGAATAGCATTTGTTTAAAATAGAAATCTTTTTTTAACATTAGAAATGTCTTTACTGTCACTTATGATCAATTTGACAACATGTGTCGTTGCTGAAAAAAAGTATTGATTTCCTTAAAAAAATATCATATACCAGTTTTGAACGGTATAGTATCTTCAGGTCACTTTGGTTCTATTAAGACCTTTGACCACATTGTGAAAAAAACGTACACTTTAGAACATTTTTTTTTAAAGAGTACATATTACAGAAACAATATACTTTAAAATAATTTCTGAAACTGAATGTAATGTTTTGCCGAACTTGCATGTTAATTGCAATTACATGATGATGTATTATAGTTCAAATTTATATTAAATGCAATTAGTTGAACTTTAGAGTGCTTTTGACACTAAAGTAGGACTTAAGTACATCTTTATATGTAATTTCATAATTCTATTGTTTTTGAAATATGGTAAAAAAAAAAAAAATGTTTAAAGTGTATTGCCGAATGTACTGACAAGCATTTATGGTAAACTAAAATGCTTTATGCTTAATGCTTTAATCATCAATTTAGTCATTTCTATTTAACCTTGTATGTCATGTATTTAAATATATTTGTAATAACACATTAATGTATATTCATTTAAACTGTTCATTTAAACGTAATCTTAAAATATCTGTTACAGTTACCAGCTGGTGTGCCTACATTGACCACCAGAGGGCACTCTTTTCTCTGACCTTTGCCACTCAGCCATGAACTGCAGTTCCCATAATTCTTTGCCTGGACTCATTAATTATTGCATTCACCTGTGTGTCCTTACATTGTTTGTGTCACCCTATTTATACCATGTTCTCTCTGCCATTTCTCATCAAGGTTTTGTAATTGTCACATTGCATTTTTGAGCACTCTCCGTTGTCTCTGTTATTCTTTGTGGATTGTTTGCAAGTGTTTTGACCCTTTGCCTGACATGACTACAATTCTGGATTTAAATAAAATTCAAATAAAGCTGCGCTTGGATCATACTTAAGTCTCAGAGCAATCCGTGACAATATCTCAGTGCCATTGTTTTGTTTCAAAATGCACACCACTAATGTTTTTTAGAACCTGTTTATAAAAGCTGTTCAAATAACTGTCTATAAATTTATAAATCTGTCTATAAATAACTGTCCAAACTGAACTAAAGCATAATCCTGGTTTAATCTTAGCCATGTCTGTGGAACCAGGCCGGTTGCATAAACTTCTAAGACTAATCTTACAAGTCAGTCATCAATCTTTTTTCTTTAAGACTGCTCATGACTTTTTTAAGTCAGGTCCATAAAATCTTAGATTGGTCTAATTTGATACCCAAAAGTAAGACAGAATACCCCTAACTAACTTCTAGTTGGTCATACTACAGTCTTAACATAATGGCTGTGTTTATGCAACTGGGCCCTGGCCATAAAAATGTAAATGTAATATCAAATAACACACTACAGTTAAAATTCGAATCAAGTACTTTAGTATGTGCTTTAGTATGTTAGTCAACAAATCTAAATAACTGTACTTCTTTAAAGCACAACAAAAGATTATTAAAACATCATAAAATACACTAGAGTAAAACTTTTAATTTGACATTATCATGAAAACCATGAAACTGTTTTTAGGATCACTTAAGTATGATTATTTCTTTGAAAATGTAAGTGAGTTTAGAGAATCACATAGATGTGCTTATACCTAAAGCTATCCAAACCGCCCCTATTCAGACGTGTTTTGACTTGCAAACTGCACGTCAGAAGGAAGACCTGAATTGTCTAGAGCATGAACGTGAGCTGTACCTCAGGGGGCTCATCCACCACAGGGGTTAGGGGTCGTGGAGCAGGTTTTTCCTTCTTAAAGAGGAACCGCAGAGGCTTCTTTTCCGCCTTGCAGACCTTTTTCTCTTTCAGAGCCTAGTGGGAAAGGAGAGCTCAGGGTGATATCTGCCACTTCATTTTCTCTTCCCACAGTGTGAGTAAGTGTGAAAAGCACCCAGCAGCTCATTACCTGATGAGTCTTCATGAGCTCTAGATCTCTGCGGTCTGAGCGTGTGATGAAGCCTTTAGTCACTTTAGGTCTTGGCACTTTAATTTGAGGCTCGAGGACAGATGGAGAAAGACCTGCCTCCAGTTCTAACAGACCTAAGAAACACAGAGATGATACTGCAGGTCTTTATCCATTATTTTAAATCAGATGAAAGAATTTTTCAGAAAAAGAAGTCAGTGGTGTGCCTGGTGGTGTGCTGTGTGTGAAAAGATCAAACCCCTAAGTCTCTATAACATTTTGATCTGGAGAGATTTTTATTTTTACCCTTTTTTCATCCACCAGGTGAACACTGTTAGCCTAGAAATCATTGTAATTGCTTAGAAATGTCATAGCACATCTTTCCTCAATAAGACACATAATTTGATTTGGAAGAAGAAAATTTTTAATTAAAAAAAGAAAAAGAAAGAAAGAAAGTGATTTGGAAGAATGAATAAATTAATTAATTAAAGAAAAAAGAAAGAGCAAATTTTTTTTGAAAAAGGATTTTTTAATTTAAAAAAGAAAAAGAAAGAAAGAAAGAAAGAAAGAAAGAAAGAAAGAAAGAAAGAAAGAAAGAAAGAAAGAAAGAAAGAAAGAAAGAAAGAAAGAAAGAAATTTATTTAAAAGAAGATTTTTTTTATTAAATTAAATTTAAAAAGAAAAAGAAAGGAAAATCTTCAAACTTCAAAAAAAATATATTTAACAAAGTATGATATGAAAATAAAACAATATCAGCAGACCTTGATACGTGCTGAGAAAGGGACTCTTCACCACATAGCGGTTGGAATTTCGCTCGGGGATCTGGCCAAACCGAGACAGAGGAGCGTATGTCTGAGACCCATAATCAGAATAATCCTTTATAATATCACGTCTCTCCAGCTTTTCCTCCACATTCTTGCGCTTTGCCAGAAGCTTCCGCATTGCTGTGAGAAACAGAAAGACGTTAGTTCAAATGATGTCAGTTTTTAAATGCTTATTTTTATAAATCAGGGTAATCTGATTTAAACATATAATCTGATTTAAACCCAAAATGTCCTGACAGCTCTCAATACATGCTATGCTTTATTTAGTTTTAAATAAGTGATTTTGGGAATGATGACTTTTTATCATGACTCATAAAAACCAACAGAATAAAAGTCTAGTGCTAGTACAGTTTTCCCCATTCAATATGACTTTACAACAACAATAATAATTTTGTTATTTTGTTAATAATATGTTATTATTATTATTATTATTATTATTATTATTATTTTTCACAGAATATTTTATTATTTAAATTATAACAATTAAAACAGTAAAGAAATACACTGCTGGCAAAAAAAAAAAAAAAAAAAAAAGGTTGCAAATACTAAATAGGCAAATACTTCAGTCAATGACTGGATCATTATTGCAGTGATTATTATGTTTCTAGCATGTTATATGTTTGGCAACAGTTCTTTTAACCCTAATTGATGGAGAGTGTAGCTTTTCATAAACAACCATATAGGAAGACACATCATGGCCATATTCCAGGATGACAATGTCAAGATTCATCAGGCTCAAATTGTGAAAGAATGGCAGAGGGAGCATGAAGAAACATTTTCACACATGAATTGACAGCTTGGAGTCCAGTTGAAGTGTGAACCGTAGCGGGGTCCCGGGTCATGCTCCCTCATAAGGTTTATTACACACATGCAAAGTTGGTTGAGAGCATACTGTAACTGCAATAAAGTAATAACCTAGTCAAGAATTACTTGTTTACAAAGTGCCATGGAAGTCAAACTAACTTGTTAATCCTGTCATCTCATGGAATATCTGAAAGCCAGGTTTTTCCTAATATCTGTCATTATTAGCAGAACACATTTTACACATGGGAAAAACCGGTTGTTTAGTCAATAATTCAAGAAGGTCCAGATTTTAAAGCTCTTCATTCTAACTTGTAATTGGAAAAAAGTAACAGTTCCTGTAATTGTTTAACTATAGCATTTGTTACAAAAAGGATAGCCTATAATTAAAACCATTGATGGCTCCTCATTACCATGTTTAGGCCAATGTTAACTTTTTTATAATTTATGTTGGTGCAGGATGATGTTTTCTCCTATTTTCCACAGTTTGTGTGGCTGTTTTAGATAACGTTTGACTTTCTCCATAGTGTTTTAAAGTGGTAAATTCTTAATCAAATTCAAATGGGTTGCACATTTCACCATCAGCGTGGCGACGGGAACAGCTCGCTCAAATCTTCTAAGAGTTTTGAAGCGCGCTGGGTTCTATAGTGATTTGCGCGCCAATCATGCACAATCAAATGAACATTGCGCAGACAATTGATCCGTTCAGTTTGTACGGCTCTGAAAGTGCAATGTATACTAGTATTGGTAGGTTTAGGATTAGTTGTGGTGGAGGGGTTAGGATTAGGGGTGGTGTTATTATTACGCAGTACATGTGCATACCGGACCACTTCAAGCAGTGTTAAGAGGTGCATCAATTTTTGGTCAAAATCTTGTACTGACAATGCAAGAGTTAAGAGACAATTTAAGTTCTGGACTCACAGGTGCCAACTCATGTGTGAAAATTACTCTTCATGCTCCCTCTACCATTCTTTCAGTTTGAACCTGATGAATCTTGACATTGTCATCCTGGAATATGGCCATGATGTGTCTTCCTACGTGGTTGTTTAAGAAAAGCTACACACTCCATCAATTATGGTTAGAAGACCTGTTGCCAAACATTTAACATGCTAGAAACATAATAATCACTGCAATAATGATCTAGTCATAAACTCTAGTATTTGCCTATTTAAAGTATTTGCCTATTTAAATCCAAACAGCGACGTTTGCTTTGAAACGTTAAACTACAGAGCTTATATTTGGGCGGAAAACTGCTGGGAGATCTCAAAGCTTATCTTTTGTTGACAACATATTTATAAATTCTCGTTACAAATTTGGGAATTGCATTTTTCAATGCACGCCTGAGACTGAAAACACTGGATCATGAGCTGCTTGCGTATAAATTAACAAAATGCCACACTCATTCTAAAACACACAGCGCGTCAGACCATATATTTACATTATAAAATACATGCATTAAATATTAGAAAAATTCCATCCCTGTAATATATATAGTGTATGGTCTCAAAGCAAACACATATGGTCTAAAAGCAACAAAACTTCAATTCTGATTTCATGAGGACTGACGTAAAAAATGGGCCCTTTTTAAGTACTTCATTATGATGATTATTTGTCTAACTGTGGCCTCACATATGATGTAGTCTTTGCGTATCTTCTTAATCCGCGCATCCTTCTCTTGCTGGAGCTGGGAAAAGCTCACTTCCAGTCGCTCCATCTTGACCTCCTCCTGCTTCTCCTCCCTCTGACGCAAGAGCTGCACCAGAAGGGTCTGTCGTGCCTCCTGCAGCCTAATAAAGCACAAGTAAAACAAAAGTCAGCATGTATGTGTTTGTGCATTGCAGAAGTACAGATAGTATTTCATTATACTGTTGTTAAATTAATTCGTTTATCCCCAAAAACAAGTACTCTTCTGCATAATACAAGAGGAGATGTTTCAGGGATATTGTCCATACAACAAAAGTCAATATGGACCTTATATGGATCTTGCTTTTATGAAACTTATATGGTACTTAAGTTGTCATTTTGGACATTGACAAACCCAGTCCCAATCCACTGTTATTATATGGAAGAGAGTATTCTCTTCGAAAGAAGATATTCTTCAAAAGATTCACATTTACTTTGTGAGTAAACATTTTTTTGGCAAACTGTTACTTCAGGTAGTGCTCACTTTTCAATCTCCTCTTCTCTGAAGGCCCACTCTTTCCTCTCCATCTCCTCCATCATCCTTCTTCTTTTGTCAAGCTGAGAGAGATCTTCCAGCGGGGGCAGAGTTGCCTCCCATGCTCTCTTCATTCTCGCCCTCTCGATCATCTCCACTTCCGCTAGCCCTGCAGGCAGCCCACAGCCTGGAAAACAACCAGTGAAAAGGCCATTCACACCAAGAACATTAACTACTGTATAAATATAATTTATATTTTCTTCCCTATTGTGACATATATCCAAGTGAAACGGCTTCTCGAACAAGAACTTTCTTTATCGGGAATTGATTGGATCATGGTTGTGGTTTACTATTGCTGTGATGTCATGTGATTGACAGGTTATCCCACCCTCACGCCGGGAAAAACATCATCAGAGAAGTTATTTTGATTAAACGTTAGGGAACATGAATTTAATAAATTAATTCCTTTCAAAAGCAAAACTAGAATTGTCCATTTTGATTTCAAGGTGACTTTAAATGCTCAAGCTCTTTAAACTTGGGTGGATTCTGATTGGCTGTTAATGTTTTTATCGTTCATCAGCTGGAAAAATATTCTGAAAGTGATTTCAATGATATTGCTATTCTGTGTTGTTATCATTATAGTTGTGGTGTGGACTTCCCTATTCTCATAGAATTAGAACAATTATTAAAACTTTATAGTTATCGTTATAGTAACAGTTATAGTTTTTGGTATGAACGGATCTCATTGTCAACTATATTATATTTATGTGGTTTACCCCATGTGAGCGTGGCCAGTGTGAGCAGCTCAGGGGAGGCTGTCCCAGGACGAACCACATGGTCTGGAGTGTAGGGGTCTGTCTGTGTCTCACTCTCCCGATAGTCAGTCTGAACTCCCACGCTCCGGTGGAATGGAGTGGGGGGCTGTTTATCATCTCCATTAGGAGCAGAAAGGAGGTCAGATCTGTGAGAAAATTAGACAGACTCATAGAAAGATATAATAAAGTCAAGTATTTGATAGATCATATAGACTAAAATAACTCTATTGACAGATCAAGGCTGAAGTGACAAGCACCTCATGACTTACTTTGACAAAGCAAATACAACATCAGAAGGAATCTGTTGAGCAAAAGGAATAAGAGGACTGAGAGAAAGACAATGGGAGAAAAAAGGGAGAAGGACAGGGAAAGATTATTTCATTATTTTTGATTATTATACGCTTTAACTGGTCAAATAATTCTAGCTAGATCAAAATGTTAGGCTGGTGTCACCCACACTCATTTTTCTGCATATGTGTATGTCTTACCGTTTGAAAAACTTCCAGCGGTCCACTCCTGTCACATCATCAGGGTTCTGACTATGGATATGAACCCCAGACATAACCCTTACACAGACACAGAAATATAAAGATCAATTCATATGCAATTACAGCATACACATGCCGTTTAAAGTTTGGTGTCAGTAATATTCTTTTTTTTTTTTTTTTTTTTTTTTTTTTAGAAATTAAAGGGAACCTATTATGGTCTTTTTCAAAGTCTTGATTTTGTTTTTGGGTCTTCTAGAATAGGTGTGCATGCTTGATTTTGAAAAACAAAAACATTTATTTTCACATATTTTTCATTGTTGTAGCTCATCTCTTCCCAGTCTGTCAGTAACGCTCTTTTTAGTTCCTGTCTCTATGCAATGTGCTCTGATTGGTCAGCTGGACCAGTGTGTTGTGATTGGTCAACCGCTTCGAGTGTGTTTTGGAAAAGTCACGCCCCCGACCATAACAGTGAGTTTCAACACATTACTAACGCAACTCAACCAGCTAAACTCACTTATTCTTTTGTTGTAGTAGAGCAAGATTAAAATATCCTAAATATAATCCACAAACAATGAAGAAGCAATACTGTATCCCAAATAAATAAATAAACAAACAAACAGCCAAATCATTTGGTGGAGAATTTGTGAGGGAAATGTGCTTAAAAATGCAAAATGTCACAATGCAAAAAGAGTGGTAATGAAACCAGGCTTAGTTTTCTTCAGTCAAAATTCATTCACTAATTTTTTTGTCCTACACCCCTCTATTATAATATTTGTAAAGTAGGCAACTATTGTTTTCATATGGTGTTCAGGTGTATTTTACCCTGTCAGTCGCTGCAGGGCCTGCCTCCTCTGCTCAGCGATGCCCCGCCAACGCCGGTCAATAAATGCAGGCACAGGGTCAGTGGATTCAAGACGTAAGGGCACAGCCTAATGCGGGCTAGTTGTAACACTTGTTTAAAATACTTCCACACATGCTAGCATGACAAAACTTAGTGTATTTACTAGATGCCATATCAACACTATATAGAGAAAAAAATTACTGTAAAATTCAGAACTCTTTTGAAGTTTTATTTAACCATAGTACAAGCACATTTCTTAAGTTAATTCTCAATCTTTTGGCGTAAATAATGTAATACAATGTATACATTACATTGGTTGTGCCCCCCTCTCCCCTATTTAGAATGAAGCAGAAATGTTAATGTTTAATTCAGATTTTCGAAATAACTGAATTATATCAGTCATTGACAATGACTCACTGGAACTAGAGCTTAGCAAAAGAGCTTACCTTGTCATCTCTTTGCACTTATGTGTGCCATTAATATCAAATCAAGTTTAATGTGTTCCCTAATCCAGGGGTTTTCAAAGTGGGGGCCGCCAGGGGGCGCCAGGGGGGCCGCAGCAAGTTGGGGAAAAAAAGCGGAAAAAAGTTATAAAAACGTTAAAAAATAAATATTTGCTAATATGAGTATTGTTATGAAATAACATTATAATAATTTGTTTCTAGCCTATCTGAACATTATACTTTTAATGCTAATCTTTTAGAGATGAACTGATTGATCGGCTAGTGACAAGCTGATTTTCACGTTATTTTTAGTCTGACATATGCCGATTCAAATGCACTCGTGCGCCGCATGAATAACATCGCGCAACATCAGCATCACACATGCACACAGAACGCACATGTAGGAAACCTTGAGAACCTTGTGGCCGTTTCAGACCGCGAGCGGGTTATTTTTCGGCGTGCATGTTCAGTGAGTGCATTCACACCGCGAGCAGGAGCAGCGCGTGAGCGTACGCCCGTTTCACGCCGGTTTCACACTGCACGCGTTAGCAGAGCTTAAGCAGCGCAGGATCAGTGCGTATGGTGAGCAGGAGCAGGACACGCGCGTTTTGCTTTCACACTGGAACCGTTTGTCACGCGCGGCTGAACCGAGGCGTGTGTATAGACAGAGTACTCTATAATGGATAAGTTGGCATTGCTTTATTTCGTTTTCAAATACATTTAAGAGAAATGACTTGCCCAGGAGCTTATTTTATTAATCATTGCATTTATATAACTTTTGGTTCATCTTTGTTTTTATTGTTCTGGCAACAAGTTTGTTTTTGGACATTTGTTTTCTTTTTAAATTGCTGTTGGTCATTTGATAGACTGTTTAAAACACAATAGATATCATCAATGCGCTTTTTGGGTAACTGCGGTGTATTTTGGCCATGATCAAAGCATTGTCACTTTAATTCAGCGTAAGCGGCGCAGCAAAAATAGACTCGGCGCCGAAACGATCGCGGCACTGCTGCTCCTGCTCTGCTCCTGCTACGCGCTACCGCGCCGCCTCTGCGTGCGGTGTGAATGCACTCATTGAATAACATGGACGCCGAAAAAAATACGCGCTGCTCACGCGCCGCTGACGCTTGCGGTGTGAAACCGGCGTCACACATACTCCGTTTGCAGTGCGTATGCGGTGCGTATTTTTTTCCATACCCATGTTAACAGGTTAGACAGAGCTTTCACACTGACTGCACGCGGTTGCAGTCCGTCGATCCGTTCCAGTTGCGGTGCGTATACAGCAGTGCAGAGATCGTTTCCGCACCGAGTCTATTTTTGCTGTGCTGCAAACGCTGAATTAAAGTGACAGCGCAGGTTTCGTGGTCAAAATGAACACATATTGACCTGAAAATGTAGAAATTTCACCATAAATGCGATTAATGAAATAAAATGTAGTAATCTCACCATAAATGTATTTAATTATACTACTTTTTCCACAAGACCGGGGTAAAGCAAGGAAAGCTACAATTTACCTCAACAAGGCGACATACAACACTTGTCTCATTCGTGGAGGTAAAAAAAAACCAAGTTCTTTGTGACATGCAAGATTTATTGTATTAAAATTTAAATGAAAAAGAAAAGGCATGCGAGTGGGCTGTTTTTGTCAATTTTAAGTTTTAATTTAAAATGTTTGCGATTTAATATGTACGCTACATACATGGTTAAATTGTATCACTTGCTTGAGCAACTTAATATAAGTAGAAGGTAGGCTATGCATTGAATAATAGGCTGCCGTTGTTTAAATTGTGTTTAAACGTGCATACGTCTATTAAAGAGTTTATGTACAAAGAGAATCGCAATGCTGAGACGTTAAGACCGGGGTAAATCAATGGAAAATGCATTTACCTCAACAAGGCGACATAATGAACAACACTCGTCTCATTCGTGGAGGTGGAAAAACAAGTTCTTTGTGACATGCAAGATTTATTATATAAAGATTTAAATTATGCAAGGAAAGGGTATGAGTCTGCTGTTTTTGTCAATTTTACGTTTTAATTTAAAATGTAAGCTTTGCGATTTTAAGTAGGCTACATGGTAAAATATTTTACCACTTGCTTGAGCAACTTAATATATAATTATATAGAAGTAATGCATTTAATAATATGTTGTTTAAATTGTGTTTAAACGTGAATACATCTATTAAAGAGTGTAGGCTATATGTGTACAAAGAGAATAGCAATGCTGACAAAAAAACATTTTTTAAATAAAAGTTGCTGATAACTTCTTGATTTGAAATACAAATTGAGAGTATGTATTTGTGGTATAGCCAGCAGCGGATCAGTTACGCACTGCAAACGCAGCATATGTGAAAGCACTATTGCGCGTGCTGCTCCTGCACTGCATACCCACTGCAACACGCACTGCACACGCACTGCACACGGAGTATGTGTGAAACGGGCGTGAGCGTCAAGCAGGAGCGTCGCATGAGCAGTATTTAAGCGGAGGGTTTCGGCGCTGAGTCTATTTTTGCTGCGCTGCTCAGTCAAGTCAAGTCAAGTCAAGTATATTTGTATAGCGCTTTTCACAATACAGATTGTATCAAAGCAGCTTCACAGTATTAAATCAAAATAACACAACAAGGTTTGTTTCTAGTGGAAAAAAACGTCCACGTTTGGTAAGGCTGATCAATAGTATTATTGATTGATTAAATTAAATTAAATATCCCCACTTTTATTATATAGCACACTTTTGATGGACAAAATAAATATGATTTCACACAAAAAGTTCCTAAAATGCACATAATTTGCATGTATAGTGTGTTTTAACAAGAACTGGAGTAGGCTATGTCAGAAAAGAAAATGAAGACAAAAATATTTATAGAGAATGTATCCATTTAAACTTGTTTTTATTAATCAGTTTGGGTAAAAGTGGTGTTTTACTATATATATATATATATATACAGTGAGGAAAATAAGTATTTGAACACCCTGCTATTTTGCAAGTTCTCCCACTTAGAAATCATGGAGGGGTCTGAAATTGTCATCGTAGGTGCATGTCCACTGTGAGAGACATAATCTAAAAAAAAAAATCCAGAAATCACAATGTATGATTTTTTAACTATTTATTTGTATGATACAGCTGCAAATAAGTATTTGAACACCTGAGAAAATCAATGTTAATATTTGGTACAGTAGCCTTTGTTTGCAATTACAGAGGTCAAACGTTTCCTGTAGTTTTTCACCAGGTTTGCACACACTGCAGGAGGGATTTTGGCCCACTCCTCCACACAGATCTTCTCTAGATCAGTCAGGTTTCTGGGCTGTCGCTGAGAAACACAGAGTTTGAGCTCCCTCCAAAGATTCTCTATTGAGTTTAGGTCTGGAGACTGGCTAGGCCACGGCAGAACCTTGATATGCTTCTTACAGAGCCACTCCTTGGTTATCCTGGCTGTGTGCTTCGGGTCATTGTCATGTTGGAAGACCCAGCCTCGACCCATCTTCAATGCTCTAACTGAGGGAAGGAGGTTGTTCCCCAAAATCTCGCAATACATGGCCCCGGTCATCCTCTCCTTAATACAGTGCAGTCGCCCTGTCCCATGTGCAGAAAAACACCCCCAAAGCATGATGCTACCACCCCCATGCTTCACAGTAGGGATGGTGTTCTTGGGATGGTACTCATCATTCTTCTTCCTCCAAACACGTTTAGTGGAATCATGACCAAAAAGTTCTATTTTTGTCTCATCTGACCACATGACTTTCTCCCATGACTCCTCTGGATCATCCAAATGGTCACTGACAAACTTAAGACGGGCCTTGACATGTGCTGGTTTAAGCAGGGGAACCTTCCATGCCATGCATGATTTCAAACCATGACGTCTTAGTGTATTACCAACAGTAACCTTGGAAACGGTGGTCCCAGCTCTTTTCAGGTCATTGACCAGCTCCTCCCGTGTAGTTCTGGGCTGATTTCTCACCTTTCTTAGGATCATTGAGACCCCACGAGGTGAGATCTTGCATGGAGCCCCAGTCCGAGGGAGACTGACAGTCATGTTTAGCTTCTTCCATTTTCTAATGATTGCTCCAACAGTGGACCTTTTTTCACCAAGCTGCTTGGCAATTTCCCCGTAGCCCTTTCCAGCCTTGTGGAGGTGTACAATTTTGTCTCTAGTGTCTTTGGACAGCTCTTTGGTCTTGGCCATGTTAGTAGTTGGATTCTTACTGATTGTATGGGGTGGACAGGTGTCTTTATGCAGCTGACGACCTCAAACAGGTGCATATAATTTAGGATAATAAATGGAGTGGAGGTGGACATTTTAAAGGCAGACTAACAGGTCTTTGAGGGTCAGAATTCTAGCTGATAGACAGGTGTTCAAATACTTATTTGCAGCTGTATCATACAAATAAATAGTTAAAAAATCATATATTGTGATTTCTGGATTTTTTTTTTTAGATTATGTCTCTCACAGTGGACATGCACCTACGATGACAATTTCAGACCCCTCCATGATTTCCAAGTGGGAGAACTTGCAAAATAGCAGGGTGTTCAAATACTTATTTTCCTCACTGTATATATATATATATATATATATATATATATATATATATATATATATATATATATATATATATCTCTATAAATTACAGAAACGTCTGTCTGTCTGTCTGTCTGTCTGTGTGTCTGTCTGTCTGTCTGTCTGTGTGTCTGTTAACCACATATCTCTCGAACCGTTAGTCTGATGGATTTCAAACTTGACAGGTGTCTCGCTACGGTCACGAGTAAGTGCAGTGCCAAGTTTGACGTTGTTTGGATGAGAAATGCTAAAGATATCGTTAAATATATCATTTTTAAAAGGTTGTGGTTTAAAAATAAACATTCTGACATTAGAGAGTTGTATCATTCAAAGAAGCCCCAAGAAGGTTGTGGTTTAAAAATAAACATTCTGACAATCAGTCAGCTACTCTGTTTACTTCTGGATATTATAGTTTGGTTCCAAAACGTGATAAATCCATTTTGATTAATTTGAGTAAAAATGTGTTTTCTTTACCAAGAAACCAACAATTACTAAAAACACACACGAAAACTGATTTTGCACGGGCACTTTGCACTGCTCCCTGAATCGACGCGCTTATTCATTTGTGGATGTAAACTGAATCTGTAAGTCAGCTATGCTGTTTACTTCTGAATATTATGTTTCATTCTGGTGCGCTTAATGTTATCGCTACTGTGTAATACTAGCCTATGCTTTTCACCAACTAAACATATCCTATTCAATGCGTTCACAGTCTCTTTCACGGGCATCATTTGTAGTAGCCCATTCACAAACTGTTTGCTCAAGCATAGCGTTTTCTCAGAGTTCACTTTGTGCTTTCTACCATGCACAAATAAAAATGTCACTGAACTTTTGCTGTGCAATTGTAACAATGAGCATTCAATCACACCAAACCAACAATTACTAAAAACACACACAAAAACTGATTTTGCACGGGTATTTTGCACTAGAAGAAGGTTGTGGTTTAAAAATAAACAATCTGACAATCAGTCAGCTACACTGTTTACTTCTGAATATTATAGTTTGGTTAAATCCATAAAATCCATTAAAACGTGATAAATCCATTTTGATTAATTTGAGTAAAAATGTGTTTTCTTTACCAAGAAACCAACAATTACTAAAAACACACACGAAAACTGATTTTGCACGGGCACTTTGCACTGCTCCCTGAATCGACGCGCTTATTCATTTGTGGATGTAAACTGAATCTATATGTCAGCTATGCTGTTTACTTCTGAATATTATGTTTCATTCTGGTGCGCTTAGCCTATGCTATTCACCAACTAAACATATCCTATTCAATGCGTTCACAGTCTCTTTCACGGGCATCATTTGTAGTAGCCCATTTTGCTGTGCAATTGTAACAATGAGCATTCAATCACACCAAACCAACAATTACTAAAAACACACTCAAAAACTGATTTTGCACGGGCATTTTGCACTAGCACTTAGAAGGTTGTGGTATACATAAACACTCTGTCAGCTACACTGTTTACTTCTGAATATTATAGTTTATTCACAGCCATCATTTGTAACCTAGCCTGCTCCCTGAATTCAATGCGTTCACAGTCACTTTCACGGGCACCAAACCAACAATTACTAAAAACACACACAAAAACTGATTTTGCACGGGCATTTTGCACTAGTCTCTCTATAAATTACAGAAACGTCTGTCTGTCTGTGTGTCTGTCTGTCTGTCTGTCTGTGTGTCTGTTAACCACATATCTCTCGAACCGTTAGTCCGATGGATTTCAAACTTGACAGGTGTCTCGCTACGGTCACGAGTAAGTGCAGTGCCAAGTTTGACGTTGTTTGGATGAGAAATGCTAAAGATATCGTTAAAAATATCATTAAAAGAAGCACTTAGAAGGTTGTGGTTTAAAAATAAACATTCTGACATTAGAGGGTTGTATCATTCAAAGAAGCTCCAAGAAGGTTGTGGTTTAAAAATAAACATTCTGATATAAACACGATGAAAACCATATTTTCTGTTTCAAACTTTCACATAGCATCTTTAGGTTATAATAACATATTTCAAACTTTCACATAGCATCTTTAGGTTATAATAACATAACAATTCAAATCCAGATTTTGATTTTCAAAGTTTTTTCACAAAAACTTATTATTTTTCCCCAAAAATGCAATAAATTCATGACATTGCCATTGAATCAATATAAAAGTAATTTTTTTATCATATTGAAACTGTTGAAATCAGCCATCGCTAATATCTCCTGAACTTTTTTGACGGCGATCAGCTCACAAAAACTGAGTTTGCACGGGCACTTTGCACTGCTCCCTGAATCAACGCGCTTATTCATTTGTGGATGTAAACTGAATCTATAAGTCAGCTATGCTGTTTACTTCTGAATATTATATTTCATTCTGGTGCGCTTAACGTTATCGCTGCTGTGTAATAGTAGCCTATGTTATTCACCAACTAAACATAAGTTATCCTATTCAATGCGTTCACAGTCTCTTTCACGGGCATCATTTGTAGTTGCCTATTCACAAACTGTTTGGATGAGAAATGCTAAAGATATCGTTAAAAATATCATTAAAAGAAGCACTTAGAAGGTTGTGGTTTAAAAATAAACATTCTGATATAAACACGATGAAAACCATATTTTCTGTTTCAAACTTTCACATAGCATCTTTAGGTTATAATATCATAAAAAATTCAAATCCAGATTTTGATTTTCAAAGATCTATTATAAAAACGGATTATTTTCCCCCAAAAATGCAATAAATTCATGACACTTTTTTTTCCAAAATGCAATTAATCCATTGAATCAATATAAAAGTTATTTTTTATCATACTGAAACTGTTGAAATCAGCCATCGCTAAGAAATATCTCCTGAACTTTTTTGATGGCGATCAGCTCACAAAAACTGATTTTGCACGGGCACTTTGCACTGCTCCCTGAATCGACGCGCTTATTCATTTGTGGATGTAAACTGAATCTGTAAGTCAGCTATGCTGTTTACTTCTGAATATTATATTTAATTCTGGTGCACTTAACGTTATCGCTACTGTGTAATAGTAGCCTATGTTATTCACCAACTAAACATAAGTTATCCTATTCAATGCGTTCACAGTCTCTTTCACGGGCATCATTTGTAGTTGCCTATTCACAAACTGTTTGCTCAAGCATAGCGTTTTCTCGGAGTTCACTGTGTGCTTTCTACCATGCACAAATAAAAATGTCACTGAACTTTTGCTGTGTAATTGTAACAATGAGCACTCAAACACACCAAACCAACAATTACTAAAAACACACACAAAAACTGATTTTGCACGGGCATTTTGCACTAGAACTTAGAAGGTTGTGGTATACATAAACACTCTGTCAGCTACACTGTTTACTTCTGAATATTATAGTTTATTCACAGCCATCATTTGTAGTAACCTAGCCTGCTCCCTGAATTCAATGCGTTCACAGTCTCTTTCACGGGCACCAAACCAACAATTACTAAAAACACACACAAAAACTGATTTTGCACGGGCATTTTGCACTAGTCTCTATAAATTACAGAAACGTCTGTCTGTCTGTCTGTCTGTCTGTGTGTCTGTCTGTCTGTCTGTGTGTCTGTTAACCACATATCTCTCGAACCGTTAGTCCGATGGATTTCAAACTTGACAGGTGTCTCGCTACGGTCACGAGTAAGTGCAGTGCCAAGTTTGACGTTGTTTGGATGAGAAATGCTAAAGATATCGTTAAAAATATCATTAAAAGAAGCACTTAGAAGGTTGTGGTTTAAAAATAAACATTCTGACATTAGAGGGTTGTATCATTCAAAGAAGCTCCAAGAAGGTTGTGGTTTAAAAATAAACATTCTGATATAAACACGATGAAAACCATATTTTCTGTTTCAAACTTTCACATAGCATCTTTAGGTTATAATAACATAACAATTCAAATCCAGATTTATATTTTCAAAGATTTTTTACAAAAACTTATTATTTTTCCCCAAAAATGCAATAAATTCATGACATTGCCATTGAATCAATATAAAAGTTATTTTTTTTATCATATTGAAACTGTTGAAATCAGCCATCGCTAATATCTCCTGAACTTTTTTGACGGCGATCAGCTCACAAAAACTGATTTTGCACAGGCACTTTGCACTGCTCCCTGAACCAACGCGCTTATTCATTTGTGGATGTAAACTGAATCTATAAGTCAGCTATGCTGTTTACTTCTGAATATTATATTTCATTCTGGTGCGCTTAACGTTATCGCTACTGTGTAATAGTAGCCTATGTTATTCACCAACTAAACATAAGTTATCCTATTCAATGCGTTCACAGTCTCTTTCACGGGCATCATTTGTAGTAGCCTATTCACAAACTGTTTGCTCAAGCATAGCGTTTTCTCAGAGTTCACTGTGTGCTTTCTACCATGCACAAATAAAAATGTCACTGAACTTTTGCTGTGTAATTGTAACAATGAGCACTCAAACACACCAAACCAACAATTACTAAAAACACACACAAAAACTGATTTTGCACGGGCATTTTGCACTAGCACTTAGAAGGTTGTGGTATTCATAAACACTCAGTCAGCTACACTGTTTACTTCTGAATATTATAGTTTATTCACAGCCATCATTTGTAGTAACCTAGCCTGCTCCCTGAATTCAATGCATTCACAGTCTCTTTCACGGGCACCAAACCAACAATTACTAAAAACACACACAAAAACTGATTTTGCACGGGCATTTTGCACTAGTATATATATATGTAGATAGATAGATAGATAGATAGATAGATAGATAGATAGATAGATAGATAGATAGATAGATAGATAGATAGATAGATAGATAGAAAATAAATATTTGTGTGTGCTGTAAAGTGGTTAGAAAAAATGAAATCAGAATCGGCTAAATCTGTATCTGCAGGTCAAACTCAATGAAAAATCGGAATCTGCCTTGAAAATTGTAATCGGTGCATCTCTATAATCTTTCTGATTGGCTGGTATCAAACACCATCACATAATCTGATGTTCACCTAGATGTTTTATTTATTTATTTCTACATGTGCCGTAGTATTGTCGATGGGTTCAATAACACATCCTGCAAAAGGGGGGCCTTGGCCAGTATTTGGGGGGCCTTGGCATGGAAAAGTTTGGGAACCCCTGGCCTAGATCCCACTGATCCTCTCCCTCTACCTCTACCTCTTCCTCTTCCTCTCCCTATTGTTGAATCATCTGATGATGATATCTAACAATGCACATAATTCAGAAAATATAACGAATAAAGAAGGCATAACTACTAATTACAATATTTCATGTTTTTCACAGTCTGTAATTCATACTGTAACATTCGTTTGTTTGTTGTCATGTTGCAGTTTGTTTGAAATAACACACCTGTTCACCTGAAGGAAAACTCGACGAAGTGCTATTAGAAGACATCCTGTCAAAGCTTTTTGGTACATATCGCCTACCGTAGATGCAACGCGCATTTGAAAAAGCGAGGCGCTGGAGAGCAAAATTAGTTTGGATGCAAAATAAAAATTCACCACTAGATGGGAGTAATTCCTACTTATTGTCCCATTAAGGTGATGATACACAGGGCAACTTTTTGAGCAATGTTGCTGGGCAATCTAGCCAAGCGATTGTTGCTTGGGCACTTTCCCATTGAAAATGGGCAATACATTTATATCTGGATAATTTAGATCGGTCGTGGGCCCTGTGTCTCATCTGGTTGCCCATTGACGGCAACATTGCCTAGCAACATTGCTCAAAAAGTTGTATAATCACCTTTAAAGGAACACTCCACCGTTTTTTGAAATAGGGCTTATTCACCTTCTTTCCCACATTTAGATAGGTGGGCAAATGCATTTTTGTCTCAGTGCATGCATTGTTTTAGTTTGACAGGGTCGGCGTGAGCTTAGCTTAGCATAATGAATGGAATCCTTTGTTGCCAGCTAGCATGTCCTGAGTAAAAGTGATATAAAAAATAAAAAAACCCACCTAATTACTTCTTGTGGTCTGCGTATTCACAACAAGTACAAATAGCGATGCAGATTAACACTAGGCGATTTCCTAGGCAGATATTGACTTATATATTAAGGCCTATATTGGGGGAAGCACAGGCGAAGCACTGCTACATGGGCGTGATATCTCTGCGCCCAAGTAGCAGTGCTTCGCCTGTGCTTCCCCCTAATATAGTCCCAAGTCAATATCTGCATAGGAAATCACCTAGTGTTAATCTGCATCGCTATTTGTACTCGTTGTGAATACACAGGCCACAAGAAGTAATTAGGTAGGGTTTTTTTATTTTTTATATCACTTTTATTCAGGACATGCTAGCTGGCAACAAAGGATTCCATTCATTATGCTAAGCTAAGCTAGCGCCAACCCTGTCAAACTAAAACAATGCATGCACTGAGACAAAAATGCATTTGCCCACACTCAAAAAAATGATTCAAGGCCTTCTTAGGTATGACACATTTAAATTGTGTTCACTTTATTTAAATATATCTAATTAGGAATAATACGTATATTTATTTAATAAGTCTAACGTAAAATGTATAAATAGTGTCATCTATGAGATTTAATTTAATTTGGGGAACTCAAATTAATTTGGCTTCGGAGCGCGCCATTTGCGCATGTGCAAGACAAGCTCAGAGAAGCTCAGAGTGTGGCCGCCATTTTATCGTCTGCCGCCGCAAGAAGGACTGCAACGTCGTATTCGTTATTGGTAAGTATTATCTTGTTTGAGTATTTGTAACAAAGAATTTACCTCACTGTAAGAGGATGTGTAACTTATATCATAATTTTGAGTGAAATATGCATGCAACAGCAGTGAAAGTTATGCGAGGTGAATTGTTTTAAGTGTCCCTTCGATAGCTTAACTTACTCACGCAACGTGCAAATTCTGTAGACCAGTCTAACGATCCCGAATTTGACTGTAACTGTGCAAAATTGGTTCTTAACTTATTGGCTTGCTAGCTGGATTGATATATCCGTCATAAAATGAATTAGAGTCTTGCGATCGCCGCGATTGTTTCGGCGCCGAGTCTATTTTTAGCTGCGTCACTCACTCACGCTGAATTGGCCACAGTGCGTTTTTCTTGATCAAATTTGACCTGCCTAACATGAAAAATAAGACATTTCACCATAAAATCATGAAGTGAGGTGTTCCGTGTTTCACAATCACCATATGACAGTAAGCGCTGTGGGGGGAAAATACACGAAAACATCATTTTTGTAAGGCCAGTTTAAATAATTAACTAGAGGTAACGTTAACGTTACATAAGGTAGAACGTATAGCCTATCTCAATATTAAGATTACTTTTATCATGTAAACTACCTATTTACAACATCGTAGCTGAGCTGCCCATGGTAAATCAGAGCAAGTGACAGACAGGGGTTAACCTAAGTTAACGTCACATCAGAACACCTGAAAAATGTGACAGAATGGACGATAGTCTTCTGTTTTTGCAGTAAACAAGCTATTTGATGAACGCTATAAAACGCATATTTGTTGAAATTATCGATCTATGTATTCTGTGAACTCCCATTCGTTTCTCCAAAAAAAAACAAAAAAAAAAAATAGGCATCTATCTATCTATATATATACATACATACGCACTTTGATGGCGTATAATATGCACGTACCCCACACCACTAAACCTACCCAAGGGTTTACAGTGCGTAAATAGGCTATGCATGTAAAAAGTCATTTTTGCGTATCAACTGCACGATGAAACCCAAAGCATGCTATAGATATGCATTTTCATGCGACTGGGTTAAATATTGCTGGTAGACAATTGTACCAAGTAAACATTTTAAATTATTTTAAAATCAATTTAATTACTTGAGAGAATTGTAAGTGTCATATTAAGGGATTAATTCACCTCAAAAAGCATATTTTCATATGAGAACTGGTTCCCACTCCTAATCAACATCTTCTCTTTCACAGTTTTATGAATATGACCAGGTGAACAGCAACCTCCTAGTTATAGTAAGTCATATTCAAATATTCTGATTTAGGCTACTTGTGTCATTTGTTAAATATATGGTATCTTATAATACTTTTTTATTCTTCTTTTTAGGATTGTGAATGTGGCAGTGCAAAGAATGTGTCCATCGAAACTAGCTAGCAGGTATTTGTTGCTGCAGCATTTTAGGCAGACTCATCTGTGCTTTAGGGGCAGTTTTCGCTATCCATGTCCATACACAGATTGCCCATGCACGTTTAGTATATGGAGTAAGCTTCTTAATCACACGTACAAAATACATGCTAAAAAGGAAACTCCAAAGCCAGAAGAATTAACAACATTCCAGTGTCATGTGTGTTCATGCAAGGAGCTAGCAACGGAAAGATTATTTTCAACACATAAATGGACATCTCAGGCATAATGAAACAGTTCATTGTATGTTTGTAGGATGTGCATTTGAAAGTAATATTTACAGGACATTTAACACCCACAGATACCGGAAACACAATCCACATTCATTAATAGACTTCAAACCCATTGTCGTCAGCCAATGCCCATGATAGAGGTGTTCAAGAATCAATGGCCAGCTCTTTTTCAGCAGAGTGAAGTAAGTAAACATGTTATGTAGTGTTTTATTTTAGTCGTTATTAGGTTATTTTCGTAGTAAGAAATTGTTTTTGTGTTGTTGTTTTTTTTTTTTTTCATTTTGAAGGTGAACGCAGAGTTCATGCAGATCACTACGAAGCCACTGCAATCAATGTTCCTACAGCTGGACCACTTTTCAGATAAACTGATGCAGATCTTCAAGAGCAAAGGAGGAGTGAAGGGGCAAAAGATCAAAATGCTCTGGCGATCACAGACTCTGTTAGTATAAATGCATGCTATGTCTTCTGTTTTGTCTAGTTAATGTACAGCTTTCTGCATTTGGCTAATTTCAGTCTTGATTTTCCCCCTGCTGTAGTGTGACAACATAAACATCAGGAGAGAGTGCACCCTGAAAGGCCTGATGATCTACCCGACTGAAGATCCAGACTTTCTTCAAGGAGTATGTGGTAAGTGATTTTATTTTTTAATATAACAACAATTCTGTTAATACTTTCATGTTTTATAAAAGAAGTTATGATTTATTATTATTAAATGCTCAATTTTCATTTTCATTTCACAATAAAATATGTATTAGTGGAATAATAATATTTTGTTTTATTCATTTTAATAAAATAATATTTTTAATAGTAATAATTGTGCAGGGGTAATAACTTTTTTCATTTCATGTGTATGCCTTTCATTGTTCATCTGAACACAATAGAATTTGTAGAAGTTTTCAGATGTGTGTGTCCATAAAATGGAAGTAAATAGCAGCCAACAATGTAATAGTAAAAGTGAAAAGTAGCAATGCAATTTGCTGATTACTTTTAAAATATAAAGGGTCAAATTCACCTGGGCTTAACCAAAGTATTTTGTGTTTTGTCCAGTCCACTGAGGATGCAGAAAATGAAATCCCAAACACAGTCAAGGAGATTGTACAGAAGACATCGGAGTTGTGATCGAGGGCATTAAGGTTTTGAGCGACCTAGACTGTGTGATCCTGGCATTCATCATGCTGTTCGGTCTCATTTATGCTCTTGATCTTAATTTTCCTGACAACATCAAGTACACCTTCAAGTTTATCCAGAAAATCCTAACGAACTTGGATGGACATAGGCTGAATGCAAAAATCCAGCAACTTAAAATCAAGCTGTTTGCATGAGATGTGCACTTTTTTTGAGAACACAATGAGAATTATTTGAGAATACATTTTTGTATATTGAGTCATTAACATACTTATGCACGCACACACACCACGCATTTTTATTGTTTTAAACACTCTTACATGCTTTTTCTTACACACTTTTTGTGTGTATTTCTACTTAGTCGTTCTTGTCTTTAGGGATAGTTAACCCAAAAATGAAAATTCTGTCATTTACTGATCCTGGGGTTGTTCCAAACCTGTATAAATGTATTTGTTCTGTTGAACACAAAGGAAGATGTGTTAAAGAATATGGGAAACTTAACAGTTCTGGGCCACCATTGACTTTCATAGCTGTTGTTTTTTTTCTTCCTACTATGGAAGTCAATGGTGGCCCAGAACTGTTCAGTTTCCCATATTCTTTAACATATCTTCCTTTGTGTTCAACAGAACAAAGACATTTGTACATGTTTGGATAAAGGCTTTAATGTGTACTTGCATTTTTCTAAGTACTTTTCACATTAAATAACTATTGCACTATTGAGTTTGTCTCTTGTCTCTATGGGGTACAAAATAAGGATTTCCTAATTGATTTTTCAATGAAATGTTCTAATTTAAGTTTAAGAAGCATAAAACTAATTTTATAAATGTATCCATTTCATCTAAACTATTTGATCAAAATTGAGTTGGACCAACTCATTTAAGTTGGTCAAAATTGAGTTGGACCAACTCATTTAAGTTGCTCATAATTGAGTTGGGCCAACTCACTTAAGTTGGTCAAAATTGAGTTGGACCAACTCATTTAAGTTGCTCATAATTGAGTTGGACCAACTCATTTAAGTTGGTCAAAATTTAGTTGGACCAACTTAATTACATTTCATTGCATGAATGAGTTTTTTATAAGTTGGGGCTACACATATTTATTGGATGGAAATCCTGCCATCAATTAAATTGAGTTTGTCCAATGAGTTATTTTTTTGAGTGCACCTACTGTATCTAAATGTAGGAAAGAAGGTGAATAAGCCCTATTTAAAAAAACGGTGGAGTGTTCCTTTAAGGGAATCCCTTTGAAGGAAAGATCTATAATAAGTGAATTGATGAATACAGGTTGATGTAAGATTACAGATAATGACTAAAAATATGAGTTGCAAAATACATGAAAGTAACTAAAGGGATGATTGTGTTTTAATGGAACACTTTAAAAAGGGTTTAGATTATATAGAGAGACTAATCTCACGGATGATTTACAATGATAACTGCAAAAGATGAATCACAAGCGGAGAGTGCTAGCCTCCTCAAAGTTAGTGTGAATCCTAATTGCAGATTGATAAACTCCCAGAAAAAAACAAAAAAAAAAAAACATTGAAGTAATTGAGAACTTGACAACTAAAATTGAGATGAAATGTGATCAAATAAGCAGAAACAGTATTACTGGATTAACAGTTGCTAAATGTAAAATGTGTAGAAAGGCATCTGATTAAACAAACAGCTTGTTAGTGTTTTGAACGTGGAGAAATAGTGTTGACCATGAAAGAACTAGGAGCTGATGTTTTGCTTTCAAAAGATAAGCTTGTGATTGGCTGAAACAGTTTGCTTATCTGAATCTGGTGTGTGCTGTGGCTGAAACGGCCAGAGACACAATCTGAGTGGAAATTTGTAATGTCTAAATTCCCTGATGTGGGCAAAAGACAAATATAAAATATGGGTGTTTGAAAATATATGTCAATTCTGGCAAATGTATTAAGTTGGCACTTGGGCTAGAGTCAAAAGAAAGTCAAATGAAACTATGATAAAAGTTGATGAGAGTGCAGTGTACCAGTCCTGAATGCCTCAGAGTCTCAATGTCAGTTAAAAGCTATTTATAGTGAAGCACAGCGTTTCAGTTGAAAATCATAGACATGGAGATGTTAAAAGAAATCATGCTACAGGCAGTTCAGATTTGATACATTTAGAGGACAATTTGTATTTAAATGTTTTAAAAGTAAAATTCAATGACTTTAAATGATAGAAGTGATGTTTTTGACTAATTAATTTAGGACCAGTAACTTCTTTGTATTATCCACCAGGATACAGGGCCGATGGCTCCGGCTACAGACGGATGATTTAGCGCCCTCTATTGGCCATACGCCCCTGGTCTCGAGTAGGGGGAGGCTGCAGACCTGGAGCCGGTAGATCTACGCCCCAAGCAGTTTTACGCCCCAGCAGTTTTACGCCCCTGCTGTTCCTGATGCGTCCAGTAGGGGGAGGCTGTACAGCGACACGAATTGAGGTATATTAAATAATCCGCTAAAGTTATTGTTGTTTAGCAATGATGCAACATTTATTATTTATAAACGATTAGCTTGATAGAGCTAGGTAGATATCAATTCATTTCTATATATCAATGGATGGGTCTATAATTTATTTCGAGAGACAAAAAGTTCTGGACGGTCAGGTTGATGTTCTGTCTGGCTTAAATTTATAAGTTATAGCTTACCACGTGTAAGTTTAGCTGCCCCTAGTCTTCTCTACTCACTTTCAAAATTAATTTTCTTTTGAATTTTCTTTTGTTGCCTGTCTTTATCTTGCCTCTTCTGGTAAGACTCCTTTACTCCTTTCTGGTTTGACTTGTTTCTTATAAAATGAGATGATCTAACTATCTAATTTATATCTAAATATACATTTTTCTTAAAATAGCTTACTGATCTGGATTAAAATGTAGGCTGTGTGCACTTAATGTGGGATTTATCATACTCAGTCTTTGCCAAGTAACTTGCATGATGCATCCCATAAAGGTGTGTGTTTGCTTTAGCTACTTAAGGAAATGAAAATCCCTCCCTCTCTCTCTCTCTCTCTCTCTCTCTCTCTCTCTCTCTCTCTCTCTCTCTCTCTCTCTCTCAACTTGTATAAACTATAAACACCCATCTCTTTTTTTAAACTGCATTCCAAACCAATAGCTTCTCTAGTAAATAAATGACTTACAGAGACATACAAGGACATGTTTTTAATGTCATTTTCAATTTTCTCTGCACAGTCCATCATCAGTGGCCAAAAGAAATCAAAGTGTCTTGACACTTTTTCCAAAAGTGTTCCACCAACAAGTGCCTGTGCCATTGTACTTTGAAGATCAGGAGTAAATTGATGCAATCCACACTCACCCGACATAAATTCTGGGCAGCACACACACACACACACACACACACACACACACACACACACACACACACACACACACACACACACACACACACACACACACACACACACACACACACACACACACACACACTGTGACTAGATCAAATTCACCATGGATGTCCTTTTTACATTTTTTTAAAGTTTAGTTTTTTTTTTAATGAAATACCCACAGATATGAAACTCAAATTAAAAAGGCAGTTTGTGTTCTCGTAACACTTTCTTTTATGTGGTCTGTGACTCATAGGGGTCAGTGATTCTGCAGGGTCTCCAATAAGTATTATAGTTTATCTCAGTTGCTTTGGTGCATTTCTCAGATCACACCTGAAATCACATCATCTTGCACTTGTGCACATCATAAAAGCAATTTCTCATTTTATACAAATTGCAAATGCTTCGGTACATCCATGCAATTGATAATGTACAACTGTCTGCTGTTTCCTACATTATCAACTCTTTATGTCATGTTGATCAAAATATAGGCCTATTATACTAGTTCCTTGCATAAGTCATTAAATGCAAAATGGTTGACTAGTTGTCATAAACTGTTAAGCATGTTTTCAATACATTTCTATTACACGTTATTTTGTAAATGTGTCCTGATGAATTGCGAAGGTGTATTTAGAATTTCACTAATGAAGGAAATAATGAATTGATATAATGAATAATGATGAAATGTACCAAAGCAACTGTGATAAAAAAAAAAAAAAGGATTCAGGAATTTTATACAAAATGTAACAGTGAGTCCTGCTGCTTGTGAATTTGACAAGATCAAATTCACCATGGATGTCCTTTTTACATTTTTTTTTTATGTTGAATTATTTATTTATTTTTATCAGTGAGCAGAAGCACTTTGACAGGAGGATAGTAAAACAGTTAAAGAAGAGTGGCAAGCCATAGGGGAGTCATCTACAGGAGTCATCATAATTCATAAATGGTGTTGATAAATAATGTTTTTGTGAACAACAATATTGTCTCCTTCTTATAAATGGCCCTTGGAATTTTAGAAAAGGGATAAATTGTGTTTGTCTTCATAAAATGCTATGTAGGACACTGTTTTGTAGCTGTATGATGACTAAGTGAATAGTACAGCAGATATTTAATAGAGAATCCATATGATTACACGGTGCTGTCTAATGGGCTAAATATGGTTAATATCTAATTGTAACTTTATATAAATTCACAACAACATATTTCACTCAGTCTCCTGTATAAAAACATACAGTGAATATTCTATTATTAATTATTATTATTATTATTTATTCAATATTAATATATTCAATATTCAATGAACCATTCTACAGTAGGTCATATATAACTATTCTACAGTATGTCATATATCATTACTTGTCATCTGATCCAACTATGTGTGTTATTTTTTTAATTCATAAAAACAAATAGTCTTCTGTATAGGCTGAGTGAAGCCCAACCTAATATCTACAGATATTTTAATCCATAGTGCAGATTTATACTGTAATGGGAATTTTTGATTTTCATTGATTGCAGTATGAATCTCCATTTGCAGTAAGACATTGAAATGATCATTGCTGGACTGTACGTGGTCTGCCAACATATGACTAATGTGTGTGTGTGTTTGAAACACTGGGAAACAGGTGAGACATCAGGAGGAGGCAGATTGAAAAGGGTCCAATTTAGAACTTGTGAGTTTGTAAGAATAAACTCAGCAGAATTAGATGACTAGCAGAGAAACCTTCCCTTGTTTAGATAAGGGCCTGTAAGCAAGAGACCTTGAAAGCAGTATAAAGGCTCCTCTGCCCTCCCTCTCGGGGTCGCACTTGTTTCACAGACTGTACTGGTGACTTCTGTGTGGCAACTGGGCCTTCTTGCAAGAATAAATACTTTTAAAAGACAATTTGACTTCAGAAATGTCTCTTACGCAGTGATGGTTGTTTAATGAATATTTTTGCCACAACAATACTAAAACGTTTATATTTAAATTAACAAAAAACACAAATTCGGGCAAAATCTATGAACAGGACGGTTATTAATGTGTAAGTTTTGAGCGTCGATTTATTGGTGTTATTTCGCAGCATATCCCCCTACTGGATGCATCAGGAACAGCAGGGGCGTAAAACTGCTGGGGCGTAAAACTGCTTGGGGCGTAGATCTACCGGCTCCAGGTCTGCAGCCTCCCCATATAGCTGGTCTCAGGGCGATGGGGGCTGGGAGACCTCAGAGCATCCCAGACTGCCAATGATGATTGAACGGGCTGCCTCTAGATGCCTTCTCTGGCTCTGGCGAACTAAAAGAAAATGAGCAAAGTGTGCATTTTTAAAGTGGGTTTCAACTAGTGGGCCGCAACCAGAGATTGGCTCTTATGTCTGTTCTGATAGAGTGGTGAGACAGAACACATCTAGTTTACATTATAATTTATATTCGGCTGAAATATTGTAAGGATATGTTACAGAAATTAGTATTAACCTATATTTATGCTAATATATATTTTACTATATTATATTAGTACTATTATAGGGTTAATAACAGGCATGATGATTTGTCACAAATTTATCTGTCACTTGGAAAAAGCAGCCAAATTAGACCGATGCCAAAGGTTGTGTAACATTCCCTTATCCTCAAACCATGAACAAAGGTTAAAGAAAATATGAAAATATGACTAAATTAAATGTGGGTTCACTTGTAACGAAAGCACGGTTTGTACCACAAAGTATTTTTTGTGAGGAATTACTGGTTGTAGAAATTAATAGAAATTAATAGTTTAATTATTTAAACGGCTTAAAGATATTTTATAATTATTATTACATGGCTTATATGTCTTATATGGCTTATGTCTTGAATCAGCCTGAAGGGGTTGTTATTCGCTATAACAACCGCCTCGCTATACATTATCCCTTACTTATTACACTTACTATTATTTTAGAATTATTTATTTAAATTAATTAAAAAAATAGATTTTAAGGACATTTTGTTTATTTTTGTACAATAAACCTTTTTGATTGTGTTGGGTCGCCACTTGATGTCCAATGGGTTCTAAAGCAAATATCACTGTTAGATCAGTATGTTAAATAGTGATAAAATCTCGAAATATTTGTGTCATGTGGTTTCAAGTAAAAGTCAGGCTAATAATAGAGTGGGTGTGCCACTTCTATTAATTTTTCACAATTAATTAGAACACTTTCATGTTCCTTTCTGATAATTTATGTAGCTTTTTTGTTGTTTATGGAGGCTGACAGTCATGGTCACAACCCACTTTTACTGGCAAATTAAAAACTAACCATGGTAAATTGCAAGGATAATTAATTGAATATTTAACACAGGCCACATGGCACGACTGTGATACACACACATACTGATAACATCAATTTCCCAGGTCACTAAAAAGTCAAGCTTAAGAAATACTGGTCAGGTGACAATTTATGCATGAAAGAGGTCTGCATGAGACTTTTCAAATCTTTTTAAGACATTCATGGAGTGCACTACACTTAGCAGTATTAATGCCAATAAACTGATTAATTTTATTATTCATATTATAAAAAAAAGTTATAAGTGTGACGCTAAGATGTTTTCAGGTAGAAATCACACCCCTTTAAAGTCCTCGTAATAAGCTTGAAACACAGTATAGCATGACTTGAATTTTGTTTCATTCTGTTCCTTAAATCCTTTTAATGCTTTCTTTAAATGGCATGAGGGGGAGAAGATAATGACATTGAGGACTAATTTGGCTTGGCCTGTAATAGTTTGGTATTTTACTGATTATCTGCCTGATTAAATATAACCCACCTCTTTCTCTGACATCTATCTTCTGGACCTCTGGAATGAGGAATCTGTGGACGAGTTCTGCCACAATCTCTTCTGACTGCTGACTGTTCCTCCTGCACGTATACACAGACCAAGAAAGACACAACACAGGCCGATTAGAGCTGATTCATTTGGTTTGTGACAAAGAAAATGCTCTAAAACAATCAATGCTGGCAGTCTCGCCGAAGGAAACACAACAATGATCTCTGTAACTTGGTTATTCAATGTGTATTAGTTTATTTATATGACTGCAAATACACAGTATCTGATTCTAGTGATTTGCCACAGCTGTGCTTCACATCTGACATCCATAATGTATTATTTATTGAAGGAAGGAATATGTGGACATAGATGTTTTTCATACATTACATATTTCTTAGGCTGTAACTGTGTTTCTCTGCATTTTGCCTTGAAGTATAAGAGAGTTTTTGAACAGGCTGAACACAATGGGTGGAAGTTGTGACAACTCTAAGCATGGCGTTGTATATTTTATTTTCAGGACCTTCTGAAAGCAGAAGTGAGTCATTTGTACACCTTACATGCATTATTTTCTCTCAAGGTCTCTATTTCATAGCTTTCATAGCGTATGAATGAAGAGATTGTGGTTAAAGTAATAGTAAAATAAAACAAAATGTTTGGGTCTTTTCTTTGGGTGATTCATCCTTGGTAGCTCACCAGTGATCTTAAATCTAATAAAACCTCTGACATATTCAAGCGTCAGTGACAAACATGTCTTGAATGTCAGAATCTTGTCAATATACTGAAATCTAAAGGTGCATTTATTTATTTTATTCCTTTTCTTTAGTGCAGTGAAGTGTTCTGTTTTGACAGTTTGAAAGATTTTTACCGTGCTGAAAAGACCAGCATGATTATAAGAGTTTGTGGTTCATTGTCATCAGTAAGCAATTTGGTTGTGAAATTTTCAAACTGGTTTAATTGGATGTCATAGCATTCGAGACTAGAAACGTACGTCTCCTCCATGGCATACGTGATGTTGTCCAGCTCCTCAGCTTTAAGGTGAATCTCCTCTCTGGCCTGGGCATCAGCTGTCTGGTTAGTGGATCCGAGGATGACATCCTCCAGGTACATGTCCACTGTGTCCTGGTGCACCTTGACCACCTGATAACAAATAATATACAGATATGCTAATTGATGTTAGAAACATGCTAACATTGTTAATGCTAGACATACGTGTTAAATCATGTTAGAAAAAGCAAACAATAATGCTAAATTATGTTAGCGACATGTTAAAACATGCTTGCAATATGTTAAATCATGCTAGCAACAAATGGTAAAACATGGTAGCAATGTGTTAATTCATAGTAGAAACATGCTTGCAATGCTAAAACATGTTAGCAGTTTGCTAATTCATGCTAGAATCTATCTAAGAATCATTATCACTTTTCTTTAATTTGGCTAGCTGTAGTTTTCATGTTGAAATAGAATATTATGTGACTATTGTGCTTTGTGACATTTTGAAAAGTCGTGCATGAACCGCGCAGTGTCATCTCTCATCACACGAGCAGGAGTGCCGACAGTGAAAGTCCATTTCTGATTTTATAGTTGTTTAAACGTGCGTGTTGAAGTGTTTTAATTAGTTATTTATTTTTAAAAAATCCTTATTTTAGATATTTTAGATATCTTTTTCTGACTGAAGATTGAAAGTTTTGCCTTTTTGACAAACTATTTTATTCCTGTGATGCAAAGCTGAATTTTCAGCACCATTACTCCAATCTTGTCACATGATCCTTCTTCAGAAATTGTTCTAATATGTTGATTTGTTGCTCAAGAAACATTTCCTATTATTATCAATGTTGAAAACAGTTGTGCTGCTTAATTTTTTTTTTTTTTGGTGCTAACGATGATACAGTTTCTTTTTAAGGTATATTTGATGAATAGAAAGTTCAAAAGAACAGCATTTACTTGAAACAGAAGATTTTGTAACATAAAAAAAAAATTTACAGTCACTTTTGATCAATTTAATGTGTCCTTGCTGCATTAAAATATTAATTTCTTTCAAAACCCAAACCCATACTTTTGAACGGTAGTGTATGTTCAAGGGATTTTGTCGGGTAGAAATAAGAGCACATTTATTGTCCACTGACACTGATGTTCTAGTGACCTGTTTAAATATCTCATCCTCCTCTCTGCGTCTCCTTTCCTCTATCTGCCGCCTTCCACTCTCCTCAGCCTCACGAATACGCCGGTCTCTCTCAGCCAATAGCGTAAAGGCGTGGATTCGCCTTTCCTCCTGCAGCCGGACCAACTCTTTGGACAAAAAGTCCAGCATGTCCACGATCACTCCCCCAGACAGGCCAGCAACACAGGACTCAATCTGAGACACCTGAGAGAAAGACAGAAGGAATAAGAAGAATCTAATCAGTTTCATAATTGAGTTACTATAGCTTATTATAGTCAATTCTTGCATCATTGTTTTGTTCACAGTGATTTGTCATGATTCTGCCCTCGTGTCCTTGATTTTCTTTAGTCTTGAGGCAGGATCATGACAGACCCGTGTTTTGTGTGCAAGCACATGGCCTTGTGTTTGGGCCATGTGCTTGTGTTGTCTCGTTACTTACCCCGCCCCCTTGTTATCCTCGTTTTGTCATTATTGCTTTACCTTTGTCACCTGTTATGTTATCATTAGTTTCCCAATTTAATCCCATTGTGTTTGCTGTCTTGTGTCGGTTCATTGCTAATCATACCTGTGAATACCTTGTGGAAAGTCTTGTCATTGTGAGAGAATTTATTAGAAGTATTGTTTGTTTATTGTCTAGTCATAGTTTAGTCTTGTCAGCCTAAGATTTCTTGTCCTGTCCATGTTTTGCACCCTCGTGGGTTTTGTTTTCCTGTTTTTGTACCAATAAACCTTGTGTTCATTGTACAATGTCTGCATTTGGGTTCATCTCCTTGCATCTTCATAACAGAATGAACCGACCAACTAAGAACCCAGCAGACAGTATGTCCATTAGTGCCAAGCGACTATCGGACAGCCAAGAACAATGGTGGCGGTCAACTATCTCTGACACGAAGAGTGGCAAGACTCCGTTTCCCCCTCAGGGAGAGATGTCGTTGAGAAGGTACGCCCAGGTCGTGGAAGAGAGGAGGTTTTTCATACCGGAGTTCCTCCTCAATTCTTACCTCATCGCGGGTCTCAATGTTCCTCCTCCTCTGACTGAATGGGAGGGGCTGATTCGTTGCCCATTCAGTGATATGGTGGACTGTTTGTGTCGGAAGGAGCCGCAGGGTCCCACCGTGTCATTGCCACCTGCCAGGCTTCCAGTGATCCCAGAGGGTCGCGTTTTAGCTGTTGTTACGCAGGGGGACCAGGTGCGCACCACTTCGATCCCGAGGTGTCATCCGCACCTGTAAGTCTCCGCGGTAAATGAGGGAGACGGTTCTCGTGGGAGTCCGCTTCGGAGTCCTCCTCGACTGAGTCTGTCCTGCCTGAGACTGTCCTCCCAGCACCAGTTTCGATCCCCGCTGCGCTTCCCCTACCTGTCACAAGCCCGGCTTTGGTCTCTGCTCCACGGCCCCGGATCTGCCGTCTCAGTCTTCCCCTGGGTCAGTGTCGGCTTCTCAACTTACCGCTGCTGCCGTGGAAGCCGCCCCTGAGTCTGCTGCCGTGGAAGCCGCCCCTGAGTCTGCTGCCGTGGAAGCCGCCCCGCAAACCGTATCAGCTCGTCAAAGGATGCCTGTTTTCATTGCCGCTGAGGCTTTATCTAATTATTTGTCAAGTCTTGTCAAGATCCTAGAGGTTCCTTCCAAACCTGTCTTGTCTTCAAGTCCCGAGTCAGCGTCAGAGAGTGCTGTCCCCGAGTCAGCATCAGAGAGTGCTGTCCCCGACTCGAGTCTGCTGTGGACAGCGATGTTCCGAGTCTGTTTCTGAGAGCCCTGTTCCAGTTCCATGACTAGCCTCAGCGTTGCCTCACTCTGCCCCTTTACTGCCTGTCGCACCCATTGTCTTTGCTCCACTGCCGGCTGCAGCGGTCCCCCCCGTTGCCAAGCCTCTGTCTCTCCCCGGTCAGCCCCGGACTGTTTCCCCCAAGACCTCTCCTCATGTATCCCCTACCAAGTCTGCCCGGATTCCTCACCCTAAGCCCTCATCCCGCAAACCTAAGACCCCCAGTCCTCCTATCCACCCTGGATTTCCCCCCCATGAACTTTGTTGTCCCGCCTTTTCCCCTTCCTTGTTATTTTTGATATGTCACCCAGACCCTGTTGTTGTGTATTCTTGTTTACCTTTATTGTTATTTGTCATGTTTTGTTGATTCGTGTCTGTGTCTCAGTCCGTCATGTCCCGCGTTTGATGTCCCCTTGAGGAGCGTCATGAAGCCGCTCCTTAAGAGGGGGGGGTTTGTCATGATTCTGCCCTTGTGTCCTTGATTTTCTTTAGTCTTTAAGCAGGATCATGACAGACCCGTGTTTTGTGTGCAAGCACATGGCCTTGTGTTTGGGCCATGTGCTTGTGTTGTCTCGTTACTTACCTCGCCCCCTTGTTATCCTCGTTTTGTCATTATTGCTTTACCTTTGTCACCTGTTATGTTATCATTAGTCTCCCTATTTAATCCCCTTGTGTTTGCTGTCCTGTGTCGGTTCATTGCTAATCATACCTGTGAGTGCCTTGTGGAAAGTCTTGTCATTGTGAGTATTTATTAGAAGTATTTGTTTATTGTCTAGTCATAATTCATTCCTTGTCCTGTCCATGTTTTGCCCCCTCGTGGGTTTTGTTTTCCTGTTTTTGTACCAATAAACCTTGTGTTCATTGTACAATGTCTGCATTTGGGTTCATCTCCTTGCATCTTCATAACAGTGATTGTTTTTTTTTTTTAGGAAACAAATTATTTAAAGGCTCAAACTTTAAAATATATTTTTTTTTGTCCTGAGATTACACTGTTAAAAATATATATATTTTTTTAATTTAAAATAGACTTAAATGTAAGCACCATTCCCTACATTCACATGAAATGTATGTTATGCTGCACTTTTTCACGAGTTATCAATTTGTTCTAAAATATTCTCCACAAATGGTTAAGATCAGACTGTAATGATCAGAGACTTTGTAAAAAATAGCTTACAGTAGTTTTAATAATTTTCACTGATGGGGTGGAGGGAGAAATTTTGAGCTCTGAAAATTAAATGCAAATATATGAATATTGTTTTCATAGCAGGAAAATCTGAAACTTCATGACATGACCCATGAGAAGCCATTAAAGCAGAGGTGATGTTGTGAATGTCTCAAAAGCCATATTGTGATTGTACTGAGATAAATATGCAGTTTTATCTGTCAAAGTTATAATGGTACAGTAGGTGCTTATTATCATATCTAAAGCATTTATATCTCCGGTCTTACTCTGTCAGACTGGATGTCTCTCTGTCTCTGCAAGGCGAGTGTGGCCTGTTTTTCCGCCTCCTTCTTGTCCTGTTCCTCCTTCTGCAGTGCGTGTGTGGTACGCAGTTCTTGGATCAGTTCCAATCGTTTCTCCTTTTCTTCGAACATCTGACACGCAACAGACATCATCTATTTACATCAACAACTACACAAGACATCCGTTAAAAAACACGATCCCCCACTGAGCCTTACCTGATTCTGGGTGGATCTTCCTCTGAGCACTTTCTGCAGAAATATGATGGCCTGTTCCTTTTCCTCATCTCCCTGTTATAGATATTGATGTCTCAGAATAATAAATGAGACATACAAACAGAATGACATAATAAATGATGACAAAGACCCAGTTCAAAAGTTTGGGTCCAGTAAGATTTTTAATGATTTTGAAAGAAGTCTCTTATGCTCACCAATGCTGCATTTATTATTTATTTATGAAATAATACAGTAAAAACTGCAATATTATGAAATTTTATTACATTTTAAATGAGTTGATTTATATTTAATATATTAAAATGTAATTTAATCCTGTGATGGTAAATCTTCAGCATTACTCCAGTCTTCAGTGTCACATGATCCTTCATAAATCATTCTCATATGCTGATTTGCTGCTTAAGAAACTTTTCAAAAGAATAGCATTTGTTTAAAATAGAAATCTTTTTTTAACATTAGAAATGTCTTTACTGTCACTTATGATCAATTTGACAACATGTGTCGTTGCTGAAAAAAAGTATTGATTTCCTTAAAAAAAATATCATATACCAGTTTTGAACGGTATAGTATCTTCAGGTCACTTTGGTTCTATTAAGACCTTTGACCACATTGTGAAAAACAAAACAAAAAAACTTTAGAACACTTTTTTAAAGAGTACATATTACAGAAACAATATACTTTAAAATAATTTCTGAAACTGAATGTAATGTTTTGCGGAACTTGCATGTTAATTGCAATAACATGATGTATTATAGTTCAAATTTATATTAAATGCAATTAGTTGAACTTTAGAGTGCTTTTGACACTAAAGTAGGACTTAAGTAAATCTTTATTTCTATTAAATTCTATTGTCTTTGAAATATGGTAAAAAAAAAACAAAAAAAAAAACGGTTAAAGTGTATTGCCGAATGTACTGACAAGCATTTATGGTAAACTAAAATGCTTTATGCTTAATGCTTTAATCATCAATTTAGTAATTTCTATTTAACCTTGTATGTCATGTATTTACATATATTTATACCATGGTCTGGGTGAATACTCGATTCTGATTGGCTGCAGGGTGTCCATTAAAAAGTGATAGAGGACACCTAGTAAAGCAGTTCTGGTGAAACTGACTGTTTACCGTTCGAAATTAATAAATAAATGCGCTGGCTACATCAGCTGTGAGTAACCATAGCAACAGGCAGTCAAAGTATCCGTTTACAATTGATTGTATCAAAACAAAACTGAAGGGTTCTACGAGCTGAGTGGACTATAAATATCTCCGAAACCAAGTTATTGTTTGTACAAACTTTAGATTTCGATTGTTAAACTAATTAAAATATAAATTAACGTTTTAAAAATGTGTTATTTGGCAAGTGACCATGGTATAAGCGGGTTAATGCCCTACGAGGTGTCCATTGTCAGGTACTTCGGCGGAGGCAACGTCCGACGTGCTCGCCGTCGTCCATTAATACCTGACAATGGACACCTCGTCGGGCATTAACCCTTACTTGTAATAACACATTAATGTATATTAATTTAAACTGTTTAATCTTAAAATATGTCAGTGCCATTGTTTTGTTTCAAAATGCACACCAGTAATGTTTTTTAGAACCTGTTTATAAAAGCTGTCCAAATAACTGTCTATAAATTTATAAATCTGTCTATAAATAACTGTCTAAACTGAACTAAGGCATAATCCTGGTTTAATCTTAGCCATGTCTATGGAACCAGGCCGGTTGCATAAACTTCTAAGACTAATATTACAAGTCAGTCATCAATCTTTTTTCTTTAAGATTACTCATGACTCATGAAGTCAGGTCCATAAAATCTTAGATTGGTCTAATTTGATACCCAAAAGTAAGACAGATTACCCCTAACTAACTTCTAGTTGGTCATACTACAGTCTTAACATAATGGCTGCGTTTATGCAACTGGGCCCTGGCCATAAAAATGTAAATGTAATATCAAATAACACACTACAGTTAAAATTCGAATCAAGTACTTTAGTATGTGCTTTAGTATGTTAGTCAACAAATCTAAATAACTGTACTTCTTTAAAGCACAACAAAAGATTATTAAAACATCATAAAATACACTAGAGTAAAACTTTTAATTTGACATCATCATGAAAACCATGAAATTGTTTTAGGATCACTTAAGTATGATTATTTCTTTGAAAATGTAAGTGAGTTTAGAGAATCACATAGATGTGCTTATACCTAAAGCTATCCAAACCGCCCCTATTCAGACGTGTTTTGACTTGCAAACTGCACGTCAGAAGGAAGACCTGAATTGTCTAGAGCATGAACGTGAGCTGTACCTCAGGGGGCTCATCCACCACAGGGGTTAGGGGTCGTGGAGCAGGTTTTTCCTTCTTAAAGAGGAACCGCAGAGGCTTCTTTTCCATCTTGCAGACCTTTTTCTCTTTCAGAGCCTAGTGGGAAAGGAGAGCTCAGGGTGATATCTGCCACTTCATTTTCTCTTCCCACAGTGTGAGTAAGTGTGAAAAGCACCCAGCAGCTCATTACCTGATGAGTCTTCATGAGCTCTAGATCTCTGCGGTCTGAGCGTGTGATGAAGCCTTTAGTCACTTTAGGTCTTGGCACTTTAATTTGAGGCTCGAGGACAGATGGAGAAAGACCTGCCTCCAGTTCTAACAGACCTAAGAAACACAGAGATGATACTGCAGGTATCCCTTATTTTAAACGAGATGAAAGAATTTTTCAGAAAAAGAAGTCAGTGGTGTGCCTGGTGGTGTGCTGTGTGTGAAAAGATCAAAGCACACAGCTGCAAAAAAAAGTCTCTATAACATTTTGATCTGGAAAGATTTTTATTTTATTTTTTACCCTTTTTTCATCCACCAGGTGAACACTGTTAGCCTAGAAATCATTGTAATTGCTTAGAAATGTCATAGCACATCTTTCCTCAATAAGACGCATGATTTGATTTGGAAGAAGACAAATTTTAATTAAAAAAAGAAAAAGAAAGAAAGAAAGAAAGTGATTTGGAAGAATAAATTAATTAAAGAAAAAAGAAAGACTTTTTTGAAAGAAGATTTTTTAATTTAAAAAGAAAGAAAGAAAAAAATAAAAAAAATTTTTTTTTTTTATTAAATTAAATCTTCAAAAATCTTCAAATTTCAAAAAAATTATATTTAACAAAGAATGATATGAAAATAAAAATTATCAGTGTATATGTGAAGAAATTGATTAAAAATAATTAACAAGAAACGTTAGTGTGTCCTGAAGAGTCAGAAGGAAATCAACCTAGCTGATGTGCAAGCAGAAGCAGACCTTGATACGTGCTGAGAAAGGGACTCTTCACCAAATAGCGGTTGGAATTTCGCTCGGGGATCTGGCCAAACCGAGACAGAGGAGCGTATGTCTGAGACCCATAATCAGAATAATCCTTTATAATATCACGTCTCTCCAGCTTTTCCTCCACATTCTTGCGCTTTGCCAGAAGCTTCCGCATTGCTGTGAGAAACAGAAAGACGTTAGTTCAAATGATGTCAGTTTTTAAATGCTTATTTTTATAAATCAGGGTAATCTGATTTAAACATATAATCTGATTTAAACCCAAAATGTCCTGACAGCTCTCAAAACATGCTATGCTTTATTTAGTTTTAAATAAGTGATTTTGGGAATGATGACTTTTTATCATGACTCATAAAAACCAACAGAATAAAAAATAGTGCTAGTACAGTTTTCCCCATTCAATATGACTTTACAACAACAATAATAATTTTGTTATTTTGTTAATAATATGTTATTATTATTTACAGAATAATTTATTATTTAAATTATAACAATTAAAACAGTAAAGAAATACACTGCTGGCAAAAAAGGTTGCAAATACTAAATAGGCAAATACTTCAGTCAATGACTGGATCATTATTGCAGTGATTATTATGTTTCTAGCATGTTATATGTTTGGCATCAGGTCTTTTAACCCTAATTGATGGAGAGTGTATCTTTTTATTTCATAAACAACCATATAGGAAGACACATCATGGCCATATTCCAGGATGACAATGTCAAGATTCATCAGGCTCAAATTGTGAAAGAATGGCAGAGAGAGCATGAAGAATCATTTTCACACATGAATTGACAGCTTGGAGTCCAGTTGAAGTGTGAACCGTAGCGGGGTCCCGGGTCATGCTCCCTCATAAGGTTGGTTGAGAGCATAACTGCAATAAAGTAATAACTTGGTCAACAATTACTTGTTTACAAAGTGCCATGGAAGTCAAACTAACTTGTTAATCCTGTCATTTCATGGAATATCTGAAAGCCAGGTTTTTCCTAATATCTGTCATTATTAGCAGAACACATTTTACACATGGGAAAAACCGGTTGCTTAGTCAATTCAAGAAGGTCCAGACTTTAAAGCTCTTCATTCTAACTTGTAATTGGAAAAAAGTAACAGTTCCTGTAATTGTTTAACTATAGCATTTGTTATAAAAAGGATAGCCTATAATTAAAACCATTGATGGCTCCTCATTACCATGTTTAGGCCAATGTTAACTTTTTTATAATTTATGTTGGTGCAGGATGATGTTTTCTCCTATTTTCCACAGTTTGTGTGGCTGTTTTAGATAACGTTTGACTTTCTCCATAGTGTTTTAAAGTGGTAAATTCTCAATCAAATTCAAATGGGTTGCACATTTCACCATCAGCGTCGCGATGGAAACAGCTCGCTCAAATCTTCTAAGAGTATTGAAGCACGCTGGGTTCCCTATCGTCTGGTCACTACGATGTACGTCGTCTGGTGACGGACGAATAGAAATCTCTCTAGAGAGGCCAATCTACTTAGAGTGAAACTAAAACAAGCCAATACACATTGGCGTGCAATCATTTGCATCAGCTGTGCAGCCTCGCAGCACGGGTATTTAACGAGCAGCTGGTGCGATTGCACTTCAGCTTTTTGCTTCGGAGCCAAGCACTTCGATGCGTTCTACAGAGAGTGTGACTTCAAAGACGAGCCTTTTTTGGACCTCTCCTTCCCGGTGCGGGCGTTACAGCACGGCAGCCCGAGCAGTCTTCTTTTCTTTCTCTCTTCTTTTTGTCTGTCTTTTTTGAGAGATTGAGATCCGAGATTGGTCTGCTCGTCGCCGAGGCCGGACTCCTGCGTCTGCCCCTGCTCCCGCGCCGCCGCAGCAGCCTCCATCTAAACGGCGCCGTGGAGCCAGTCGCAGGCGGGCCGCCCCGCCCGTCCAGGACCCCGCTAAGAAGAGCGGCAAAGCCAGGAACAAGGGGCCCTAGGACAGGTGACCCAGAGATGGCAGGGACTGCTCTCCAGGAGACGATGACCGCATCGCTCCATCCCCCGGAAGAGGGCCGGGTGGAAAATCCTTGCTTTCCTTTTGTTTTTGTTCCGCGGCTGGCCTCAAAAATTTTCAATAAAAGAGCAGTTTCTTCCATCTCTGCGTCCGAAGAGGGCCCGGAGAGCAGTGGGGGGAGAGAATCCTCACCACTCTCATCCGCCTCTTCTATCGCCAGCAGGCAGCAGTGTGCAGTTCGAGAACGCAACCAAGCCGCCTCCTGCACCTCCGACCTCGTGGAACCAGGCAAGTGTTGCACAGCACACTCAGACTCCGCTACGGGCCGCCTCCCAGAGAGAGCCTCCCGAGCCGAGCCCCTGTGTTCCACCTCGCTGCCCTACTCCGGGTACGCCTACGGTCCCTTTGGTCCCGCTTGTACGGTCTCTGCGAGCCTGGCTAGCGCTCCCCAGTCCGTCTCGCTGGCTCATTCGGACCATCAGGCTCGGCTATGCGATTCAGTTCACCCGGCGTCCCCCCAAGTTTCGGGCCATCCACTCCACTACAGTGAGAGCAGCCGATGCCCATGTCTTGCGCGCAGAGATCGCAATCCTACTGGCGAAGGACGCGATAGAGCCGGTCCATCCAGCCGATATGAGGTCAGGGCACTACAGTCCCTACTTCATTGTACCCAAGAAAGGTGGTGGGTTACGACCGATCTTGGACCTGCAAGTTTTGAATCGGAGCCTTCACAAGCTACCGTTCAAAATGCTCACACAGAAACGCATTTTCGAATGCATCCGTCCCCGAGATTGGTTTGCAGCGATCGACCTGAAGGACGCGTACTTTCATGTCTCGATTCTTTCTAGACACAGGCCGTTTCTGCGCTTTGCGTTCGAGGGTTGAGCATATCAGTACAAGGTCCTGGCCTTCGGGCTGGCCCTGTCTCCCCATGTCTTCACGAAAGTCACAGAGGGAGCCCTTGTTCCCATGAGAGAACATGGCGTTCGCATTCTCAACTATCTCGACAACTGGCTTATACTAGCACACTCTCGAAATCAGTTATGCGAACACAGGGACCTCATGCTCAGGCACCTCAGCCAGCTGGGCCTTCAGGTCAACTGGGAAAAGAGCAGTCTCGCCCCGTGCAGAGGATCTCTTTTCTCGGTATGGAGTTGGATTCGGTCGCACAGACAGCGCGCCTCACAGAGCAACGCATTGGCACATCAACTGCCTCGAGTTGCTAGCAGTACGTCTCGCTCTGAGCCGCCTAAAGAGGCCGCTACAGGGCAGAGATGTGCTGGTCCGTGGACAACACTGCGACCGTTGCGTACATCAACCGTCAAGGTGGTCTACGATCCCGTCAAATGTCACAACTCGCCCGCCATCTCCTCCTTTGGAGTCAGAAGCATCTGAGGTCGCTTCGAGCCATGTATGTCCCCAGTGTGCTCAACCATGTGGCCAACGAGCTATCACAAGCTGTGTTCCCGGGAGAATGGCGACTCCACCCCCAGGCGGTTCAGCTGATCTGGAGAGAGTTCGGAGAGGCTCAGGTAGACCTGTTTGCCTCCTCAGAGACCTCCCACTGCCAGTTGTTTTACTCCCTGACCGAGGGAACACTCGGCATGGATGCACTGGCACACAGCTGCAAATATGCATTTCCCCCAGTGAGCCTACTTGCACAGACCCTGTGCAAAATCAGGAAGGACGAGGAGCAGGTCCTTCTGGTGGCTCCCTATTGGCCCACCCGGACTTGGTTCCCAGAACTTATGCTCCTCGTGACAGTCCCTCCCTGGTCCATTTCTCTGAGGAAGGATCTTCTGACTCAGAGACGGGGCACCCTTTGGCACCCGCATCCGGACCTCTGGAAACTCCATGTCTGGGCCCTGGACGGGATGCGGAGGTTCTAGGTGACTTACCCCCAGAGGTACTTAACACCATCACTTCTGCGCGAGCACCGTCGCCGAGACGTGCGTACGCCTTGAAGTGGAACCTGTTCGTCGAGTGGTGTTCCTCCCGCAGAGAGGACCCCCGAAGATGTTCGATAGGGTCAGTGCTTTCCTTCTTGCAGCAAGGGTTGGAGCGAAGGCTGTCTCCCTCCACACTTAAAAGTACATGCTGCTGCTATTTCAGCAGATCATGACCACATAGATGGCAAAACAGTGGAAAAGCACGACCTGGTCGACAGGTTCCTTAAGGGGGCGAGACGAATAAATCCTCCTCGTCCCCCCTCCATACCCTCTTGGGACTTTTCCCTGGTGCTTCGAGCACTTCAGGATGCTCCCTTTGAGCCTTTGCAGTCAGCAGATTTAAAGCTTCTCTCCTTGAAGACTTTTCTGCTGATTGTACTGGCCTCGATCAAGAGGGTAGGAGACCTGCAAGCATTTTCGGTCGACGAATCGTGCCTAGAGTTCGGGCCGGATGACAACCATGTTGTACTGAGACCCCGGCCTGGCTATATGCCCAAGGTTCCTACCACTCCCTTTAGAGATCAGGTAGTGAACCTGCAAGCGCTGCCCCTGGAGGAGGCAGACCCAGCCTTGGCTTTGCTCTGTCCCGTTCGTGCTCTGCGTATGTACGTGGACAGAACTCAAAGCGTCAGGACCTCAGACCAGCTCTTTGTCTGTTACGGAGGCCAGCAGAAGGGAAAGGCTGCCTCCAAGCAGAGGATGGCCCACTGGATAGTGGATGCCATCGCCTTGGCTTACCAAGCTCAAGGCGTGCCCTGCCCGCTCAGGTTGCATGCACACTCCACGAGAGGCGTTGCATCCTCATGGGCGCTGGCACGTGGCTCCTCGCTAACAGATATCTGTAGAGCTGTGGGCTTGGCGACACCTAACACGTTCGCTATATACTATAACCTACGTGTAGAGCCCATGTCCTCCCATGTTCTCACCCTAAACGGGTAGAAGCACTGAGAGTACCGGCTCTGTCAGCTTGCTGCATCCTACTGTGCATCCTTATTGCTCCAGAGTCAAAACCTGTTGAGTCCTCCAACACCCTCGGCACGGACATGGCGGAGTGTTGGTCCAGCGTCCAACGGAGATGTACGTCCCGTCGCCACATCTGCTGCTACCCGCCGGGGCGACCAGCTTTTCAGGCTTGGCTCCTCAGTAAAAAACTGAAGTGCAATCGCACCAGCTGCTCGTTAAATACTCGCGCTGCGAGGCTGCACAGCTGATGCAAATGATTGCACGCCAATGTGTATTGGCTTGTTTTAGTTTCACTCGAAGTAGATTGGCCTCTCTAGCGAGATTCCTATTCGTCTGTCACCAGACGACGTACGTCTCCGTTCCCTCCCTCAGGGAACGAGGGTTACCATATGTAACCAAGAAGTTCTATAGTGATGTATGCGCCAATCATGCACAATCATATTAACCGCGCTTCAGTCATATTGTGCAGACAATTGATCCGTTTAGTTTGTACGGCTCTGAAAGTGCGATGTATACTAGTATTGGTAGGTTTAGGATTAGTTGTGGTGGAGGGGTTAGGATTAGGGGTGGTGTTATTATTACGCAGTACATGTGCATACCGGACCACTTCAAGCAGTGTTAAGAGGTGCATCAATTTTTGGTCAAAATCTTGTACTGACAATGCAAGAGTTAAGAGAAAATTTAAGTTCTGGACTCACAGGTGCCAACTCATGTGTGAAAATTACTCTTCATGCTCCCTCTACCATTCTTTCAGTTTGAACCTGATGAATCTTGACATTGTCATCCTGGAATATGGCCATGATGTGTCTTCCTACGTGGTTGTTTAAGAAATGAAAAGCTACACACTCCATCAATTAGGGTTAGAAGAACTGTTGCCAAACATTTAACATGCTAGAAACATAATAATCACTGCAATAATGATCCAGTCATAAACTCTTAAGTATTTGCCTATTTAAATCCAAACAGCGACTTTATTTTTTTGGCCGGGCAGTGTATATTACTAATGCAATAATACTATTGCACATTCATATTAATAATAATTAGCATTTTATTTAACAGAACAACAGTCAAATTACAATAAAAATATATATGGCTATCTTCTTTGCTTTGAAACATTAAACTTTGGGCGGAAAACTGCTGGGAGATCTCAAAGCTTATCTTTTGTTGACAACATATTTATAAATTCTCGTTACAAATTTGGGAATTGCATTTTTCAATGCACACCTGAGACTGAAAACACTGGATCATGAGCTGCTTGCGTATAAATTAACAAAATGCCACACTCATTCTAAAACACACAGCGCGTCAGACCATATATTTACATTATAAAATACATGCATTAAATATTTGAAAAATTCCATCCCTGTAATATTATATATAGTGTATGGTCTTAAAGCAATCTTTATTTTTGATAACTTTTTTACTACTCGCACCCATAAATGATTTGGGAGTTGAGCGCGCCTGTTCTCAATATGGTCTCAAAGCAAACACACATGGTCTAAAAGCAACAAAACTTCAATTCTGATTTCATGAGGACTGACGTAAAAAATGGGCCCTTTTTAAGTACTTCATTATGATGATTATTTGTCTAACTGTGGCCTCACATATGATGTAGTCTTTGCGTATCTTCTTAATCCGCGCATCCTTCTCTTGCTGGAGCTGGGAAAAGCTCACTTCCAGTCGCTCCATCTTGACCTCCTCCTGCTTCTCCTCCCTCTGACGCAAGAGCTGCACCAGAAGGGTCTGTCGTGCCTCCTGCAGCCTAATAAAGCACAAGTAAAACAAAAGTCAGCATGTATGTGTTTGTGCATTGCAGAAGTACAGATAGTATTTTATTATATTGTTGTTAAATTAATTTGTTTATCCCCAAAAAATGCATATGGTACTCTTCTGCATAATACAAGAGGAGATATTTTGAAAGATGTTTCAGGGAAAAAAGATGTTTTCCAGCAGGTGCTTGAATAATAGACACTCCTACAGAAAGAATACAAACAACCCCACTTCCGGTGGAGTAATACCGTACCTCACAGCACATCCAATACAAGTCAATGGAGTTTGACAAAAACTACGATAAAACCTGTTGGAAAGCATCTTTTGCAGCGATTTTTGTGTGAGCATATCAGTGAACACCCCTGACCACTCGGTGAGTTTCACGTCTTTGTAAACGAAAGTTTAATGCGTTTTAGGAAGGATTGTTCCAGTGCACATATGCAGCCATTCTGGAGCTGGAGGTGGGGGGAGGTGGGGGGTTAATCTTAACCGTTCTATTTCATCAGAAACGATCTGTAAACAGGGCTTTAAGTGTAAAATACAGAACTTGTCCTTTAAGTTGTCATTTTGGACATTGACAAACCCAGTCCCAATCCACTGTTATTATATGGAAGAGAGTGGTCAGGATATTCTTCAAAAGATTCACATTTACTTAAACATTTTTTTGGCAAACTTCAGGTTAACATTTTTTTGTTACTTCAGGTAGTGCTCACTTTTCAATCTCCTCTTCTCTGAAGGCCCACTCTTTCCTCTCCATATCCTCCATCATCCTTCTTCTTTTGTCAAGCTGAGAGAGGTCGTCCAGCGGGGGCAGAGTTGCCTCCCATGCTCTCTTCATTCTAGCCCTCTCGATCATCTCCACTTCCGCTAGCCCTGCAGGCAGCCCACAGCCTGGAAAACAACCAGTGAAAAGGCCATTCACACCAAGAACATTAACTACTGTATAAATATAATTTATATTTTCTTCCCTATTGTGACATATATCCAAGTGAAACGGCTTCTCGAACAAGAACTTTCTTTATCGGGAATTGATTGGATCATGGTTGTGGTTTACTATTGCTGTGATGTCATGTGATTGACAGGTTGTCCCACCCTCACGCCGGGAAAAACATCATCAGAGAAGTTATTTTGATTAAACGTTAGGGAACATGAATTTAATAAATTAATTCCTTTCAAAAGCAAAACTAGAATTGTCCATTTTGATTTCAAGGTGACTTTAAATGCTCAAGCTCTTTAAACTTGGGTGGATTCTGATTGGCTGTTAATGTTTTTATCGTTCATCAGCTGGAAAAATATTCTGAAAGTGATTTCAATGATATTGCTATTCTGTGTTGTTATCATTATAGTTGTGGTGTGGACTTCCCTATTCTCATAGAATTAGAACAATTATTAAAACTTTATAGTTATCGTTATAGTAACAGTTATAGTTTTTGGTATGAACGGATCTCATTGTCACCTATATTATATTTATGTGGTTTACCCCATGTGAGCGTGGCCAGTGTGAGCAGCTCAGGGGAGGCTGTCCCAGGACGAACCACATGGTCTGGAGTGTAGGGGTCTGTCTGTGTCTCACTCTCCCGATAGTCAGTCTGAACTCCCACGCTCCGGTGGAATGGAGTGGGGGGCTGTTTATCATCTCCATTAGGAGCAGAAAGGAGGTCAGATCTGTGAGAAAATTAGACAGACTCATAGAAAGATATAATAAAGTCAAGTATTTGATAGATCATATAGACTAGAATAACTCTATTGACAGATCAAGGCTCAAGTGACAAGCACCTCATGACTTACTTTGACAAAGCAAATACAACATCAGAAGGAATCTGTTGAGCAAAAGGAATAAGAGGACTGAGAGAAAGACAATGGGAGAAAAAAGGGAGAAGGACAGGGAAAGATTATTTCATTATTTTTGATTATTATACGCTTTAACTGTTCAAATAATTATAGCTAGATCAAAATGTTTAGTTGGTGTCACCCACACTCATTTTGTCTTACCGTTTGAAAAACTTCCAGCGGTCCACTCCTGTCACATCATCAGGGTTCTGACTATGGATATGAACCCCAGACATAACCCTTACACAGACACAGAAATATAAAGATCAATTCATATGCAATTACAGCATAAACATGCCGTTTGGTGTAATATATATATATTTAATATAATAATATATAATATATATCATTTTTTAAAGAAATTAAAGGGAACCTATAATGCCCTTTTTCAAAGTCTTGATTTTGTTTTTGGGTCTTAACAAAAACATTCATTTTCACATATTTTTCATTGTTGTAGCTCCTCTCTTCCCAGTCAGTAACGCTCTTTTTAGTTCCTGTCTCTATGCAATGTGCTCTGATTGGTCAGCTGGACCAGTGTGTTGTGATTGGTCAACCGCTTCGAGTGTGTTTTGGAAAAGTCACGCCCCCGACCATAACAGTGAGTTTCAACACATTACTAACGCAACTCAACCAGCTAAACTCACTTATTCTTTTGTTGTAGTAGAGCAAGATTAAAATATCCTAAATATAATCCACAAACAATGAAGAAGCAATACTGTATCCCAAATAAATAAACAAACAAACAAACAGCCAAATCATTTGGTGGAGAATTTGTGTGGGAAATGTGCTTAAAAATGCAAAATGTCACAATGCAAAAAGAGTGGTAATGAAACCAGGCTTAGTTTTCTTCAGTCAAAATTCATTCACTAATTTTTTTGTCCTACACCCCTCTATTATAATATTTGTAAAGTAGGCAACTATTGTTTTCATATGGTGTTCAGGTGTATTTTACCCTGTCAGTCGCTGCAGGGCCTGCCTCCTCTGCTCAGCGATGCCCCGCCAACGCCGGTCAATAAATGCAGGCACAGGGTCAGTGGATTTAAGACGTAAGGTGTAAGGGGGGTGGTGTGCAAGGTTACTAAACATGCTGTTAAACTCTGGGACCTTCCGCTAATAGAAACAAAACACAATTGTTTGTACACTTAAAATGACATATCATTGGTCATATTATGGATTTTTTTGTCACACTTATAATGTTTGTTACATTTTTTGCACAACACCAGACATAATTTAGTGTTTTATGACCATTGTACACTGTTTCTCCGACTCTTAGAATGAAACAGGCTGTCAAAAAGTAGTAGAAGTACAGTACAATATGTTTCTCCAGTTTACTTTCATTAAATGTACTTTTTTTTCTAGGAAGGACGCTTAGTTCTGAAAGTTACAGAATGCTTTTTTCAAACCTTGAATGTTCAAGGGTGAGCGGGGCACAGCCTAACGCCCTCCTGTGGCTCCCGCTCTTCCCGCCCGGCCCCAGCAGCAGCCTTCACCCAGGCCGCACCTTGGAGGTAGCCGCAGGAAGGCGCCCCAGCCCGTATCAGCCCCACAGCCTGCCAAACGCCAGGCAAAGTGGCGCTCCTGCTACGGGCAGCTCAGAGATGGGTTGCAGTTCTTCACAGGAGGTGGTTGCAGGGCCACTCCTTCCCCCCTTGGAGGGTCGGGGGAGAATATTTTGTTCTCCCTTAAAGAAAGAACTGACATTCCCATCTCTGAACCCCCAGAGGCCGCGGATGGCAGTATGCGACGCTCCGCCTCGCCACTCTCGCCCCCCTCTGTCGCAAGACTCCTGTCAGAGAAGGTCGCCGCGGAACGCTCGCCCTTCCCTGGCCTCCACTGTCGCTGCCCCATCGTGGGTACGTCTGTGGTTCACATTACCCCACTGGTTCAGTTTTTGGGAGCCTGGCTAGAGTTTTCTAATCTGTCCCGCTGGCTCACGAGAACCATCAGGATTCGGCTATGCGATTCAGTTCGTACGGTCTCTTCCCCGCTTCCGGGGAGTCTGCTATACCATGGTGGGTGGAAATGCCCCAGTCATGCATACGGAGTTCGCCACCCTATTGGTGAAGGGCGTGATCGATACCGCCCCTGCAGCCGAAATGAAGTCTGGTTTCTACAGCCCCTACTTCATTGTACCCAAGAAGAGTGGTGGGTTACGGCCAATCCTGGACCTACGCATCTTGAACCGAACCCTTTACAGGCTTCCATTCAAGATGTTGACAGCCAGTCAGTTGGATTGGTTTGCAGCGATTGATGTGAAGGCCACGTACTTCCATGTCTCCATTCTTCCTCAACACAGACCGTTTCTATGGTTTGTTTTCGAGGGGCAGGCATACCAATACACGGTACTTCCATTCGGGCTAGCCCTGTCTCCTCGAGTCTTCACGAAAGTCGTCGAGGCAGCCCTTGTGCCACTTCAGCAACACAGAGTTTGAATCCTGAACTATCTCGACGACTGGCTGATTCTAGCTCACTCTCGAGAGCAGGTTTGCGAACACAGGGACCTTGTGCTCCGGCACCTCACACGTCTGGGCCTTCAGGTCAACTGGGAAAAGAGCAAACTCTCACCCGTGCAGAGAATATCTTTACTCGGTATGGAAATCGACTCAGTCGCCATGTACACAAGCTTATGAATGCGCATGCGCAGTCACTGCTGAATTGCCTGAGTCAATTCGAGGGCAAGAATGTGGTTCCACTGAAGTTATTTCAGAGGCTCCTGGTGCATATGGTATCCGCAGCGGCAGGCATCCCGCTCGGACTGCTTCATATGAGACCACTTGAGCACTGGTTTTGCTATCGAGTCCCGAGATGGGCATGGCAAGAGGGCACGCGGCAGGTTTGAGTACCGTACCACCTTAGGTGGTGGCTACCGTCACTTCTGCTAGGGCCTTGTCCACGAGACACGTCTATGCTCTGAAGTGGAACCTCTTCGTCACCTGGTGTTCTTCTCGTCCTACAACAAATGCTAACACTATCCTTGTAGCTGTGAATTTCGTCATATAGTTTCATAAAATAAAAAAACGTACGCTGTAATAATGACAAATTAAAAGTTTTACTTTACTTTTTATGTGTTGACACATGTACAACCTGATTATAGTTTTAACTATATGGTGTTTTTTAATAAATCCAAGATATAATTCAAGTTTTAAAAGATTGGCATTGAAGTATATTTTAGTTTACCGTGAATGTCTGTCAGTACATTCGACAGCACATTTCATTTGAAAAAAAACAATAGAAATAATTATGAAATTAGCCTACATGCAGGGATGGACTTGTCAATTAAAGTTAAAATAGTGCTTATTCACTTCAGTTAACATGAAAGAATCAAAGAGCACAGACAAGTGGGAAAATAGCGTAAGCCAATCAGTCTTGACCGGTTGTTGATTTTTATCAACTAGCTTGTCAAATGTGTTTAAAGCATTACTGCATGTTAGGGCTGGTTGATATGTAAGGGATAATGTAGAGCGAGGCGGTTGTTATAGCGAATACATATAGCTGCTAGTATTTTTTAATAGTGTTAACCACAAGTAATAGACTACATTGTAACCAGAAATAAGTAGCCTATATAAATGGCTGCTGTTTTGCATAAGTTTAAGAAAGAAAGAAAGAAAGAAAGAAAGAAAGAAAGAAAGAAAGAAAGAATGAAAGAAAGAAAGAAAGAAAGAGGTGTGGTTAGGAATGAAAGGTCAGTAGGCCCATGTAGTTTCTTCATTCACTATACTTGCACTGGATGGCCAATTTTGTGTATTTTCAAATTACAAAATACTGTATTTGTATTTAAATACATGTTTTCACACAGTATTTTGTATTTGTATCTCTCTATAAATTACAGAAACGTCTGTCTGTCTGTGTGTCTGTCTGTCTGTCTGTGTGTCTGTTAACCACATATCTCTCGAACCGTTAATCCGATGGATTTCAAACTTGACAGGTGTCTCGCTACGGTCACGAGTAAGTGCAGTGCCAAGTTTGACATTGTTTGGGTGAGAAATGCTAAAGATATCGTTAAATATATCATTTTTAAAAGGTTGTGGTTTAAAAATAAACATTCTGACATTAGAGAGTTGTATCATTCAAAGAAGCCCCAAGAAGGTTGTGGTTTAAAAATAAACAATCTGACAATCAGTCAGCTACACTGTTTACTTCTGGATATTATAGTTTGGTTCCAAAATGTGATAAATCCATTTTGATTAATTTGAGTAAAAATGTGTTTTCTTTACCAAGAAACCAACAATTACTAAAAACACACGAAAACTGATTTTGCACGGGCACTTTGCACTGCTCCCTGAATCGACGCGCTTATTCATTTGTGCATGTAAACTGAATCTATATGTCAGCTATGCTGTTTACTTCTGAATATTATGTTTCATTCTGGTGCGCATAGCCTATGCTATTCACCAACTAAACATATCCTATTCAATGCGTTCACAGTCTCACGGGCATCATTTGTAGTAGCCCATTTTGCTGTGCAATTGTAACAATGAGCATTCAATCACACCAAACCAACAATTACTAAAAACACACACAAAAACTGATTTTGCACGGGTATTTTGCACTAGTTTAAATAAATTTTTCAAACAGTATTTTGTATTTGTATTTAAATACATTTTTCAAACAGTATTTTGTATTTGTATTTAAATACATTTTTTTCACACAGTATTTTGGATTTGTATTTTAAATACATTTCCATGTAGTTATGCCCATCTCTGCCTACATGTAGTTCAAATACAAATGCATTAAGTTCGCACTTTTCTTTTAGGTCAAAAAATTTGTTTTCGCCAAATCCCACGTCAGCCATTGTTTACCAAACATGAACTTCAGTTGCAGTGGAAGATAACTTAAACAAGACTTTGCGAAGCGTGTGTTTCTCCGGTCTCCAGTGTTTTCTACTGCAGCACAAAATCAAACGTGGCTGCAGTGCAAGGATGAGTAACACCGCTCATAAGTAAATATGTAACAAGTAAAGTTATCACACCGCCTTACCACCACTGTCTATCTATGCTTACCACTCGATCCAGTGAAGCCTGAGCACGGAAGTTTTCCCTGGCGTGATCCACATCAGCTGACAATGTATATACTGGATCTAAAAACAGCACCATCACCCACAATTCAATACTTTTTTATGATAAACGACACAATATATAACTTAGGCTACCCATAATAGCCTTATCTCATTTTTTCTAAAATATAGCAGCTATTTATATTGTAAAAGTCAAATAATGATTTGCAACTGTGTAACTCACCGTACAAATAATCATATGTCCTCTGTTGTCTGAAGTCCCTTCTGCCCTCATTTTTCTTCTGAAATGTGCGTGTGACCGAGTCGCTCATGTTTGCTTATAACTGGATAACGTTTAGTTAGCTGCTATGTGTTTTATTTGTAAGACAGGTAATGGTCACCATGGAGATCGTAAACATCCGATCATGTCACTGCCGCTACAACACCGCTAGAGGGCAGTCAATACAAACCCAACATCCGCATGTCAGAACCGTAATGTAAATATGTTGTTTTTCCGGTCTGATGAATGATGAACTCATCTTTATTCATTTGTAGCTTTATATAAAAGCTTTATATAGACACGTGGTTTAGACATAGACTATTGAAGGCCAACCACTATGCACTTGAAGAGATACATAAAGGTAAACAGAATATCTCACTGTGCTTTGATGAATGGTAGGCCTATTCGGTGCCTTTTGATTTTGATCATGCCTTAAAATATTGAACAGTATATCAAAAATATAATTTTAATATGTTACAGCATTGTTACAGGTCCAGTCTCCATGTTTACTTCTCTGGACAATACTTTTTTAGAGGTTAGATCAGATGTTTTAATAGGCTTTTTTTTTTTTTTTTTAATTTATACGCACATGTTGCACATAGAAGGCCTTGGGACTGAGAAAACATACTGGGGGTGCAGGGTTTACCTCTTAAGTACACATGAAATCAAAATTGCCATATTTACTTTATTAGCGCAAATTGTTTGTTTTGTGGTGAACAGTTCATCCGTGCAAGTCAATCCACACAAAAAATGTTTTTGGCTTAGAAAAAACAAGCCACGCCCTCTATTTTTCCTCATTTAGGATGGATCCCAAATGGCACACTTCATGTGGACTTGCGGTCTCATGGCCTTAAATTGCATGTGTCCGCCAAGTGTACGAGTCTGTAGGGTGTCCCAAGAGCTGCCTTTGTGCCCTTGATGTGGACTTCGGCGAAGCCCGCACTTTCGCACCCTCCACACGAGTTACCTAACTAGGAATCATTGCGAACGCCCAATCAGATAAACAAGGGGAGGAGTTTCGTAGCTGAATAGGTGTGTTCAACATCGGCTGCGGCTGGATGTAACCGATCGGCGAGAGTAGCCGTGTGCAGGCGGGGAGGAGCTGCGAACGGAGATGTGAAGTCGGACACTTTCTGGTTCCCGTAGTGACCGCTCACGTTGTGTTTGCATACTTTACCACAGCTGAAGTGAAATAAATGCAATATTTGCCAAATAATACACAGATGTTTCACAGACATTTTCATTCAATACTTTATGTACTGCTTCATACTGCCTCTGTTTGAACAAGAATAAAGTTCAACATAAGCTAGTATCAATGAAAGTGGAGTCTACGTTTTTTAATCAGTTTTAATAATCATGACACAATATAACATTGCAACTACATGAAAAGTAGTTATGTTTACTGTTATAAAAAAACTGATTTGTGAGCTTTAGAGGAACTAAAGGTATTCGAATAAACACGAAACACACGTGATCGTTGTCATGCGGTGAATCCGGCCAAGTGTGAACTTGAAGGAGGTCCACAAGGCCGGAGTGTGCCATTTGGGATCCTGCCTTAAGGTGTGTTCGACATCGGCTGCGGCTGGATGCAACCGATCGGCGAGAGTAGCCGCGTGCAGGCGGGGAGGAGCTGCAAACGGAGACGTGAAGTCGGACACTTTCTGGTTCCCGTAGTGACCGCTCACGTGGTGTTTGCATACTTTACCACAGCTTAAGTGAAATAAATCAATGCAATATTTGCCAAATAATACACAGATGTTTCAGAGACATTTTCATTCAATACTTTATGTATTGCTTCATACAGCATCTGTTTGAACAAGAATAAAGTTCAACATAAGCTACTATCAATGAACTGGAGTCTACGTTTTTTAAGCAGTTTTAATTTGATAAACATGACACAATATAACATGACAACGACACGAAAAGAGTTTTCACTGTTATAATAAACTGATTTGAGAGCTTTGGAGGAACTAAAGGTGTTCGAATAAACACGAAACACACGTGATCGTTGTCATGCGGTGAATCCGGCCAATCGTGGAACAGCTGTGTCGTCATCAGCCCTCCTGCAGCCCAGTGCAGCCGCTCTTGAGAAGCTGCGCTGGCTGAGTTCTCCGGCTACTCTCGAATTGCTCTCGCGGTACTTTGATGGCATACGTCACAGTCACGTGGCGTCGGCGCTGTATCAAGTTGGACAAAATTTCTAACCGGCATGCACTGCTTCAAGTCAGCCGCCGATCGGTCTGCGCAGAGCTGCATGAAGTCGAACAAGCCTTTTGACTTTCGGTGACATGATGTCATAAAGCCTGTCCCAAAACACACTCTCGCGTGCCCTCGTGTACTTGAGGCCAGCGCCCCTTAGGTCTGCACTTCCTGACGTCACCAAGTGTGAACTTGAAGGAGGTCCACAAGGCCGGAGTGTGCCATTTGGGATCCAGCCTTAGTATTCCGTTTCTCTCGGAAATACGTCACAACACTGAAATAAAGTCAGTTGCAACTTCCAGTTCACGGGGACTTTAAGAAAAGAATGGGCCATTTTTATATTTTGCTCAGAGCTTTAACCACTAAAAACAAACAATGTAGCCTAATCTAATCAAAACTCTCATCATGAGGAGGACAAAACAAAGTTAAGTTTGTCTTCCCTTGCCATCTCTAAATAATTTTCCAAATTCTAACATTATTTATTATGAAATGATCTTTTGCTGATTAAAAATGCTAAATATATGAAAAAATGATACGCCACACAATACTCATCCTTTGGTTTTTAAAATTATATTGTGTGTGGATTTAATGTTTTGGCTACACATCGCAATATGTCACAAAAGTTTGAAATGCAAAAAAAAGCCCCATATTAGAGCAATTCACCCTATCAGTAGGCCTACTTTACTTCACTGTTTATTTTTCTGACAACATTTACTTCCACTCCTTACATTTTACACAAATATCTGTATTTTCTACAGATTACATTTTCAAACCAGGCTCATTACTTTAGTTTTAATCTATATTTGGTGGCATCTCTAATAAATCATGAATCGCTTAGTCTTCACCGCTACGACCGCTCGCGCACGCTCCGCGCATCCACCAAAACGTTTATTTAATTCAGAGTAATCAAACAATGCGAGTCGAGTGGAAGCGTACAGGTTCGTACATATAGGGTTGTCCGTGGTTTCAGAATTTGTTGTCTGCTAAATTAATATATGTAAATGTTGTGGATGTATATGATGGCACGGATGAGTAAGAGATTTCCCAGCCTGAAATTTGTCCCAGTCCGGCCCTGTTCTACATGGTGGTTATTCAGCCTGGATACATTCATTAGCTAACAAAATTTGAAATGTAATTTCTTTTGTATTGTATTAATATGATGTGATGTTGTTACCAGAGTAACACTTAAACAGGTAGTAATGGCTATTTTTTACTTAAGTATGTAAGAGCCCATACTTCTTTACTTTATCTTGAGTAAAAGTGTACTCAGTACTTCAACTTTTACCGGAGTATCTTTGTGTGTACTTTTGCCATCTTTGGAATAAGGTTATTTGTGTAACCCAACTTCAGAGCAAGAAACCAGGACACTAACTGATAAAACAAACACTGTCAGAAAGTGCAGAAATTGTACTTTTAGACGTACAACAGCCTGTCAATGAGGCAGTACCTGCAAAGATACACCAGATATACCAAATATTACCCACCTTTAACATGGGTATATTTTAATATTTGTATTTTTCTACCTATGCATTTTAGTTACATTCTAGTGGTGTATGATCACAAGTAGACCCTTTTTCTGTTAAACTGGTAACTATACTGCATTTGAAGTTTGAACATGATCTTATGAGAGTTTACAAGCAATCTAATATCCAAATAGAGTCTAGAATGTCGCGGACTCCCGGTTGAAGACCCTTACATTATATAATCAGTGACTGGACTGTCTACACTGGACGCAACATGGCGCAGCGCGACGCCTGTTCATTCTCGCCTGTTGAGTACACGCATTTACACTAATTTACACGAAGGACAAATGAATTGCACATTCGCTTATACTTAATTTTTGAGCCAATGCAGATGAATAAGCAAAGGTATTTCAGGGCAAGATCTCCTTGATTGTAAAGCAAATCGTGATTGGTTGGAGCGAGAGTGTGCTATGATTGGTCATCACAAATGGCTGTTGATTGTCTTAAGTAGACGGTGGGTGGAGTCCACTTATTTGTGAACTTGTGCAGGTCTTGACTAAGCGGCAACCTTCGGGTCCCTCTCTTGAATCCAACACGTAAGTTCTACCAGAAAGACTCGGGAGATAAAATGATGTAACAAAGCATACATTTATTGACAGCCCAGCAAGCATTATAAAGTTCTTTGGCGTAGGCCCCATCCATAGTTCGTGATCTGAGGGTAGCGGATCTGCATCTCCTGCCTGAAGACAAAGGCAGGGGCGCAGCCGACCCCCCTGGAAGGTATGGACAGGACCATCCTGGTGGTGGTGGGGAGGGTGGAGGTTGTCGCGTCGGCATCTGCGAACTCAAACATGTGTAAGTACCGATCTTTTATACAGAAAGTATACAGTAAGTGATGTAGTGATTGAGTCTTCCTAGCAGAACTTAAGCTAAAGCTTTCATTGACTTAAACTGCAATTCATTGACTGAGGGACAGAGAGAAGTCATAGAGACAGGCTCCAAAAGAAAGTGAATCCCATATACTCCCCATGTTAATATACCCAAATTTACAGCAGAAAAAAAAAAACATTTACAGCCTGGTACAAAAAGTGATTTTGGTCTATAAATTGACCAAAATAATTTTGCCCTTCATGACAACTTTGAGGGGGGTGATGTTTTTTAGAACTCACCCGTTTAAGTTATATTAAGCCTTAAAGTTGTGCATAATTAAGGGCGGGGCCACTTGAGTGACAGTGGATTGCCGCTGCTGTCACTACTAGCCATAGACAGTATATAAACTGGACACAGCGACCCCATAGGTTTCAGCAGAGAAAATCGAAGCAAATTAGAAGCTCTCACTTCCTGATGGCTGAGCGTACTGTCTTCTAGTAGCTGTGACAACAGAAATCTGAATCATTCCCTTTACGAAACTTGCAGAGACGGAGAGTGTGAGTAGGAGGTGTCCATGAGCTTGGAGCAGGAGCAACTTTTGCTAAGTATTCTGATTAATTATTTTGTCATTTTGCCTCCACGTCCCCCCGATTGCCTGCGAGCTTCTCCTCCCGTCCATACGGTAATCTCTCTACTGTGCGACAGAGAGTCGCGTGGTTATGACGCAATCGTTAGCCTATTTTTACAAAAACTGTTTCTATGGGGCCATAACGTAAGATACAAGGTAATGGAGCCTTTTATACATTGTCGTGTTTCTTTAGAAATAAACAATGGATAAATGGAGTCTTTAAACGCCTCAGATGTAAAGTTATTCGCTGTCAAAGTGACGCCAAAATGAATGGGAGTCAATGGATTGCTAACAGCAGGTGGGGGTCTGCTAATCAATGGCGGCGCCCGGGGAAGCTTCAAATTTTTACAAACATTCGCCCCCTGCTACTAGCCGCTTGTCTGCTGTCTGTTAGCCATCACGTCACCTCAGCTAATCCCGCCTCTTTGCCCATTTTCGGTTATCCGGGAGTGTAGCGCTACCAAGATGTCGACGGCCGGCTCCGCCAACTTTGGGCTTCAAAAATGCTCTTCAGAAAACAACGGGTGAAGTCACGTACACTACGTCCATATTTTTTTTTTACAGTCTATGGTCTTGACTAAAAATCCACAAATGCATGTGGGGATCTACAAATGCACAGAAAATTATTCACAAATGAATGTCTGGCACAGTTGTGTTTGTGACATAAAACACATTTGTAAATATCTGATTTTATTTATTTGTGAATTTTATATTTTTTTGTGAAACTTTTTACATTTATTTGTGGATGTTAATCTATATATTTGTGAATTTTATTAATTTTTGTGAAACTCTACATTTATTTGTGAATCTCAATCTATTTATTTGGAATAATGCAACAATTCTTTGGTAGGTCAGTCTAAAAAAACAGAGCTTGCAATGCCTGATGCTTGTCAACAGAGGCTGCCAAAAACAGTGAAACAATATTTTGCTAATTCTACTAAACTAAAAATGTCTTTCTTTTACTTGTGTAGCCTATAAATAGTTTGTGTATTTTGTTTTGTAAAGTCTTGACATTCTCTGAATTTCTGAACTTACTATTTTGAGTGCTCTAGGACTTTTTGTATTGGTTTACACTCTTGGATTTGGTTTTCTATTCTGATCTTGTATTTTTGTCAGTGTGATTATGTTAAACTTTCTGCTTGTGAAACGTAAATCATACTGTCTGAATCATACTAAGTTTGCCAACATTTGTACACACACACACACACACACACACACACACACACACACACACACACACACACACACACACACACACACACACACAGTACCGGCACTTCTATATAGTTAAATTTTTTGCATACCTTCACTTTTTCTTGCAGTTTACTGGCACTTCTCACATTGCTGGTACATTGCCACTCAGAGTCAAAGTGTCAGTTCAAGCGAGCAGGGACTTCGCTAGCAGGATGAACATTCATATACTACTTTAACAAGAAGACAAGGTGATGTAGCTGTTGTAGAAAAAACTGATATAGAATAGGTTACCACTCACAGCAACAATTGTTCTCCCCTTTGCCATGTTTAAAGTTTTTGGGCATGCCCAACTCGGAAACTTGGGTATCCTAATTTTCCCAGTAGTAAATACGACTTGAGAGGGCATTCATGTCCAATTTCTGACTAGGAAACTTTACTGTCAGCCACACACACACACACACACACACACACACACACACACACACACACACACACACACACACACACACACACACACACACACACACATATATATATATATGTATGTGTGTGTGTGTGTGTGTGTCTGTGATATATATATATAAACACTGTAATGCCATATATTGTATATCATATTGATATCATACATTGCTATAATAGATTATTGTTTTAAGCTACCAGACCTTCAGATTGACAGCAGAAGGTCTGGACTCCATAGAAGCTTTCATTGGCAAAGGACTGCCCAGACTGACATGTAAAGCAACATTATGGTTTGGGCTGGGAAAATATAAAGTCGATGTCCCTACAATAACAGACCGGTGTACTGACTATTTGTGCAACCTATCAGATTGGGCTACCAGCGTAACATTCATGTGGTGTGATGTGGTTTGAGGCTTTATTAATGTCTAAACCTACCGAAACCCTAACCCTATCCTTAAAGCAATGGAAATATAGTGTTGGTAACACCATCTGATAGATAGCATTTTTTCGTCAAGACACTGGCATGTAACACTCTTGGACGTGTATTATCTTGGACGAGTCTATGCCTTGAAATTCACATTCTTCACATTCTTTTGAAAATTCACTATTTAGTTGAACACCACTGCTTTCTTCTTCCATTTGGGGGTTTGGTGTCACAACGGCTTTGTTTCAAGGTGAACCGCTAAAGAACACGACACACACGTCTCCCGGCCTGTAGAATTCAGATGACGACTTTGAAACTCCTGAAGTGTTTCCAATATTGTGTGCCATATGCATTAGACGTGCAGCCAAAAGTCTGAGGCTGAGACTATAGTCTACCAGGATAGCTAGCAACTTTTGACGCCAACCATTCATTCAATCAATTTATTCAAAAACGCTGATTAAGTCAGGAACAAAACAAAGGTGCTGTGATTAACTGATCCTTGAACACCACCTTGGAAGACTCAACAGACTACTAACACATATCTGGTGTAACTGACGATTCACTTTTCATAGATATTATTCGTCAGCGCTGACGCTTTAGTCGTCTGAAATCCCCTTAACCGTGAAAAGTTTAAAAAGGTTTAAAAGTTCACACTTACATATAATCAGATATAGTATGAAATGTGTATATGGCGTGCTGCGAGGGCACAGAGCCCCCCCCATCCCAGGCTGGGATAGGACTAATTGAGAGGAGTTGGGGTGGAGGAGGGATGCTTTGTTGCGTCCCTCAGAGGTTTGTTGGGTCTATATAAGCTTCCTCTTGCGCTGATTGGGTAGATTATCTGTGCTCCTCCCGAACTTTGTTAATAAAGCATTATTTCTCAGCGAACACGGCTTTTTTTTCACTTTCTTGTGTTCGCTAGAAATGGACGCCACATAGAATATGGAATAAAAGTACCAAATCGATAACTTCTCTCCATGCCAAGACATGCAATTCAATATTAATAATTTTTTACCCACCCCTTACAATTTGTGACATTGTTGAGATCGCTTTTAGTCAGTGGTGGAAATGGCCGAGATTCACTGGGTGGACCCTAGTTGGGGATATATTTTAGATTTTTAAACGATACAGAAAATCCCATAATATTTATTTATGAAATTTGCATAGGCCTAGCATTTGGAAGCTATTGCATGGATAAAAGATGGAACATTTTAAACTGAAACTCTGTCCCCCCTTGAAATTCACTCCCCTGAGCCCCTCCCACCCCCCTCCAATTTCAAGCCTTGCTTTTAATACTAGATGAGATGCATTGATCTCCTTTGTGTTTTCTCTTTCTTTATGAAAACACCTTCGTTTTCTAACACACTCAAACGTATAGTGAAGTGAATGACTGTCACAATTATTCAGTTGTGTTTATTCTTAGTTTCGATTTCATGGACTTTTAGTTTGTTTTCATTAGTCACATGTGTACCTTTGTTTGAATTTCCCGGCACTCAACAGTTTCCATGGGGACTCATAAATTTTGGGGCATCTCGCCCGGGGGGCGGGGTTACGTCCTGCGTCACATCTCTCATGCGGGTTCTCGTCGACCAGGGTCAGCGCGCACCATAGCGCACACAGACAGGCACAGAACTAGCTAGCGAACCTAGGTCTTAAATCTAATAAGTTATGTTTTTTTACTACACGTTTTTTGATGGAAAAGTGAGGTTTAATTTCCATAGTCTTTGTTTAGTGAACGAAAGCGAAATCAGGAATTGCGGTCTTTCAGTTTGTTTATCGTTACCTAGCTACCAAGGGTTTAAGTTGTACAAGATGTGCTGTAGCCTTAATTACAATGGCCAAGTCGCGTTTCATATTAACAGATGAATAGGCTTCGCTCAGTTTATTAAATACATCCAACCTGAAATGTCTCTTACAAACTATGAAGGGACAATGAATCAATACACTGACATGGCAATGCTAGACAGATAGCCTACTTTGTTTGCACAGTCCTACCGTGATTTTGTCACTCTTCTCTCCACTCCTAGACCTACGTCTGGTGACAGCGGGGAAACTTTTACCTCGATAAAGTTAGGCCTACTTATTGTATTGCAGAAAAGAAAAGTAAACTCCAGTTAACCAGTTCATGTTTCTTCTTTAGGTGATTCAAGCAGTAACGACTAACTAGACTCAATACTGCTATTACAGGTGGAATTATAAAATAGAAACAGGCCTTAATGCAAGATTTTAATTTTTTAATGCAGGTAGTGAAATAGTTAAATCAAATACAAATACACAGAAAAAAAAAAAAAGGTTGTTAACCTTAACCCGTTATCAAGTCAATTAAAAATATATATTTCATGGTGTGCATGGTGTGTTAATTGTTTGTGTATGGTGTGTATGTGTTTTTTGTTTTTGTTTTTGTAATGCAATGTTTACAACATAGGGAAATATATACAGCATTTGTCAAATTTTCCCTTACCCCCCCACCCCCACCCCCACCCCCAATCCCTTACCAACAACACATGGATCAGCACTAGTCAGCAGAGTACAAATACATGTGTGAAGTAATCATACAAAATAAACACACACAAAAAAAGAAAGAAACAAAAAAAAGAAAGAAAAAGAAACACCTATTTACAAAGTAACTCTTGTGTGTATGTCTGTTGATTGTTTTAAGAGTGATGGTGCGCAGCCACCCTGGTTCTGCTTCACTATGTCTTGTGACTGCCCTGTGAAGGAGTCTGGTTCTTCCGCGTTGTGGTCAAACTGGAGGTCTGGGGGGTTCAAAGCCAGGTGTCATGACAGCTCTCTCTTTTCCCTACAGGTGTCAGGAGTAGGATGGCTTACCGTGAGGTCTTGAGAGGCGTGTCAGGTTTCAGCCGTTGGAGGCCCACCAGTTAGATGACCCCCTGTGTGAGTGTTGCCAGAGATGGGTGAAGCCCTAGCATGTGGATCTCACAGGAAGGAGAGGTATGGTAGTGGTGGGGTGTGTGAGAGACACCCCTGTGCACCCAGCGCATGGACAGGCCTCCTGAAGCGTAGGAGTCTGTGACAGGGTGCTTTCCATAGTGGTTGAGGATGTACTCTGATGGTGATGCCAACTAGACTGGTGCTTTGGCGTTGCTGTTAAGCTGTGAGTGTGGTACCCTGCAGACTCAGGTCTGATGCTAGGGCAACTGTTCTCTTTCATGACCAGTCTGACTAACATTTCCACAAGTAAAGGGAGAGAGCAGTCACCTAAAGTGAAACCTATGTGCGTGTGTGTTTGTGTACTGTATGTGTATTCATTTATGTGTATGTGCTTGCACATGTATGTGTATGAGTATGCATGACTGTGCATCACTATGCTGTCGTTCTTATACCTACCGACAGCACTCGGAGGCCACAAAGAACAGGGATAAGGGCTGATTGACTCTGGATTTTTCCTTTAACACCAACGCCAAAGCACCAGTCTAGTTGGCATCACCATCAGAGTACATCCCAGTTTCCATGGACACTAATCATCATCACAGCTGTTTGTCATTTAGTTCATCATCATGTGTATATTAGTTCCTCACCTTCACTCAGTGTTTGTCTGGTTTATGTTTACGTTAATGCATCAGTTGTATTTCTTTGTCAATAGTTGTTGGATTACCTTCTGAGTTTGTTTTTAAAGACTTTTAACCTAATGTTCTCCGTCATCGCCAGTAACAATGATTCATTACTATGGCCTCGTTTACACTGCAGGTCTTGATGCCCAATTCTGATTGGTTACCTTTATCCGATTTTTTTTTTTTTACCGTCCGTTTACACGTTCTTTCAACTGTGACCCATATCCGATTCATGTGTTTACACTTGCCATACTATCTGAAACATCGCGCATGCTTAAAGGGTTAAATTCTCTTGCACAGATGGGAGGACGCGAAATATGCTTGATGCTCTGCGATATACGCGAAGTTCACCAAACATCACCATGATTTTGAGGCGAAGGAGGACGAAAAGTGCCATCATTGTACATATGCTTCAGTTATTGTGTGTGAGAGAGATCTTAGGACTGGTGGGAGCATATTGTGTTTAAATATTGGCTTTAACGAGGAGCAGTTAACCGAAATTTTGTTGTGTACAACAATATGTTGTGTCAACGTTTTTTCACATTCCTCTCCTACGACGACACAACGTTTCGTTGGGCCATCCGTCCCTTTGCAGATGCACATCGGGGTTTCTCTCATCGTTAAACCGCGGAGACGTTGCCTAATGCCTCAGAAAATCCGATCTACCTGTTTACATGACAGTCGCATTGGCACATATCCGATTTATTTCCACATATGAATGAGGCCTGAAACCGATCTCGAAATATCCGAATGCATGCGTTTTTTTCCTGTTTACACTGTCATAGAACACATCCGATCTGTGTCACATATGAGCAAAAAATCGGAATTGGGTCACATTTCACTGATAGTGTAAACGAGGCCTATGATACAATTTCATAAAATTCACTGGTGTGCGAACAGTGAACCTGTGGCTGTTTTTCTCTTTTTTACAGCATGTGGTTGGGTTAGCCTGCAACTGCTTCCATCCTCTGCTGGCAGTGAACTGGCGGCTCTTGTCTGTTCTCAAGATAGAGTGAAGAGAGGCGGTGAGATACATGATCACACGTTCACACAACCGAAAGTACCTCATGCTCCTACACTGCATTTTGCCGCAGATGATCTGATTTGCCGTAAGTGACACAGTCTTCGCAGTAACATTTTAGTGGATTGTTTGTTTGTGGCTTGTGCTCTTAACTTTAACACATTGCACACATTAAATAGATGTTTGTGTGGGTGTGTGTTGAGAGAGAGTGTGAGAGAGAGAGAGAGAGAGAGAGAGAGGGAGAGAGAGAGAGAGATATCCAACACATTATATTAAACATAATAAAGCACCATGTTTCCAACAATGACTGTGCTCAGAGTTATCAAGATCAAGATATCATAGTCTACATTCAAAAGTAAAATATTTCAATATAAGCTTAATGCCCCCCTGAAATCAAAATGTAAGTGTTTGTTTAGCTTCTAGTATGAATATGTTAGCCTTGAGGTTATGAATAATCTGGTGTGTTCTAAAACAATGACAAAATGCACATTTAGGAGATTTAAGCATTCAAAACTTACAGTCTCTCACTTCTGTTAAAATCGATCACAGATTTTTATGACATCACCGTGGACTTCAGCTTCTCATCACATCTTCTGTCCAATCAAATGCTCTCTAGAATCTAAAGCGTCCCGCCCCCTATGCTATGAATACCAGCTGGCAAAAGCGACCCGTCACGGAGCAATATGGATTGGAGAAGTGTGTTCGGTTGCTCAAATGCTTGAGTTTTATTCCGTTTTCCAACTGTATGTTGGTTAAGAATGAAATGGCTAGAATTTATTCACAACTCTACAATTGAATGCAACGTATCATCAGCGCTCGGATTCACTTCCATGGCGCTGTCAAGTACAAATTGCAGTCTGTGAGGTAAACTAAACGCTATTGGCTATTTGAAAAGGGGGAGGAGCCATTCAATGTGTCCCGCCTTAGCTTCCTGTTTCAGTGGAAATTACGTCAACACATCATACAAAGCTGCGTGTTCCAAGGCACTTCAGTAGGCCTTTAAACATTTCTCATCAAATTCTTCCAGGACAAAATATTCTGAGCTGCTATTTTTATTACTATGTCAATTTACTATTCATTACAAAACTAGGTTGATACTTAAAGGCCTATTTCACCGCTGGAAAGATGAATGTGTTTAAATTGGGTCATTTATGTAGTAGAAATGTGAAATTATTTTAGAAGTTGGTGCCTTCTAGACTGAGAAAAGCTAGAAAATGTATTTTTGGCTCATGTGGATGAAAGACAACAACTCCCAGAATGTACTTGCTTTCGCTGCGCTACGAGGCCACTCCCAAGCCACGCCAACCGGTTACAGAGGGCAGTATCGGAAGAAATGATACAACTAGGCTACTAGTTGACTCGAAACTGAAAAGACGCCGTTTTATCATAAGATCCCATCCCCTATGGGCGGGTTGAAAACATGCGGAGGGAGCTCCTACTATTGGCTGTAGTCTCTAGCCTCTGGCCAGAAAAGCCTCCGATGACGCAAAAAGATGATTTTTGCGTCATCTGAGTTTTTTTTCCAGACACACAATACAGAAATCTCTCGTCTCAGGGGGACATGAGGGAGGGAAGCACGGTCATTCGAAAATACTACCGGGTTTCTACTGATACAAAGCTTAATGCTAATAGGTGAAGTATCACTTTAAATAAACATGTACTATCAAACAGCAACCTCTGAGCAATATAGTTTCCTCTGGCCCACTTTAGCACTGGTGATTTCTGGGAAGATTCCTAAGACTGTGCAAATGTGAATTTCTCCCACTGATACATGGCATTCAGAAGACGTGTATTTATGTGTGTCTCCAAAGTACAAGTTGTCTACAAGTAAAGCTTTAAATGTACTAATGCATCTCCAACACTGATATTGTTCTGATTACACACATACTGTAATATACCATCATATCTTGTGTGGCCACTTCAAACTTAAAACCACTGTATAGAGACATAGAAGACCACAATTGTTCATTCAGGTCAGAAAACCACAGTAAAGCCCATATATTAGTCTCATATTATAATTTACTTTTAAACAGATTTCCAGTTGAACTTCCTCAGCAGCTGCTGCCAGCTCACTCTCAAACGTTTTCAGGGCGATGATTGTTCTTTCCAAACTAAAAATAACCCCACTAATAATAAGTGGAACTGTTTAAAGGTGGATTTTTTTTAGTAAGCATTGAGCTCACATGGTCAAGTTGTGTGGTTAAAGCTCTTTTTAAAGCTAATGTATACATTCAGCAGATATGTAAACAAAGAACTATAAAGAACAGTTGGGTGTTTGTGTCAGGGGAAGACGTTGATAATGGAGGTTTTGTTATATGTCAGCAGAAAAAAGGTCATTTCTGACTGCATTGCAGATTGCAAAGAGCGTGTGCTTTTCTAATCTGTAGCACTTCATCTGACATCTCACCACACCAACACATTTGATCTGACAATGGCTAATATCCATGTGTGATTGAAGGGGGGCATGGCTAACCACATCCTGTGTGACTGCATCTGTCTGAACTATGCACAACATCTGCACAATAATTAACTGACTGTGCTGTTTTTCATAACCTCATTCAACATGCAAGGATTGTCCAGTAACTGAAATTTTGCTACATGATTATACAACTAAACTTTACCAAACTTCAACCCGATCAGTACCACATTATATTTGTTGCAGCACAATGGTTCAGTATGTTGAATAAAACATGTTTGTATTGTGGGGATTCATAAATATTTGAAATATATATATTTTATGGAAAAAAATTTTTTTTTTCTCTCTCTCTCTCTCTCTCTCTCTCTCTCTCTCTCTTTCCAATGTTGTTTTGGACCCCATTGACTTTCATTGCTTGGGCAAAACGGTTAAAATATCTTCTTTTGTGTAAACTTTTATGTAAACTAAAATAGAAGAAGCATTTTTAATACTGTCATACGGTTTATCTTGCTGCTAAACCACTTGTTTTATTTGCTGAAATGGACTATTTTTCTTACAGGAAGCTGTAAGATATCATCTAAAGCTGCATTAGCACTGGCACGCAGTCATTGCCTCCACTTACTGTACTTACCCTCGTAAAATTAATGAATAATGAATATATGAATATATCCACACAAAACAACTGACTGCCAGTACATCTGAAAGAAAATACTTCAGGTGATAAATATGTTTTATTCAAGGTGATACTTCAAGCAAAGTTTCATGTTGTGTCAAGCCTTCTTAGTGTTTTAAAAATAGCGATTTTTGATGCTATCATAGAAGTGCCCCAAGCACTCCCATTCAAAAGGCAATTTGACTGAAAATGAAAATACGGTCAAACTTAAAAGTGGAGTTTCCATTCTAATTATGCTTTTACACTAAAGTTTGCCTCGGGTAGATTAACAAAAAGACCCTAGGTCGCATTTTGGCGAGAGTTACCTTTAATATAACATTTTAGTGAACAAATATTGGTAATGTTCAGCACATGCTCGGATCACAGGCCGATGAATTCAGCCTAGTCGCAAAAGTTCAAATATTTCAACACATCCAAACGCTCAAATTAGTTTCGATAATTCCTCATACGCAGATTATCAGAACTCCATGTAGCTACTGTTCTTCACTGGAAATGAATGTCTGTCATTTGTCAGAGATAGTGAGAGAAATAATAAATTGAAATGATCCAAACAGCCTTTTGATCTCTCTTTTGGATTACAGCAGATGTTATAAGGTCACATTACTCTATTCATTATACCAGCTCGATAAAATACCAAAATTAACCAATAAATATCACTTTCAACACATCACATACTGCCAAACTGCAGTCTTCTTGCACTAAGAAAACGCTCTCACATGACTGCCGTGGTTAACAAGACAGGAAGTCAGCATTTTCATGTGGGAGAAGAATATGAAATTATAAAAAAATGGAGGAGTGTACAACAGCGTCACACTGCTGAAGGAAACAAAAGGAGGAGAACTCAGAGAAGGGAAAGAGAGAATGAGTGAAGTTTGATAGAGAGATAAACAGAACTTCCGAAGCTCCACGAATCAGCATGTATTACTTATTCTTAAGACTTTGATAAAGTCAGTCTAAGTTTATTGTAAAAAAAGAAAAAGAGAATGCTTGGCATTTCAGTGCTTTTGAAAAAGGTACTTTGACTAGAAGTGCGCATAACCCGGGAGTACAGAGAAAAAAGTACATTTAAAGGTGAGCGAAGAGGAGTCTGACCGGAGATTTGTACTGTAGCGATGGCGAACAGTAAGACATTGATTGTAGTTGTCCTCCTAAGTATCTTTTTGGCAAGAAGTCACACAAGAGGTGAGTTTCAATTTAATTTCATTTTAATATGATACTCTTTTGATCTTTAGGCCTATATACTGTAGACGAGCTGGCCTTCTTAGTCTAGCATCCGTTGTTGGCAGATGCCACTTGACTTCATATTTTATTTCAAATTAAATTCATATTTTTATAAGTGTCCCAAAATACTTAGGTATTTGCTTAATGGTGAACATTTTAGAATTGTTTTAATCAGTCAGACAAAGTATATTGAAAGTGTGAAGTGAATCAATATGGCTGAACTTGATCAACTGGAAAAAGTCTACTTTTATTTTCTTGAACTTAAAATGCAAAGACATCTACAGTGAACTTATGCTTCAGTGGAGCTCATAATGGATGTACACCAGAATGAGGAATCTGATCTCACACGTGCATGTGAAGGCTTTGTGTTTGTTTCTGTATGTGTTTGTTGCTATTTTGAGAGGACATGCCATGACGAAGCGCTCTTCCTCTCAGGGGGGATTCTTGGGGGCAGATGAGTTGCTGAGGTTTTTGAGGGTGACAGTAGCAGCTGAAAAGAAACTGTAAATGTAGAACAGTAAATGTAGCCATTTACTTGGAACAAAATGACATTTGTGGTCTGACTGTTTACAATAATGCCATTGAATGCGGTAGATGGAGTGGGATTGCAGTCGTTGCTTTAGGCCAGGTGTTCAAACTACATATTCTTTTAGGGCTCGTTCCTCTTGTGCTACAGTAATAATGTGTGTCTAATATTTGGAGAAAACTGTACACCTCTGACTAACAATAACAAGAAATATGACAAATAAATGTACTAAGCCTTCCATATCCCCATACTTACTTATGTAATATAACGAAAATTAATTGGAATACACTTGTGAATGATTCTGTTTCCTTGTGCTGAGTGCTCACATTAACCGGTTACTAACATGCTGTGCACTAACTGTCCTAGGACAACAAGACATTGTATCACAACCTAATCAAGATGCTGAAAAAAAACTGACAGGTCAGACAATATACACTTTTATCATTTACTTTTTTCATTATATAAATAAACTGGCACTTTTCATGAATAGGGTACAATAGAATACTGACATGAAAGCGATTTTAGGTGAAAGAGGATCTTGACCTTAAGAAAACATGAACTCTTTAATCACTATTTTGCGGGGGAATACATACATTAGATGTTTTTAAATTGAGATAATTACTCAAAAAAAAAAAAAAAAAAAACTCTGCTTCTCATGCTTTAAAAAAGTCTTGAGACGCTAAAGTTAACTCTATTGATGGAAAGTGCCAGCTGTGTTACATCTATTGTTAGATAGAGCTTCTGTATGTGTTGAAACTATTTTTAGGTTTAAAAAAAGGAAATGACACACCAAAGGATAAAACTAGTCTGGCATGGCAGGGAGAGATAAGTTTAGTTTGTAGAGGGAAATGCAAATTTTGTTAACGCTTTACAATATGGTTCATTAGTTAACCTTAGAACTAACATGAACTAAGAATAAACAATAATTCTACAGCATTTATTAATCTTAGTTAATATCATTTTCAACATTTACTAATACATTAATCAAATCAATTTGTTAACATTAGTTAATGCGCTGTGAACTAACATTAACAAACAATGAACAGCTGTATTTTTATTAACTAACACTAACAAAGATTAATAAATGCTGTAACAAATGTATTGCTCATTGTTAGTCCATGTTAGTTTATACATTAACTAATGTTAACTAATGAACCTTATTGTAAAGTGTTGACATTTTTTTTTTTTAAATGCATCATACCCACATTTTACTCTCCCGGTCAAAAGTTTGAAATAATTAAGTTTTTTTTTTTTTCAATGTTTGTGAAATAAGTCTGTTATGCTTACCAAGGCTGCATTTATTTGATTAAAAATACAGTGAAAACGGTAATGTTAAAATAACGTTTTTCTATTTGAATATATTTTAAATTGTAATTTACTCCTGTAAAACCATACTAATTTGCTGATTCATCATTTATTGATGAATACAAAATTATTAATCATGGTCCTTATTATTATTATTATTATTATTATTATTAATAATAATAATGTTGAAAATATTATATTTTTTTCCAGGATTCTTTGGTGAACAGAAAATTTAAAAGCAGCATTTATTTGAAATAGAAATCTTTTGTAACATTATAAATGTCTTTACTGTCCGTTTTGATTAATTTAATGCCTCCTTAAAATAACAAAAGTATTTATTATTATTATTATTTTTAATTCTTACTTTTGAATGGTAGTATATCACAGTTTACCCAAAAATACAGTATTAAGCAGCACTGTTTTAAACATTGATAATAATAAGATATGTTTCTTATTAATATTGGCATATTAGAATGATTTCTGAAGAATCGTGTGACATTGAATACTGGAGTAATGATGCAGAAAAATTCAGCTTTGTCACAACAGGAATACATTTCACTTATATATGAAAACAGAAATATATAAATATTACAATTATTATATTAAAATTAATACAAATAAAATACCAATTAATACCAATTTGTAATACCATTTCACAATATTACTATTGTTTATACTATTCTCTGTATTTTTTATCAAATTAACACAGACTTGGTGAACATAAGAGACTTTTTTTAACAACATTAAAAAATATTATTTCAAACCTTTGACCAGTCGTGTATGTTTATATATTTGAATTATATCTGAATTTACTTGAATATGTCAAATGCAGTTCACAGTTTTATTGATCTATTTAGTAAACAGATATTTTACTCTAATCCAATTTTTTATCTGATTTATATACAATTTAAAAAAAATTTCTTTCAGATTTCAAAGAGCAGATGTTTATGGAGGGCAGCGATGTGACTTTATGGTGCGCCAGTAATGTCAAATGGAATGAATTCATTTATATTGTGTGGAACATCAGCATGAAGGGCAGAAAATGTTATCTTGGTTTGGAACCCAAACTGGACGACACTTGTAATGATGGAAAGAGGCTGTACAACACTTCAAATGGAGTTTCATTATTCATTCCCAAGATTTCAATGGAAGATGAAGGATTTTACTCTTGTGATTTATCAATAAAAGGAGGAAGCAGAGCTATAAATGTCTCTGTAAGCGGTGAGTTCAATTTCAAATTATTGTAACACTATTGTAAAAACTGTGAAGATCTGAAAGCGCAGGTTAGGTGTAATTCCACTAACTGATCACTAACAACTGATGTTATTAACTTTCATTCAGTGATAGACTATCTCTCTGTTTCATTGTAGTCATCATGAACCAGTGAAGAATTCAATTTGTTGTACCAAAAAAAAAAAAAAATAGTATTTAGAGTTAGCAATGAAGACAACAATATATAATGATGATATCATAACGATATTCAAATTAAAGTTTTATGTTTTAAAGTGACCCGCCTGGAAACATATCTGGTCAGAGATAATGGTCAGAGGATTGCTGTCTGTAAGGCCACATATAAAGAGACGGCACCCACTCTTCACTGGGAACCTGCCTTGAACTTTTCCTTCAAAGACGCTTCTGGCACGTTTTTTATTGAGAATCGAGTAAATCTTCCTGATAATGTGACCATCAGTGACCTCAGCTGTGTGGCCTCGTACCCCTCTGTGTCCGGCTCTCTGCAACTGAAGAGCACACTGAATATTTGGCCTGAACACACTTTACCAGGTGAACACACTTTATTTGAAAAGGAATTTACAATTTTTGGATCAGTGGATCAGTAGTAAATTCTGTTTTGAATTCTTATTTAATGCATGTATATACATTGTTGGACATGTTATTGGACAAATAAACCAGTGAGAGTGAAAAGTGTTTCAGAAAGGTTGCTACTTTCTAGGGTCAAATTTGCTAATATTTTGCAATGAAATATGAAGCAAATTTGACCACATTTAGTACAGTGGCTTGTATTAAAAAGGAATCGGTTTTGACAGTTTTACAGATTAATGGAATCACTTTACAATAAAGTTTATTTTGTTAACATTGGTTTATGAATTATTTAACATGAACAAACAATGATCAATACTTCTACAGCATTTATTAATTTTAGTTAATGTGTAATAAAAAAAATTAAAAGTTGTATTAGTTAATGCACTGTGACTTAACATGAATAAACAATGGACACTTATATTTTATAAACTAACATTAATAATATTTCACTCATAGTTTGTTACTCACTCATAACTAATGTTAACAAATTAGACCTTATTGTAAAGTGTTACAGACTTTATTGAATTTTTTTAACAAATGGGGTCGAAAATTGTTTTTCTGCTATATTACATATCACGTTACCACTTTATTTTACAGTGTTCTTGTTACGTTACATGTCTTGCTATAGTAATAATAGTAAATTATGCCTAATTACATGCAACTAACCCTAAATCTGTAGTAAGTACACGTTGTTACTTAATATTACTTAGTAAATGTATAATTACAATGTAACAAGGACACCTTCAAATAAAATGTAACCTGTGTAACATTAATTATTATTACAATGGAAATAATCTCTCTTCTCTCTCTTCAGGAAAAACAACAACACAATCTTCATGGGAAATTATTGCCATTTCATCTGGTTCTGTTTTTTTTATTCTTGTGTCTCTGGCCGTGGTTTACATACTACGTAGAAAACTCAAGCACATAAGGTGGGTTATTTTACTGCCTTGATTCACTGCTGGTGAATCGCTTTGCATGGTATGATGACTAATTAATACAGAAATATCTTATCGATATCTAATTGTCTTTGTGTTCTCTTTAGTTCATTAAAGATGCTTTGCTGCAAATCCAAAATCTCACCGCCAGCTGAAGACAAACCACCCCAGGTGAGACGTCTCTGTCGAACCCGTTTGTTCTGTATCGTACACTAAACTCAGTTATTCACTATGTAAGGTCCATTGTAAAAGTGCTTTGTATTGCTCACTAACGCATATGTCTGTGTGTTTAGCCTACTGATGTGGAAGAGGTGGAGCCTTATGCAAGTTATATCCAGCGAGTCAATTCCATCTACAACTCCTCAGCTGAACTATGCAATGCCTGATCGACACAACACGCACTCACTTTTCATGATGAAACAGGATACCAGAAGAGCACAGAGACTTAAGAGGGCAAAGACATGCCTGTGGTTAAAATTGCATATGAAAAACAATACTAGTGGAAAAACAGTCATCTCATGAGAGCATCCCCAAAGCAAACAGCGCCTGACTGAGGAACAAAAGTCACACTGAGTCAAATCATGAAACATAATGACAGAGGAACATTTGTCTTAGTATATGATGAAGAAAGACTGGGACAACCTCAGAATCAGTGATATCACTAATATGTAGATTTGTAGACACAGTGCCTGGTTAGATATTAATCAGTTGTACAAATCGTTCTTTTCACATTTGTACATATCTTTACTTTCAGATAGTAAAAGGTAATAATCTACCCATTGTCCGCTAATAATACTAAAGTTTTTACATGTTGCACAGAATTCAGATTATATAAATACATTTTATTACTTCACATTTTAGTATTGCTTATGTTCGTATTTAGTCTTTGAGTTTAATACATCAACTCAACCTTTTAAAAAATAAAGGTTCCAAATAAGTGGGGTTTTTTGTAGCAATGTCATAGAAGAACCATTTTTGTGCCATTTAAAAGAATGTTCCAGTGAACAATTCTTAAAAGATTCAAGTGTGAAGAACTTTTTAATAATCTAAATAACAGTTTTCCACTGACTCACTCTTAAAAATAAAGGTTCTTTATTGGCATTGATGATTCCATAAAGAACCTTTAACATCCATTGTGCCTTTTCATTGCACAAAAGGTTCTTAACAGTAGAAAAACATCCTTTTTATTTTATATTTTTATTGATTGATAAAATGTTCTTCATGTTTAGAAAAACATGCTTAGTTTATGAACTGTTAAGAACTGAAAGGTTCTTTGGGGAGCCAAAAATGGTTCTTATGGCATCCCTTTTTGTCTATGGTTCTTCGTGGAACCATCTATGACAGTAAGAGGCATTATTTTGAAGAGTGTTTTTAACCAATGATGTTGGTTGTATTTGTAAAAAAATAGGCCTTTCTAATAGGCCACAAATTGTCAATGTTAAATATTGAGTAAGTGACTTGTTACCTGCATTTAACATACCCCCCTCAGTGTTACATAGGAATGTAACACTGTGAGATTTTTGGTCAGGTGATGGCGAGTCAGACACACTCAGTCACACTGTCCCCTTGATTCAGAGTGATTCAGTGGAACGATGTGGAAACTTAGGGGTAATTGTATACCTACACTATCTGAATGCTTGTAACTGGAAACAGAAGATCAGGTACGCCCTCAGTTATCAGATACTCCTCCAGAAACTGAAACTGGTGGGATGCCGACCAAAATCTTTTTTGATGTTGTCGTGGGATTCCCCAAGGACTATGACAGAGTAAATTTTCATTAGATTCAAGTTTAGATTTTAAAGCCTTGTACCTTTGTCTCGCAATCTACTTCTACTATCACGGCACACAACATGAAAAGCAGATTGCTCCCTCAAGTGGTTGTTTATTGGTAGTATAATTTTATTGAAACCCCTATAGACATTATTCACAGCATCGCCATCTTTGATTTTTAATGGGAATGAAAGCGAGGCTGTGAGGGATAGACATATACTGTATCTCTTCCGTGGGTTGTACTGTTATTTAATGTGTTTTTGAATTATTCTGCTGACAAAACACTGCAAAAATACCTTTCCAAGAAATGTCAGTAGACAAAAAAACTCCAGACAACATTATAAGTGATCTTGGAGTTATAGAGCTTTTTAGCGGATGCCATTGAAAACACTGTATAAGTCTTTCCCTCACAGCCTCGTGTTCATACCTGTTGACGGAACAGGGCTACTAAATAAACCTACTTCTAGTAATAAAACTACTACTCCTTCTTCTTCTTCTTCTACTGTCATGGCGCTGCTCTGAATAAGGTTTATTAAAGCTATACATTAACAGGGGTGTAAAACATAGCAAAAAGTACATATTCGGTCATCATGATTAAATCTTAACTCTATATTTATATATTGAGTAAATTTCTTAAGGCTACTTCTCACAATTTTTACTTCAGTGAATATTTCTCATGGTAGATTTATTTTTGAGAATTGATTCATGTACAGGTACATTTCTTGGCTTTGATACAAAAAAGCTCATATGGACATTTTTATTAAGTAAAAAAAAGATACAATTTACTGAATGCATGTCACATATGGGGAAAGTTGTCACAACTTACTCTGCCAATATAGACAGTCCATTTTAGGCCTTTTAAAATTTAAAAGCACAAATTGTTGATGAAACTAAAATAAAATTACTATTATAAAATTACAACATACAAAATGCATATGAATACTTGCCCTATTATTGCCCCTGACATTTATTAAAAGTATGTTCCTTTATTACATGTAATTAACTTTTATCTGATTATATGTCAGTGTGGTTTTGTTCACTTGTTTACCCAACATATGATGATACTAGAATTTTAGTTTGGATGACAGAATTCACAAAACAATAACTTAAGATTTTTGAAATGCATGTTTGAAATCATCATACAAAACATAGAAAACACACATTTGTGTAATTGGACCTGTAGTTAGCCCTGTTGTTGCTTCACTCAAGTTTTTAACTTTCTTACAACTTAAAATGTTGCGTTATAATGATTTTCCTGTATTTAACTTGTTGTGACAACCAAATATACAAGTTGACACTTAATACAGCTTTATTTCAATAATACAGCTTTTGATTTCGAGTTGACTAAAATAAACATTTTAAACGCTTATTTTTCGAAGTCAAACAAAAGTTTATTTTTTACAGTGTATGTAAATGAATCATTTATTCATCATACCAAACACATTTGATTCTTCTTTGATGATTGAGAACTTCAGGAGTCATTAGAAAAATATAAATCTCTCTTGAGTTTCATTATTCAAATTTATATAACACATACAGGAAGATAAACATAATATGCAATTTTATTCACTGTGCACATAGATAAAGGCAGTTATTACTTACAATGCATCAAAATATCTAAAATCTTTAATATGTTACACTTCATGTTGTAAATATGCAGTGGGGGAATAAAAAAAAACAACAGATCTGAAATGAAAACCTCTGTAAATTAATTAAAATGAATAATAAAAATTCTGAATATCATTCCAACCTATACAAAGTCAACAAGTGCTCAAAGTTGTGTTTGTGTATCTCAGGTGTCCATTCTGGCTGAATGTGCTGATTTCAGCCACATAAGCATTTCAGTGCTCAACCCATGAGCACATAATCATCTGAACAGTCCTCACTGCTTTTTTGTTTGGCCATGTCTGTTGTCTTCTGAGGGAGCTTTACAACGGCATAATCACAATCGTTGTCCTCCAAGTCTCGAGTAGGCCTTTCTGGATTGATGGTAGTGTGGTCAATAGAGGCATAGAGGACATCTTCTGTCTGTGCAAAGAGAAAACACAAGCCTGCAAATTATGATGAGGAAGTCTTTTAACTGGCATTTGAAAAAAAAAAAGAAAAAAAAAAAGCAGTATTCATTGTGTGAGACATTGTGTGAGGTCACAGCCCTAATGTTTACTCTACGTATAACAATGGGGTATTGTCAGAGAAACTGTGAACTTTGAGCTAGAATCAAACTGTTCAACATTTTCTAATTAAAACTTTATTTATTTATTATTTATTGTTTGTTTACTACAGCTTCCCTAAAAAAAAAGGATTTTTTTTTTTCATATTGTGTGGCTTAAAGAAGCAGAATAAATCAGGGTGGTGTCACCCTGTGGTTAAATGTCTTTACAATAAGGTTTCATTAGTTAATAGTTAATGCCTTAACTAAAATGTTAACTAAAATACAATGAGTTACTCATTTGTTACAGGTTAATAAAAATACAACTTTTCATTGTTAGTTCATGTCACCTCAGGTTGATTAAATAATGTTAAAAGTAATGTATCAGTAAGTAGAAATTGCCATTAACAAAGATTAATAAATGCATTAGAATTATTTTTCCTTGTTAGTTCCCCTAGTGAAAAGTAAATATGCTAAAATGTATTTTAAACACATTTATTTTATGCTAAATATACTACAAATACATTTACATATTTATGTACTTAATATAAATACCCTGCAATTGTACTTTTAGTATACTAAATAGGTATACTTAAAGAGTCTGCTAAATTGAAAAAACTAATTTTGTACTTATAGTCCAGGCAAACTCATTTTGGAGCCAAAAATAGAACTAAAAGATTTTTTTTCAGCACAGATCATTTCTATGAGGTGTCCAGAACAAATCCTAGTTGAGGAAATATGTTAAATTCTCATCAATCCGAGATGTGTGCCAATAAGGCCAGGCAACAATACACCCCAATGGGGCTATTTTTTTCCTTTACTCCTATCAAAATGAAACTTTACACAATGTAAGTACCCATGAAAAGTAAAAAATGTTGTACTACAAGTTTCTTTGAAAATGAATTTTAATATGCAAATGAGCTATACACTAATCAAATATAGGCTACCCAAAATACACCCGCATAGGCTTAATTTGTTCCTTTACTCCTACCACAATAAAACTTTACACAATGAAAGTCTACAAGAAAAGTAAAACATTTTGTATTAGAAGTTTCTTTGAAATTGTATTTGAATATGCAAATGATCAATATACTAATCGAATATGCCCAAAATACACCCTAATGGACTTATTTTTTCCTTTACTCCTATCAAAATCAAACCTCACACAGTGAAAGTATACATGAAAAGTAACATTTTTGTTTTACAAGTTTCTTTGAAAATTTTTAAATATGCAAATGAGCTCAACACTAGGCCTAATTGACTTATGGCCAAGAAACCATAAAGTCACAAGTAGAAAAAACAGGGGCCAAATAACTGACACATTCATGTCCATTCAGTAAGTTAACCTATGCATAAACACGATAAATTTGAAGTCACTTGCCACACTTACCTGGGTTACTTGCCACAGAAAGACTTATACTGACCTTAAATTGATTGCACAATCTTGCCTCCAGTTGCTATTTTATTTTTTTTGCGAACAAGCCTTACCTAATAATGACATTCCCCCACAGATAACATCAGAAGAAAGTCAGAATAGCCATCTTAGTCATTAGTAACGTGGTGAGATTAAATTTTGGGCTGGTAGATTTACAAATGATTGGTATTGTTGTTAAGATTACGAGATTACAGGCAGAAGTCATTCTTACCAACTAAACGATTCACTCTCATACAGAAAACAGATGAAAAACCAGATAGACACACTTTCCAGACATTCCAGCTCTTTAAAATAATTTTGCCAGACACCAAAACTGCTTCTCTTTTTGTAGTTAGCAAGTATTTCAGACCAGGCGGGCCACACATCAGACTTCCACTGTTTGTAAAGTAGCTTTGCGGTGTTATAAGAAGCTAGCAACAGCAATATCTAGGTTAGTTAAAGAAAAACTAAAAAAAACTAAAATAAAAGAAAAAACACAGAAAAGAAACCTCCCTTGTTGTTGCTAGCTTGTGTGCCTGTGCCTCCATGACCCTTAAGACTATACCGGCGGGGGTAATACCCCTGGCAGGTACTACCAAGCCAGGCAGTTTTCAGGTTAGAGCCCAGTCTAAAAGCAGCATTGCCATCACCCATTGGCAGTAGGATGATCGGATGAAGATTGGGCCGGTGTATTTGTCATACATATGAATGGTGTTTCTGCCTATGCAAATTAGGACATATTCAATAAGTGTGGCACTCATGTGCATAATCAAATTCATTTCAAAAGAAACTTGTAATACAAAAAAAGTTACTTTTCATGTATACTTTTACTATGTAAAGTTTTATTGTGGTAGGAGTAAAGGAAAAAATTAAGCCTATTTGGGTGTATTTTTGGGCATATTCGATTAGTGTATAGCTCATTTGCATATTAAAATTCATTTTCAAAGAAACTTGTAATACAAAATTTTTTACTTTTCATGGGTACTTTCATTGTGTAAAGTTTCATTTTGATAGGAGTAAAGGAAAAAAATAGCCCCATTGGGGTGTATTGTTGCCTGGCCTTATTGGCACACATCTCGGATTGATGAGAATTTAACATATTTCCTCAACTAGGATTTCTTAGGACTTTTAGTATGTTGTTCTGGACACCTCATAGAAATGATCTGTGCTGAAAAAAATTCGTTTACAATTAGTCTGTCGTAAAACGCTACTTTGCCAAGTTATCCGGAAGTAGTGCTGAGGTGCAACTAAAGATATACTGAAGTATATTTGATTGTGCTGAAGTGAAACTATTGCAAGTATACTTACACTTTAAATATCTTGCTTTTAAATTATACAGTGATCATACTATCCTTACTAATAGCGATATTAAACACAGGCTTAATATTAAGAAATATGCATTGTGCAATAAAGAAGAACTCCAAATATTTAATTATAATATTTATATCAGTAAGTCTCAAGCAATATGTCAGTAAATATATGAATGGGTTTGTATTATAGTTAGTATGAAATAAATTTAGGCCTATTTTAAATACATTTTGGCATAGGTTTTTTCTACGGTGACCGAGAGAGCTCAATGCGCTGCAACTGAAGAAAACACATGCAAATAGAAAAGCACCTACAAATTAAGAAAACATCTTCATTAGTTTCACAACACATGTGTGCTCCAAAATCTCACAACACAAGCAAATACAGTTATGCGCTGCAAAAGTTCACAACACAACCAAATACAGAAACGCGCTGCAAATAGCACAGACCACAACGGAAATGTTTCCAGGGGACCCCAATAAGTGACGAACCCGGCTGGGACATGCTTATTGCCTATTGCTCGTGAGCGTCCCTATGACCTACTACTCCCTTTGAAGTGAACACTTTGGAATGAGCAGGGCACTTGTGTGCCATTATGTAGCCGTTTGGAACGTACTTGGTGAAGGGAGCAATGAAAGACAACGTAATTTCCTCTTTATTTTCACCTGGGATGTTCCCATGACAATGCAGCACGGTGTCAATCAGCCAAATAGCTGTTCTTACAACAGACATTTCTTATTATTGCTGTTAACATAACTGTTAAGTTTTTAAAATACGCGTTATATATCTGTGTGTGAGTGTCTCAACTTTAAAACTTGCCGTCTCATCTTTGGACCCTGCATTATGAAACTTATTTAAACATAGCATGCCAATATTTGTAAAATTTTTTGATTTATATTTGATTTATAGATTAATATCTTACCCTCATGTTCTTTATTTTTAATTTTTACATTTCAGCTCATTGTTAACTCTTCTTTTCTCATTTGTATTCTGATGACATTGAACAAATACAGTTTGTATATTGTATACAAAGTTGTCATGAACATGTCATCTCTGTATGCAAAAAAATTTGCATGCACTGAAACAGCACTTCTGCACTTTCACATTCTTCCACCAGTGAACGGAACTGTCTGTGTTTTAGTGCGTGCGCAATAATAAAACAAATGTCATCTCGATTTATGCAATCATTTCCTGCAGCGTTAATGAAAGATCTGTAAAATGTCAGTAAAAGGCAAAAATTCTTAAACTGTGCCATTATTTATAAAGATTACTTTATTGTAGCCTATTTGAAGCACACGATAATGATGCCATTAGCACACTTCAAGTTTACTTAAAATGCGATTGCAGTGTGTTTTAAAATCACTAAAAGTTTATTATAAGTATAATATTAATTTATATTAATTTAACACTCTTACAGTGTAATTGAATTGCAATTGTTATGTCATCAAAATACATTTTAAGTTTATACTAAGTGAATTCTGCATTTCAAAACTTAAAGGAACCGTATGTAAGAAATGTATTTCAATTAATCATAAAATGGCCCTGATATGTCACTAGACATTAAGAATTCATGTTAATTTCAAATACTTATATCACTGACAACAGTAGTCCGGCCAGGATATTGTCATTTAAAAGTGAAGTTGCAGCCCTCAACTGATGTTGATGTTGTCATGTTGTGTTTTGGCCTGAAGCGCCACCCTCCACCTATCTACCAATCACGAAGTCAGTTTGTTTCGGCATCCGGGTTGCCAGCTCTTATCTGAAAGCTCCTTGTAGCAGCCTACGTTTCTGCTGGATCCTGCAGCCTATCTGGCAACCTCGAGTCGAGGGGGGAGGGGGAGGGGATACACTGCTCTACAGTAATTTGAAAGTGATTGCAGTACCAGTTTTGGCCACAATCTTACATACGGTTCCTTTAAATACAAGAGTATATTTAAAGTGTACTTAAGTATACTTGGAATAGTCAAGTCAAGTCACCTTTATTTAAATAGCGCTTTTTACAATACAGATTGCATCAAAGCAGCTTCACAGTGATAACAAGTCTGTATAATAGTGGAATAGTTCAGCGTTGTGGCAGGAGTTACATTATGTCTCAATCTCTCCATCGAGTAATGGAGGTTAAAATAGTAACCAGTCACTTCAATGTGGTGTCAATGACTGACACTAGGGGTCCCCCATGGAAAACGCCACAGCAGCTGAACTGTGTTATGAGGTCTTGGCTGTACAAATGTCAGCAAGCCCCTATGTTAACAAAGCACACTCTCAACACCGTAACCTACCCAATGCCCCATATAAGCCATGTAGTTCTTTGTTCCACATGGAGACAGAGAGGACAGTACTAATCATGGGAATAGGTCACTTCAGCCAGTCTTTTGACCTTGTTTTGAGGTGTGTATTTTGATCTTAACATCTTATTATTTTTTATTCTCAGGTTAGGTAAAGTAAGTCAAGTCTGACCTAAATTTTAAGCATTTTAAATGAGCTAATTCAAAACGAAAACAAATATTCTCAGTTTAAGTATATTTGTATGTAACCAACAAGATGCATGCTCTTGTTGGTCATCATTACAACAGCCAACATCTTAGTATTATAGGACAGTACACTTTTCAATTAATTTAATTAAACCGAGTAGGTTTAGGTTTATAATGGGTCTGATTCTCACTTTATTGATGAACAGGAATAGTAGTTTGCGATTAAAGCTACTAATTCCTCCATCAAAGTCAGCAGCTGTAATAATCTTCTGATATGTGCAGCCCAATCAAGTGAAAATCGCTGCACGACATAAATGAAATAAATTTAGCGTGAGGAATTCGTTCCCCACACGGATTTCACCTCAGATTCAAGTTCATGAACTTGAACATTCAAATTTGTTTACGTCATCTGGGTAAGGGCAACATGCTTGTTGCTTAAGGCTTTCCGGTTATTGTTGGCAACATGCTAGCTGCTTAAACTTTTCAGTTATTGGCAACATCCTTGTTCTAATAATAATAAACTTTATTTTATATAGCGCCTTTAAAGCAGCTTCTCAAGGCACTTTACACAATAAAAATACAAAGAGAGAGAAAAAATACAGATAGAAATGCAAAGTGTACAAAAAAACATAAAAACACACTGGAATACAAAATAATTAAAACCATCAAGAAAAAGCTAACCTAAAAAAAATGTTTTTTCGGTTGGATTTAAAAATGCTTAGATCTTTAAAATGAGAAGGAAGTGCGTTCTGGAGTCTAGGAGCATATGAGAAAGCCCTGTCCCCTACAGATTGTAAACGTGTCTGTGGAACAGCCAAAAGACCAGGAGAGTGCAAATGACGCTTAGGGATATACAGTTAAAAAAGCGCAGACAGATACTGAGGGGGCAGACCATTGCAGGATTTTAAAATCAATGCGGAGCCTGACCGGGAGCCAGTTCAAGGACTTCATTATTGGAGAAATCTGTTCATTTCTTTTGACTCCAGTCAGGATCCTAGCAGCAGAATTTAGCACACATTGCAATTTGTTGAGTGTGGTTTTAGGAACCCCATCAAGAAGTGCATTGCGGTAGTCAATGTGGGAAAAAGCAAAAGTATTGATTAGCCTTTCAGTCACAGGAAAAGATAGCATAGGGCAAAGTCTAGCAATATTTCTGAGATGAAAAAAGGAATTCTTAACAATATATTGCACATGTGGGTCAAAGACAAACTCTAATCAAGTATAACTCGTAAATGTTTTTATTTAGTTTGGAACTCCAAAACAGAGCCATCTATGATTAACATTAGTGAACCAGCTTTACAAAGCTGATGAGGAGAGCCAATAAGCAAGACCTCAGTCTTATCACTATTAAGGCACAAAAAGTTTTGGGTCATCCATATTTTTATCTCAGAAATACAATGTGAAAGAAAAGAAATATCCACATTGACCAGGCTTAGAGTGAATATACGTCTTGTTGCCTTAAGCTCATTCAGGTAACTGCATTTAGGGGCATGCTGCCCTTCTCAGATACTTGTAACAGAAAAGCACCCCTTCACTGCTACCCCCAGTCTCTGCTATTTCAGAGGAACATGCTGCTCCTTTCCGAAATGTCCTATTCTTGTCTGTCTTACTTTTCCAAATCCAAAAAAAAAAAAAAAAAAAAAAAATCCAATCCAATTTTACACAATGTAAAATTACAACTCAAAATGAATGAATCAACTCAACAATTACATGGCAGAAGCATTAAGGGAACAGTATCCTGTATGTCTATGTATTCCCTAAAGGCTTGAGGTCAGCAGTCTTCTTTAATGAGCCAATATCCCAAGTTAGTAATCGTACAGTGTGCATTTTTTTTCTAAATTACTGTATTAATTATTTATGAATTTGAGATTGACTGAATAACATTGCACTGAAGAATAAGAATTCTATTGGGGTAATCCAGACATCATTTATATGCTTTTATCAATGTTGTAAAATATATAAATTATGAACTTTACATTGATTGCATTCAAGGTTTCTATTTGTTTAATCTAGGCATACTAGCATCATAAATTTATCATAAGTTACGTAAGTTTCACCTCAAGTCATTCGCTTTGACATACTTTCCCACCTGGATTCTATTTCTGTCACATTGGTAGCATCATTTGGAGAAACAGGAAAAAACACTGACTAAATGTTTATCATTTGAATACTACATTAAAAAGATTTATTCATAGGAGACTTCATGAATTCCCGAAATGCAAAACAAGCCAACACAACAACCGTTTTTTGAGAAGGAACCAAAAATACCTATGATGAAACTGACAAAGATCTAAACTAACGCCCTTGTGTTTTAACATGATGTTATCAGATGTGCGAGTTTGAACATCAGTACTGCAGATGTAAAAGGGCTACATACTTTATTCATGTATATAAAATGAAAATAATATTTTAATTGTAGAGTTTAAATGTATTATTTAAGTAGAACTCTGACATGAGTTCACGAGAGCGGCACGACGCATGCGCGAGAACTGAGAAGATGACGCAGATGGGCCTCGATGTTGTGTTTAAAATGGTTCTAAAGCCGCAAATGCCGCAAAATGAATGGCTTACCTTTCACACTTTCCCATTAAATTATCGTGAGCGTCATCTTCTCAGTTCTCACGTATGCGTTGTAGTGCTCTCATGAACTCGCGTCAGAGGCTCACACAGAAGAAAATGAATAGTTACATAAAGTCGTTATTTTTGTTTGTTTTTTGCACACAAAAAGTATTCTCATCGCTTGATAAACTTAAGGTAGAGCCACTGTAGTCACTTGGACTATTTTAAACATTGTCTTTACTAATTTTCTGGGCCGGCAAATTTCAATCCCATAGAAGCCTATGAAGGAGTGAGCCGAAGATGTACGAAAGACAGATTTTTAATTTTTGGGTGAACTAACCCTTTATGAGTCAAATAAGCAGTCTATTAAACTCCTAACATTATGAATTATTGGCATTCTTACCCGTGTGTTTGCTCTCTCTTTGTCATTATCTTCTAGACAAAACATACAAATTACATGTCAATAAATAGTCACTTCACAATGTAGCCATTCATTGTACACAATAAGTATCATAGCTGTCCTTTAATGTACATCCTCACAAAATTGACTGTCAGCGACTGTCAGTGCTGAGTTTTGTGTGAACCACATGAACTTTGACATAAAACTGAATGCATGCTTGAATCTTTGCCAAAGGTTTGCCTACTCAAATAAAAAGGCACTTCCTTATTAATGCATTAGCTGCAACATGCTATTTCAGAGTATATTATCAGAGTAAATTCTCTTACCAGCGCTTTCAAGTTTCTTCTTCCTGAGGATAAAAACATGTAAATTATATAAAGTCACATGCACAATGCAATTTTCCATTTCCGAAACATTTAGAAAAAGTAGCACTCAGCCAATAGACTTTACAACATAACTTAGATTACTTACTAATTCCCAATGATAATAATATTAATAATAAAACAGAACCTGAATAGACTTCTAGTACATAATCTCAGTAAATCATCAAACTCTACAGATGTCCTACCTTCGCTTGCAACTTAAATTGCCCATAGTTCCAACAAGCTCAATATGGTTTGTTTGCCGCTGTATAAATACTAAAGCTACAACCACAAATTGCAGACTGCTGAAACTTCCAGTGTGGTCTAAACCCAGAGTTTCCAACCTGCCAATCAGACAGAATAAAATATGAAAGGAAAGATATAGTAAAACAAGAGAGGGATGGAGAGAGTCATTCAGCGTAAAGCAGTCAAACAACAGACGGCTTGTATTTCCTGTGTTCTGTGGTTTTCATTTGCCTCCGAGTGCATGAAGTGAAGAAACGTTCATTTTCATGTGTCCGCGACTGCGTGTTTACACCTCTATTAGTAGTCATTATGCTATCTCATATCTGTCTAATGTGGGTGTGTTATTTGTTATTCCACGACAGCTTTTCTGAGACTGATCTGTTTTTTTTTTCACTGATCTTCCACATGTCAAATGTATGCAAATAGCTGTCACCAGGAAAAAACAGGCAATACAGTGTCTGATATATTCTTTCATTTAGATTAGTTGGAAAACAAGTTCCTCAAAACTATCTATGAATTGTTGTTAATTCCTCTTTATATGTATGTATGTTCACATACATGCATGTTTAAATGCTAATAACACAATTAATCATATTATCTAAGTGTGTTCAAAGTGTGACCTGTGATGTTTGGTTTCTGACAGTTGATGCTTGTTAGCTACAGGAAGTTAAGCATTTCCTTCAAGACCACACCATACATACATACATACATACAGATAATAGCTTACTCTCTTACCATGATCTGCTTTGTGCTATTGACCATAAGTTGCTTTATAATATTTAAAAAATATTATTGACTTTCTTTTGCAATCTGCTTATAAGTGTATGCCTTAAGCTCAATGAAGCACATTATTATTATTTTTATTTTTTTATTGCGGTCAGATAAGCAGTATGAGACCACCAAGAATGCGTCAAAGGCAGTGTATCCAGTAAAACCACCTCCACTTTGCAGCACTTTCTGCCATCACGATGTTACAAAAGTAGAACACAGAGCAAGACATCTTCAAGACAGCAAGTATTCAGCAATTTTAGCCTTGATGTCAGACACGTTTCTTTATGGTGGATTTCAGAGAGGATGAAAAATTATCAGAGCATCATCTTGTTTACTCTCTTGCAGCTTAATTTGGGTGAGAGTTATAACCTTATGTATATTATTTTTAAGTTGTCTTATGGTTAAACATTAAATATTGTTTTATGACTACCTGTCAATCTGTTTTATGAACCAATTGCTGAATGTAACTCATAGGGTTTTCTTAACATTAATCTTTATTCAGAACACAAAGTACTATTTTTACTATAATAGGATGCTGTTTAGTAGTACTAAATGTGATTTATTTTCCAAAGAATTAAACAATAATCAGTCTTTATAGGTGAAAGCAGGAAGGCAGACGAAGAAGATATAATATCCAGTACAAAGATTTTATTACAATTCAGAAGACAGGCAAACAGGTTGAGCAACACACACATACACATAACTGTGATCGGACAGAGACTGAATGTGAGGGACCAACTTATATAGCAAACACAAATGAGGATGATTAATGGAACACAGCTGACACATGTTAACTAATGATGATGAGGAGCGAGAAAACTGAACAAAGTAACACATGCTGAACATGAAAACAAACTTAAAGTCCATGATAAAGAAACTAGGCTGAACATAATGTGACAGAAACATTCTTATTGTATCATTTTGCAGACATTATAGGAACATTACTTTTTAATGTTCTCTGAACGTTCTGAAACAATTTTTTTTTTTTTATCCGAAAAAATATTCCATGAACTGAGCTAGGTTATGACTGCCTTTAAGATACCTTTAAGATGAAAATAAATATTTGGGTTTTAATTACTGACTTATCGGAGTGTGACACAGATGTCAAAACCAGGAGCATAACTTTGACAACATAACCTAAACATGACACAAAACCCAAAACCAAACGGGACATATTCCCCCCTCAAAAAAGGCGACTCCAGAATCCTTAGCTAAACACCCACCCAAAGCAAAAAACAGGGTGGTGGATTGGACCAGGGGGAGGGATGGAGGGCCAGGCCCATGAAGAGGACGAGAGCCTAGACCATGGAGCAGTGGTGGACCTGGACTGTGGAGCAATGGACGAGACCATAAACAATGAAGCAGTGGCGGACCCGGGTCGTGGGGCAGTGGACGAGACTATGGAGGATCAGGTGGCCATGGTAGATCCAGCAGCGATGGGGGCCACTAGGGTGGAGCTGGCGGAGGCAAAAACCACCACAGGAAAGTAGTAGGTCGCCATGGCAGATTTGGTTGGTCAGGAGGCCATGGCAGACCAGACACATGAACGACCTTCATTACCGTGAATTGGAGCATAGAACTCTCTTGGACAGCCTCCGTGTCCGTGGCATGGAGCACAGAGAGTTCATGGACAGCCTCCATAGCCTAAATAGAGCCTACTTGGCCGTGATGGAAAACCTAGAGTTTAGGAAAAGAGGAGTCTTGGGAGTAGCTGCAGTGGTCACCGCTGCTTCTAAAGAAGTGTATGCAGCCCACAAACACAGCATAGCAGTGGCACTACAGGAAGTACTGTGGACAGAGGGATAATCTCAGGAACAACTGGATTTGGACTTGGAACTTTGGACTTTACTTGATTGCCTCTCGAACTGACCTTAACTCTGGATCCATTATACTTGTGATCAGTCTCATTCACCCCAAGACTGGGAGGTTCATGGTGAACCAAGCTCTACTGCCGTTGGAGTTTGGTATGTATCAAACATTAAGGATGGGACATACCAAGCCTCAATCAAAAAGCTAGCGCAGACGAAAGCTGACTGTGTTGTTGCCTCTCGTTGGCCGTGTCTCTGCCAAAAGGCTGCGCTTAACCACACCAAAATGACTAAAGGCGACTGTCAACTAGCATGTGTGTTCTGAGACTGTGTGCAAGTAAATATCTGTCTATATCAGCAGATTTCAATAGTCTATTTTCGTCATTCAAAAAGGAAAATTGTTACTAGGCCTGCAGATATACAAACCTTAAACAAAGCAGCACTTGCTTAGCATTTTGAATATCAATCAAGCGGATCACTTCCTTCATTCCAGCCGGCTCATGTTATCATGAAAATATTTGTGCATTGAATGCTCATGTAAGATGATGTAAAATTATGCCAGCCTTCTGTCTGTACCGTCTTGGCTTTGTTCACTTTCATAATTTTCGCTTTCATTTTCGTGCACTGACTCATTCACTAAGCTGAACAGTCAATCAGAGTACTCTCTCTCTCCCCATTGGCCCAAAAAACCCTGACTACGTAAACTGCAGTTCCCTTTCAAAAGCTACTCTCAATACTGCGCTGATTTAAGCACAATGGGAAAACATCTTTGTTTGACCGGTTGTGAACATTGGCAAACATGCCAAGAATGATGACGATATTCCATCCCCGGCCCGAGCTTTAAACCTTCATGTTTGGCCCCTGAGGGGGACCAGTTTAGAGATGCTGGACTTCCAGCGGATGTAATAGAGACTATTCTAAGTACTAGGACTCCCTCCACTAGACGAATGTACACCCTTAAGTAGCTCGTCTTTGAAAGGTAGTGTATTATACATCATGCAGACCCAGTTTACTGCCAGATTGTTTAAGTGCAGGAAAAGTTGTCAGCATGCATATGACCTGCTACTCTCAGAGTGTTTGTGGCTGCCATTTCGACTTGCCATGCTTTGATTGATGGGGTTTCAGTGGGGAAACACCCTCTGATCGCCTGCTTCATTCGTGGAGCTAGGCGACTGAGACCACCCGTCAGAGTGAAAGTTCCCTCATGGGACTTAGCTGTGGTCCTTAAGGGGCTAGTTGACAACACCTTTGAACCACTAGAGTCAGTGGTGGTCAAGCTTCTGACTCTAAAAATGGTTTTCTTTATGGCTATATCATCACTAAAGAGAATTGGGGATCTGCAGGCTCTGTCGGTTTCGCCATCCTGCTTAGACTTTACCTCTGGACTGGTCAAGTGCTGCATTGCCGCACTGGGGGCGTGTTCAGGATGTTGTTCAGACAAAGTGACCTGAAAGCACACCTGACGTCTGATAATGTCATCATCAGAGGTTATTTAAGCCAAATTATTGGCGTGTTTGCCACACATGTTAAAGTTTCAAGTTTCAAATTTAATTTATTTATAAAGCACATTTAAAATAACCTTGGTTGACCAAAGTGCTGTACAAGAAATGTACTAGATCCGTCCCCAAAATAAAAATAAACATTCACAAGACATTAAACGCACAAGAGTACAAATAGGTTTTTAAAAGACTTCTAAACTCAGACACTGTGGACGCTGTTTTGATAGATGACGACAATTTGTTCCATAACCTGGGGCCAGCTCCTGCAAAGTCTCTGTCACCCCTGCATTAGGGTGTTCACAGCATCTTGTTACCGCTTTTTCAGGGAACAGGGTTACAGTCTAGTAACCTGAGACGTTTTAAGGAGAAAATACTCAGAAATTGTTTTCACTGATTAATTTGCACATGGTTTGTCTTAAAGCATAACAACACCACATAGACATAAACTACATTAAAAACTTGATTTTCACCACAGGGGGTCTTTAACAATTTTCAGTCTTGCAAGCATCCACTGGATTTGTCCCACAGTTTTAAGTTTTCACAGATGTTTCCATCCACGCTCATTAACTATCTGCTACATTTTGTCTTATTGACCATCTCCAATCATTTCAACATGTTTTTCATTGTTAAATGTTTTAATAAAGAAATATTTAGGAATGTTGTTCTAAAATGAATGGCTTGACTGCAATATGTGCCATTAACATGCCTGCTTTAATTGATTAATATCTTGATTATCTCTCTTGTAAAAGGTATACACACATCCATACGGAAGGGACAGACTGCAATATTTCATCTCCATGAATTTTCATTGGGGACCATTCATTCGATCGAATGGAAGTACCACACAATCAACCAAACCATCCTGCTGGCCAGGATCAAACTAAATGAAAAGAGTTCAAAAATGTTCAGCAAGAGGACTGGGATGCAAATAATGGAGAATGGTACACTTCACATTGAAGATATTAAAGATGAAGACTCTGGGAACTACTCTTGCACCATCATTTTCCATGATCAAAGGATGGAGACAGAGCAGAATTTTCTTCAAGTACTTAATGGTACCGTTCTATATCTTATAAATTACTTAAAGGGATACTCCACTTTTTTTGGAAATAGGCTCATTTTACAACTCCCCCAGAGTTAAACAGTTGAGTTTTACCATTTTCGAATCCATTTAGCTGAACTCCGGGTCTGGCGGTACCACTTTTAGCATAGCTTAGCATAGATCATTGAATCGGACAGGACCATTAGCATCTCTCTCAAAAAAATGACCAAAGAGTTTCGATATTTTTCCTATTTAAAACTTGACTCTTCTGTAGTTACATTGTGTACTAAGACCGACGGAAAATGAAAAGTTGCGATTTTCTAGGCTGATATGGCTAGGAACTATACTATTCCTGTGTAATAATCAAGAAACTTTGCTGCCGTACCATGAGTCCAGCAGGCGTAATAATAGGACGCAGTGCCTGAAAATAGTCCCCAGCTCGGTAACTTCCAACGTGACCAGGACTACTGTAAGTTTGTCTAATCTATTAGACCTATTTTTAGGCGCTGCGTCATATCATTACGCCTGCTGGACTCATGGTACGGCAGCAAAGTTTCTTGATTATTACGTAGGAATGAGAGTATAGTTACTAGCCATATCAGCCTAGAAAATCGCAACTTTTCATTTTCCGTCGGTCTTGGTACACGATGTAACTACAGAAGAGTCAATTTTAAATAGGAAAAATATCAAAACTCTTTGGTCATTTTTTTGAGAGAGATGCTAATGGTCCTGTCCGATTCAATGATCTATGCTAAGCTATGCTAAAAGTGGTACCGCCAGACCCGGAGTTCGGCTGAATGGATTCGAAAACGGTAAAACTCAACTGTTTAACTCTGGGGGAGTTGTAAAATGAGCCTATTTCCAAAAAAAAGTGGAGTATCCCTTTAAAGTCATTTCTCAAGATAATCAGACAATAGGATGATAGAGTAATTATCTTTGCCAGAAGCTATAGTCAATAACAATATCATCAATGCATTCTGTAAGGAATGTGTATTCTTTGGTAATGATCATTTGTTTTTTCTGCTGAAGACTTGAAGACTGAACCACCAAACAGCACACTCTACACCACAACACTGAAACCATCAGGTACCTTTTCATTCACTTAATTTAATGCGAACATTCGATTAAAGGCACATTCTACTCCTCATATAACAAAGAAAATGTTGATTTAGCCTTTTCACACTTTGCTTAGTCATCTACAAATTCACAAATTCATAGCAAATACTTTTAAAATGATGCTGGGCATTGTGCAAGATGCAAAGCAATATGTTACTTCCCCACGAAGAAAAAGTATAATTAAACATTTTAAAGAGGTCATATTAATAATTCATTCATTCATTCATTCATTCATTCATTCATTCATTCATTCATTCATTCATTCATTCATTCATTCATTCATTCATTCATTCATCCCAAGGCCTGAATAACACTGTGACATTATTTTAAAATAAGGAACAGCACAAGGTTATGTTTAGGAAATATCTTTCATATTCCCACCCCTTTACCTCACATTAAATATGCAAGTCATGTTTCTGATCACCCAATAGGCAGCGTTGTTGTGACACTTTTTTTTCTTTTTTTAACACACACACACACACACACACACACACACACACACACACACACACACACACACACACACACACACACACACACACACACACACACACACACACACACACACACACACACACACACACACACACACACACACACACAAAATAAAATAAGATTTTTTATAACATGGCCTTAAAATAGCAAAAATACAAAATCCACTTGACTACAATGTACTGGAAAATGCTACATATATACATATATACACACATCATGCAGATCTTGTTTTCTTTCTTTTCCTTTCGCAGTAGAAACCCACGTTCCTGGCACAGCACTGATCGCAATAACTGTGTGCTCAGCACTTGCAATCCTCTTAATTGTGGCCGCTATTTTCATCTTTAAATGTAGAAAAAAGTGTTGCTGCACTTCAGGTTAGTGTTATTGTATTTTTATTATTTTTCTCTTATATATTAATCATAGGACTACTTCAAATAAAAATGCTTTCAATGCATCACTTACTTATACTAACCCTATATATCTTTCTTTCTTCTTCTTTTATAATTAATGTCTATGTGAACTAATGCTCCAAAATGACAAAACTTCATAAAAGTACTATCCAGAAACTTGGTTAATATGACTCATTCAATAGCTATATTCATTTTATCTAATTAAATATAACACATTTTGTAATTTTGTTATGATCGAAATTGGGTGTCTGAACTATAATCTGTCCAGTGACATATGAGGTCAGCAAAAATATGCAGGATGCTCAGATTCATTGAAAATTGAGTGGGAAAGCTCTATCAAAACCCACTCAACAACTTAGCTGCGTTGCCTTTAGGTGTCACATATGGGTGTAATAAAGCGCATGAAGAAGGAGTGGAGAAACAAACAGTCTTTAATAAATCTAAAACAGAAAACTCAGGAGATCGCAGGAGAACAACTTAACACAACCACATTGACGATACTGGACAAAGAACTGAACAAAAGCGCAGGGGTTAAATACATGTAATTAAGGATAAAACGGAACAGGTGTGGGAACTAATTTACAACCAGGGAAACAAACTAGAGAACTAAAGCAGGCAAAAAAGGAACAGAACACAGTGAAACAAAACCAAAACTGAACATACAGTACATGTGACAGGACAGTATTTATTTAAAAATGCATAATCAAAGTACATATAAAATGAAATTAATAATCATTTGAAATGCTACTAACTAATCAGATTTTGCTTTTGCTCTGTTTTGCAGAAGAGCCCATCTACGCAAATAAGACAGCTTAAATTTCAAGGAAATAAAAGGTCACAGGTGGGCAGAAGGATGTCAGATAACAAAACCAGATAAAGGCCCCCTAATTTGTAAAAAGCCGCAGTTAATAAGCTACCTCTGTTTTTCCTTAGAAATAAATGTGAGTGCTGCAGTGATGATGCATTTCTGCAGGCCAGAACGGAAGTTAACACCACCCTGGTTCCCTCAACAAAAAACAAACTTTTTTTTTTTTCTGTTGCTGTTCATATGTGTTAAGTGTATATGTTGTACATTTTTGATAGTTCACCGATGAAATCTGTGCTTACCACTGACAGTGAAATTGTTGTGTAAAATGTCAGAACACATTTTGTATTTGTATTTGTGGTATCTATTAGCAACATAACAATTTTTATTATTATTTTACTGTTCTGTGGGTCCCACTTTATATTAAGTGCATTTAACTATTATGTACTTACAACTAAATTTAAAAAAAAAAAAAAATCCTCAATGCTATTGTGTACTTAATTGTTTTTTACATTGTACTTATTTTTGAAAAAATCTGCATATAAATACATCTGTAATTAATTTCTGTAATTACATCTATAATTACCCTTCCCTTACCCACCCTTAAACATATACCCATACCACTAAACCTGTCCCTAACCTTACCCGTATCCCACATCAATAGTAGCACAAGTGTTTTTCAACAGAAAATGAATTCAATCAAACAATTGTTCCTATTTGTCTAAATGTAAGTACATAGTTAAAGACATATAATATAATGTGTGACCGTTCTGTGTGGTGCAGTGTGTGTTTGTGCATTTGATTTTTTTTTTTTTATTCCAGTTGATTCAATGCAAATACTTCAAATGCTGAAAGTTTTCTTTGAAAACCTGCACACTTGATATTAAGGTTTTCTATCATTGTACAACTGTTTGCAAGAGCAAATGGCTTGTTTGTCAAACTGAAAAGTCTCTAAATCTCTAAACAGTGGTTCTGTGGTGATCTAGCAGTGGTTAACTGACCTATTTATAACTATAGAGAAAATGTTGCAGTTGTGCGCTTTATTAAATGTGTGCAGATTATGTTGCACCTTTAACCAACAAACTAAACAATGAATAAAACTAACAAAGTGAGTAATGACTAGTTGAGGACTTTCAAATTTGAATGCTGTATGGTCAATGTGATAGATGAGGCCAACAAGTTTGTGACATCTGTGATGTGTTGTGGTCAAGGCTGCTATGCAGAAATTGGTGCACATGCTTTTTTGTTGTCATCTCAGTTACTGTAAACATTGATTTTTTTTTTTTTTTTTTTTTTTTACTGTGGTGTCTTATTATTAACGAAATCACGCTTAAGTGTGTCAATATGGAAAGCATTTGATGGCTAACAAAAATACCACTACTGTATTTGTTGATTTTTACTTTTCTGCTTCTGTTGTATTTTGGTGATTGAGCAGTTTTTATAATAAGAACCTTAACAGTGGTGTGGAATCCTACTTGAGATAGACCAAGGCAAACAGATCATGCAAAATAAAACAGAAATCTCTGGACAAAAAAAAACTGACCACATTTGTAGATTATTTTCTTTTCAATTCAGATTTGAGTAAAATTGTCAGTCCCATTTTGAACACTAGAGGTCAGACTGAGAACAGTCCTGAGCTGTGAGGTCTCTTTACAGTTTCAATTTAAAGGTCCCATTGCATGAAAATTTCACTTTATGAGGTTTTTTAACCTTAATATTAGTTTCCCTAGCCTGCCTATGGTCCCCCAGTGGCTAGACGTTTTGATGGGTGTAAACCAAGCCCTGGGTATTTTTGAGAAAATGAAATCTCAGACGGCGAATCTAGAAATCTTCCCCTTATGTCGTCATAAGGGGAAAGGTTACTTCCCCTTTCTCTTCTTTGCCCGCAAAAAGAATTTGGCCCAGCCATGAGAAAATGAGCTGCGCGAGTGCGATATTGGTTTTTCCTCAAGAAACATCATGGCTTGCAAACGAGCGAAGCATGGCAGTTGCTCAGTGTTTGGATGTACAAATGAACACAAAAGTATTTTTTAGTTCCTTCATCCGAGCCTCTGAAGAACCAGTGGGTTATGTGAATTTCTGATGAGTAATTGTTCAAATTCAGACAGATATTTTTTCTCTCGAAGTCGTTCAATACTGTTTATGCATCAGTAAATCAAGCCAGTGACTAAACGATCAACTTCACGTCGTTTCTCTTAGTAGGATGAAAATAATCTTACTTAAACTGTGATTAATATATATACAGAAAGCGATCAAAGAACAATCCCTTTCCAATCGCCCAAGCTGTCAATCACACAGCGCGAGTTTATCTGGACACTTGCCAAAACTCGTTATGAAATCGATGACGCTGTTACACTGCACAATGAAGCTCTTACTGTACTTACCTCATGTTTGCATTGGTGAAATCATTAGTGAGAGTGCAGAAACTGCGTTGCAATGATAAGATCTTCATTCACGCAATCAACAGGCTGTCGTCTGCTCAATGCTCATCACTGCAACCTTTTATGTCATGGGAATAGATCTAAATACTTAAAAAACTTCTCACGATTCGTCAATCCCGATAGCTGTAATAGTAAAAATGTATAATAGCTGTAATAGTAAAAGTTTTCGAGAGAGTTCCACATGTAATGCTAGATATTTCAGTCAATCAGTCAATCACAGCAGTGGGCGTTTACACTAAAGTCTCACAGCAGACACGCCCCTTCAAACAGAGCGTTCAAATCAGAGGCTAAAATCAGGCTAGGAAATATGCCTTTTATTTTTAAATTATAACAACTTTTGATTTAAAAAACATACTAACATTATAAGGGCACCCCAGGAAACATTCTAAAATAATAAAATAATCCAAGCAATGGGACCTTTAAGTTTCAATTTGTTTCAAATTAAGATTATATCCCCTGGTTTCAAAGACAGGGCTTAAACCTAGCTTCAGATTAAATGCATGTTTGAGCTGTTTTAACTGAAAACAACTTGCACTGTCATATCTTAAAATATGTCAGTGCCATTGTTTAGTCTCAAGATGCACACCCGTAGGCCCTAATGTGTTTTTCTAAGGCACATTTATAAAAGCTACTTAAATGTCCTAATTAAACTAAGGCCTTATCCTGGTTTAATCTAAGACCTGTCTGCGAAATCGAGCCCTTGTGTATTAAACTAAGGCATACATATTAAGTTAACCTCAACCAATGCTAAAGAAACTACAGTTCAGCCAGAGGTTCCATTATGCCTGCCTGTCAGGGTTCTGTCACCTTGATTGGTTGCATTCTTGGTTTAGTCGTGACAGCAGGTTCCTGACACTCATGTATTGTTTGCCTTATCCTTTGTGTGAATGTATGGCTTTGGGTTGTCCCCTGAGCTGTGTGCTCGGGTGTTCAGGGCATGGTGTCTGGGTTCTGACACTTCAGTCTTGTTTCGGTTCAGTGTCAGGTCCAGACATCCATGTTCCATGCACTACTGTCAGTCTTGTTTGTTGTTTTCAGTTTGAGCCCGTGGCGGATGAAAGTTTGTTTGTTGCACTCTTCTATTTGTCTTATGTGTTTCTGTGAGCCCATGGCGTCTGTCATATTTGTTTTCTATGTGCCTTTTGCACATGGCTTTTATGTTTGTTTCTGTGTATCATGACCATGACCATTCTGTCAGTCTCTAGTCTTAGCCCTGTCACCTTGTTACCTGGTCATTGGTTTATTTGCCCCTCCTGGACTCTGTGGATGTTTTCCCTGTACAGGTTTCTGTTGTGTCCTGCCTTGCCCTGTATTCCTTGCCTACCCAGACAGCCGTGGTTTGCTCCAGTCCTGTCACCGCCGACCCTGGACTGTGTTTTCCCCCGACAGGGTAGTTTACTGTCTTTTGTTTTGTTTTGAACTTTAAATAGAGCCCATTCATTTCTCAGTCCTCGCTCTCTCCCTCCCTAAGACCTGATACCCATATTACAATGCATTAAATGGAAAAATGAGTCACACTTTACATGAAGTGTTTTTACCTATGTACTTACACTAAAAAATACTGACAATGTACTTTTTGTATTCATGTTGTATTTCAAAACACTTGTGCTGCTATTGAGGTGGGATACGGGTAGGGATAGGGACAGCTTTGGGGATATGGGGATATGGGTTTAAGGGTGGGTTAAAAGCGAAGGGAAGGGTGAACAGGGTCCACTTTAGACATTCTGCTTACTAATAGTACTTTGCAACTACATGTCTACTAACTCTCATTATTAAATTAGTAGACTGTAGTAGATGGTTAAGTTAGGGTTAGGTGTCATGGTTTGGGTTAGTAGAATAAGTTGACATGCAGTTGTAAAGTTACTTAAAGTCAGTGGAATGTCTGTTGGGGGAGCATCAAAATAAAGTGCTGGCAGATATTAAGCAGACTGTCTACTAATACTTAGTTACTTACAGTTAGAATGTCTAAAGTGGACTATCAAAATGAAGTGTCACCACATAAATTAACAACAGATGTAATTACATGCAGGTATACAGTATAAGTACAATGTAAAAACATGTAGCCTATACACAATACATGCATTGTATCAAATTATTAATTTAAATGTTAGTACATAGTAGTTAAAGCCACCTAATATAAAGTGGGACCACAAATGAAATGTAACATGCCAGTACATACTCTGTACACATCAATAATGATTATTTTAAGACTTGTCTGAAAATGATTTGTAAAGACATGCATTCTTGCTTTATAGGCTGGGCTAAAATACAGCACAAGCTAAAATATAGTTTTATACATTATGTGGCTGTTTAATTAGAATTTTTAGCTTCGTATTTGGGCACTGGTGCCATTTGAGTATGTGTGTGCGAGCTGAGATGCCTATGATGCCTGACAATGCTTTCTAAGTAGGCAGCTCAATGAGTATTGAGACAGAGCCATCACGTGCTTGACGTTGGTATACAGTGTGTTAGTATGGGTGGAGAAAAGACCGGTTGCAGTCCAGTTGAATCAGTGTGTTGAAGAGTGTGTTGTGCACGTACATCTGAGAGCAGAAGGAATCTACACCACATAGAGGTATGTAACAGTGACCATCTAAGGTTACTTTCATATCAAACTTTAGCCTCATTTTATTATCTAAAAGGCTCTGTCAGATGATTTGATTTGATTTGATTTGAGCATTATTAAATGATCAGTTTATTAAAAATCAAGGTCTAATATTTACTAACCTTACATTTTATTTCAATGTGTAAACATTATTTTGATTCAGATATACAGAAAAAAATGTAAAAGAAAAATCAATCAACTGTTTAACTGGTCTCAGCAAATTCTGTCTACTAAACTAAGCATATATTTATTTATATTTATATAACCCTTGTGGAATAATTTTGACCTCTTAAAGATGAAGAATTAATATCATGAATGTTGTTGTTGTAGTGTACTTATAGATGACACTGCTCAAACACACTTTAATGTGTTTTTCTGAAATATTCATTGACATCAAGACTAAAGTCTTTGGTTTGGACACAAATATACATTCTTATTTATTTATTTTAGAAATTATAAAGTTGTGAAAACTATGAAATAACACGTAAACTCATCTTATATATTTGAGCTTGATACTGGACACATATGGTACGTTGTTTTTCCTTCTCTATACAGTCCAGATCATCAAGTTAAAAATAATAATACAAATTTTAGTTTGGTATAAAAAATATGTAAGCAAAGGCAATTGGTCCCTCTTTTATATTAAGTGTCTTATATTACATGTACTGTAACATTTTAATGCACATATCAAATCTATAAATCTATTTTAAATCTTTAAATCTTATTTTTTACATGTAATTACATTGTTGATCCTTCCTTTTTACAAATGTATAATTTCACAAATGTTCTTTTTGTCTATAATGTGAACACAGATGGCAACCCTTCAGTAAGATGTTGGAAACGACTCTAATCGACAGAAATCACCACCTTCACTTTCATCCCACAAGACCAACCTGGACTGTTAAATGCTCTCTCAATACAAAAGGTACAAAAGACAAAAAAACTTATAATTTTGTGCTATAGTTACTGAAATACTTCCTTTCCACTAGGCTAAAATGTTTGTGGTCCTCTTGGCAAGATGTCTACAGATCTGTATGTCTTTGGTAATGGTGTCCAGACTACAAGGTGTGTGATTTGCAGTAGTCTCATTGTTCTGTGTGTAAGTGGTTTATTTGGATTAGTCTCAGTATTGGTGTGTCTCAGGCAGGGTCTCAGCTCCAGCACGTCTGGAGGCCCTGGTTGAACAGCCCTTTACTCTGAGCTGTACGCTTGTCAAGGCTAAAGGAGAATCAGTCCATCAGATCCGCTGGCTGGATGTGCAGAACCAGACGTTAATCAATTACCAGCCTGGTCAACAAGACAGTGTGAGCGGTCAACGACATGTGGAGCTAGCGGCCTCTCCACGGGATGCCAGTGCCATCACCATCAAACGTGTCAGCTATAGGGATGAGGGCTGTTACACTTGCATCTTTGATGTTTATCCAAAAGGCTCAAGGGAAGGACAGACCTGCCTAACTGTTACAGGTGAGTCTTGGGTGAGATATTTTGGGAAAATGCATCTACGCAACTTCTATTTGACGTGAGCATCATTACAGTGCAACAACACTGACACTTTAATTGACAGTGGATTTTTCATTGACTCATTTTGCAGATTACATTGTTACACCAGTAGGTGGCGACAAGTTTGAATGAGTAAATCATTGAATCGTTCACACAACTGATTAGTTGAAAAATGCTGATTTATACAGGAATTGATAGATGAATGTGTCATTGAATCATTCAATAAAAACGATTAGTTAACAAATGCTGATTTATTCAGGAACAAAACACACCATACTGTGTAGTGATTCAATTCCATTCAATTCATTTCAATTCAAGTTTATATGTATAGCACTTTTATCAATACTTTTTGCTTCAAAGCAGAAACTATTGAAGTAATAATATCCATATGGCAGGAATATACAGCTATGTGGTTTAGATAAACTCATGTATTGAGTTAAGCAGACACAGCAAACATGTCACACTGAAAAAAGTATATGATCAATAAGTTACAGTAACTCATTTGCTTTAACTCATCAAAATAAGTTAAGCAATTTTCAACTTTTTTGTTATACAAGATTTAGCTAAAAAAAAAAAAATTAAGTCAGTTTAATGCAATTTAAGTTGAAATGATTTAAACATCCAAGTTGATTGTAATTTTATAGGCAGCAATAGCAACTTCTGCTCATAATAAATACAACACAGTATATACAGGATAATATAACAATATAAGGATAACATTTGATAGTTTTATATGTTGATCCAAAGTTGGCATCATCTTAAGTCTTTGCAATTGACTGCATGGATCCAAACTGAAGCTGGCACAAGTTTGCAGAAACAGGAAGTAAAACGAAAACAATTAGCATAGCTGCTGTTCATACTATTTCATAATAATTGTATAATTGTAGGACAAGTTTATGAGAAGTATTATGTGATAAAGAGATGTGTCTTTAGTCTAGATTTAAACAGAGAGAGTGTGTCTGATCTCTGAACATTATCAGGAAGGCTATTCTAGAGTTCAGGAGACAAATGGGAAAAAAGCTTTAGCTCCTTTAGTAGACTTTGATATCCCCTGTACCATCAAAAGCCCAGAGTTTTGTGACCTTTCAGAGCGCAATGGATTATAGTCTGATAGAACATCAGTTTAAGACAAAGGAGTTATGGCCACAAGTGGATATGCAGAGCAACTGCTAAATGAATGAAAGAAAGACAAGTGTCTTTACTAGATGCTTTGAAACACTGATAATCAACTAATTTATCTAATCAGTTTCTGTTCTTTGGCTCATATAAAATAACTTGTGGGAGTTAAAACAGTACAATAAAACAGTACGGTTGTGTTTTTGGATGTGACGTTGTGGATTCTGGAGGAAAATGTGAATGTAGATGAGAAACATCTGCTAGTTCAGGCAGAGATCCAGCTGGTCTCATCATCTCATGGATGCTCAGCATCTGCCAATCATTTCTAGGAAGGATGTGTTGACTACTGTCCTTCCCTCACTCCAATACATCATTGATCATGTGGGGGTTGTATTCTGGATGCTCTTTATAGCTATATCTATTGACCTGAATATTTGTCTCATCTGGGTCTCACTAGATCTCTCACTCCCAAAGTCTACCTCAATTGTTTAATGCAGTTTGTCTAGGGACACATTAGTATACATATCTATAACAGATTACATGTATATTGTCATGCCATGTTAGTATTCTATAAACTTATTTTGATTGCTTTACAGCAACGGTGATCACAGAGGGCAATAAGACTGCAGTGGGTGGTAAACAAGCCTCTCTGGCCTGTCGGTATGCCCTGCCAGAGAAAGTCAAGCAGGTGTTGTGGAAGAAGATTGTGAATAAAGCAGAATCCCATGAAGTTGCATTTTTTGCAAAGCAGAGTGACCCTGTAATTGAAGAAGAGTTTGTGGACCGTGCAAGCTTGAACCCTTCCCTGTCTGACACAGAGCTCACTTTATGGCCGGTCCGAGCTGAAGATGAGGCTTGCTACACCTGTGAGTTCCACACATACCCGGATGGCACAAAGAGTGCCACAAGTTGCCTTACTATTTTTGGTAAGTCCATCAGGGTTTTAATCCACTGTTACAGTGAAATCTTCATTAGTTGGATAATGTCAATATTTGTCATTAAGATGACAATAAGTTTTAAAAGTTTAATTTTAGGTTGGTCTGTCTCAGTGAGCTAACAGCGCTCATCAGTGTCAAGATGGCCATTGAAATCATAGAAGCTAGTGTTTACTGTTCACAACCAAAGAGTTGATGGAACCCATTGACTTCCATTGACTAGTTTATTATAGTATTTTTTCTATCAACTGTTTGGTTACCCATATTCTTCAAAGTATCTTCTTTTCTGTTCAGCAGAAGAACAAAATTTATACAAGTTTGGAACAACAACAATGAGTAAATGATGACAGAATTTTTTTTAATTTTTGGGTGACCTATCCCTTTAACATCTTTAACCAAATACACACAAGCTTAACATAATTATTATATAAATTTTATGAATTATTAATTTTTTTACTTTATATAATAAAATTATTCTGTTGAGAGTGTATTTTTCAACAGTGATATTTGATTTTTAGACACTGAACTGAGTGAAACACAAATCCAGCTCAGTGTATATAGCTGGTTGGGCTGTTGCACAGAGTGGTAGCGAGGGCAGGACAAGGCTAAACACGAAAGCACTGGAGAAAATGATGACAGAGAGAGAGATATGAAAGAAACTCATTGTAGGAGGGTGAGACTGTGAGATCTATGATTTATTCAGACTGTGTCAGTGAATGACTGTGTCACTGTTCCACTAACACAGTGCTTTTCTCTATGTGCTGCTCTTGTTCTCCTGCCCTGTCTTTCTCTGATTGATGTTCACTTCTTGCTTTTGCTCTGTACTGTTGCATTTGTTCAAACTAGAGTATGCAACCACCAATGATTACTTAAAGGGACTGTTTACCCCCAAATTAAAATTATGTCATTATTAACTTATAACCTTGTGTTGTTCCAAAACTGTATGACTTTATATATTCAGTTCAGTGAAACAGATATTTTGATTAATGTTTTTGTTCATACAATGACAGTCAGTGGGACCAAAACAGCAAGACTTTCAATGTATGAAGAGAAAATATTTTGTGTTTTTCAAATCAATATTTGAAAGAAGGAAGAAAGAAAGTCATATGAGTTCAGAATTACATGAGGATGAGTAAATGATGACAGTATATCAACTATTAATTTAATTACATTCACTCATCTCTTATTCATACCAATCTTGTATTGTTCTGGTGTCATGGTTTTGTAAGAATGTGAATTGCTTATCCTCTGTTGGAATGACAAGCATATACCTCTTTTTGGGCTATGCTGTGGTTTGAATGGGTATCTTTGTTGCTTTGAAATACTGGTGAAACTATGTGGGCTGTAAACACTCAGAGAAGGCATGCAGATCTGTTTTTGTACAAAGCCAACTCTTGGTTTTCAAGCCAACACAAATGGTTATCATTCAGAGTCAATGTATGATTACTGCGTCTGAAAACTGATAAATGCTGCATTCGTAGGACGCATTCCAGGATTGGAAGGCATCAAGGCACGTCCGAATGCAATGTTAGTTTCACTTCCTGTGTCCTGAGATACCTTCATCTGATAGATTTTTGAAGGCAGCATAGATGTATCCTTCGCGCCTTTGATATCCCACAATCCTGTGCTTTCCATTCTTTGACAGATGAGCTAGAAAAATAAAGATGGCATCTGAAAGTTGCGGCTGGTAGTCATTTTCTGTGTAAATGTTTTTTACATAATGAGTTTTCCACTTATGATGTCATTTCTAGCGAGAAATTACTATTGTAGTCATTAAATATTCTCTCAGTTACACTGCCTCAGAAGTCTGTCCAAAATAAGTTTTGATACGAACCTTTGTGCGCAAACGCTGCCTGCAAAGTCATTGCCTGATAGGGCAGCGAGGCAACAAGTCAGCTGCCTAAGTTTTCGGACGCAGCCTATGTGTTGGGATCAAGGGGTCAAGGTTTAGCTTTTTAGCATGGCTTTGTTGGCCCCTGCTGGTAGATGCTGTCAAGGTAGTAGTCATGTCTTTGACATTGAGGGGACTATTTGTAAAGGTCTTTTTATTTAAAGCAATTCAATAATTAAAGGATTTAAATTGATGAGTGAATAAAGAAAAAGTAAGAAGAACAGAAAAAGAACAAGAAGTAGTCAATTTTAACTCTTCGCAAATAATATATTTATTTCAAAATGTGCACGAATACTCTCTTATTCATGTCTAATATGTCGAAAACACATTTAGTTATAAATTACATAAATCACTGAAATTATTTATCTTGTATTTTTAATTTAAAACAGTTACATTTGAAAAAAGTTGAGTAGTTTGCACCAATGGATATCACTGTTGGTCATTCAGCAGTTCTATTGTAAAACAGTTGTCAAATATTACATGTTTAGCTATTTAAATCTTACCTCGCACTCTTTCAACATTCAAAACTGAAGCTTCTGGAATTCATGTTCTGTATCTGTGAACTGTAAATCCTGCCTTCTTTTATTTGATTGACCATCTCAAACATTTTTATATTTACGAGCACAGTTAAATCGCTGAGGCAAACAGCCTAAAATTTTAAAACATTTGTCATCCTAACAACAAACAGAGTATCATCAAAATGTCTAATATTGGGTGGACAATTTGGTAATTTCTAATGTTAATGCTGTTTTAGGATGCTGTAACTGTTCACTCTGCAGGTCCAAGTCATCTATCTCCACTGATGGTCATTCACATGTAGCTGTGAATCCTGACTAAATAAAATGTTTGAAATGTTTTACACCCCCAGACTAAACTCTCTGGGAGTAAGACACAAAACCCATATCTTGTATCATATACATTTACAGTACTACCAAAACCTCAAGTAAGCTACAAGACCGTATCTCCCGGTGTGATTGAGGCTAACTGCACTGCCGTCGCCAGGCCACAGGCTGAGATAGTATGGAACGTGGAGGGAAATGACCGGATCATTGGTCAACCTCTGACCACCGCTATCCAGCAGAGTGACGGGACGACTCTGGTCATCAGTACATTGACCATCCAGGCTGGACTCCTGAAGGATATCTCTGTCAAATGTCTTGTTCATCATAAAGGACTGGAGAATGCCATTGCTGTTTCCATGAACACTAAAAGTGAGTGTGAACTATTTTATTATGAACTTTGCTTAAGATAAAAAATTCAATAATTCTTGATCGTTTGAGGTAAATGGGTTCATTGTACTATGAAAACCTACTGTAGCTTTCAGAACTGAAAACATCTCAGGTTACGTATGCAGCCCAGTTCCCTGAGAGGGGAACGAGTCGCTGCATCGTAGCATGATACTATGGGAATACTAAATAGACTCATCGACAGAAATGCGCGTTGACAGATTTAATTTGTCTTAAGAAGACGCACAGGCATAACCCGACAGAGTGTCCCATTCCCGTCTCGGTGAACTGGGTTACATATGTGTGTGGAGAGGACCAATCAGCCACAGCACATACATCATGAAGTGTATGTGTTAGTAAGACCCTTGGAAGAGGCCATTCTCCTAGTGGAGTGAACCCTGACCTCTAGAGGCAAAGCCATTTCATGTGCCTTATGGAGAGGGTGACATCATCAGTAATCCAATGCGCTGCTTGGTGACCGCATTCCCTTTATTGCGACCACCGAAACAGACCAAAAGCTGAGAAGATCTACAGTACTCCACTAGACTGAGCAGTGGACATAGATCCTCGAAGCACGCACCATACATAACAGATGCAGGCTTTCTTGCTCTCATGTCTCATAAGGGGGAGGGAAGAAAGCTTTCAAGATATCTTGCTGACCAGCCAGAACTTTGGAATATAGTCTGGTCTTGGGTGTAATGTAGCTCTAACATCACCTGGAACAAAGTCTAAGCAAGAGGAGGCTACTTTAAGAGTCAGTATCTTGTCTGGGACTGATTCCAAGGGCTCAAATGGGGCCTCTGTTAAGGCTCCCAGGACCAATATTAGATCCCAGGAGGGAACTTGCACTTTTCAGATTGGCCGCAATTGTCTGGCACCTCACAAGAACTGAGGCACTAAGGGGTGCATCCAAACAGAAGAACCCTCTAGAGATTTGTGGCTAGGGGAAATGGCAGCCACGTACACTTTTAAGGTAGCCAGAGCCAGCCCTGCTGTGAGATGCACTTAAAGGAACTCCAGTACTGGACTGACAGGGCAGTTAACTGGATCCACATCAAGCTCAAACTTGCTCACACCAAGATACAAACAGCTGCTATTTCAGGGCATTTAACTTCCTAGTGGAAGGAGTTATAGAGTTTATGATTGTTTCAGTTACCTCAGCATTGTCCCTTGCACTTTAGATAGAAGATTTCTCTGGAAAAGTCCTGGAGTCCTGGCGAAACCTGCTAGAACTCACGGGAGCTGAGCTATCGTGGGAAAAGTGTGTAGGTGCAACCTCGGCCACGCCTGTACCATGCTGCCCAGCCCCAACAAAGCTGGAGGTGTGAGGGAGAATCAGAGAAAACAGTGGGTTGTCTCCTTGGAGGCAAACAGATCCACTTCTGCTCTGTTGTATATCTGCCATATGGACTGTACTACTTTTGGATGGAGTTGCCATTCCCCAGGCCTCGGCCCCTGCCTAGACAGGATGTCTTCTCCCACATTTGTATGCCCCGGAATGTAAACTGCTCTCAGACAGGAACTTGTTTTCTGCCCAGAGCAGGATCTGCTGCACCTGCTTGAAAAGAGAGCGCAAATGCAACCACTACCGAGTTGTTGTCCATGCGGACCAACACATGGTAGCCCCTCAACTGTGTGTTCTAGAGCTAAAAACACTGCCCTCATCTTGAGGTACTTTATGTGCCACGAGGTATGAGGGCCCTCCCAAAGGCCATGGGCTGGTCATTGAGAACCGCACCGCAGCCTGTGAAAAAGGTGTCCGTTGTGAGAGACTTGCGACGACAACACGCCCCTAGTGCCAGGCCTCTGTTGTGGAATCAAGCCAAATAACAAGAAGTCTGCGGCACTTGACTTTTTTACGACTCTAGAAGGATGATTCAGAGGATAAAATCCTCTGCTCTTGAGACAAAACTGAGGTCTCACGTGCAATAGAGAATAATGTTGGCTGCTGCTGCCATGAGACCTAGCAGCCTTTGAATTCGCAGTACTTAAAGCTGCTGGCCTAGCTTGATGTCTCTCATAGTGGTTAGGATAAAATCTACATGTGCAGGAGACAGATGTACCTGCATCTTGGTTAAATCCCACACTGCCCCTAGAAAAGTGGTTCCCCACTGAGAATTACCACCCTTTTCCCCAACTCATACACTTCAAAGACACTCCGCTGGGAGATAGTGCCTGCACAGAAAAGTACAGGCTACAACAAACAGACATGCAGTCCCATAGAAATATATTGGAATATTTTCCACTAATTAATTTACAAATCTGTCTAATGAATGAACATGCATTTCCCAAGTACACTTTGTGTATTATTACTGTTTGTATATTGTCTTTTAATATTGTATAGTGTTGTGCATGCCTGATGATAGAACTAGTAAATGTAGTCCCATCTAGGTGGTGTATCAAAATATTCCTTGTTTAATGACTCACATTTTGGTAGAGTCACATCATAGAATGCAGTGTTTGTTATATTTATCAGAGTATAAATGGACACAAACTGCCAGCTTACTCCAATCATGCAAGTGAGTCAGCTTTTCAAACAAAGGAACTTTCCCGCTTAAGAATGGCAACTTTCTCATTGGTCAAGCCAAAACTCAAACCTCTGTGGAACTTAAAAGCCAACACAAAGTTCCCTCAGCTCTCGTTGACTTCTGCTCCTGATTGCTGTTCACGTGAGACCCCATCCGGCCTCGCTGCCGCAGTTGTCCTGGCAGGCTTCACACACATCGAGCCATGTGTACCTTCCTCGACCATAACAGAGTCAACTAACTCCACAAGTTCTCCATTCTCCATGCTTCTTCAACGTGGAAGAAATCGATTACAACTTCAGCACCATTGTACCGAACTTTCAAGACTTTCTCCTCACGTCTGTATATCCAGACGATCTTCAACAGCTAATGCAAATGCAAGTATCGTACAATACACTAAATTGATAGCAAAGGAGTCGGTATTCAGTATTAAGGGACTGATTGTTCTTCCTGGAGTTTAAATTACTCTGTTCATAGCTTCATTCTTCTGCTCTGTTCTGCTTTTCAGTCACTTTCACTTTACTCATGTATACGTGATTATGTGTATAATGTGTAGGTCTGCTTATAAATCAATGTCAATTTAATGATTATGATCACAGCTATAGGCTAAGAAAGAGTTATTTTTCTGTGGATATGGAAAATATTCTTTCTGAAGAGTTGATAGATGATCAATACTGAGTGTTTGCTGGATGAACAGATTAACTGATGGTAATATTAATTCAGCTACATGAAGTTAATTTGATTAACTGATTCAAATATTTATAAGTAGCAGCAGAGCCATAGCAGCATCCGTGGACTTAGTGAACGTGCGTGGGGACAGAGCTAGGCCAAAAGGAAGTACTCGATATTGGTAAGCTTCACCCCCGAAAGCAAACCTGAGAAACTTCCTGTGTCCTGGCAAAATCTCAAAATGAAAATATGCATTCTTTAGATCTATTGTCACAAACCAATCCTAGTATTGAATTTGTGGCACTAAAAGTTTGATGATTAGCATCTTGAAACTGGATGTCCAAAGAGTACTGTTTAGGCCCTGTAGATCTAAAATTTGACGCAACCCCCGCCCTTTTTTGGGTAATATAAAATATTGACAGTAGAATCCTGCCTCTCTCTCTGTGAAGGGTACACATTCCGTGGACGCAAAGCAAACTGAATCCTTTTTCTTATAATGTTCAGGACCCACTGAAAGACACTGGGCAGAAGTTGCCATGCTGCCACAAAGTCTGACAGGATTTTTATTTTATTTTTTACATAGAATCTGTCTGTTTGGTGCCCTGAAGCTGCTTTCGCCTTCTTGAGTGAAGATTGGGCGAATGGCCCGTCGGACGCCTCCACCTCCCGAATCACCAGTGGTGGCGGGATAAGTAGAGATGCCTACTCCAGTGTTCTCAGCAGCTGGAAATTGTTCATTCAGTGCCCCTAAACAACTCACCGGCAGGGAATCAACTGAACACAATGACCTGGGGAACTAGTACCGATACCCTCTGTAAGAGGGGGGCGGGCGCCACATTCCGACAGCATTGCTGAGCGGAAATAGGGTGAAAAAACCTGCTGGAGATTGCTACTTCCCAAAAAACACTGAGGTGGCAGGGTTGGCGAGACAATCTGTTGAGGGCATCAGGAGGGTATGAACACACAACTTGGTGTGATATATTTTTATATATTTTTTCATATAATTATTTTTTATTATACATTACACCCTCAATTCCCTGAGCCACTGGCATCAAGGCTCTTCCAAATAACCCTTAGAGGTTTCCTTTGTTTTTGTTTTACACCACAGAAGCCTCTCCACAGCAACCATATCAGCGTTGAGCGATTAAAAACACAGGCCATCTGCTTAGTGGCACAGAGGGCCAGTTCTGTGGCCCAGTGGAAATATTCCTTTGAACCTCCAAAGATAAAACTCTTCCTCAGAGCTAAAAACAGCCATAAATAAACCAGACAAGAAACACAGTGTGGATGAAAGACTACATCAACTTTATTAATGTAGATATCTAAACACCGCAAAGCTAGATGACTATTTCATCATTTAATTCCTCAGAATGCCACGCAATTCCACATGACTTTCTTCCCTCGAGAAGAAAAGTCAACTGGATCGGAGCTTAAACTGAAACTCCTGATAGAGCATCGTCTACACATGTCCGGACATTTCAAACACAGCTCACTCAAACTGCAATCCACATGACCAAAATCTGTTTCACCGCCTCAGCAAACATGGGACATGAATAATGGGACTTATAAGAAAGGACAAAAGTAAATTTTTTAAAGGATTTATAAAAATCAACCCCTGTGACATGTGCCTGAAGTTGAAGAAACATTCAATAATAAAATATTCTGAATTCCTCAGGTGAAATAGTAATTGAGAACAAATGCTCTAAAATAGTCGTTGGCTTTCTCTGCTTCTCTCACCAGTTGGCACGGCACTTACTATCCTGATCTCTGTGACTACAGTAGCGTTCCTTCTGGTCCTCTGCCTTTGTTTCTGTTTGTGGAAGTGTGTCCTGCGTAAGGATGGTGAGTATTCATATAGCTATCTTAAAGACCAATGAGAACAATCCAGAACATGCAGCTCAGCAAAATGTTTTGTCAAAATCATACTAAGTAATATACAAAAACAAATTTCTGTCATCATCAGGCCAGCCTATTTAAGTTAAGATCCCACCATGCAAATGTCGATATCCTTTTGTGCTCTGTCCAGTTATCTGACAAATTGACGCCAGTTTTGCTCCTGCTCTAAGTTGTGTCATTGAAAATAGTTTGTCACAATTAAAAGCAAATATTGTCTATTTTCCAGTTTGAGCTCTTAGTGGATGTCCAGTTTTGAAAGTACAGTATAATAATTAACAACCTTGAGAATGCAGCTTCACTTTGTGGCCTTATAGCTCAGGGCAGTGAACATAACTCATTAAAATGATCCATAGCAGCTTGTTTGTGTGCGCCCATGATGTTTACTTACATAAGGCTTACTAGATTGTTCAAGCCAGTACACGTTGTAGCGGCACAATTTTTTTAATGTAAAACACCCAACATAGTGATTCTGAAGTCAAACTACTGCTGCTGCTTCTGACAAGAGAGTTCATTACTGTCTGGTTCTTTAAACAAACATGGGTCGATGACTAATTAAGCTGTCCAAAGAGGATGAAAAGGACAAACCTTGTAAAGTAATCTTTACTGCTGTTAATTTGATTTATTTTTGAAAATCCTTTATATCATACAAAACAACAACTTAATTTTTTAATGGTTTAAAAAAAATGGTGTATTAAAAGAAAAGGTGTATTAAAGTTATTGTATGATATGAGTTCATGTACTATAATATACTGCAGGATCAGCAGAGGCCAATAATGTGAATGTTTGCAGATTGCATGTAAAGGACAATCAGCCTGCGCCCTCCAGAGTTTCATATATATATATATATATATATATATATATATACACATGAAACCATTGTCCAATTTAGTTATGGCTTATGATTTTTGTGTGTATGTTTGTGATGTTCACATGTTCTACATGAGCAGAGACTGAAGAGCATCAATTACAGAGAAGAGGCAGAGAAGACAGAGCAACAGACAGTTGAATGTAAGTGTCTTCAGGAAGTGCAAAGCCTCTTCCTGTGACCTAGTTCTGCTTCCCTCTGATGGCTTGTCTGCCCTTAACACAAATCTTTCAGACCTGATCTATTGAAATGAGAAATTAATCAAGTTTTTATTTATTGTGTGTGAGTAATTAGCCTACCAATTGTTTTACATATTAATATTATTATTTGAAATGTCATATTATAAAAATCATAGTCATATGTCATATTATTATACATTGGTAGAGTTCTTAAGTTCAGATCCACAAATCTTTCATTTTCAAAATGTTCCCATATTCTGGCATTCATATCATTCTGGAATTTAAAACATAGTCAGGTTACAACTGTGAGAGTATTGGGTTTAACATGCATATCTTAACAACTTATGATGTTACAGTCACTTCTGTGCTCGGTCATGTTTCCACAGAGTGGCCAATTTTGACCGTGGCAGGCGGATATCCTGAGACACCTGTGAAAACGGAAATCTCATGTTATCATGTTCTGTGCTTTTCCAACCAGTGACACATCCCTACATGAGGAAAGATGATATATTCTGAACAATTTGTAAATCCATCTCTATTATGAAGGTTGTCGTAGAAGGCGTTTTATCTCGACACAGAAGGAAATTTAATTAAGTTAGTATTTGTCTGTTTTAATACTGTTATTTTACGCACCCAGAATGCATCCCAGACAGCAACATAGTGTCGGCCCAGATCCGGCCCATATCTGGTACACATGGATTTGTGGGCCGGATCTGGGCCGACATTATGTTACTGTCTGGGATCTGAAGCCCTAAATTTAAAAGTACGATAAAAACTTCTTGTATGCTCTGAAAAAAAATAGCTATCCGCTCAAAAAAAGTATAAGAAAACTAGGGTAGAGTTAGGTTAGGGTTGGGGTGTGGCTGGATGCCAAGCTCCACCCATTGGTTCTGCAGTAAGCAGCCTCTTAATTAAAAGCTACCGTGAATTACACTCTCTATTGAAAAAAGCATAGTTTTATCTTTTTTCAGTTTTCTAAAACTTGCATCATGATCAAATATATAGTTTCTTATCATCTTGACTTTGCTTTGTCCCTTCATTTTTAAGGTGGACATTCGCACTGCCGATGAAAGGATGTAAGTCCAGTGAGGTAGATTAAACACTAGACAGTTGTTTTTCACTCTAGTCTTTGAATACTATTAGGAAATCGTTAAATATTTCGTGTCTCATTCTTTTTTTGTTGTTATTGTTAAATGATTAAGTAGACTGAACTAGAGATTTAGAGACTAACTAGAACTATACAATTTAAGTTCTTTGGTCTCTGAGTCCAGAGCAATGGTGGGAAAACTAAACCATGCTGGAGATGCACTCAGATAACACTGAGAGGTCGTGACAGCTTCTCCAAGCGTTCACTATACCAGTGGAAATGCATTATCTGCAGTCTGCTGTGGAATTAAATGGCTGACGAATATTGCATTTTTGCTGGCTTCCTTTCTGGGAAATCATGTTGCTTTAAACATGTGCAAATGTGCAAGCCAGTGTAATAACAGCTGATAAAAGGTGAAAGAGTTTTAATTCTGTCCCATGTATGTTAAATAATTTTGCCATATACTTGAAAATGTAAGAGTATAGGCCACACCTTTAATTAGAATTAAAAAATTCACTTAGAATTTTGTCTATTCAACAAATTATGAAAGAAAGTACTTTATTTTCCTTTTGTGATATATGGATGTTGTATTTATTGTGTAAATGGCATTGACTTGTTTATGTAATGCATTTCTGTAACTTCGCATCAATAAGCAAAAGAAAGTGAATCTGTTATGATATTAAATTACTTTGTAATTGTGGAGTTTCCGTCTATTAGCATTGCTGCTTTGGAAGTGTTGAGGGCAACAGAAGATTTTTTTTATTATTTTTTTATGATCTCTTGAAATGAATATCATCACTGTATTAAGTTGACATACAGTAGTCAACATATGAAGTGGAACAAAAAAGTTAATCAAAGTTGTCCTAAGACAAGAACGGGTATTGTTCAAAATTCATGTATAACTTTGATGAAAGGTTTTGATCCACTTCAAATTTTGACTACTGTATTTCATCACATTTTCATCATGAAATAGACACATTTCATTGTGTCTATTTCATCACATCAGCGCCTATTTAATGTGATGCAGTTTTGGTGGTCAAGACATGAAAGAGAAAAATAATGTCCAGTAGATGCAGTTTTTAATTTTTTATTTATGGAATATTCAGTTTTCCACATTCTTGGTACACAGGGGATGGTTTAAAGCAGATAGGAAAACAGTTTTCTTTCCTGTTTTGTAAATCAAATGTTGATTAAAAAAAATACACAAAATATGCCTGGAGCTTTTTTTAAAATGCTATAGCTGGTAAAGCATTTAGCTAGCAATGCCAAAAATCATAAAAAAATGTAAGTCACATGGAAAAATTTTTTCTAGTAAATGCATATTAATAAATGGGATGCCAGTTTAATGAATAGGCATAATTTTGGTTCCTCACAGTGCGTCATCAATTTTGACAATATTCCAGGAAAAAATGTGTTTCAGTACTTGTGATCTTTCCAAATTAAACTCTTTTCACACTGAAGAGTTCCAGATTAATAGATCTAAACCTGCCCCATTGTGTTCTCACGTCAGGCTGCTTATATCAGCTTTGTTGCGTTGTGAAAACAGACAGGAGTTTGTTCATGATATTACAGAGAGAGGATAAGAAGATTGCGGGTTGTCCTGTGTGACTAACAGCCCAGATTCTGCTTCATTTGACACTTATTTGTTTTGGCCTTGTGACTCCGCTGGCCTCCTCTAGTTTGAGACGTGAGGTTTAAGGCCATAAGACACTACACAACTTTTAAAATCTGAACAGGAGAAGAGTTAACACTAGATGGCAAAAATCAGAACAATGATCTACCCAGAATCTGTAGACCTGCTCTGACTTTTGGCAACTAGTGCTGACTCCTCTAGACTGTAAATAAAGGCAAGAAACTACAGTAGGCTCAAGTCAAGTCAATTCACCTTTTTATATAGATACAATAAAGCCTTTATACAAAACAGATTTTTTTCAAAGCTTTTCAAAGTTGTGTATTCCAACCTAGTGGATTCCAACCTTTATAATTATAATCTTGAATTTTGAATGAAGTCTTTGATGGAATGGCAAAAGTCAGTGATGGAGTGCCCCCTGGTGGCTCTCAAGGGCACTCCAGCTGGTCATCGTGACAATCTGACTGTTGTTACTGCCATGATGTGACTTTTAGTATTTGTAACATTAATCTTATGAGGATTCAGATTTACTTAATGTTATCTAATCTGTGAGTAATTTTTGAGCCATGGTATTAAAAAACTACAGAAAATATTAGCTATGTATGTATAGCCTTGAAATCAAAATGGCAGGATGTAGCAATACATCTACACAATAGTACATTCTCACAGAATAAGTCACTTCACTATGTTTCCTTATGCTTATTACTCAGAAACATAGGCAAAAACTAAACAAAATTGTATACAGTACACTTATGTGAATTCCAGTCATGTGTAGCCTACTGATTATTTTTGGTAGACTAGAGCAATATTTAGAGGTATGGCTCCATCTGCTGGTTAATATCAATGGTTCATAACGTTTACATTTATGCATTTGGTAGACGCTTTTATCCAAAGCAACTTAATTGCATTTCAAGGTACTCATTTTACATTCTTATCAGTTCTCAGTTCTTGCTTTCCCTGGGAATGGAACCCATGATCTTAGCGTTGCAAGCGCCAACGCTCTACTACTGTTTGAGCTACAGGAAGGCCAACGGTCATTGCCATCATAGTAGACGTGATCAAGCTGTATATTGTATATCTTGGGTCTGTTTAAACCCCGTGGAACTTAAGCTTATAAAACAATAATATGAAATGCTTTTAAATGTGTATTTATGTACTTATGATGTGTATTTTGACAGTCTCATCACATGTCCAAAGTAAAATTTTCGTACTAAAAACTATGGATTAAAAAAAGAAGAAGAAGTACGTAGCTCTTCTGGCTCAAAACGGACCCTGATGCATTAGCAGGGTATTAAATATGAGCTTCTAAAAGAACACAAAACGTTTTGAAAAAAATAAATGTTTCTAAATGATCACTGTGTTAGGGGTTAACAGTTTAGGACCAAAGGACCAGATGTTTGAAAGAAGACCCAGAGTCAGAATTATAAAAAATTGAAGAAAAGTTTTACTGAAGATAGTTTGCAGTTTCATCAGCAGAAGTTCAGCTTCAAGACTCACACAGGAGTTCGTAGGCCGCCCCCCTTACAGTTACAAAGATTACAGATATACCCTTCACCAAGGTCTAAGCTACGTCATTGCTTACAGGTTGAATGATTCTCATTGGCTAAGAAATTGATAAACATAGTAATTTTCCACACATATACAGATAAACAGAAGCATATCTCCATAGATTATGCAGCTGACACTCGGACCCTGAAGTTAGGCACGTCGTGATCTTCCAGGTCGCAGATTTGGGTTGCTGGGTGCCAGCATGTCCCGAACAACAACTCAGTCAATCTCCAACAATGCCAGTGGTTCCTTAACCTGTAAGCAAGAAGACTAACACACACACCAACACACAGCTTTTCCAAGGTTGGATTTGGCCAGGCTCTGACTATAAACAGGAGTCTCGTCTCAAAACATCAAGATAACAAGTTCTTTCTCTCAAGGATAGGAAACTTTAGTCTAAATGGAAAGTAAGGCTTTAACTGAGAAATGGTCCCTTAAACTATATAGACTTCAGTGACCCCTATGTGTTTTAACACGTTTCTCAAACACAAAACCAGTCCCTATTTTATTTCTGGAAGCTGGGATAAATAGGCAAGCACTGTTACTGCATTCAGATATCAAATACAGGCATTAAAAAGAATACATGAAAAGAACATGTCAGTAATCACACTGGTAACTTCAATAACAAAATAAAATCTTCAGAGAAGTAATTCAACCCATGTGATATTTAGAAGGAAAAATATTGATTAATACCTTGATTATAATCACTCATTACATATACATTGAAGCAGCAGTGGATTCCAATCCACCCCCTTCAACTGGATAATCAACTATACTAAACATATACATTGTACAAAACTACATAAAGCTTTGTGTCAAGGGGAACATATTTTAAAAATGTTCTTATTGATAACTTTCCTGATGGTGTGCTGATGAGATGCACATACAACCTGAATATACTTCTCAGAGATGCATATACAAAAGTGTAGACAGTTCAGGTAAGGCCGGATGTGTTGTGGTCAGTGTTTCTTCTGTGTACTGCACACAGACAAATGCATCACACTTCAGAAGATCTGCATGCTGTAAACACAACAGGACAATAAGTTAAGAATTTAAAAATGGGCTCATTAACAGTTTATGAGTTAGAGAATTTTTATCAGAATCACAGGAGGAATTTTCTAAATTAAAAAAAAAAAAAAAAAAAAAAAAAAAGACAATAAAAACGGTGCTCGGTTGAACGTTCGCATCTTGTAAGCCACTTTTGTTTAATACTATTTTAAAGATTATGGATGTCTGAAGCTTAGATATGAGATACATTGATAATGTTCATGTGTGTGTTTATGAGTAACACTCTTTGCACTAATATAATTATTTTGTATATTTATTTTATAATTAGTTTGTGAGCGATATCCTAAGTTCAATTAGAGTGCATAAAACTGTATATTCTGGAAATCAATTGTATTTACATCTGCATAACTGTGGACATTTTAACATCACTGAAGAAAAGAACAACAACAAGACATTTTTTTTTTTTTTGTCTTTTGCAAGTTTTTCATGCCAATTTTTAAGCAAATTTCACATATGGAATTAGGTAAAATCTACTTAAATAAGTTAAGTAAATTTACAAAGAATATAAGTTACTTTGACTTGGCCAGATAAAGTTCGTTGAGTACTTTCTACTTAAGTTCACTTAAGCAATAATATGTTTCAAGTACATTTTATTCAAACAATATAACTAAATTAAGTCATTCATTTAAAGTGTATGCTTAATTGAATAATACAGTACATCTACAATTAGAAAAGTAATACACAATAATGATAACATTCGTTGGATTCTTTTTTAGTATGAATGTGTCATTTTGAGTAGAAAATGAACTCCGGATGTCACAAAAAAAGTTACTAAACCTAATAACAAAAGCAATGATAAAACACTGTAAATACAGCTGGAAAACAGTGAAAAATGCAACCTAATTAATTATTCATAATCCCCAGTGCATGATGGGAATGGGATTCATTTATATAATTAATTTTTTTTTTTTATTTTTTTTTTATTGCCCAAAATAATTTGTGGAGGTAGAAATTATTTTTTTTTCTGTAGTATTTACTACACCATAGAATTATTTTTATTAGTGATGAATTTCATTCCATTTTAAAACTTTCTTGATTTCTTCATAATTTAGCCTGCTTACTGACTTGAATTTAAAAGGCTTTCAATTTAGTTCTGAATGACATACCAGCAAGTAGTTTAAGAATTAAAAAGGTATTATGTTCACAACATTAATCAGAGTAATTTATAAAAACGTACCTGAACTTGCGCTTTCTGTGTTTTCTTTCTTCTCAAAGCTGACAGTGATCAGTAAAGGGACAAAGTCAGGATCATGCTAAAACTTAAATATCTCAAAATAATCAAAAGCTCAAAATGACTTACTTTTACATCCATTAATACACAGGATAAAGATGAGCATTAATATGAAAACAGGAATCACTACAGCCATACAGATAAAGAGATACGGCATCCACCATGGGTTTGCATTAAAGCTGGTATCAGTGTTGTCTGTCTCACTGTCTCCTTCTCTTGTCACTAAGAAAAGAAAAGGAGAAGTAATGTTTACTCTAAGCTGACTGAGCATCCAAATCACATCCATGGTTCATTCTCAATAGCAAAAACTGTTGCATATTACACAAATTCACCCATGTAGTAATACTTATTTTTTCTTGAATTGAATCATAATGTTTTTTTGTTTTGTTTTGTTTTATCAACATTTTTAAGAAGAACATGCACATCATTCTGTGATTAGATTGAAACTGCTCTTACTTCCAGTGCAAGACTTTTCATCTCCCAGGCTGTCATCTGTGGGGGGGAAAAAACAGAACTAATCTGTTAAAAATGTTTCAAATGAATTTGAAGTTTCATATAATTACCACAGCTGGTTTTGACGGCCTTACATAATCTTATTTGTTAACATAAAAAAGTTGATAGAAAATAGTTACCTGAGACAGAAATATTAATAAAATGGCTAGCTGCTGTCAAGTCTGGTAACTTTAGTTCACATCTGTAATGGCCGTCATGATTCTTAGTTATATTTGTGAAAGTTAAATATGAAGTCAACAGATCAGGTGCTGAATAGTTCTGTGATGATGACATTTGACCTCCAGACACTGGAATCCATCCATTCAAGTTGTCTTTAGTCCAGGTAATATTGCTTGTCTGATGATCACAAAACTTCAGATTGCAGGAGATGTTGAAAGGCTTGTTTGTACAGACTTTATGAACAGTCCCTCGCATAACTTTAAAGACAGGACATGTGGGGGCAAGACCTAAAACATAAAACATTGCAGCAAATGTAGAGAGACAATGACAAAAGAACACAGATGATTCAGTTTCATCATAAACTGTACAGCCATGATGCTAGTTGGCTCCACTTTTACTAAAAGTAAATTCAATAGAACGTTCATGAGCCCAAATTAGTCCGTGAAAATCACAGCATCAATAATGGATTTTTTCTTGGACATGAATATGAACTCACCTTGTGCATCAGTGTTCACATGGAGGATGAAAACTACAAACGCGTCCAGGAACAAAGCTTTCTTCCTCAGGTATAGCCAATCCATCTTAAACACAAGCCAGGTATGTCATAAATGGTCTCCAAAATATAAATTAATCCAGTGTAGTCCTCACAGTCACCATCTAAATCACACAACTAAACACTTATTTCTGTCACTGGTCTGTTTATTTTTATCCTCGTGGTTTCCATTTCCTTTTCGCAACATGCACTCATCCTGTTGTGTGTGCTTTTGCACAGTGAGCTTCACATGACTTTGGACAGGAGAACATTTCTTGGTCTGTGGTGTCGCTTTTTTTTTGCATACTTCATGCAGATATTGCACTTAAAGAATACACAAAGCAAATCCAACCATCTATACTTGTCATGTGTGACTCCAGCAGTCTTATATGTGAAAGTTATTTTTTTTAAATTTTTTTTTTTAATTCTTTGTATGTAGAATCTCAAATTCTTTTTATGTGTCAGTTACTCTGCTGATCTAAATAACACAAAAAGCACACTTCCTGTCCTGGATTTTCTTTCTCTATAAATGCTTGGCAATGTGACTCAGGTATAGGCCTTTTCCCCACTGATGTATAAAGAATGGATGATCTATACAGATTCCAAGGTTTAGCCTCTTTTATGTGAACATGCAATTTATTTGGGGGTTTGTAAAACCTTTGGCTAAGGAGGTAATCAAGTATAAACAACACTTCAAATTTCTCCCTTTATTTTCCATTTATATACACATATTAATTCAGCAGACATTTTACCCCAATACAGAAAATATTGGTTACGGCCTTGTGAGCAATCCAACAGGATGTACAGTAAGTACATTTATGGTAAAGGTGAAGAAGAACGACAGTATAACATATAAACAATTTAGTTCAGAACACGATTATAACGATAAAGATACAGAGACACAATATCATTTGAATCCCTTTAAAACAAATGTTTTCCAGCTGATGATTGATGAACACATTGACAGCCAATCAGAATCCATCCTGCTTTAAAGAGCTCAAGCATTTAAAGAAACAGAACTGCATAATAAACAATGTTTAGGTTTGGATGGCAATTACGTTATTGTTATAGTTATTTTTTATAGTTATTAGTCTTGGTGCAAATGGGCCTTAAGTCACTTCAATATGTTTCCTTGTGACTTACCTTATAAAGTATTCAATCAACCAGTCAACCATGTATGAACATAGTTTTGTTTCAACAGTGGAAAAATACTGTAAGCCATCAGTATCAGGTCTGTATGGGGCCAGTTGCATAAACACAGCAACTTTATTAAGACTGTGTGTTAAGAACTAGTCTGACCAACTGTTTTACTTTTCTGATTTCTTTTAGACCAATCTATATAGTTTTATGTAACTGACTAAGACCAGTCCTAAAGAAGAAAAGTAGACGATTAACTTGTTGTCTAAGAAGTCTGCGCAACCTGAAACTGGTTATTAATAATTGCCAAAAGGGCCTAAATCATTTTGTAAGTAGGGCAGTAGCAGAAGGGGGAAAGAAAGGGGACAAAGGGGATTTTTTAGGGGAAAGAAGGGGGACAAAAGGTTTTTTTATTTTTCTTTGAGTGCTGAAAGAAACACTGTATAAATGTAACAAATTATTATTATTAGCATCAGGTAAAGTGGGTCCATTTTTAAAACTGTTCTGATGAATTATAATAAAAAATAAATGACTAATAAAAATAATGTTAATGACTTTTTAAATAATGTAAAACAACTATTAACTAAGTGCATTTTAAATCACAAGCTGACAGAACAACTGGAAATCACTAAAATACAACATATTTTCAACAACAGAGAATCAATTATGTAACAAACATAGCTGTTACATGTATTAACTTTTTCATTTTAGTGCTTAGAATGTCTTGAAGACAGGATATGGATGTGTTGCATCAGACACCTATGATAAGTGGTGTGAGTTTCACTCAGAAACCACACTGAACTCCAATTTTCCGTGTAACGAGGAAAGTAACGTCATGTGATGATTTGTACCGTGTGGTGTGAAAACATGCACAAATCTCCTGCTTCCTGTTAGCCAGACAGTACTGTACAGCTTCACAAAACTTTAAAAAAGGCAGCTTAACTTTGTCTGGTTGTATAACCCACAGAGGTGATATCAGGAGACCCGGATTGATGCATACTCTGAAAACTCCTCTCTTGTCGGACGGGGTGCAGTAGATGATGGTGTTGATGTGAGGTGATTCAGAGATGCATATACAACCTGGCTTGATCTGTTATCTCTCCTGTTGGACAAACAATCATCACCCCCGCAATCTGACAGATGTGATGTAGACTGTACAGGTGGTGATGTTGAACTGCATGTGTTGCTGTCACGAGAGTGCTGATGTCTTTCTTCTGAGTACTGGACACAGACAAATTCATCATGCTTCAGAACTCTGGGGCTCAGTGACGACAAGACAGATGTTGCTGTATACTGCAAACATAACAGGACAATCATTAACAAAGTGCATATTGTTGTGCAAAAATCATTATTTAAGAATTAAATAGTGGTAACACTTTACAATATGGGTGCACTAATATGCATTAATTCAAGCACAGATAGAACTATTAATTAACTAATAAAGCAACTAATAAAGAGTCTATATGATTAATAGATTAAGTAATATGTGAATTGCTATTAATTAAATGTCTCATTATGTATTAATTCCAACAAGTCAAGTCGTCACCTTCATTTAACGCTTTTAACAATATAGATTGTTTCAAAGCGGCTTTACATTGATAATAGGAAATTAAAGTAACAGATTTTGTTTTGGCTTTACAGCAGCTCTAGAATAAAGTTATTGTCCAGCTAAAGTTAGTTTTGATTGATTCACTTCCGTTGCAAAGATCATTAGTTATTAACTTAGGGGCCGCTTACATGACACCGTAGAGAAAACTTTTACTATGAAACGCTTTTCAAAAAAATTTAAACCTTGCACCTTGGAACCTTCAAATTTCAAATTTTGCATTCTTGAGCCACCAAACACTGTTGTCGTGCAAATGAATGGCCAGAACACATTAAAAGTTTTCTGTTTTCAGTCATCTTCAAAACTTGAATCCGTAAAAACGGCGACGGCGTGCGCATGCATATCATGTGTTTAGTCTATAGGTATGCGCGTCTGATTATATATGTGCGCAGGTGCAATATATATTTGTAGTCTTTCTTGTAATTTGTAGTCTTTCTTTACAAATTGACCTCATCAAATTACTTGTCTGGCCTGCATAATACAGAATTTTTAGTCACTTCTGCGTATCAATGCGAACTGGATTCATTTTAATGTTTTATCTGCACATAAGGGAAGGAGAAGGGGGCCTTCACAGGGGAGATTGAATTTTATTTTTTTTATTTTTTTTTTCAGTACAAATTTTTTTTAAACTTTGACAAAAGTAAATTTTATTGTTATAATTGTGATTTCATAATATGTAGATATGAATACAACTGGGAAAACTTGTGAAAAGATGTCTTTCAGTTAGCCATCAACTGGTTCAAGGGATGGTTCGGAGTAAAATCAACCTAGGGTCCTTTGCACCATGACCTCGAGCCAAACACCCCCCCAGAAGCCTTTTTTCTCTTGGTCAAACATTATTAAAGCTAGAGTTTATTTAGAGAAATCAGCCAAATGGCTTAGTGCAGGCGCTAATGGATCCTAGGATGTATCTCGTACATCTCGTACGTGTATTAGTGCATACCTGGACCTGGGTGTCATTATACATCCTTATGCATCGCTTTCTGCCAGGACTTTTACTTGCTTTTCCCAAACCCCTGAAGTGACGTCGACGTCCGGGTTAGCAGTAGCATGAGCCATCAGGCAAGTGTTATTACCCGTCTTTCGAATATCTGGGTACTGTGTTAAAAGGTGCCCCACGCATTTTACTTATCATTATTTACAGGCCTCCAAAATACTCTCCAGCCTTTGCTGAGGACTTTACAGAACTGTTATCAACAATTACCTCAGAGTTTGACTGTTTTGCCATTGCTGGAGATTTTAACATTCACATAGATAATGCAGAAAACAATATGGCAAAAGAAATCAAAACTGTTTTAAAAACTTTTGATCTGACTCAGCATGTACATGGACCCACACACAATCGCAGACACACTCTAGATTTACTTATCAGTAAGGGTAAAAACATTTCATTGATTGTTATTAAGGATGTAGCACTGTCTGATTATTTCTATATTTTCTTTGATATTGATCTCTCCTGCCATTGAATCTAGATCTGTGTCTGTCAAGAAGAGATGCTTAAATGAGAACACTAGTGTACTATTTATGAAGGCTATATCCTTAACACCAAGCATATCTGCAGACTCTGTTGATTTTCTCCTTGATTCTTTTAACTCAAAAGTTACAAGTGTAATTGATGATATTGCTCCTGTTAAAGTCAGGAAGAAGAGTGGCAGACAAAAAGCACCTTGGAGAAACTCATCAGCAGTGCAAAATATGAAAAGACAATGCAGAAAAGCAGAGCGCATGTGGCGGAAGACAAAACTTGTAGTCCATTATAACATCTACAAAGACAGCCTGCATGCTTTCAATATGGAACTAGGCAAAGCTAGACAGACTTTCTTCTCAAATATTATAAACAGCAATTTAAACAACACACGCACTCTTTTTGCTACTGCAGAGAGACTGACAAACCCCCCAAGCCAGATTCCCAGTGAAATGCTCTCAGACAGCAAGTGCAGTGAGTTTGCTTCTTTCTTCTCTGAGAAAATCTAAAATATCAGAAAGGTGATCAGCACATCCTTGAGTTGCGCTGGGGTCAGACAGATCAGACCACCTGTGAAAGTAGTTACTATGTCTGATTTCAAAGAAATTGATGGCAAAATTTTGGAAGAAACCGTACAGCACCTTAAAACATCAACCTGCGCTCTTCCCACATCTTTTTTCAAAAGTGTGTTAAACAGTTTAGAAGCAGATCTTCTAGAAGTGGTAAATGCCTCACTTCTCTCTGGGAGTTTTCCAAACTCCCTGAAAACTGCAGTTGTCAAACCCCTCCTGAAAAAGAACAATCTGGATAAGACCATATTAAGCAACTATAGACCGATCTCAAATCTTCCTTTCATAGGCAAGATCATTGAAAAAGTTGTCTTCAATCAGCTGAACAAATTCTTATGATCGAATGGATACTTCGACAATTTCAGAGATAGGAAGTAACGAAGTACAAATACTTCGTTACTGTACTCAAGTAGGTTTTTCAGATATTTTTACTTTACTTTACTATTTATTTATGTGCCAACTTTTTACTTTTACTCCTTACATTTTAACATGAATATCGGTACTTTCTACTTCTTACATTTTAAAAAATTGTCTCGTTACTTTAGTTTCAAATAATTTCAGTGGAGTCGTTATTATTTTTGCGTCATCAACCCTTCACAGGGAGGATAGTATGACTGACAGGCGATGTGACCAATCATAATCCACAATTTTGTCCGACAAAGCAGTCAGGAGAGTTAGTAGATTAACATTGGAGGATTTAAACTTGAAAAACGAAGTGTACCGACATCTTTTCGCGTAAAAACATCTTTCCCTCTTATGTTCATTCATGTTTATTTGATGCTATAAATTAACTAGAAGGAAGAGATGATCGGTTCACGAGCAGCTTTAACTGAGGCTCTACAGCGATCTGTCACGACACATTAAAGAGACACAAAACGGTATTTATTGTTTACATTTCTTTAAAAAATGACCAAATTTGAAAGGTGAGTCTTTGTTTCATATAAAAAAATAGCCTGGTCTGTCCTGTCTCTCAGCCCCTTGTCAGTGTCCTCTCTGCTCCACGAGGTGTGTTTAAGTGTGTGAGAACATGGTGTGGCGTAAGAGCGGCGTCGCTTGTCGGACATAGCAACTAAAGGGAACGGAAGGGTTTGGGAATGGCACGGTCAAATGAATGGGAATATACGTTGCACACTTGACCCATCACTACAAGACGACTCGACAGATTCGGCGGCATTCATTCGCGGAAAAATCATTACATAGCCTACATGTAGACTCCTTTAAATGTTAAGGGGAAGATTAAAAAAGAGAAACTGGGTCTGTGAATTCTCACAGAATCACAATTGAATTCATATCTTGCTACTCCGTCAGAATCTCATTAACCTGGATGAGTCTCTGTCACAATAATCATATAGGCTATGTGATGTTTTAGGCCTATTGGCAGATATCCATTTAAAATGTAACGTTAGGCAATGGCATATAAAGAACCTTTTTTCCATATCCACTTAAGTTTCTCAGCTTGCACTCTAGTAACATTTGTGTGGTCCAGGTAGCTTTGCATAAAAAAAATGGTTATCATTCGCAAGGCTACTTTTACTTTTATACTTTAAGTAAATTTCCAAGCCTGTACTTTGTTACTTTTACTTGAGTAAAGAAGTTAAATCAGTACTTCTACTTTTACCAGAGTATTTTTTTAACACAAGTATCTGTACTTCTACTTGAGTACGAGAAGTGAGTACTTTTGCCATCTCTGGACAATTTTCAATCTGGTTTCCGACCGCACCACAGCACAGAGACAGTGCTCATAAAGATAATAAACGATATTCGCTTAAATACTGATTCAGGAAAATTATCAGTGCTGGTACTATTCGACCTCAGTGCTGCATTTGACACTGTCGATCATAACATACTTTTTGACAGGCTGGAAAACTGGGTGGGGCTTTCTGGGATAGTCCTAAAATGGTTCAGGTCATACTTAGATGGGAGAGGTTATTATGTGAGTATAGGAGACCATAAATCTGAGTGGACATCCATGACATGCGGAGTACCTCAAGGCTCAATTCTTGCGCCACTCCTGTTCAACCTGTATATGCTCCCAATGAGCCAAATAATGAGAAAGAACCAAATTGCTTACCACAGCTATGCAGACGACACACAGATCTACTTAGCTCTATCGCCTAACGATTACAGCCCCATTGACTCCCTGTGCCAATGCATTGATGAAGTCAACAGTTGGATGTGTCAAAACTTTCTTCAGTTAAACAAAGACAAAACTGAAGTCATTGCGTTTGGAAACAAAGATGAAGTTCTCAAGGTGAACGCATACCTTCACTAGGGGTCAAACAACTAAAAATCAAGTCAGGAATCTTGGTGTGACACTAGAGTCAGACCTTAGTTTCAGTAGTCATGTCAAAGCAATAACTAAATCAGCATACTATCATCTGAAAAATATTGCAAGAATTAGATGCTTTGTTTCCAGACAAGAATTAGAAAAACTTGTTCATGCTTTCATCACCAGCAGGGTGGATTATTGTAATGGACTCCTCACTGGCCTTCCCAAAAAGACCATAAGACAGTTTCAGCTCATTCAGAACGCTGCCGCCAGGATTCTGAGCAGAACCAGAAAATATGAACATATCACACCAGTCCTCAGGTCTTTACACTGGCTCCCAGTTAGATTTAAGATTGATTTTAAAGTATTATTACTGGTATATAAATCATTCAATGGCCTAGGACCTCAATACATTGCAGATATGCTCACTGAATATAAACCCAACAGATCACTCAAATCATTAGGATCATATCAGCTAGAAATACCAAGGGTTCACTCTAAACATGGTGAGTCCGCTTTTAGCTATTATGCCAGCCGCAGCTGGAACCAGCTTCCAGAGGAGATCAGACGTGCTCCTACAGTAGTCACATTCAAATCCAGACTCAAAACACTTCGGTTTAGCTATGCATTTACTGAATGAGCACTATGCCGCTGTTCGTCCGACTGTTTGTACTGTACTGTATTTTATTTTATTTTTCTAAACTGTTTTAATTATTCTTATTTCTTTTTATTATTTTAATTTCTTCTATGTAAAGCACTTTAAATTGCCATTGTGTATGAAATGTGCTATATAAATAAACTTGCCTTGCCTTGCCTTGCCTAAACTCCTGATGTACTTAAAGGTTGTGTTTTATTTCGAGTGTACACAAATATAAGGAAACACTTTGCAGTTTTAATGATGTCCTGTACTATGAACTAAATGACAGAGTATGTTTTTATGTTTCCACTGTTCGATCGCGCCCACGCCTCTCTCTCTCTCACACACACACACACATCCACACCCACACACACACACGCAACATATTTCAGCATTGCAATCTTGACATCGCACTCGCAGCCTGTTCATTACATAGACAGTATAAGAAGTGGACAGAGCCATCTCATTGGAACTCAATTGAGACAAGTGAAGCCCATTTTTAGCGATGTTTTAGGACTTCCGTTCCTGACGCGCAGACTCAAACAGAGCTTGACGACGTAGATGTGACATGAGCAACCCGTCTGTCTTCTAGTGGCTGTGGCATGAGAAATCTGAATCATTCCCTTCCGAAACTTGCAGAGACGGAGAGTGTGAGTAGGAGCTGTCCATGAGCTTGGAGCAGGAGAAACTTTTGCTAAGTATTCTGATTAATTATTTTGTCATTTTGCCTCCACGTCCCCCTGATTGCCCGCGAGCTTCTCCTCCTGTCCATATGGTAATCTCTCTACTGTGCGACAGAGAGTCGCCTGGTTATGACGCAATCGTTAGCCTACATTTACAAAAACTGCTTCTACGGGGCTGTAACGTAAGATACAAGGTAATGGAGCATTTTATACATTGTCGTGTTTCTTTAGAAATAAATAATGGACAAATGGAGTCTTCAAACGCCTCAGATGTAAAGTTATTCGCTGTCAAAGTGACGCCAAAATGAATGGGAGTCAATGGAATGCTAACAGCAGGTGAAGTTCTGCTACAAGATGGTGGCACGCGGCCGGCTTCAACTTCCGGTCGACTTCCTTCCCGCTTGGTTCATTATAGCCACATAGCTAAGGCGGGACAGATTAGGTGACCGTTAAGAACCCGCGTATCTAACAGTAGTTCCGCATTACATTCATTAATTTGCATGTGAGTGTTATTTATTTTTATACCGTGTAAATTCATGCACCAACCGTGACGCCCGTACCGTTTCGGTTCAATACGAATACATGTACCGTTTCACCCCTAGTCTGTGCAGCGCCAGTTCCAATTCGAACAAGCCTGTTAGCACTCTCTGCTTGCCTGCTGCGTCATGTGGTTAGGTTGCGGTGCGTTCAAAAACAGATATTTATTAAACAGAATACAAGTTATTTCGAGTCATTTAACTCAAGTCCGAGTCAAGTCTCAAGTCATGAATATAAAGTCAAAGTCAAGTCTTTTATAAATATTTGTCAAGCAAGTCTCAAGTCCTAAAATTTGCAACTTAAGTCCGACTTGAGTCAAGTCATGTGACTCGAGTCCCCCACCTCTGTTGATTTTACTCCAAACCATCCGTTTATAGTGATAATTTGTTACTTTTAAAACTGCATTTTCCAAACGATGGCCAAAAATCTTACACTTAACCATGTCAAATTATCCATGTTATCCCCATGAATGAAAGTTAGAAATGTGGGTCTTTATACATGAATTTTACATAAAAAGCTGTTTTTGTATAAAACCATTTTTTTTTTATTTACTTATATACATTTTTTAAAATATAATAAATCTATTTCTAATGCTACTATAATAAATACATTTGTTTATAAATAAAGATTGATCTGTTGAAAGCAGTTATTTTGAGTTAGATGGCAAATGTTCTCCTCCTATTCAAAATTGACATTGAGGGGGTGCGGTGCATTCAACATTTGCCGCACATTCAAATATAATTTTCAATAAAAAAAATAAAATAAATAAAAACCTGGGGAAAATAAATGCACAACATGTTCACATAGGACACTATTAACACAACTATATGCATGAACCCAATCAGAAAAAATATTAAACATAAAATAATTATGTTAAATAATATAAAGATATTAAACACGGTTAACATAATATTACAGAAAATTCCCATCTACCTAAATTTCTAAATTCCCATTTAAGGTTCCCATCTTTTAAGCTGCTTTTGTTTGACTTCATTTTGAAGGTTTAATTAGAATATTACTGGGAATTGTGTACTGTTGGACCAATATGTGAAACGACAGAAAAAGTTAATTTAGTAAATACAATTAAATTTTGATTAATTACAAAATGTCTATATGCTGGCATTTCAAACATTGGTTGCTAATGTCGTGTAAATTCATTTCATGTGTGATAACGTAATTTATACAAAACATTATGACTTAACTGTATTAAACTTTACTTAACTTCATATAGCAGTTTATGAATTTCCTTTCATTTAATTCAGTAATTCTAAATTCATAAAATCAAAATCAAGGTACAATTCCACATCTTGTGCAATTCCAGTCAAAAACTGAATTGGAATTAAAAAGACATTCATTTTTTTTCTGAATGGCACACTGACTGGTAGTTTAATAATTAAAAAGGTACAGTATTTTCACAACATTAATCAGAGTAATTTATAAAAACGTACCTGAACATGCGCTTTCTTTGTTTTCCTTCTTCTCAAAGCTGACAGTGATCAGTAAAGGGACAAAGTCAGGATCATGCTAAAACTTAAATATCTCAAAATAATCAAAAGCTCAAAATGACTTACTTTTACATCCATTAATACACAGGATAAAGATGAGCATTAATATGAAAACAGGAATCACTACAGCCATACAGATAAAGAGATACGGCATCCACCATAGGTTTGCATTAAAGCTGGTATCAGTGTCGTCTGTCTCACTGTCTCCTTCTCTTGTTACTAAGAAAAGAAAAGGAGAAGTAATGTTTACTCTAAGCTAGCTGAGCATCCAAATCACATCCATGGTTCATTCAGGATAACTGGGACTTTTCCGTCATCTCAATAGCAAAAACTGTTGCATATTACACAAATTCACCCATGTAGTAATACTTATTTTTTCTTGAATTGAATCATAATGTTTTTTTGTTTTGTTTTGTTTTATCAACATTTTTAAGAAGAACATGCACATCATTCTGTGATTAGATTGAAACTGCTCTTACTTCCAGTGCAAGACTTTTCATCTCCCAGGCTGTCATCTGTGGGGGAAAAAAAAAACTGAATTAATTTGTTAAAAATGTTTAAAATGAATTTGAAGTTTCATATAATTACCACAGCTGGTTTTGACGGCCTTACATAATCTTATTTGTAAACATAAAAAAGTTGATAGAAAATAGTTACCTGAGACAGAAATATTAATAAAATGGCTAACTGTTGTCGAGTCTGGTAACTTTAGTTCACATCTGTAACGGCCATCATGATTCTTAGTTATATTTGTGAAAGTTAAATATGAAGTCAACAGATCAGGTGCTGAATATTTCTGTGATGATGACATTTGACCTCCAGACACTGGAATCCATCCATTCAAGTTGTCTTTAGTCCAGGTAATATTTCTTGTCTGATGATCACACAACTTCAGATTGCAGGAGATGTTGAAAGGCTTGTTTGTACAGACTTTATGAACAGCCCCTCGCAGAACTTTAAAGACAGCACATGTGGGGGCATGACCTAAAACATAAAACATTGCAGCATTATCTTTATTGTATGAAGACAATAATAACAGTAAAGATACAACATTAAAACAATTACACGTTTTTAAAAAAAAAATTAGACAATGCTATGGAAATGAACATATAAACTTTCCACTTTACTGCTTTGCTGTTCTAATAGCAAACAGACTATAAATGTCCAACAGTAAAACATTTGCTTTTGAGCATTTGTTACACTGAAATATTACACTGATTTATGTTATCAAGAATTTGTTAACATAAATCTTTTTTTGCAATAATGTCTACAAGTGAAAAGTGTCTGGAAATCTAAACTAAGGTGTGATTTTAAACATACCATTTTTGCTTGTTATGTCACCTAAAATACTCATTAGGACTGTGAAATATATTTGAATTTATTGAACTTATGTTTTCAACTCCACTTGCAACTTTTATTTGAGAAATTCCTTCTGCACCTCCACATTTGGTTAAACTTTTACTAAAATTCTAATTCAATAGAGTATTCTCACCTTGAACTCACCTTGTGCATCAGTGTTCACATGGAGGATGAAAACTACAAACACGTCCAGGAACAAAGCTTTCTTCCTCAGGTATAGCCAATCCATCTTAAACACAAGCCAGGTATGATAAAAAATGGTTTCAAAATATAACTTAATCCAGTCTAGTCCTCACAGTCACCATCTAAATCACACAACTAAACACTTATTTCTGTCACTTGTGCTCTTCATTCTTATACTTGTGGTTTCCATTTCCTTTACCTACGCACTATGCACTCATCCTGCTCCGTGTGCTTTTGCAGATGTAGTGAGTGAGCTTCACATGATTTTGGACAGGAGAGCACTTTTGCTCTGTGGTTTTGTTGTTTTGCATACTTGATGTACGGTTATTACACCTTACTGGAGCACAAACACCCATTGCTGTTTATACAATGTACGTGAAAAACAACCTCACACATACACATTTTGTTAAAATATCAAGTTATATTGAATATTATAAATAGTTATAAAGGTTCTTGTCTGGTTAAACTTAAACTTCGTGTCTGAACTTATTATACAAAGCTCATTCAACCATAAGCATGCAACCATGAGCATGTGACTGGAAAAACAAAAACACAACGTGTGCGTGTGTGTGTGTGCACCCAGGTAAACCCTATGTTATGAGGGTTGGCACACAAAGATGGCAATATGCAAAATCTTTGTCCGTGTGGGGAAATTTTTTGGTCCCCATGAGTAAAACAGCTTATAAATCAGACTAAAAGATGTTTTTTGAAAATGTAAAAATGCAGAAAGTTTTCTGTGATGGGTAGGTTAAGGTTTAGGGGATAGAATATACAGTTTGTCAAGTATAAAAATCATTATATGGAAAGTCCCCATAAAACAGGAAAACACAACGTTTGCACGCGTGTGTGTGTGTGTGTGTTTTGTTACCATGATCTATTAGACAATGTGTTAAGCATGGTACACATTTCAAAGCCATACCGAAAAGAGACAAACTTGTTTTGGTAAAACAAAACAGTGAAATATAAACTCAAAAATTAATGAAATACTATAGCAGTTGTGACATAATGTCTTTTTTATGAAAAGGTATGGCACAAATATGATAAATAAACTCATAAGAGTAAGAAACAAAGCAAGAATTACAAGAATGTTTCTTGTACACACCTGTGTAGTTGCACAATCAACATACCAAACATATTTCAACGGTGCAACATGTTCTTGACAGACTTCATTCAATGAAGCTTTAAAACTGTATTAGACAGAAATGCTTCAGACAGAACACTATAGACTTAACTTTTTTGTTCACTGTTGCTAGTGGTTTTCCAAAGTTACTAGCCATTTTGACATCATTACCATGGCGAAAAACTGCCATATAGATATTTTTAATATCATCTCATAATTTGGCAGCAGGTATATTAGGCTCCCGTTACTTTAAGACCTGTCGCACAGATCCATTATACAGTTACACATGCGTTTTCTCATTTACTTTCACTTTAAACATAACTGACTTAATTCCTAATTGAAGAACTGAATGAAAATAGCATAGCCTGAAAGGACAACTTGTGGATTGATATATGCCATTCTCATAAAATACATATTTTACAGTCACTATTATGCAAAATGAAATCCACTGTATCGTAGTATAGCCCCACTTGGCAACCTTGGATGGTTAAGAGTGCATTCAAAACTTTAAGTTGTATTGTAGCTTTGAAATTTGTGTTCTTTGAATTCAGCCAAGAAATCAATCTGTGACACATCAAAAAAAAAAAAAAAAAAAAAAATTATTGAAAAATTAAAAAAAAAAAAATGCAGGCAATTGTGCGCAGCAGGGGTGTATCTGAGGATTTTACAATAATAATAACAAATTGCATGTATATAGCAGTTTTCTGAACACTCAAAAAGTTTACATTATAAGAGGAAAATCTCCTCAACCACCACCAGTGGGAAGCATCCACCTTTATGATATGACAAAATCCGTAGAGCCAGAACACACACCACACACCAGCTTAGTGGTGGAGTGATGGAGACAATTAGAAGATTCGGGGAGGATTAGGAGACCATGTAAAGTAAAGTTTGAGGAGCTACAACATAAGTGCAGCTAAAAAAAAAAAAAAAAAAAAAAAAAAAAAAAAGAAGCATTGCAGTAGGCTACTGGGTGCTTCTAATAGGACACAATATTTTTTTACAATGGGTATTATGAAGCCAGATGGGGATAAATGTTAACATTTAAATATAAATCTCAATTAACCATTTTTATTTTTTTCTTAATTCTAAAATCGAAGAGAGTTTCGATTTCATGCTGAACAATTGTCTTGGTCTGTATGTGTGCGCGCCCGTGCGTGTGTTATTTATTTATTATCAGAGTGGTGTGTTGACCGCATCCACGCTAGGAATGGTTAAGGTTCACTTCCCAGTGAGGCTTACCGGAGGTGACAAGGTAGAATCATGTAAAGTGAGGCTTTCTTTACTCAGTAAACACGGATGAGGTGCCATAAAAGACATGTTTTCCTGTCACTTTTTTACCACTGTTATTGTTTCGTATTTTCTTCTCACCAGTAAGACAGAAGGTAAGCGATTAACCTGTTTAATATGTTTCTAATTTGAAATAATATCGTGGTTAAACAACTGCTAGAAATGCAGAAACTATTTTTCATGACACGGTCTGGGTAAATATTGGCAAAGTTCACAAAAGTAATTGATGACAGTTTAGGAATCGACACAAAATATAATGTAAACTGATAAGGAAGCAAGTGCATATCTGTAAATAGCCTGTATAATGTGTAGTTTGCATTTGATAATACTTTGCTCATTATGCGTTTTATTTGCACTGATGTCGTTTAGTTTTCTTTTTGAAAGGTGAAGTTAGCTACACACAACACCATTTATAAAGAGCTTATTCAGGTGCGGTGGAAATACTGTCCGCGTTTTACTCGAAGTGAAGGGATTCAAAACCTTCGATCATACTGTCAAACCGCTCTTCGTTTCAAACTTAATGTAATGAGAAAGTATAACATTTGAAATAAAATATTTAATGTTACTTAAAAAATATTGATATAAGTATTTCTATGATGACAATGTTTGTCTTCTTATCACGATTCAGTATCACTATGCATGCAGTAAACCAATATGAATGTATAGCTGTCATCAGGACCAAGTCTTATTTTCATTGAGAAAACATTATATCTGTGTTTATTCTGTCCCAGCTGTGTTTAGTTATGACATGGAATGAAATGTTTATTATAAAGCAGAGCTATTAATATTGCGTCATCATCTCATCTAGACAAACAGATGTGTTTTTTAGTGATTTAATTACATGAATGCTTAACCTCACAATTATATAATGGGGCATAATTTAAGTATACACAGCAAAACACAGTAACAGCCGCAATAAGTGGTTGTTCTTTAGCCTCCTGCATGACAGGGAAATGAAAGTGTTGCTGCATTGCAGTTCGGTCCCATATATAAAACCAATAATAGTACTCAAATCAGGACCAGCTGCAGCTTTGAGGTCCTAGGTGGGCCAAGTGATATTCATGATGGGCTGGAGGTGTACACACAAGTACACCAAATGCTTCTCTGATGAGAACCAGAAGATGATTTTCACCATAATCATTTTATATCTGTCCACCTGTAGTCCCTAATTGCCTAACATGTTCGACATTGCCAAAAAGTTACCATGCAAATAATCTTTTGACTAAAATGTTTTATTAGTTTCAGTGACATTTATTTATTCATTCTAATTCAGTTGTTATTTAATTTTACTCAAACTCTCTGTTTAGTCTGTTTTTGGGAAGATTACAACTTAACAATAATTAAAACAATTAAAGACATTTGGTTGGTTTTATGTTTATGTTTAAGTTAGCTTTAAGAAAAAAAATGTCTATTTGTAAAAGGAAATTGTATTATTAAATTAGTTTTTAATTATCTTTAAAATTTCACATGGGTTTGGATCAGATTAATGTAGATGGTCAGTTTACATGTAGAATCCTTTGTCATAGATGCATTTTTTTGTAAATTTGGAGTGCTGTCAATACAGAGAACAACGACATAAATCGGTGTTGCCTACATCATATTATCCTCTTTTTAAAATTTGCACCCTGTTGACTTCAATGGGGCAAGTTTTAAACCTGCTTTTAGCCTCTAAACATCCTTGATGTGTCATTACAAGTGCCCAGCCAATGTGAGTGATTCCTTCAGAGTGAACGCGGGTTAATCTGACTGCAGTAGATGTGAAAGATATGAATAAAAATGATGTTTATTCGGCCAGCGCTCATACCTGTATTTACATCCTGTTTTCGGTCGAAGTCCAAAGTAATCGATTGTCGAGTTCACGCACGTGATCATAGGTACTAAATCACGCACGTGAACTCGTCAATCGATTACTATGGACTTCGACCGAAAACAGGATGTAAATACAGGTATGAGCGCTGGCCGAATAAACATCATTTTTATTCATATCTTTCACATCTACTGCAGTCAGATTCACCCATGTTCACTCTAAAGGAATCACATTGGCTGGGCACTTGTAATGACACATCAAGGATGTTAAGAGGCTAAAAGCAGGTTTAAATATTGCCCCATTGAAGTCAACAGGGTGCAAATTGTAAAAAGAGGATAACACGGTGTAGGCAACACCGATTTTTGTCGTTGTTCTCTGTATTGACAGCACTCCAAATTTACAAAAAAATGAGTTCAATGTTAAAATTGACCGGAGTTCTCCTTTAAGTTGTACCTTAAGAAGTACCTTATCGTTAATACGTGTTTTCCGAAACCTTCTTAGTTAAGTATACCTTCTGTAAGTCATACGTTCGTAAGGTTGGTCTGGAGTGCTCTTAGCTATACCTTATCGCTGCTGACGGTTCATACCGCTAGTGGCCACCACTACGCAAAAAGCTTTTTTACATCGCAGTTTAATTACACATAGAAAATTTTATATAAACATTTAATATAAAATCTGATTTAGTATTAAAATTACATTTTTACTTTACTTTAAAATTTTACACATAAAATACTTAAGTTGTTATAGCCTACACCCAGTGTATGGAAGTGTTTTCATTAATAAAGTTTCCATACACTAATGGTTGTTAGCTTTTTTAATTACTATCCTAAGGCACATCAGCTGGCGAACCATTTGACAGAAAAGGCTTAGGAGTCTATATAAAGAAAGATGAGTTTACACAAACTTTATAGCTATGGCAGCGAGACAGCGAGTACTTGTTTTAAATCAAAGACGGCGCCGTCCGCGGAGCCAGTTAGTGTATGTCCACTGACTACCATGTCAGAAGAGACCATTGTAAAAAATTTTTGCCTGCCACGGGAGCAAATTCTGCAGCTCTTGCATCTTGTTGGCCCAGATTTGTCAAGACAAACTCGACGGAGCTACCCCCTCAGCCCCGAAATTCAGGGCCCGAAATTACACAAATGAGCGATTTACGCCAATAATGTGATACGGCTGGTGGATAATCAGCATACGTTGTGGAGAACATTAACACACTTATGGCCGTGAGGGTTTGGGATTGCACACTTGCTAAACTATAAACACATACTCATATTTATTTCTGCATGTACATATTTCAATGAGCCCCGATAAATGCAGTTTGTACTATTTCTAAAACGCTTCTTTATAAAGAACATTGTTTTCTCAATACTTCGATTGAGCGCACAATCGATCATCGAGGCATCGATATCAACCTATTCAGCACCTCCACCATGGACAGCACCTGCTAAGGTCGAACTTAAGAAGGTTTACCTTAAGCAACATCCTAAGGTATAGTTCGGAGAACACACATAGGAAATGTATACCTGTAGTTAAGATGTACCTTTTGAGTCTTCGTAGCGCGCTAAGAGACAACGTTATCGGAGAACGCAGCCCAGATCATTTAAAATGATAGGAAATATCTTGAAATTACTTTAGATACTTTCATTGTACTTCTGACTCATTTTCCCACATAAGTACCACATAAGTACATATGTAAAAAATGGGTCATTTTACTCCACTCTCCCCCTACTTGTTTTATGCTTCCAGTTACCTTCCTGTTCATTTTATAAAATTGTGTCACAAATTCAATGATGCATTTTTCTTTAATGCTTTGAAATTAATCTCATGTGTCTTTTATGAATAATTAAAAAAATAACTTTTTTTGCATGTAATAAAACTGGAACAAAATGTAGTTCCCCTTCGTCAGCTTCACTATGACGTATGTAATTGCTGACGAATGGGGATCGCTTGCGAGAGCCTATCTACTTTGAGTGAAACTAAACGAGCCAATGCACATTGGCATGCGATATTTGCACCAGCTGCTCTGCATCGCAGCTGTTTTCACAGCTCAGAATGTTGCGGCTTAACCTTCAATGTTACCTAACCTTCAATACTATTTTTGGTCAGCCCAAAAGAAAGAAAGACATGAATCCATGTGGGTCCAGATGGAATCAAATCCATTTGAACCACTGCCCCTTGTCTCTCTGTTATTTATAAAACATTATGAAAAGATACAAAATATGAATAACCATTTCACTGTACTTACATGTAACACTTTTCAAACTTGGAAAGATTGTAGAAAGAAAATTGGTATTGTCTCTTGTACTATATATTCTCCAATCTTTTTAAATACAGATCTTAACACTTTAATTACTTCAGGCAATATATGTCAATGGTTAAATTCTGGTATATTATATTTTAAAGATCTTTTGAGTGAAAAAATGCAAGTAAAATCATTTATTGACTTAAGAGCAGAATATGATATCTCTAATAAACAATTTTTTAAATCCGAAGTGTCACTAACTCTCTGATTAAGGGGGAAAAAATACGGCTTTTTTTGTCAGAACTGGAGGACATTTTTTTTTTCGTAGACACAATGAAAGGAATGATTTCTAAATGTTATCATATTTTGACAAAAGAATCTCAATCTTCTTTCCGACCTTTAAAAACAATATGGGAAAGAGATCTAAGTAGAACTTTTGAAGATGATGTATGGGTAAATATTTGTAATAGAATTAATTTCCCATTCACAAGTATTAAGATTAAGGAGACTAATTTTAAGTTTATCCACAAAACCTACTTAACAATTTTAAAAATGCATAAAATATCAAATGATATTCCAGCTGTTTGTCAGAGATGTAAAAATATGGATGGGACATTTTTACACGTTTTGGGACTGCAGTCTTTTAAAAGGCTATTGGAGATCAATTCATTATTTTACTCAGTCAGTTTTGGATAAGCATTTTGACTTGAGTAACAGTCTATATTTGTTAAATGATATTGATAATTTAGAGTTAGATCAGAACAAATGCAGGTTATTTATTTTGATATCTTATTTTGCAAAAAAAATGCATACTTTTATGCTGGAAGAATGTTTCCCCTCCATCTCTTAAGACTTTTTTTGACCAGTTGTCTTCATATCTGCCATTAGAAAAACTGACTTTGGAGAAATATAACCGACATCTTTTTAATGAATTTTGGTGTCCTTTACTTTTAGGTATTGGAAAATGATATGATCTTGTAGATCAAGTTCTTTATTTTCACTGTTTATTTATTTATTTATTTACTTTTATTTTATATATATATATATATATATATATATATATATATATATATATATATATATATATATATTTTTTTTTTTTTTTTTTTTTTTTTTCTCTTTTTTTTTTCTTTCTTAATTTTCTTTCTTTTCAATTATGTTGTTGTTATATTCCTATGAGGGTGGTGGGTGGAAAAATGTTTAAAAGAAAGTTGTATACAGTAAATGTGTTAACCTTAAAATTGGGGATTTTTACCTCGGTATGTTATATAAATGATTTTCTTTTGAAAAATAAAAAGAAATGAAACAGAATGTTGCGGCTTCAATGAGAATGTGAGTGCTTGCACTATCGTCCTGTTTGTGTAGCCGCGGTCATCCCTGGATGCTTCAGCACCAGAGAGAGCAGTTTCCTGAAAGTTTCCACTCCCGTCCCCCTCTATTGCCAGCGGGCAGCAGTGTGTGCTTCGGGGACGCCACCAGGCCTTCCCACGCACCCTCTGCTCCACCTTGGAACCAGGTTGTGTGGCACACTCAGACTCTGCTTCGGGCCGCCTCAGTGCCTCCCGAGACGAGTCCACCTCACTGCCCCACCCCGGGTACGTCTGTGGTCCCGTTGGTCCCGCTTGCACGGTGTCTGGGAGCCTGGTTAGCGCTCCCTGGCACGTCTCGCTGGCTCATCCGTACCATCAGACTATATTCAGTTCATCCGGCACCCACCCAAGTTGTCTTGCGGGCAGAGGTAGATGTCCTACTGGCGAAGGACGTGATCGAGCCAGTCCCTCCAGCCGATATGAAGACCGGCTTATACTGCCTGTACTTCATTGTACCCAAGAAAGGTGGTGGGTTAAGGCCAAACTTGGACCTGCGAACTTTGAATCGGGTCCTGCACAAGCTCCCGTTCAAGATACTAATGCAGAAACGCATTTTCGAATGCACCCATCTCAGATGAAACAAGCTTTTTTGACATGTCATAAGGTTTTTAAGCTGCTGTGTTATTTGTAAAAGATGAATCATCTTGTTTCAAGAAATAGACTTGACTTGAATTGAGCAGACAAATCTGCTTTATTGAAAACTGCAGGTCAACATGCCCAACTCACAACAACTCACAATGCAGAGTACAGTGTGGTTATTTTTTCCAGTGCAGTTGAGTGACTTCACGTAGTATAACTGCGCAGCGCTTCTGTGTTGCACGTCACACGCATCACACATATGACCAGCGTCGGCCAATAGTGAGCTTACGTGGTGACGTAAAACCCAGAAGCGCTGCGCAGTTATACTACGTGAAGTCACTCAGGCCCACGGAGAAGAAAATGAATAGTGGAATAAAGTCGTTAGTTTTGTTTGTTTTTTGCACACAAAAAGTATTCTCGTCGCTTGATAAACATATGGTTGAGCCACTGTAGTCACTTGGACTATTTTTAACGATGTCTTTAATAACTATTCTGGGCCGGCAAGTTTCAATCACTTGGAAGCCTATGGAGAAGTGATCCAGCTCTCAGATTTCATCAAAAATATCTTAATTTGTGTTCCGAAGATGAACGAAAGTCTGACGGGGTTGGAACAACATGAGGGAGAGTAATTACTGACAGAATTTTCATTTTTGGGTGAACTAACCCATTAATTTGGGGTGCACGACAATATTAGCCAACATGCCGTTATCCTGTGATGTTATATTGTGTGTGTGTTGTTTGCACACTTCAGTGCAGATTCTGCTTAGTTTTAAGTTTATTTTAACTTTTCAATAAATATTGAGTTTAAATAACTAATTGTCTGTTCAGCAGATGCAGTCACTAATTTAGTATGGTGCATCCTTAAGGATGATGTTACAATGGTTAATGGTGTATTGAGGAACTAGTTGTTCATGTGCAACGTGATCTCATGAGAATACGTGGGTATTTTTACGTAAAGTGTAGTTCTACCATACGTACATTTATTTATGTTTTATACACACAGAAATGTATAATACTGATGTATTTACAGCACTAAAACGTATAACATTTACGTATTGACAGCACAAAAACGTAATTTATTTACGTATTAACAACTTTACCGACGTACAAATTTGTACGTATTCCTATTTAACTTATGCATATTAAAATCGTGGCATTAATGTTTTGACTCTATTGCATTCAATTGTCTTATCAATTAAATTTTCAGTCGCATTTATTAATATAGTTTAACGTTACTCATAAATAATAACATTTCGCTCTGTTCGTGCCTTCTGCTGCAAACTCGTTTCGGAGGATTAGCCTACATGGTGTTAAACAAGAATACACTTTAAAACCTTTAATCGTTTAACCATTTTGTAATATTTGGTTTATTTACCGTGAGGCACAAAAGGCGTTTTCTCCTATAGACCCATAATATACTAAAACACAACATAAATTCACAAAAGACATCAATTTTATTAGCTTGGTGTAATCCAAATCTTTAGAATCCATGCGTTGTTTGCAAGAAACAGATCCAAATTCAGCCCTTTATCCAGTGATCTTCATCATTTCTCTGCAGCGACCGTAAACGGCAAATCCCGGCATCCCACGCTCGTGGTGAATTCAAATTCAAAAATTGCGCCCGAAGCGTTACGACATGTTTTACGGCAGTGATATCAAACGCACATTGGCTCTCGCATGCTTCATCACAGATTGCGACATGCCGTGTTTAAGTTGGTGTACTACATTTGAAATGGAGAAGCACGCAGTGTTCCCAACTTAGCAATTTTGTTGCTAGATTTAGCAACTTTTCAGACTAAACTAGCAACTTCAGAGTACAATTGTCTGGTTAGCAAGTCACATTTTTTTTTTTAAAAAAGGACAAATTTATAATTTCCTACACAAGTACCATTAACTTCAAAAAGGGCTAATGCATGCTAGTTCACTCACTGCTCACAAAACTTTAGTGAATTAAGTATTTTTTGTTTTTTTTAAACTTACTTAATACATTTAAATAGTTCAACAACCAGTTCAAATCCAGTGAATATAGCTGTTAATGAATGTTTGATTAGAAACTACATCTATCAACATATCTCAATCAAAACTGTACAGCCAGAAGTACAGAAAAGAGTGGGAGTCTTTACCTGAATTTAAAGGTTGGCTGAAGCCAGTAGTTGGGGATGACTGTCGAGCATACTGTGCGTATTGCAAATCAGATATGCTTGCAAAAATGTATGACATCAAAAAACATTGTGCTACAGTAAAGCATATAAATAAATCAAAACCATATAACCCCGCAAAGCAGTCTACATTGCCACAGCTAGTTAAGAAAGTGGATAACTGCAAAAGTGCAGAAGCTACAATGGCAATGTTCATTGCGGAACACTGTTCACTGCTAACATGTGACCATTTAGGTATGGCTTGCAAAGCTGCCTTTTCAGGCAGCAACAAACTTCCAAATGCACCGCACCAGGTGCACAGAAATGATTAAGGGAGTATTGGCTCCTTATTTTCTGAAAAGGATAACATCAGATGTGGGGGATGAGAGGTTCAGTCTCCTTTTGGATGAGTCCACTGATGTCAGTGTCTCAAAATACCTGGGTATGGTGATTCGGTATTTTAGTGCTAAAAAAAAACACTTGTGTCCACATTTCTTGGGCTGGTTGAATTGGAGGTGGGCGATGCCAGATCGATAGCAAAGGCAATAGTTGAGTTTCTTGAAAAGTGTAGCCTTAAAAAGGAGAATCTTCAGGTTATTGGCATAATGCATCTGTGATGACTGGGGTGCACAATGGTGTACATAAGATTTTAAAGGAAGAATGTGCTTTGCCCAATTTGGTACTCATCCGCTGTGTGTGCCATTCTTTACAATTGGCTGTCAGTGTAGCATCCAAAGAAACCATCCCTAGATGTGTTGAATACTTAATCAGGGAAACCTACAACTGGTTTTCTATTTCCCCAAAACGGCGAGAGGCATACAAAGCAGTGTATGCCACCATTAATTGCGGTCAGAAACCCCTGCAGATCACCAAAGTGTGTGCCACACGTTGGCTATCGATTGAGCCTGCGGTTACTCGCATATTGGACCAGTGGGAAGAACTGAAACTCCACTTTGAGTTGACCAAGACCAGTGAGCATTGCTACATGGCAGATGTGCTCCATGCCATGTACATGGACAAGACCAACTATGTCTACCTTACATTCTTAAAATCAATTCTGTCTGAAGTTCAAGTTGCAGTGAAGTCATTTGAGGGAGAACATACAGATCCTGTCAAGCTTTTGGACAATCTGGTACACCTCATATCATCAATTTGTAGCAGAGTAGTCAACCCTATGGCAAAAATTAATGTCCTGAAGGATGCCATTGATGGTCATCTCAGTCCAGCACCTTGGGTACCTTTTCGAAAACACAATGTCCCAACTCAGCCTTGCGCCAGAGGACGAAAAAGTAATTCGGAGACGGTGCATCAACTATGTTGTTGCTCTAAGCAAGGAGCTGCAAGGAAGGCTCCCAGACAATCTCGAAACCTTACGAAACATGGCCCTGTTCAGTGTTAAGGAAACACTAAAACACAATAAAGGCACCAATGAAATTATAAGTAGCTGAGCTATTGGGGTACCAGCCCCAGACAATTGACAAAATTGTTTCCCAATGGAGAAATATCCATTTATTGAGGTGGGAATCAACTGAAAATACCACTGAGTTTTGGAGCGAAGTGTATAATTACACAGACGCTTCAGGGTTAAAACCATTTGAAGAACTGTGCAAAGCTGCTCTGGCTGCCCTCTCCTTGCCACACTCAAATGCAGAGGTTGAACGGCTGTTCAGCCAAATGAGTGTGGTCAAGTCAAAGCTAAGAAATAGACTGTCACTGCACACTCTCAACTCCATACTCCTTGTGCGGTATGGACTGAAGCTGGCTGGTGATACTTGTTACCAGCATGAACTACCCAGTGAAGTTCTGCAACAGTTTGGCACCACAGCAGCATACAGCTTTAAAGCCATGCCATCCTTTTCTGCTGATACCAGCTCATTGGACAGTGAAGATGAAGATGATTTGCTTGTAAATCTATGATTCATCAAGGAATGGATTTTCCGGAACAGCGCGAACAGCGAACCAAAACCGGATTAACGTTTTCATGGATTAATAACTTAAATTCTGCTCTGTAACGTTACCTCATACAAAACTATTATATACTGCCAGAGAGGACTGCAACACATCGTCATGTGAACGACTTTTGGTACCGGTTTTGACATTTTCTCACTAAATAAATGATTGTGATTAAACGTGTAAGTTATGTCTGTTGTTTTTCTTTATAATTGTAGCCTAATATGCTGTGAGTGTGCCTGTGCAAAGCACAGATTTTGTAGCCTACGTGTATTGGCACATTGGTCGGATGTTTGGACCTGACTTTAACTCATATATTTGGCATGTTCTACTATGTTTTCATATTGCAGTTCCACAAATACTGTGAGCCAAAATGTTGAGAACAATGATGCTGTTTCCCTTTTATGCAGTCCTCTGGGACTTTTTGCTGTTTAAATAAAAAAAATGGTTAAAAGTCTATTTTTCACTTTTTCTGTCTAGTAAACAGTTAACGTTAATGTCTTGAATCTAGTAGGTAAAATGTCTTGAATCTAGAACAGTATTACTTTTTTTGAGCTTACAATAAGGTAAATACACTTGAGATGATGACAGGATGGTAAATTATGGCTTATTATGGCAAAAGAGTACTGCCCAATAGAGTCAGGAATGCTACCTTCAAGACATTTTGTCTCAAAATGCCAGTTTCCAATCTTATTTCAAGTTGGTGGTAACTTAAATCTAGAACAGTGTAACAATTATAGAACTAAAATTAGTTAAATACACTTGAAACAAACAGGATGACAAAAACAAAATGCTACTTTTGAGGGGAAAATACTATTTTTGAGCATGACAAGCTTATTATGAGACCCAAAACATCACAATACTAGTAAAATATAGCTAAAAATGAGTTTTCCCAGCTAATTTCAAGATCACTCATATCTTGTAAGGCTTAAATATAATGTCTTATTTCAAGAAATCTTACCAAGAGAATTTCTACTTGTTCCATTGGCAGATTTTTTTTCTTATTACAAGCAAAAATAAATGCTTATTTTTGGAGTGATCTTTTTTCAAGTGTACTGCACAATGCAATATTTTGGACACGAAAATACTGCAGTACTGTTTTCCTGTCACACTTTTTTCAGTCACAGATCGGCAGGGAAAGTCTCATACCAGGCTATCCGTGGATCTGATACTGCTTTGCATTCAGAAGGACTTAGATTAATCTCCACAATACACCAAACCACATCAGTAATATAATTTTTATATATTTTTTTAATATTCATAATATTCCCTGTGTATATCCCAACAATAATGGCCGAATTGAAGTATGGATTTTAATATCACCTGGGCATTGAGCAAATTTGTTTAAGATACAAGGAGCATTTATTTACAATCAGACAGCATAGTTCACAAGGGTTCCCTTATTTATACACACTAATACTTGGCTGAATATGGATATTTTCAATAAAGACACAAAGACCATTTATTTTACGTAGCAAACTTAAGAAAACTTTATTGTCATAAAGTATAAAAATACAATGTAAAAAAATAAAATAAAAATAAAAACTTAACTTCTAAATACAAACTAACTCAACTAAGTTATATCAACTAACTATACAAACTAATATCAACTAAGCTACCCCTCAAACAAACCAAACATTTGTAGGCATTAATGTCTTGCATGTGGTATAACAATGTCTTGTTATAGTGTGTTTAACAGTGTGTGTGTGTGTGTGTGTGTGTGTGTGTGTGTGTGTGTGTGTGTGTGTGTGTGCGTGCGTGTGTCATGCATGCTTATGTCTGAACGGCAATGGGACCTACTTTGCAAACTGCACATCCTGTAAAAAAAGGAAGTTATAGTCTAAAACAGAACTACTATATTTCCATAAAAAAACACTCTGTTCTTGAAGCAGTGTTTTGAAAGCCCACATAATATTTCTAACAAGTAAAGACTCTGATGTTTCCAGTGAATAAATTACATACTGTCTTCATTTTAATCAAAAAGAAACTACACAACTGTAAAATACGAATAGAATAGAATATAATAGAATATAAACTATAGAATAACTGTAGCACCTATTCATAGATGTACGGCATGGCAGGGGCGTAGCAACCGGGGGGGACGGGGGGGACACGTCCCCCTCACTTTTAGAAACAGGTGATTCTGTCCCCCGCATTTTTTTGACCCAGCGCCAATATTTCCGATCGTGTTCTCTGATTTGTTACTTAGACTTGAGTTAACTAACATTCAGCCAATCACAGCGCGAATCATCTCTTGGGCGTGTCTGCCATGAGCTTCAAATCTCTTGTTGCTCTCTTGCGAATTTTCGTTCGCTGTTTAGTCACTTTGCTGTTTGGCCGTCTGGGGTAAAATGAACCCCAGAAAAAAGCAGAGGACATTACATCCTTTTTTCAAACACGCACTGTAAGTATGTATGTCGCGATGACATGAATCACGCGTAAAGTTTCCTTGTTGATTTAACCAACTGTAACGCAGTAAGACCGTATATGAGACCGTCTAGACGTGTACGACAACAGAACCCGTATGGACCTCGTCACGTCGCGCCGGATTGTGCCGAGTGTGTGTTAAATGCTCTCCTACTTGTTGCTTTGGATAAAAAGCATCTGCTGCCTAATGCCTAAATTTTATAAATGAGAAGTAACAGATTATTCCCATCAGGTACGCAACGTCATAAGACGTTGATATTTGGTTAAATTTCGGTTGCGACAGTCGGGTGACCAAAATAATGTTAAAACTTTGTAAATACATTGATTTAGGTTTTATTGATATATTTAATAAAATGTATGTTGTATAAAACTAGGGGGAAAATGCCCTTTATAAAGGTACAAAAAATGATCGTTTTCAAACAGTGATGTAATGAAACATTGACAATTTAAGTTTGAAGGGAGTAAAGCCTCTGTTTAGGCTATTAATTAAGGAAATATAATTTTGCCAAAAGAACTTTTATTTTAAATAAATGTTCATTCATTTTAAATCAGCCTTCTTCAGTGTGATATGTTACCATATTATCATGCTTAACACTGAGAATTTGAATAATTGTAATGTGATGATCAGATGCAGATAACTAAATCAAAGAATATCATTTTGGGCAGTTGACAGGTGGATTATTTATTTGTAACAGTGGATTTGGGTGACTCAAAGTGCACCAGATTAATGAATTTATCTTTAAAATGTACAAAATTTTCTTCCGGGGGGGCATGCCCCCGGACCCCCCTACAGGTACCAAGCTCCACCCACAAAAATAATGTGGGAATATGATAATCTACAAAAAATACACATTTTCATTATTAGGATTTTACCACCTCCACCTCATTTTTAACCAGGAAAAACCCTGCTATGAACATCACCTAAACATCCTATGGTCACATACAGCTTTTGTCCCCCCCACTTTTAGAATGGCTGCTACGCCCCTGGGCATGAGGTTAAATCTCATACAACTTAGCCCAGAAGTACATGCTGTACAACAACAGGCTCCCGAGATGAGTTATTATGAGGACTTGTTTCGCTTCCATAGACATCAGTGTGTATTTTACAAATTCTATATGTATTGTTTTTTTAGTACTTATGTGAATTTAAATGTCTGAAACCTAAAATAAACATTATGTGGTTAAAAACACTGAATAATTATGATATTTGACAGCGCCTGAGTGGCGCGCGTCCGTCTCTGGCTCAGCGCCAGAAAATGTGCGAAAGCACATTTAAATTTAGCAGTTGATCACGCAAAACACACAGGCAGATGCTGTCTGCAAACGACTCGCAGACACGATTCTCACTGGCTGGCCTGAGGAAGGAAGTTCCACATGACATCCGCCCGTTCTATGCTATGAGGGATGAATTGACCGTGGATAATGGTTTGATTCTTCGTGGTCAGAGGTATGTAATCCCCCACTCGCTCCAGAAACACTACCTCACACAGCTTCACCAAGGTCATCCTGGCATTCAGTCCACCAAGCGACGGGCACGCGAGACCATGTTCTGGCCTACAATATACAGTGATATTGAAAGGGAGGTCTCCAGATGTGCTCCGTGCAATGCTCTAAAGCAGCATCAGATGAGAGAACCTTTGCAACTTCACCAGATACCAGACAGTCCATGGTCCATCACGGCAGCTGACATATTCGAGTGGTCAGGGAAGACTTACCTGGTTTTAGTGGACTCGTACTCTGGTTGGTGGGAATATGATATTCTTCCGAACCTTTCCAGTAATGCTGTGATCAGGCTACTGAAACGGCAATTCGCTGTACATGGGATCCCCTACCAGTTGATGACTGACAATGGAACATCATTTTCAAGCAGGGACTTGGGTTTGGGTTTGGGACAAACGTGGATTTGACAAGCTGGCCACAGTTTCAGGAAATGCCCTTCAACCTAACAGTTATATTGTCCAGTCTCATGGGAAGACTTATGTAAGAAACCGCCGTCACCTTCTACGGGTGACTGAATCATGCTGTCCGGATACCACCATCACGTCCATGCCCATGATCTCTCCAGAACCCTAAGCAAGGCCATGTACTGTGATGTCACATGACACTTCAGAAAATGGATGCGACATGCCGTCGCCACAAAACAGCGACAGTTCCAGGCAAGAGAATCCAGCTCCACTTGTTGTCACTCGATCAGGAAGGGTGTCCAAGCCTAATTCAAGGTTCAAAGACTTTGTTACACACTGATTGATTTCTCAGTACGTAGTGTTTATAATAGATGTAAGCATGTGTTATATGTTATATGTTGTTTTTGTAGGCTACTTGTTTAAAAGAAAAAAAAGAAAGATGTAGAATATGTCGGTGTCGCACCTATTCATAGATGTACGGGAGCAGGATATTATGATGACAGGGTCAGGGGGCGGAGTTTAGTCAGTTGTTGAGAGGCTTCATGGAGGATGACATTAAAGTGAGTTCATCATAAAAGTTACCAATCGACTACTCTGTTTTGTGCATATCTACAACAACTATTCTCTTAAAGGTTTAGACATAGGAATGAACAATGCTTCAAGACCTCAAGACCTAAGATACCTGAAATGCAATGGGACCTACTTTGCAAACTGTACATCCTGTATCAAGTACCTTCCATAGCCTGTGTGTCTAAGCACCAAGCATGCCTTCATCCAATTTTTTTTGGAAGAAAACAAATGTGCTAGTCGTAGCACAAGGCCACTGCCACGGCCTGCCACCTTATAGATTTTGCCTATGCTAATATGCACCGGATTCTTTCAATTTCAAGATCCTCAGCCACGCTATCATTAATGCTGATCATTGGCCTCGAAAGATCTCGAAACAATTTAGATACCCTATTAAATGATTCCAGCATGGTCATGTCCATTCTAAGGGTAATCCCAATGATCTTCCCCAAAATCTCTGGAGGGAGGTATGGCTGGTCCTAGTCCTGGTCTCTTTCCGTTGCAGCAGGTGTGACCACTGGTCCTTCAGTGTTGCTGAGAGATGGAGAGAGTTTAGCATATTGGCCTACATCTTCAAATGTAGGGTAAATCACAAACTAAGTATACAATGTGATACCTTTCAACAGTAAATGTCTGCAACACTTGCGCACACCACCACCTTCTGATCCGCCTGAAAAGTATTGTGGTCAGCAACATCTAGGTAGCAGCCATCTCAAAGCCACTAGGATCCCTGGAGTCAAAAAAGTGCATAGTCCTCTGTCTTGGTTTGAGAACCTGTTAAAAGTTTCATTTCATGGAATAGCAAGACATGGGTTGGTTAAGGACCCAATTCCAACCATAAAGCACTTTACAGCTGATGTTTCTCACTCAGCCATTAGCTACCTCCTGAGCTTATCACCCCCATATCATAGATGTTTTATTTGTCTAGTAGACTGAGCTCTTGACTTACCCTAGGCAAGGCAACTGATGAAGGAAATATGCTTTTAAATATATTATATTAGCATTTTCTGTATTTTGTGGCCATTTCATATTAGAATAAACATTCCTGAAACAAATTCCAGGAATATAATCATTTTGCATTCTTCAGAATCAATTCCCAGCCCCAGTGCCGATGACAATGTTGCGGTGTACTGCATCATATACAAAGTAAGGATGATGGTTGTATAAAAATAGTATAGTATTTCAAAGAACAATATGCCAAGGTGAGATTACACACAAAGTCCAGTGTCTTGGCTGCCAGGCTGGGAGAAGCACAACATCCTTGGATGCAAAGTCACACTGGAGAAAACAAAAACTTTTTAAAGAGGAACTTGAAGGATATGGGGTAAATACAAATAGGTAGCTAGACAAGGTAGATACAAATTATTTTACATCACTACTCACAATCATGGAATCAGCAGGGCAAGCTGATAATGGAGGAAGCCACGTCACTACCACATAGGCATCCACAGCAATGGTTGCTATGCCCTTTAATTAAAAAAAATTCATAGAAACAGACTTTGCCTACACAACATCAAATTCAACTGTTAAAAACACAAAATCAGAGGTCAAGTTCGTTTCGTAAAATGAATAAACCACTGACTTACAGTACATGTGCATTTGCAGTTTTTGCGACAATGTTGAAACAATAATTTGCAATCTAAAAGGAGACAATAAGATTATTCATACTGTAGGTCCACAAGTAAAAACCGTTGCTTCTACATCTCTTTCTAGGCCAAGTGTCCAAAAGTCTGACCTTCTGAGGATCGGGGAGTTGGCTAGGACAATTGGCTCATGTGGGTTGCCATTAATGTCCAACACATAGTCTAGCTATGGGGAAATATGCATAAAATGATATACATGTATGCATGATTGAAGACACTGATTGAGAAATACTACTATTACACCTTACTGCTTGAGAGAGTCTTGCATGTGGTGTTTGTTTCCAATTTGCAACTGTGGAGTCAAGATTAGTGGGGTGAACAGCTGAAGAGAGACAAAAAATAGAATGTATTATTGGAAACATATATACTGTAGGTACTGTATACAATGACTAGTGAAAACAGTTTGAAAATATCTCTTACGCTGAGATTGTGGTGAGAAATTTGGGTCTAATTCTGTTGTCTGTGAAGTGCCCATGACAACATGTGTGTCTGGGAGAAGATCACATTCTCGCAAGAGACAGAATTCTGCCTGTCCATACTCATTGAGAGTCAGTGGAATGTCAGGGCTCACAAGCTTCCTAACTCCTCCATGACTGTCTTGTTTTTCCGTTGATTGTATTGATGAATGATATTTTGCATCGTGTAGACATGTGCAGAAGGAGAGAGCATATTCATGAAGTAATTGTTTTTCTTCATGATGGAGAAGAGCTGTTCAGCTATTTGGCTGTTTATTCTTCCGGCAAGCTCTGGTACCAGCCCTAACCTCCGGAGGATATCTCTTGGGTCTTTCGTGTTTCTCTCGTGGAAGGTGTCATAGAGACAATAGTGTTCTTCCGACCCAGTCAAAGGATGGCCATTCGGGTCCAGGAAAGTTTTCTTTGTTTTGAGCCAGGGTAAACTGACTGTGCCACCTTTGGATGCCCACTGCAGGTTTTCAGGGCTGGGGTCCAGCAGTTGACCCTCATGAGGCCTGAAAGGGACCACCTCAGGTTCTCTCAGGTTAGCATGTACTGCAAGCCCTCAGGCAAAATCATAGATGCTTATATTTGGCATATGTTTCCACGAGAGCAACAAGTCTGTGAAGTCTCGTGTACTTTCTGCCCTAATGTTGCATTTTAAAGAAACAACTTGTCCACAGGGGCACATGACAACAGCCCAACCAACTGTGGTAGAAAGAAAGTACTCAATGATGTCCAACTACATTACCAGTAGACAGTCCAAATGATTAACACGGTTGTGATAAACACTTGTGTTGAGCCAGTTATTTTAACTTACCAGATGCACCCCAAACCTTCTGAAAGACTTTATCGTACTTGCTTCTAGTGCCCATCAGTAGTATTAACATATACTTTGTGTCACTTTTGGTTGATTTATGACACTGTGATTGACAGGGAATCCATGTGTTACTCAAACTGACTGGTCAGTGGTTGTCAAATGTTTTTACAGGGGGAACATCTGTATGGGGGAAACTGTTGCTGATTGTATTTTCCTTTGATTGTTGGGGGTGAAATTCACCCAAGCAGGTATTACGTAATGCTGACACCCTGAGTGTCAAAATCGTTGTTGTTTGATCAATAGGGTAGCCTATATGTTAACTGAGTCAAAGTATTTGAGTCAAGACATTCAGGAATACCATTACCCCTACACCACACTGGCTGTATTCATTAAAATAACATGTCTGGGGATGTTCTTTTATAGGGGACATATCATGCTAAATGCACTTTTTTAGCCCTTAAATGCATTTTGTTGTATATTTGGAGTGTTTAGAAGTACAGAAAAGATGAAATTATTCTCTTCAGGTGCTTCGTTGATATCTTTATATTCTGTTTTGGTCATATTTTTCAACCGGTTCAGATTTTTCTGTTATCTATGACGTTTTGCGAACTAATACGTCACAGTATTTGCAGTGGAACTGCCAAATAAGGACATTAACTTCCGGCCCAACACTTCGAGCAATCCGCCATTATTATTTATCGCTGCAATTTTGTAGTCCAAGCTGGATGCAGAAGTTACGAGAGGGTAAGTTAAAATGTTCGGTTGTTGGATGTAGTAACCCACACGCTTCATTACACCGTCTAATGTAGATGAACTGCCGCGCTTGTGGCGCATGTTTGACTGAAAGAACGAGCAAAGAGAGAGAGAGAGAGAGAGAGACCCGGTCGCGCGGGCGCTCTCTCTATCTCTCGGAGCCCTACAGTCTATGGTGTAAACATGACTTCACCGTCTCCAAAAGACGCTGTCTTGCTCGCTCTCCCTCGCACATATTAATCAAAATAAATCGACACGGTGGTAAAAGGTCGGAAGACCAAAGTTTCATGTGTAAATACAGTAACATACCATTGCGATACATCCATATGAAGACGTTGTTCTGCAGGTTCGTCGTCGTCTACATTTTTATCTCGCTCCGGCTCCGACTCTGGCTCGAACATGTAAGGCTGGCTGGACAAGTCTTCCGTTGTTGACATTTTGTTAATAACGTGTGAATAAAAAGTTTCTGTGCCGCTAGTAATCCTATCTCTGCTATCAAACTACAAAAATGGCCGAACGGGGTGGAGTTGAACCTCTGCAACCTGGAGAGGGGGGCGGGGTATGAAGTGTCTCAATTGTATTTAAAGAGACCGCACCAAAACGGGTTGCTCTGAGAAGCACATCAGAAAAGGGGTAAAAAGGGGGCTTGTGGAGCTATAATAATGACGAATTCAGACCCAAGCATTGCAGTTCCGCTTTATATAGACTACAAATGTATGATTTATATGTAAAAAGGAACAATTTAAAAGCATGATATGTCTCCTTTAAGTCAAGTCAAGTCATCTTCATTTATATAGCACTTTTAACAATGTAGATTGTTTCAAAGCAGCTTTACAGAGATAATCGTATAATTTAAGGTAGGGCTGTAGTACTCGAGTCCGGTCTTGGACTCGAGTCCGGACTCGAGACCGTTTTTCTATGGTCTCGGACTTGTCTCGGACTCGCTGGTATTCGGACTCGGACTTGACTCGGTCTCGGCCACTGGTCTTGCCAAATATGGCTTTTGGTCTCGACCGAGTCCAGGTTTCTTTATTATGTTCCCATCACACATACGTCGCCGCGATATTAAAACAATATATTATTGGAGGGAAAGTGAAACACTGGCCACCTAATAACTATGGGCATTTCGGCTCTTTTTCGTGAGCCGGCTCGTTTCACTCAGCTCACTGAAAAGAGCCGGCTCTTTTGACTCACAAACGGCTCTTTAAAAAATAAATGTTTTCACATTTTTAATTGTCCATAACACCCCGAAAACTAGCCTGCTTGCACATCTAATTAATGGGCAAAGTTTTCCGACTTTTTTCCTTACCTTTCTTTCCTTGCCTATTCCACGAGTGGTAGGCGCAATGACTGGCTGTTTTAAAATATAGCTAATATCGAAACAAAATAACCCAGCTCATAACCTGCAGGTTTGCTTAGTGGCAAACTTTTTTCATTTGATTGCTTCAGCCGCCACCCGCCCGAATTTAATTAAAATATTATTTTTCGTCACGTCATCCGCCCAATCCGCGGTTTATCCGCATCTCTTGTGTGTGTGTGTGTGTGTGTCTGTGAGTTGTCTCGGTCTTCCCTCATGCAGTTTAATTGGTTGACATCGCGTGTATGATTGACAGGAACAGAATGTAAGGCTGATCAGACAGTCGAAATGAATGTGTTAGACCTAGGCTATATAATTATTATTTTTTTGTTGTTCTTTGAATTAGTCAATTATTTAAAAAAAAAATAAAATTATTCATTATTTCATTATTACATAATGATTTAATTTCTATAGGCTAGCCTATATTTTTTAGCAGACTTTTTTTTTCCTGTCCTGGACTCGGTCTTGACTCGGACTCGAACCTTTTTGGACTCGGTCTTGACTCGGACTCGAACCTCTTTGGACTCGGTCTTGACTCGGACTCGAACCTCTTTGGACTCGGTCTTGACTTGGACTCGACTAGTCCTGGTCTTGGACTTGTCTTGGACTCGACAAAGGTGGTCTTGACTACAGCCCTAATTTAAGGTAACAGAGATTGTTTGGCTTTATAGCAGTTCTTTAATAAAGTTATTTTCCAGCTAAAGTTAGTTTTGATTGATTCGCTTCCGTCGCAACGATCATTTGTTATTAAATTAGGGGTCGCTAAGACGACACCATTCTCTCTACACAGACTTTAGACGCGAACCTGTGAGAAACGCTGATGGCGTTCACATGCGCATTAAGAATTGGTTCTATAGTTATGTGCGTTTGAATATATGTGCGCAGGTTTGGAATTCCCTACAGTCCAAGCCTAAACAAAGCACTGGTCTTTCCTTATAAATTTTGATACAGAATTTTATTTTATTTTGTCACTTCGGGGTAAGTACGCGAAACGAATTTTCCCGACAACGCCTTATCTGTAGAGTGGTAAATGTTCTTTTAAGAACAACTCTATGTGTGTGTGTGCACCTCAGTAGGATCAGTAGTACCTAAACTTTAGGTTTTATGTTAATGCCTAAGACAAAGAATCAGACACGTTCATCAAGCCGAAGAGTCCTAATTACCCACACACCCCGTGCTATATTCTTCTCAACAAGAAAAGGTGTCGTTTTTTCTAGAACATCTGTATCTGTTTCACGACGCCAATAGGATCAGTGTTAAAAAGAATCAAAACATTTATCTAACTCACAGTGAAGGTGTTTGCGAGTGGAACTGGCGGGGGAAGAGTGCATCCTAAATGGGTTTGATAATGGTTTTAGGACAGTTGCTTAGGCTAGCCTAGATGTTTAAAGAATGACACTTCATCAAAAGCTTTCTGGTGATTCTCTGGGCTCGCACACAAAAACATATTTTTAGTGTATATAAATTTGGTCGTTACTTTTGTTATTTTAGTATTTTTGAAAGAAAATGTTTTAGGTTTTAACCCTTGTGCGTGTGTGTGTGTATTGCAAAACAACAAATTTACATATTTTACTACAAAATTCTGAGTAAAATAAGACACACAGGGATTTTAAACGTTCAAACATTTTATACATTTGTTTGCCATACAAAAAGCAAGAAAAGTTGTCTATTTCCTTTAAAAAAACTTTTACTTTATTTTATTCTTTAAAACAGACTGATGACCAGCATATTTTATTAGTACTGTAGCCGAGCAGTTTCCTCACATGAGTAAAACACAATTTTCACTTAGAAACTTTTTAAATGTTTGCATGTACCTTTTTTTCTTTTGACAAACCTACATTTCAAATTATACCTGAGTGTGTGTAACAACCACAAGGGATACATGTTGACGCCTAAGTTTCGGGTACAGTGCAAACATGCAATACTCAAGAAATATAATCTTAGTGTAATCTTTGTGTGGTCAGAACACAAAACTTTGTGTTGAGTGATCCAGACAAAGCTTCATGCTAGAAAATATCATGGAAGTCACTAGCCCTTCAACATCCAGCACAAAATTAAAGAGATGAGCTTAGGATGTTTCGACTATTACCATCTTCTTTGACCCCCAAAAACGGGTGATATCAAGGTTCTATCAAAGCGACACAATATATAGTTAGATACAGTGTTCGAATTGAGGGGGGGCTGGGGGGGTCCGGGACCCCCCATAAGCATCAAGGGACCCCCCATAAGGCACAAAATAATTACCTCGGGGGTCCCCTGGTTTTTCATTAAAACTAAAATAATAGAAACAATTTATTAGGTAATGAAAATTAGATTTGCAAGTGCGCCACACGCTGTTTTCTGAAGGAATTTATGCTGTTTTACTGTTGAATTTATAAATAGATACATTTTATTTATCGTGCCATTTATAGCCAAAAATAGTTTTTTTTCGTGGGTGTAAATGATACTCACTGCAAATCCCTTGGGTAGGATTAGGGGTGTGGAGTACGTGCGTATTACGCCATAAAGTGCGTATCATATGCACGCAAAAACTATTTTTGGCGAATAAATGGTACGAGAAATAAATTTCGTGCTATAGATAAGCACTTTCACGAGAGTCTGGCAGAGTGCATCCTCATTTTCACCTCACGATGACAGTAAGATAATATTTATTTCTTTTATGATTGTTTGGTAATTTACTGATCTGAATAGAATTTCGACATTAACGCTTGTCCGGGACACGTGCGTGTGTTTGTTAAGGGACAAGTGAAAGAGAATTGTACTTGCCCAACCGGACAAATGCCCTGATTAAAACAATTTTCAATATCAAAAAAATAAAATAAGAAATAACGTACTCGGTTACTAACGTAACCTCAGTTCCCTGACAGTAGGGAAAGAGTATAGAGAGTACAAATTAGGGAAAGAAATGCCCTTTATAAAGCTAAAAAAAAAAATTTGATAAGAGAGTTTTCCAACAGTGATGTAATGAAACATTGACAATTTAAGTTTGAAGGGAGTAAAGCCTCTGTTTAGGCTGGAAATGTAATTTTGACAAAAGAAGAACTTTTATTTTAAATAAATCTTAATTTTAAATCAGCCTACTTCAGTGTGATATTTTATCATATTATCATGCTTAACACTGAGAATTTGAATAATTGAAATGTGATGATCAGATGCAGATATCTAAATCAGAGAATATCATATAGGTTCGGGAGGTTGGCGGGTGGATTATTTATTTTTAACAGCAGATTCGGGGGACTCAAAGTGCACCAGATTAATGAATTTATCTTTAAAATGAAAAAAAGAAATCTCTCTACACATTTAATTATCTTATTAAAATACATGATAGGGATTTTAGCACCTACGCCTCATTTTGAGCCAGAAAAAACCCGGATTATTACATAGATTTTAGGTGGAGAAAAGTCTTTGTTCATGAATTATGCACAGAGTTAAGGCTCAGCTGCAAAAACATGTTCTGAAACACTAAAAGTTAAGTAAATGAAATTATAGTATTATACGAAGTAAATAAATTAAAATATGTATATTATTAGGTTTGTTTTTTTTGTTTTTGTTTTTTTTGGGGGGGGGGGGGGGTGAAGAGCTTTGACACAATTCGAACACTGGTTAGATATTTGTGTGTGTGACTTTCAGATGTGTGATCAGTGAGACCAGCACTGACAGTTTACCCCATCATGATCTAAAAATCAAAGACACATTAGCTGAGTATATGACATGTAACTTTATATGACTTAGGACAGAATCAGGTAATCGCATTCATTTAAATACAGAACGAGTGATCAACTATTTTATCTGCGCACTGTTCGTTGGCGTTCAATCACGTTGTTCCAAAACCGCATACAGTATTGTGGACTAATGTAAAGTACACCAGCATGGCACCTCTGGTTGAGCATTCATTTACAACAATAATGTTTTAAATGTGAACTTACGACACAGAAACTCAATTGCTTTACAATATATTTGCAGACGGCTATCACTGACTGGATTCGTACAATTAAGCTATTTACACTCGCTATCATCATGTTGAGTAGCTGTAACGTTTTATACATTTTATTTGGTTAAACATAAACATAAAACCCACCTTTGAATTTCCTCTTCTCTTCGTCTTATAATTCGAGTCCAGCCACTAAAGTACTTCTGACGATCAAAGCCATGGTGGTGCTCCGTGCTCGTGCTCGTAATCTGCTTCGCGAAGTTCCCGCTCTCAGGTCTATTTGAAAATGCAGTAATGGCTGCAGCAACCTTGGGCAATCAGTTTCATGTTGCCTAATAGCAAAGTTAACATTTAACAGTTAACGTTATAGTGAATAATGGAGAACAAACGCCATATATTGTACACGCGATGACTTAATAATAGTCAATTCCATTAAAAAAAAATTAAAATGTGTAACGTTATAACTTACAAGTCAAATGGCTAAAAGCATTTGGAGCAAAGCTAATTTAACTCGCTAAATTCACGTTAAGTGGCTGAAACATTTATATTTTAGACTTGTGAACTAAATATATACATAAATGATCAGAACTCACCTTTAAATTTCGTCTTCTTCAAGTTTGATAAAATAACCTTGACCGCGCTGCAGTGGTGTAATGTCAGCCTGCTGCTTCCCGCTGTCAGTTCGGAAAATTCTGTGGCTGAAACGATTTCGACCAATCAGTGTCTTGTTGCTATGCCAAATACTCAACACAGCAACCAATCATGAATGAAACAGTAATTTGGTCCATCACTGTACCCTTGGTGTGAGAACAATTATGTACCTTCATTTCAATTGTACCTTAACAGGTACCAAACAGTATCATCAGTGGTCTTTCCTGTACCATTAAAGGTACTATTATTGAAAAGGTACAAAACTGTTCTTTAAGGAACATTATTTGTACCACCGTGTACCTTTTTTTCTGAGAGTGATGCACAAACGGTAATATTCGCTAAACGCTATCGTGTACAAATAAATCTTTGACCCATCGTCTTTTTCCTCGTCGAATTTCTGTCGCTCTACATACGTCATATGGTATAATTGAAGCGATTGGCTATGAGCTACGTACAGGCGCATTTGATAGACATTCATAGCGCCCAATAAACGGCTCTGGGCATTCGTAAACCACGCCTCAAATACGAGAAAATGAACACGTGGTTCCCAGACGTGGTTCAAATGAGACTTGGTCTGACGTTAGCCAGGCTACAGCCCTTCAGTGGTTTGCCTCATATTTGAAAGACAGGACAGTTGCTATGAATCTGGGAGACTTTTCTTCCACATTGGCCCCTTTAGTTTGTGGTGTACCTCAGGGGTCCATTTTGGGACCGTTGCTTTTCTCTCTGTATATGCTTCCTCTAAGCTCTATTTTTCGGAAGTATGGTATTGCATACCACTGTTATGCAGACGATCTCCAGTTTTATCTTCCTGTGAGCTTTGATAAAATCTGCTCGCTAGACAGAGTACAGGAATGTTACAGCGACATTAAACTTTGGCTTTCTAGCAACTTTCCCCAATTAAATGAGAGTAAAACTGAGGTTTTGATTGTAGGTTCTCCCATCTCACCTACCTTTCCTGATCATTTAGGTTCCTTGTCCATAAAGATTGAAGATCATGTAAAGAGTTTAGGGGTAATTATGGACTCATCACTAAATTTTAAGAAACAGATTGGTGCCGTTGTTAAAAGTAGCTTTTTTAACCTAAGATCAATTGCTAAAGTAAAGCATTTTCTCTCCAGGAAGGATTTGGAAATCGTGGTTCACTTTTTTATCTCATCAAAGATTGATTATTGTAATTCTCTATATATTGGTCTCCCCCAGATTATGCTAGTGCAAAATGCTAATGTAGTTAGTGCAAAATGCAGCAGCAAGGCTTTTAATGGGGGTGAGAAAGAGAGACCATATTAACCCTGTACTTCAATCCTTACATTGGCTTCCTGTTCAGGATTGATTCAGGATTGATTTTAAAGTTCTCTTGTTTGTTTACAAGGCCATATCAGGCCTTGCCCCCCAGTACATCAGTGATCTTATTATTCCCTTTTCCCCTCTAGAGTTCTCAGGTCCTTTGACCAATGGCTTTTAAAGGTCCCTCGTTGTCATTTAAAATCAAAAGGAGATCGTGCTTTTTCTGTGGTAGGTCCCAAACTCTGGAATAGTCTCCCATTCCACGTGAGGTCAGCTCCATCAATTGCCACTTTTAAGTCTTATTTAAAAACGTATTTATTTTCTTTAGCTTTCAAATGAGTTTTGTTTGCTTTGTTATAGGATTTTAATGTTTTTGCTTCTGTAAAGCACTTTGGGGCAACGTCTGTTGTTTGAAAATGTGCTATATAAATAAAGTTGCTTGCTTGCTTTCATTAGCAATTGTTTAGTTTAAAACCGGGATGGGCAAACACAGTCCTGGATGGGCATTGTTGTGCAGAGTTTAGCTCCAACCCTAATCAAATACACCAGAACCAGCTAATCAAGTCTTTTAGGATTACTATAGTAGGGGCAGGTAAGTTTTATCAGGGTTAGAGCTAAACTCTGCAAGACAGTGGCCCTCCAGGACTGAGTTTGACCATTCCATTAAAACTATCAAATACCAAATACAAGGGTCTAAATATATATATATATTAAATCTATGTTTTAATCTCTTTTTTCCACTTAAAATGCGCTAAAAGGTTTGATTGACTGATCTAGTTTTTCATGGTCCCCACCAGCTCCGAGCCCCGTGAATGTGAGCGTGACTGTGGATTCGGTCCCTGTGGCAGGACGCTCAGAGGTTACTTTGGTGACCTGCACAGTTTCAACAGCGCAGTCTGCTGCTGAGGTGTCATGGCATTTGGGCACTTTATCTGATTCTGTGAAGCTATCGACCAGCACTGTGAAACACCTGGATGGGACGTTGACTGTCAAAAGCAGTCTGATTGCTACTCCAACTGTACAGATGAATCAACAGCTTGTCAAGTGTGTGATTAGACATGCTATGTTGAACGAAGAACTGAGAATTGATCACAAGATCGTTGTGCACTGTAAGTGACATGATCCTTTATACTTTATGACATACATACAGTACATTCCTGCCTCAGCTGGTTCACAGTAATTGGTAAATTAAAAGGGAAATGACACATTTTCCACTGATTCATAACCATAAACAGAAGAACTTTGAATACAATTGTCTGCTAAATTTAAGTAAAAATGGTTTTATCAAGTTTTAATGTGACTTAAAATTATCATGTATTATGTACATTCAGTATTTCCTTGTGAAAAAGTACACTTTACCATACTTTTAAAAAGAGTACTTATTGCAGAAATAAAATACATAAGTGCAAACTGAATTAAATATTTTGGGCACTTAATTGCATGCTATTTAATATTAAATAAACATTTATTCTAATTTTAAATTATATTAAATGCAATTAGTGGAACTTGATTGTTTTTGACCCACTAAAGTACGACTTATATACACACTCTCCTCCAAAAATATTGGAACAGTGAGGCCAATTCCTTTATTTATTCTGTAGACTGAAAACATTTGGGTTTGACATAAAAAAAATGACTATGAGACAAGAAATCAACATTTCAGCTTTTATTTCAAGGTATTTACATCTAGCCTGGCTCCGCCCTCCTACGTACTTCCGCTCAATTTCATTTTCCTTCAGTACTACGTCTGGGACTGCTGTATATTCTTAGGTTTCCAGAAATAAATTTTTTGTAGGACCAATCAGCGAACAGAGGGAGTGGCTGAGAACGATGACGTTGATGTAGTGCGTCAGTTTGAGTTGGAGTAATGGCAGCGGAGAAAGATGTGAGAAAAGCTATTCGGTCCGTTGTTGCAAAACTGCCGAATATACAGAAGTTAAAGCCAGAGCAAGAACAATGTTTGCTAAGTTTTATTGGTGGCCATGATGTTGTGGCTCTCCTCCCCACCGGGTTCGGGAAAAGTTTGATTTTCCAGCTCACTCAGCACTAGAAGTGCCAGAATTCCATAACTACTAGAACTGCCGCAAGCGGTCATTTTGATCGCTATTCAAAGCTCTAGGCTATATTTAATGATAAATCCCCAATTGAGAGATTAATGCATTTATACTAGGATGTCTTTTAAAAAACAAAACAACACCAAACTGTACATTTAAACAAGTTTAATTATAATTTATAAATAAATAATATTCGTAGATGTCCTGAACAAAATAGTAGCCTATGTTTTCATGTTTCCACTGTTTGATCGCGCCCGCCGACACACACACACACACACACACACACACCAGCATTGCAGCCTGTTCATTATAGCCATACTAAAATATAATAATAAAATAGTCAACCTAACATATACAAATTCCACTGCTCGGTTTCTCAGTACTAGTAGGCTACAATTCGTACCATTTTATGCGTGTGAAGAGGATGATTTTTTCCGTCGATATTGGAACGTGAGTGAAGTTCAAAGCCTATGATAAAGAATAGTTTAGCATCCAAATACATCGCAAATGTTGAAACATTTTGATTCTAATTAGAGTTACGTGAGCCCAACGCCGCTTACTTTCACTTTCGCTTATATAGCATTTCATTTTGGCTTTAGTTATTTTTTCATTCTTGTTCTGTTCTGAATATCATTACATTTAAATGATTTGTTGTTGAATATGTTTAGTGTATTTTTTTACCACATTTTATTGTTGCATATTGGTATAATAATACCGCGAAATTCAGTGCGGTCAATATGACCGTTTATGGCCGAAATAGGTAAATATGTTCATTTGTTGTTGTTGTTTTGCCTTATGTGTAATTTATGTGAAAAACATTTTAAATGAAGATACAGACACTTTTAGGAAAAGTCAGGTACCAGCAGGATTGTATTTATTTTTTCAACAAAGTTATTGCAGATATAAAATTCAAAACGGTCAAAATGACTGCCATGGCAGTTCTAGTGGTGAATGAGTTAGCTAAGGCGAACGATAGGGATGCAAAGCCGATAGTTGTTGTCGTCTCCCCTCTTGTTGCACTAATGGAGGACCAAGTGAAGGAGGCAGAAAAGTTGTTTCCATATCGCGCAGTTGCCTGGTGCTCACTGTTCAGCATTTGCGGCAGATCCGAAACGACCGCAGCGGCATATTGTTAATGATTAGACCCAGCTTCGACAGTTGACTGAATACATCACTGTCCTTAGTGTCAAATATACATTTAGAATTTACAATTGATCCTTGAAGTCTTAAATTCGATGAACAAAACCTGCAGCTCTCGTTGACAGACATCTTATTCTAAACATAATCCTCTGATCATTCGGACTTGTTGTTTCCGACCGGTTTCGGCGCATGACATACGTCACAACCACACGTTAGCGATTGGCTATGGCAGATCCTGAGTGACTCTGGGCAGATCCAATAGTTTTGAACTTTAACAGAGAACCCGCCTTCAAGGAAGTAAACGTTTCTCAATGGAGAGAGGCCAGACTCTCTGTGCAAATGAAATGTACGAGAGTCTGGTAGAACCAGGCTAATTTACATCTGGATCTGATACACAACTTAGAAGATAGCACATTTTGTTTAAACCCACCCGTTGCTCATGTGACCAAAAAATATTTGAACATAAGCCAACTCCCTTGCTAACATAAACAGGAGAAAAAGTCAAGTTCAAAATAAATGGCATCCACCTTCTTCTTCTTCTTCTGTCAGGTTTTATGGCAGTTTACAGTCAAAGTGTATTACCGCCATCTACTGGACTGAGGTGCAATCAAATGGATATCATTTACACACACAAAAAAAAAAACAAAAAAAAAAATCCTATTTGCTAATTTTGTTTCTTTGATAAATGTTATCATAACATTAGTGATGTTTTCTGATCAAGTCTCACATAATGTTTCTAAAGAAAAAGCTTTTTTGACTGCATTCACTTCCCTCTTTAGTTTTTTTTCTTCTTTGTCTGGAGAATCTTACGCACCTTAAAAGAACATGATCTACATCCTCTCTCACTCCAAAAATCTCACATTTTCCAGATGGATGTGTAAGAATGAGAGTCATAGATCCAAATGCAAGCAAGCAGTTTATTGGCGACAGGCAGAACAGGTACAACACTCAAAACAACACGTTTAGCAGGCGGGCGACCTGAATTCCACAATCCCAGGAGAGTAGAGTGACAGGAATAAACACAGCACGGATGCAGACTGATGACTGGTTGACGAGAACTCCAGATGATCTCCAGTAGCCTGGATACACAAACGAGATCGAGGAAATAACTCCGCTAGGAAACTCAGACACAGGAACTAGGTGAGAGAACACAAACAAGAGTGACGAACCAACACCAAGCATAATTCACTCCCGCTAGATATAGGCAGCTAGTAACTACCCTTACAAAAAATTACTGCAGTTTTTTAGAAGTAATACTGCAGTTTTTGTTACATATAGAAAATGCAGTTTTTTGGACACGAAAAAACTGCAGTATTACAGTATAGCTGGAGTACAACTGCAGTTTTACTCAGTAGTAGTACTACAATATAACTGTGGTATTACTGCAATATAACTGTGGTAGTACTGCAATAATACTGCAATATACCTGTGGTATTACTGCAATAATACTGCAATATAACTGTGGTAGTACTGCAATACATAATACAACTAAAGTGCAATTAGCCTACAATACTACCAAAATGCAATACTAATAAAATGCTGTACAATACCATTGAAATACAACCAGAATAAGTTTATTTTTACACATCTGCAATATAATGAATTAAGGTACAAAACAACTGCTATGCAACAAATGTGATTTTACTTTTTTTTAATATAACTTCAAATAACAGGCTGGGAGTTAGACAATGTATTTAAAGTCTTTATTTATAAATCATGCATATATCTTCCCCCACATTATTCAGAGAGGTTGCGTTTGAAGAAGAGCTTATCCTCATTATTCCACTTGGTTCTTTTAACTGCCTTCATCTCAGATGTGGAAACAATATTTTGGATGTAGTCTGGAAAAACAAACAAAAAGAATCAGAGAAACTCTTTCAGTTACACTCTTCACCACAGTCATATATTATGCCTAAAATGAATCTGCAAGTTAATCTCTTAAATTTAACTTGGTGTCAGCAAGTGTTTGTGGAAAGTATTCATATTAATTAGTTATTTTTTATGGTTTACTGTTCAGCATTAATAATAGCTTTGAAGTTTGAACACTCCAGGTAAAAGAAGTTAAATTACTAACCCTCGTGTCGTTCCAACCCTGTAAGACTTTCGTTCATCTTCGGAACACAATTGAAGACCTTTTTGATGAAATCTGAGATCTTTCTGTCCATTGACAGTCTACACAATTTGCCCAATAACATGCATTTCTGGAAAAAAGCAGAAAGACACAATCATTTTTAAATGCTGGGAGTGAATCTGTTTCACCCCAGCCATTATCTTCTGTTTTTACATGTTACCAGTGCATCTTTTTTTTTTTTTTTATTGTGAATAAATATTTTTTTATACAAAAACAGCTCTTTATGTAAAATTCACTTTATAAAAGACCCACACTTCTAACTTTCATTCATGGTTTAGTGTAAGATTTTTGCCCATCTTGTGGAAAATGCTGTTTTAAAGGTTAAAAATCATCAGTAGATCGCTGCAGAGCTCAACTACATTTATTTGAATGAATAAACGAGGGAGAGAGAGAAAGATTGTGTATATGTGAATTAGGCTACTTGTATCTGTGCAGCATCACTCTAGTGAAGCTGTCAGTTTAATTACCCCAAAAACAGCAACGTTAAGACCTTGTTGCTTAGAAATATGTTTCTGTGTGAGAGGGACTGTATGTGTGTGTGTTACAGTAAAGCAGCACATTAATTCAGAATGATGATTAATCTGACTGTAACTATCTGTGCATTCATTATTTAAATGCACACCTTCCAGTCAATCAGAATCGAGTATTCAAACAGACTATGCTATAATACAAAAGAAGAGAGTCCACGAGCAAACTGTTGAGAAATGATGTTTAGTACTGAGAATAATTGCTGTGGTAGAACTAGATTTCATTACCTTTCCACTCCTTCAGCTCTCTCTCGGTTGGTTTTTATCCTGAATCTGCGCTAATATTGTAAATCTTCTTTTAGCTCTTTGATTTCATTTTTTAAATCCTCAATCTCTTCACGTCTGAATTCTTTAATGGCTGAGGAAACAGACGACTTCGTACACTTGATTCCCTCCAGCATTCCCTTGGTTCCTGAAGTACAATATCAGTCATTATGCATTCTAAACTATAAAGATAATAGTTTATAAAAGCTATAATAAAGAATGTAGCTTACCGTTATTTGAGTGCATCTTTGTTTAACCGCAGCCATTATTTTCTGTTGGATTACATTTTTGGTCTTCTGTTTTTAGTTGTTACCAGAGCATTTTCCTGAAAATAGCAATCACACAATAAAAAGTATTTAAAAAAAAAATAAAAATAAATCCTTTTCTGCACATTAATGTCAATTAACTATTGAACATAATTGCTTGTATTTTTTATGTATATCAAGTAGTGTCCGATATTCCAAAGAAATTTAACGGTAACACTTTACAATAAGGTTCGTTATTTAACTACATTAGTTAACATGAACTAATAATGAACTGCACGTATACAGCATTTATTAATCTTTGTTAATGTTAATTTCAACATTTACTAATGTTTTATTAAAACCTTGTAAACATTAGTTAATGCACTGTGAACTAACATGAACTAACAATGAACAGCTGTATTTTTATTAACCTTGACAAAGATTTACAAATACAGTAACAAATGTATTACTCATGGTTAGTTCTTATTGTAAAGTGTTACCAATTTAACATAAAACAAATATAAGTACAATTATCATTATCATTAATAAACTGAATTTTGTGTACAGTGAAAAAAATAAAATAATAATGCTGCAAACAGAGCACAATCTGTTGTGACGCAGCTCTAAAAAGTAAACCGTGTAAAACTACAGTAAGCGCGTTTCCTCTTGCTCACACCGGTTTGAATAACATATAACGTTACTTAAAGTCTTTTTACATATCTCTAAAATTAAAATAAACAGATTTGAGGGCATTATACGTTATACTCACCGCTAAACTGAATGACTTGACAAGGCCAACCTCGCTTATTGAACTTCTTTTCTTCCAGAAAACGCTTCTCTTCCGTCCCACTTGTGAATGACCACGGGTTGTATTTCTGTCATGTCTTTGTGTTTTAATTGTGAGAGTTCACAATTATGAACGTATATGAATGATGTCGTCAGTGAATAATCAACCAAACCGTATTTTATGGAGCAGACACTACGGGAAAATACGCTGACTGACCCGTAACCCGTAACGAGCATCAGCTGATCTCGAGACTCGTTGTCAGGACAACGACCGCTGCGCGTTCGCGCGAAGGAAGAAGATCTGGTCACGTGCGGGCAATTTATGCGGGTGAAAAAGTTCGTCACACAATACAGCATAACTGCAGTACAGATACAAACGGTAGACCTATGAAGACTTCAGATGCAAAAAGCAAAAAGTCCATCTGAAGGTTTTTTCTTTCTTTTTTTTTTTTTATAAAGCTCCTTTATTTAGGTTCAATAATTTCACTTTCAACTAAAATGACCTCATTGCCATCAAAGTGAAATTACTAAACCTAAACATAGGAGCCTGATTAAAAAAAGCTCATTAAAAAATAAAAAAGAGTAAGATGAGGTTTTTGCATTTAAAGTCTTCACATGCATATCAGTGCATCAGTGTTATTGTTTCAATCTGGTTTCAATACTTCACTATACTGCAGATCTACAGTTGTACTGCATTTATACTTCACTATAATGAAGTTGTACTTTTTGTACTGCAGTTTTACTGCTGTTGAACTTCAATGTACTGCAGTTATATTGTATCTATACTTCGTTATACTGCAAATCTACAGGTGTACTTCATTGTACTGCAATTATACTGCTTTGAACTGCAGTTTTACTGCAGTTGTACTTCATTGTACAGCAGTTATTTTTTGTAAGGGTAGCTGCAGCTGAGGGCTGATTAAGTGATCAGCTGGTTACTAGGCAACAAACAAGCACTACACACACAGACCCCACACCTACAAACACACCAACAGATACACAAAATGAACACACGGATCGATGAACCGTGACAGGATGTTTGTGTACAACGTGTAAGCTAGTGATGGGAAGTTCGGCTCTTTTCAGAGAGCCGGCTCTTTTGGCTCAGCTCCCAAAGAAGAGCCGGCTCTTTCGACTCCTGAAAGGCTCTTAATTTAGGATTTTTTGTAGGCCTTTATTTTACCATAACTTTGCAAAAATTAATGGTTTGTGTGTTGAAAACCCTTTCATGTGCAGTGTTTTATGCATTTATTTTGTTACAAAACCATTCTTTTGTTTAATATTTTAATCAAACATTTTATTGCACAAATTAACAACAAAACAGCAAATAAATCCACAGAACAGAACTAGAACCAAACTCAAGCAAACAGTATTAATGTCCTCAGTGAAGATTGGCATTCAAAAAAATCAGATGCCTCAGCTTTGATGGACTGATCCTATTTCTTCTTTCTGAGATTATCTGCCCTGTTTTTGAGAAGATTCTCTCTGAAGGAACTGATGTTGCCACAATACACAGTCTCCCCTCCATCACCTTCACCAGGCGTGGAAAGACTGAGGCCTTGGCCTGCCACCAGCTCAGTGGGTCTTCTGCTCGTTGGATGATGGGCTCCTGAAGATAAGACCTCACCTCCATTATAGCATCAGCTGTAGGATTTCTTCTTGTAGCATCTCCTGTAGCTCTTTCATCAAAAAGCCTCCAAACAACAGAGGTTTGTGGTTCCTCAAACACTTGGCCTTCTAATGGCGGAGCTGGCTGGCTGCTAGGGGTGCATTTTGCTGCTGCTGCACTAATTCTCTGAAGTGCCTCATCAACAGCTCTGTTGTCACTGAATGCAAGCTTTTTAAACCTAGGATCCAATAATGTGGTTTCTGAGAGGACAGTGTTGTACTCCATACGCAGAAATTTCCGGTCCATGGCTGAACAAAGAGCTGCAACCAATTCTTTCACTTTCTGCATGGTTACAGTCTGTTGGGCTGTCACACGCTGCAAACCTTTGCATAGCAGGAGCATTTTTGAGGCCGAGACATAGCTGAGGGAGAGAAAACAGCAACTTTTAAAATTAAGCTTTTTTTAAAGTATGTGGCATATTATATGTGGCACATTATACTATATTGTTTCTGCAATGTATAATAGTGACTGAATGGTAGTAGTGCAAAAAAAAAAAAAAAATGGTTCAAGGTACCTGTCTGCACTTATCTCCACAGTCACCTCCTCAAATGGTTGCAGGACGGTGCAGACCTCTTTCACCAGCTCCCATTCCTCTTGACATAGAGCATCAACTGGTGCATTGATGAGGGCCAGGGTGGAGATGATGGCATCTTTTGTTTCAAGAATTCATTTCAACATATAAAATGTTGAGTTCCACCTGGTGGCACACTCTTGTTTGGGCCTCAGTTCAGGCATCCCCATCTGGCACTGTGTGGACTTTAGCCTCTGTGTTGCAACTGTGCTTTTGTGGAAAAACTCCACAACAGCATTCACCTTATCCAAGGTTGGTTTGACCACCTTTAGGGCATCTCTAATCATGAGGTTTAGTGTATGTGCCAGACATGGGTGGTGGGTCCACTTAAGAATTTGTATGGCTTTGGTGATGTTTGCTGCATTGTCACTCACACAGCACACCACTTTGTCCTCTACTTGCCACTCTTTGGCTACTCTTACTAGCTCCTCTGCCAGGTTTTCTGCAGTGTGTCTGTCTGTGAACTCAAAACAGTCCAAAAGGCAAGATGTCATCTTGTAATTTTCAATGAAATGGCAAGTGACAGCCATGAAAGAGCAGGTTGTTCTGGAGGTCCAGCAGTCTGTTGTCAGGCAAACTGATGGAGCTTGTTTCACCCTTACTTGCCATAATGCCCGTTCTGTGTCATATAGTTTAGGTATTGTTGTTTGGGACAATGTTTTTCTACTGGGTAGAGTGTATGTGGGATTTAAAGTTTTGACAAAACTTTTAAAACCTCTGTCCTCCACAATTGAAAAGGGTTGGAAATCAGTAGCTATCATTTTAGCCAGCTCTTCATCAATGCTGTGCTGTTTGGATGGGGTCATCACTTTGGGTATAAACTGGCTTATTTTGCTTTGAGCTGCAGTAAGAGAGGTTATACCTGCATGTGTGGGGAAGCCAGTAGATGCTGCTGCAGTTGCTGTTTTTTGGGGATGAGACACACCAGGATCTGTAGATGGTGTGCTAGCTTGCCCTCTCTCCTCTAACTGCACTGTAGGATGGACAGTTCTCATATGTCTATGCAGGTTTGTGGTGGAACCTGCTCTTAAAGTAATTTTCATCTTGCAGTGAATGCACTCTGCTTTGTTGTTTCCATTGTCTTTAAACTGGAGCCAGATGCTGCTTCTCTTTCGGGTGTCACTCATAGTTTCAAATACGCCAACTCACACACTCTCCTCACCGCTATCTGACAGACAGTGTCGTTATTAACGTCGTTACGACTCGTTAACTTGCAGTGGAGTGCCGCTTCACTTCACCCCCCTCTCTGTTTTTACATAATGGTATGATCCCATATCCTCACATCTGATTGGCCGCGATGCGATTGCTGACCAATCAAAACAAAGTTCTGCCTTGAGGTAAGCCGCGAAAGGAAAAAAATTGGGAGCCGGCTCTCACTCGATGCGAGCCGGCTCTTCTGATTCACTACAAAGCATCGGCTCTCAGAGCCGCATCTTTTGCGCATGACACATCACTAGTGTAAGCTGTTATTTAAACCAGTATGGCCTATTCTCAGTCTTGTAAACCAAACCTCTTTCTGTCTGTTTGGATAACTATGTTTGCTACTTGAGATATATTTTTGTATATTGTATAAGTGTCTACCTTTCTTCTCCTTATCCCATTCAGCTTGCCATGGGATATGAGTACCTTAACTTCTGATTTACTGAGTGTTACTTTAACTCTCCAAGATAATTCTTCATCAGTTAAATTCTGTGAGCTATGGACCTTAACAAAACCTTTTGCAAGCATCTCTACTTTCTATTGATTTGTTACTGCCTCCACATCATTGTTTTTAATCACAGGTAGAGAAAATTCCCTTCTAATGCCTCCCATCTTTTTAATCATGCTCCAAACATCACCCACTTTGACTTCTGCCCCTATTTTACAACAAAAGTTACGCCAATATTTCCTTTTAGCTTCTTTTATGATTTTTTTTAAAACTTTTGACTGTGATTTTTTTTGTATTCCATTAAGTTGGTTAAACAATTTTGAAAGCTTTATTTCTAACTTTAATTGCTTCCTTACAATCATCTGACCACCAAGGTACCATTCTCTTATTCCTCATCCCAGAAGATTTGCCAAGAACCTCCTCTGCTGTCTCACACAATACATTTGTACATCATTACTGATATCTGACATTATTCCCATCCACCTACCACTTGCCTTCATGCTTTATAACCCCCAGTTTGCTTCTCTCATTTTCTATCTTGGAAACCAATTCTCTTCAAGGCACACATTTTGATTTCTAATACTTAACCAAATACTATAGTGATCACTGCCAAGAGAATTTTCAGTAACCTCCCACTCACTTCCCCTGCTATCTGATCTGATTCTATTGTGAGATCTATTGTTCACTCTTTTCCATGAGATGCATCAAACCTAGTTCTCCTTCCATCATTTAAACAAACCAACTTTTAATCATCCATAAACTCCTCAATAGTGCTCCAATTTTCATCTATCTAAGTACCTCCCCACAGAGTGGTATGTGCATTAAAATCTCCACATAACACGAGCTTTCCAGTTCCTCCCTCACACATACCATCTGGCATCTCTCTCAAGATTTTTTTTTATCTTAGTTTTACCTACCCAAATCTCAACCAGGACTGCTTCAATCTCTTTATCTATATTTAAAGTTCTGTAATTAATCCCCTGGTGAATAAATGTTCCCACTCCACCTCCTGCAGTATTTCTGTCTTTACGTGTTGCTGTGTAGCCATATATTATGAAATCAAGTGATGGTTCTCTTACGAAAGTGCTCTCGTACTGCGTTTTTGTAAAAACGCTACGGGAAAAACTCTTTTTTCACGAAATACTGAAGCAAAAAATTATCCTTAATTTTCCATATATGTAAAGCGCGTTGCAGCAGTACACAGCTATGGCGAGACAGCCTCCTCGCTCATTGGCTGTTCTGCGGCAACTGCATAAGCCTATCGAGCGAGGCCTGAAGTGACGTCAGGCCAATGAGGGCGCTTCGCGCCCTCCTTGCCACTTCCCGCCGAGACGGGTGTGGCTAACCTCTATAAAAGGAGCTCGAAAAGGCTGATTCACTTGATTTTCATCTCTTCAGCGAAGCTCACGCATCGCTGGATCACGAGAAAGCACGCGTCGTTTGATGCAAGCACTTCAGCGGGACGAGTCCTCGAAGCCGCTGGCCAACGCCGCCTTCTACCGCCGTACCTGCTGCGCTTTCCGACGCCATATCCTTTCCATTCTATTGTTCTTGTGTGTGTGTGTGTGTTCGCTTTGCAACACTCACCCCTAAAAGAGCTGCATCTTTTTCAAGATGCCTTCTCATGCAGCGCTCGCGCTCGCTGACGGCGAAACGCCTTCACTCCGAGCTAATTGCCTACGGTGACTCTGAGGACTCGCCAGGCATCCTTTCCGAGGCTGTCCTTCCTGGAAGCGGATGGCGGGATTAGTTTTTCTTTACGTTACAAGAAAAGCTACCCTGCCTCTGCACGCGTCATTCACCGGCGAAGGAGAAAAGAGTGTTCTTAGTCCCGCCGTTGGTCGGTCTGACCTCTTTCCTCTCACATTTCTCAGTTCCCTGTTCGGCGACTGGAAATATTATTGCAGCAAGTGAGTCTGTTATAACACGCTTGCCTGCCAGCAAACGCCGAAGAATACATGTTGACGCCGCTTTCAAAAGCCTGTTATCCCCCTGTGGCTCAGTGGTGGAATTATAGGTTTTCCGCATGGGAGACCGGAGTTCGAATCCCGGTCTAGCGGCATTTATATTTATGCCGCCAATGCTTTGCTCTGTCAGTCCCCTGAAGGCGACTGCAGAGATGCATTTTGCAGCCAGCGAGCGCGTAGTACCCGCTTGCCTGCAACCGAACACCGTTTCTACGGTTCCCGTGCGTCACTGGCGAAAGGAGAATGGAGTGTTTTCAGCCCCGCTGAAACTGGGCGATATCCACTCTTCTCACATTCTGTCATTTTTCAGGCGTCTGAAAATGTTAGTATTGCATGTTGTGCTTACTCGCATGCCTGCAAGCAAACGCCAGTGTGGATAATACTCGCGCTGACTTTATGTCTATGTATCTTCACTGTGGTCCAGTGGTAGATTCTTAGGCTTTCGCGCGGGGGATCCAAGTTCGAATCCCGGGTCTGCCGGCAGAAAATATTTATGCCGCCAAATGCAAATCACTCTGTTTGTTCCCCGAGAGGCAACTGCAGACGTGTTTTTTGCAGCCCACGAGCACGTGGTACATGGCCGGACTTCTACCGAAGTCCCGGCCACGGCCAATGATGCTATATGTGTAGAGAAGATGCCCATCAAGATGCCCTAGTGCCCATCCCTACACACTAGCACAGCCCTTCACACAGGGCCCGCGCTCATATATTCGACTCGGGTCGATCACGCACACAACATAGTGAACGTGCCCACTGCCTAGTGCCCACAAACACTATGTTCTGCATGCCTTGTGGTTTCTGTAAAGACGAAACCTGTGTGCATTCACTCTGCTCAGGCAGACAGTGCACTCATTGCAGTAACTGTGCCCGCTCTCCCGCGCCCACACTTACTCACGGCCATTATATGTCCTACGGGACTCGCCCAGCCCTCCTTTGCTCGGTAAACACCGCAGCGGGGTCGAGCGCAGGCATTCTGTCCGCTGTGATAAAAGAATTTACGCGCTTCATAAAAGAATTTAAATAAATAAAAATCCCGGCCGCGGCCGATGGTGCTTCAGGTGTAGAGCAGATGCCCAGTGCCCATCCCTACACACAAGCACAGCCCTACACTCAGGGCTCGCGCACATAAAATCGACTCAGGTCGATTGCGCTTCCAACATAGTAAAAGTGCCCACTTCCCAGTGCCCACGAACACTATGTCTCACAGATCACAGGCTCTCTGTAAAAACGGGACCTGTGCGCGCTCTCTCTGCTCAGGCAGGCAGCGCGTCCAAAGCAGTGAATGTGCCCGTTTCCCGCCCACATTTACTCGCAGACAGCATGAGTCCCACGAGACTTTCTCAGCCCTCCCTCACTCAGTTAAGCACTGTAGTAGGGTCGAGGACGAGCGTTCTGCCCGCTGTAATAAGCGCGCTCCCCACCTCGAATGTCACAGGCGTAACGCCTATGTTATTGCGCCCCAAAGCACCTCTGTTGCACGGCGAACAGAGCGCGCTTCGCGTCCAACCCTTAGCCAGCCATGCAGAGGCATGGGCAGCGCTTCCAGGGGTTTCGGACTGGGTGCTAGACATTATAAACAGCCGAAATATCAAAACTGATGAGCAAAGGGGCGATAGAGCATGTATCCCAAGCTCAAAGCGTAGGGGGGCTATACAGCAGATACTTTCTGGTCCCCAAAAAGGACGGTGGTATCAGACCCATACTGGATCTAAGACGGCTGAACAGAGCATTAGTGAAACGCAGTTTCAAAATGCTCACGACCAGGAAAATCCTCGCGCATATTCGCCGAGGAGACTGGTTTATGTCGATAGATCTGAAGGACGCGTATTTTCAAATACAGATAGCGTCACATCACAGGCGATACTTGAGATTCGCCTTCGAGGGTCAGACATACCAGTATACAGTCCTGCCGTTCGGCTTGTCCCTGGCACCTCGTACATTTACGAAGTGCATGGACGCAGCGCTCGCCCCTCTCAGACTCAGAGGCATGCGAGTGCTGAACTATTTGGACGACTGGCTGATCCTAGCTCAATCACGATCACAGCTCGTGGAGCACAGAACCATTTTACTCGATCACCTCGAGAATCTTGGTATCACGGTCAATTGGACAAAGAGTTCGCTGAACCCCAGTCAACCGATTTCGTTTCTGGGTACCACTCTGGACTCACAGTCTATGACAGCGCGGCTGTCGCCACAGCGCGTGCTGCACATTCAGCGCGCGGCGAGATCCTTCCGCTGCGGCGCGACTACCCCGCTCAGGAAGTTTCAAAGGATGCTGGGACAAAGAGTTCGCTGAACCCCAGTCAACCGATTTCGTTTCTGGGTACCACTCTGGACTCACAGTCTATGACAGCGCGGCTGTCGCCACAGCGTGTGCTGCACATTCAGCGCGCGGCGAGATCCTTCCGCTGCGGCGCGACTACCCCGCTCAGGAAGTTTCAAAGGATGCTGGGTCTCATGGCCTCAGCATCGCCAGTTCTTCAGCTGGGCTTGCTCCGCATGCGCCCTCTGCAGTTCTGGTTGAGAGCGCGAGTACCGCGCGGAGCGTGGGTGTCCGGCCGGTTACGTCTCAAGGTCAACCAGAGCTGTGTGGCAGCCCTGATACCTTGGATGGCGGACGACTGGTACCGATCAGGTGTCAGCCTGGGGACTTCCTCGGGAGTGAGGATGGTGTCGACAGACGCATCCACCTCGGGATGGGGAGCGCTGCTCGAGGGCAGACCGTTCTTCGGCCTGTGGTCAGAACGAGAAAAGCTCCAACATATCAACTGCCTGGAAATGCTGGCAGTGCACAACGCGCTGACGCGTTTTTGTCCCCAAATCAAGGACCAACACGTCGTAGTCCGTTCGGACAACACGGCCGTGGTGTCCTACATAAATCGCCAGGGCGGTCTCAGATCCAGATCCCTGTACAGGCTGGCGAAACGCCTTCTAACATGGGCTCAGCACAATTTGCGCTCGCTGAGAGCAGTGCATGTGCCTGGGCTCCAGAATTTGGGCCCAGACAGACTGTCCAGGAACAACATTCCCCTGGGCGAATGGTCTCTACACCCACAAACAGTCCGGCTGTTGTGGAAGAGATTCGGCAGAGCGGAGGTGGACCTATTCGCGTCCCGCGAAAACGCTCATTGCCCCGTGTTCTTTTCCAAGAACGACAGCGCGCTGTCCCAGATGTGGCCGCGCTGCCCGCTATACGCTTTTCCCCCCGTCTCCCTCCTGCCTCAGGTGTTAGAGCGGGTCAGGGAAACAAAATGCTACTGCTTGTAGCACCGTTCTGGAAGAACCAAGCATGGTTTCCAGTCCTGATGCAGTTAGCAGACATCGCTCCATGGCCAGTGCCATTGAGGAAAGATCTCCTCTCGCAGGCCGGGGGCTCGATTTGGCACCCACACCCGGAGTGGTGGTCCCTTCATGTGTGGGCGCTCAACGGATATCCGTTGATCTCTCAGAGGGAGTGATGAATACTATCACTCAGGCTAGAGCACCGTCGACTAGGCGGTTTTATGCCTCGAAGTGGTCGGTTTTCTCCGGCTGGTGTACAGCTCGGGGCCTATCACCCCTCGATTGTGAGGTGACGGAGGTTCTCTCCTTCCTACAGGAGCTGTTGGATAAGGGCAGATCCCCTTCCACGCTCAAAGTTTATGTGGCGGCTATTGCAGCGTTCTCTGGAACAACGCTAGGTCAGTCACTAGGAAGGAACGATTTAGTCATCCGCTTCCTCAGGGGAGCTAGGAGGCTGAATCCTCCCAGACCTCCTTCAGTCCCTATGTGGGACCTTTCTACGGTTTTGGCGGCCATGAAAGGTGCCCCTTTCGAGCCTATCCAATCAATTAGCCTGAAACATTTGTCTTTTAAAACAGTGTTTTTGATGGCTCTCGCTTCGGTGAAGCGCATAGGCGACCTGCACGCGCTCTCCGTGAGCCCAGCGTGCTTAGAGTTTGGACCTAATGACTCTAAAGTCATACTCAAACCTAGGCATGGTTATGTGCCAAAATCCCTCAACATGCTGTTTCGGGCTTAGGTTATCTCCCTGTCTGCCCTGCCGGGATCAAGTGAGGAAGGGGACTCAAGTTTTCTTTGCCCCATTAGGGCTTTAAGAGCTTACGTGTCCCGCTCTGCTGTCTTCAGACAGACTGAGCAGCTCTTTGTCTCGTTCAGTGGACGTTCCAAGGGAATGGCTGTTTCAAAACAGAGCCTATCCAGATGGATAGTTGACGCCATAGCGCTGGCTTACACTGTCAAGGGCCTCCAGTGCCCATTGGGCGTTAGAGCGCACTCCACGAGAGGCGTCGCCTCTTCGTGGGCTTGGTCTAGCGGGATTTCCTTACAGGACATATGTATGGCGGCAGGCTGGGCCTCGCCGTCTACATTTATTAGGTTTTACAACCTAGAGGTTCCCGCCTTGTAGGCTAAGCTACTATCGGTGTAGTCGAATCAGCTGTCTAACTAGAACACTGAAATCGCATGCGCAGCACGCTACCGACTGTTTTATGGGCAGAATTGTGTAAGACCCACATTTCCCACATTAGTTCAGGTTCCCCACCCTGTCTATGTGATGTCATATTCGCGTCTGCGGACGCGGCCATACGGAGGGATTCCCCTTTTGTCTCTAGACTCTCTCTATGAGGTCATGTTTTGCGTCTGCGGACGCTACAATATAGGGAATTAAGGCCCCCCCCCCCTTTTATTCCCAGACTCTCTGTGAGTTTATCTGGTGATTATGCACTGTATACCTGGGTTAGCTTCCAGTGATCGGTGTTTTATCCCAGCACGCACAGCGTTTTACAAGGGGTTCCCGTAGCGTTTTTACAAAAACGCAGTACGAGAGGACTCTCGTAAGAGAACGTACTCGGTTACTAACGTAACCTCGGTTCTCTCTAGAAGAGGGAACGAGTACTGCCGTGCGTACGGTTCACTCTGGTTCGCTTTGGCGATGAAAATCAAGTGAATCAGCCTTTTCGAGCTCCTTTTATAGAGGTTAGCCACACCCGTCTCGGCGCGAAGCGCCCTCATTGGCCTGACGTCACTTCAGGCCTCGCTCGATAGGCTTATGCAGTTGCCGCAGAACAGCCAATGAGCGAGCAAGCTGTCTCGCCATAGCTGTGTACTGCTGCAACGCGCTTTACATATATGGAAAATTAAGGATAATTTTTTGCTTCAGTATTTCGTGACAAAAGAGTTTTTCCCGTAGCGTTTTTACAAAAACGCAGTACTCGTTCCCTCTTCTAGAGAGAACCGAGGTTACGTTAGTAACCGAGTATGTTTTAACCAGGTTTCCTGTATACAGATAATGTTTGGTTTAACATCTTGTTCCTCAATAAAGTGTTTTAATTCCTGACCATTAGCAATTCAACTCCTGGCATTCCACTATAGAATAGATAAAGTCATTATTAACTGCCACATGGTGCTTGACTATCAGATACCCCTAGTACCATGTTATGAATGGAATCCACTGACAAATCATGAATCTCTAAATACTTTTCCACTGCTTTTTTAATTATTTTAATTCTATCAATTCTTCTTGCCACTTGCTGAGCAATTAACTTCCACCATAAATGCAAATTGAAATTGAAAATGAAATTTTTCTTATCCACAATTAAAGTATCTTCAGTTACTTTACAGCATTTCTGAGTCGTTTGAGCTTGACTAGAGGGTAAACCTACAGGGGCCATACCTACTTAAACCCTTGATTTTGCTTGGTTTTCTTTGTCAACCTTTTTAATGGCTTCAGCATAAGTAATACTCTCTTTCACCTTAAAGGGATGGTTTGGAGTAAATCAACCTAGGGTCCTTTGCACCATGACATCAAGCCAAACACCCCCTGGAAAGCCTGGAAAAGCATTACAAAAGAAGAATGCAAAAGTTTGGTTATGTCAATGGGTCACAGGCTTGATGTAGTTATTGCAAGCAAAGGATTTGGAACTAAATATTAAGTCTTATTCACTTTAATCTATTTTAAGTTAATCTGTTCCAATACTTTTGGTCACATGAGCAATGGGTGGGTTCAAACAAAAGGTTATATCTTCTAAGTTGTATATCAGATACAGATGTAAATACCTGGAAATAAAAGCGGAAATGTTAATCTCTTGTCTCATATTAATGTTTTGATTTCAAACCCAAAGTCAGTCTACAGAATAAATAAAGGAATTGGCCTCACTGTTCCAATACTTTTGGATGGGAGTGTACATATGTATGTACATACTTATATACAGTACATAATTATTTCATAATTACTTATATTAAAATATGGTTAAATGTACTGACAAGTAGGCCATTTTATGGTGAACCAAAATATAATTTCATTTCTTTTGTATGTCATGTATATTTGTTGTGAAGTTGCAATTTAGTCCATTTAAAATACATATACTTTAAGGAATTCAGTTTGCGCTTTAGTATGTTGACAACATGTCAAAATAAGTGTAATTCTTTAAAATTATTTAAAGTGTACTTTAAAGTAAAACTTTTCATTTGAAATTACAGTTCCCCTTTAAAATGAAAAGTGTACCCCATATTCTAAGTTGCTTTTTATTTCATTAATATATTATCTATGAGTAGTTTTTATAAACCAAAAAAAAAAAAAAAAAAAACCTTTTACGATTGGAAGTACAGTACAAGTGCACATTCAATACAATTAAGCATACTCCTTTTTTCACAAGCATTGTATTCTCAATTTACATAGGCCTATTTGTTTTTCATTACTGTGTTGATTTATCTTTTTATCCACCAGTTTACACATTTATTATTTGATTTATTATTTGGTTGTTGATTGGTCAGTTGATCTGTCATTTGAACTGATTGCACACATGTATAGGAATTTGTTTAGCTGAATTGTTTGCGAGAACTTTGCAGTCATATGTTTGTGTTTGTGTGTTTTAAAGATCCCCCTCAGCTGGTCTTTGTGAAACCTTTCCAAAATCTCTCTAATACTGAAGTGTATCAGTGTGAGGCAGATGCCAATCCTCCAGCTACACACTTCAGATGGCACAGGTAGGAAATATAATATGCAAATATTATTAATATCGTTAATTATCAACACCTCAAAAAAAAAAAAAAGTTCTGTCATGTACGCATTTACCATAAGGTATTGTCATATTAAGGTAAAAGAAAAAAAAAAAAATTGTGAAAGGAGAGCTAAAAGATCATAACTAGATTTCATTCTAATGAGATTAAATAACAAAATTTTATCCAATATTGGGGTAAATTAATTTTAATTGGTGAAAAATAGAGGAAAAAATCCTGTATGTTGGCATAATATTGTTTTTCTTCTACATTTTTTATGAAACGGATCTAAATTGTTGTTGACCTGAAAAATCAAGTTTAAAAAACGTTTTTTTTATTTAATTTTTTTTTAATTTTTTTTACAAATGTGCAGTTTACACAGAGACGGCAAAGCTTGCATGTTAAACCCTGTTTTCAAAAGTGTGCATTTTAAGACCCCCAAAATGTTGTTTAAATAAATATCCAAAATACATAAAAAGATTTTCAGTTTTTATTTGAAACGGTATTGTGTAAATGCAACCTTAAAGAACAAAACTTAACATACAATATGTGAGAACCTCTTTAATTTTTTGGATTATATAGCCTTTTATATGCACATCTGTGGTCAAAAGTTAACATACACCTGGAAGAATCTGCAAAATAGTAATTAAAAAAAATAAAGATAATGACTGAATTTACTTAAATGATCAAGTTCAAAGGTTATATACTTGACTCTACTGTGTCCTTGATGATCCACGATCCCCCTTTTTTGTGATAGTTGTTCATGAATCCCATTTTATCAGTTTGAGCAGTTAAACTGTCAGGTGTTCTTCAAAAAAAATCTACAAATTCAGTTATAAATAAAAAACAAAAACAAAATGCTATGTAATGATTGCTTTATAAATTCAACATTTAGCAGATGCTGCTATGTGTATCAACTGTATGTCACAGTCATGTTCTGTGTCGTTTTCCCTATCACTTTTTGCCTGAATTCTAGTTCATTATTAGTTGCTATAATTACAAATTAGTTCTCACCTGTTACCTGTTCTGTTAAAGGGATAATTCACTTTGAAATTAATTTTTGATATGTTTTAGCTTACCTCAAGGGCATCCAAGATGTAGGTGTCTTTGTTTCCGCAGTAGTATCAATTTTGATATTTTTAGGTCAAACCGTTCTTGTCTGTCAGTCATATAATGCAGGTCGATGGTCACTGTCTCAAAACACAAGCACAGAGTCCAAATTAAAACAATTCCCCATCGTCCAAATGAAACAATTCCCCAAAATTGAAACTACTGCGGAAAAAAAGACACCTACATCTTGGATGCCCTTGAGGTAAGCTAAAACATACCAAAATTTATTTTCAAAGTGAACTATCCCTTTAATGATCTTCCTCTGTGTGTTTAAGCCCTCTGTTCCTTTTATTCATTATTTCGCATTAAAGTTATTTTCTCTTCTGTGTTTATTAAAGTTGATTCATTCTGCATCACACATCGTCTCTGTGACTCTGTAGATCCTTGAGCACCTCTAACATGTACAGTAATGCATGGTAATAAATATAGTAACAGAAACTTGGTTAAATGGGGAAAGGAATTGCATCCAATCATTTGGATATTAGTGGATATCCAGGCACAATTTGCTTCTGCAAAAAAAGTGCTGAGAGTGACCTGACAACAGGCCCTAATATTTCACTCAGTCTTTTGCCAGGTTTTGTAAATTACTAAGCATTCAGATGGCAGCATGCATTTTCACCCTACAGTCTAATAACCAGCAGACTGAACTAAACTGATTTCATATTCTTTTTAATTGAGCAGCACACACCAGATTATCCCCAATGATGCCATTAAAACAGAAGGAAATAAACTCTTCTTCTTGAAACTGACATCTGACCTCAATGGCCTGTATATCTGTGAGGCTTCGAACGAGTATGGTGCAGGAATCGGCTCACTCTACTGGCAAAAAGGTGAATTCCTTTTGCTTACTTTACAAAAACAAAGTTTATCAAGAGATTGAGATGATGGTAATGTGGAATGTCTGACATAACACACACATTTTATTTTATTTTTGAGAGTGCATGTTTTGAAAGAAGATACAGCAGTTTGTTTAGACTACAGTATTTATCATGGATTATCTCTTTTCTAGGAGAAAACCATTCTGAGCTTTGAGTCCTTCGTCCTGGATGTAATTTGGATTAAACTTCATCATGGAAATAATAAAACATTTGTTAAAAAAGTTATTGTGTGCACATCCCACCATCTGGCAGGTGCTGGACAAAAAAGACTACAGAATAGAAAAGATTAGAATGTCCGCAACACTGCTTACTCCCATATTTTAATAAAAAAGCAACGTTTCGACCCTACTGGGTCTTCTTCAGGCAAATCAAAAATAATAAATAATAAATAATAAAACATTTACCATAATTATAATATCAGGTTAGAAAAACAATATATGAATTTATTTATTTGTTTAGTGACCAAGAAATTGTGCTTAATTTAAGAATCTCAAAATAAACTTTCTTCAAGTTATGACTTTTCCTTGTTTTAATTTTTTCCAAAATGATCTTAGACTTTGGACCCCATTGTTGTTAGCAAGGTTGCAGACAGACAGATGAAGATGAGGATATAGTTCAAATAATAACAGAAGATAGTTGCTTCACATTCACATTCACAAACACTAACTCAAACAAGACTGGACAAACACTGAGTGAAGGTGAGGAACTTTCACTTTTTGGTGACGAGATGCTGGCTAGATAATATCAAAAATATAAAAGTCTATAACAGTCTCATAACATATTGAGGAATGGAATGGAATAGAATAGAGCTTTATTGTTCACTGTTGTTTGTTATCAGTCTAATGACAGTAGTGTCATCCGCAAACTTGACAATATGGTTTGTGGGGTTAGTAGCAACACAGTCATGTGTGAAAAGACTGTGGGCTATGAACACAACCCATGCGGTGCTCCGGTACACAGGGACAGGCTGTGTTTTCCCAGCCTTACTGTCTGTGTTTGATCCAGTTGCATGTGTGTGCATCTAGCCCCAGATGGTGTAGTTTTGTGATTAGTTTGTATGAAACTATAGTGTTAAAGGCTGAACTGTAATCAACAAAGAGAATCCTGGCAATGGAGTTGGTCTGTCCTAGATGCTCTAGAACAGAAATAATTTTCTAAAGAAGAGTGCCTTGGATTTCCTTCTACTACATAAAATATTTTTTATTTCATTTACAAACTATAACTCACAAAAAAATAATGCATACGATTTTTTAATTAACAAATTTTAATTCACATAAGCAAAAGTGTATTTAATCTGTCAAGAAGAGAAAACAATCTGTGCATTCTCTCCCTGCTCTCCAGTGATCTCCTCTCTTCTGTCTCTCTCTGAAACTTGATGTCCTCACTAGCTCGAGGGAGCTGCAGTTTGCTTACAAGGCTTATGTGAATTAAAATTTGTTAATTAAAAAATCATATGCATTATTTTTATGTGAGTTATAGTTTGTAAATGAAACAAAAAATATTTTATGTAGTAGAAGGAAATCCAAGGCACTCTTCTTTAGAAAATTATAAAAAGCCTTTATTGGACTGGCTATTTCATGATAGAAAATTTAAAAGACATGGGGAAAAAAACAACCCACGGGTAGCGGCACAATCAGCCTTCTTCAGGGTATGTTTTCCAATCAAACAATTTCCTCTTTTATAGATGCTAATTAGAAACACCTGGATGACAAATTACATGCACATACAGAGAAGGTCCACTAGGAGGTTACATTGCAAATTAAATCAAAGAAAAAGAAAAAGAAAAAATTAAAAAAATAATATTTAAATACACATACATATGCATATACATACATACACACACACACACACACACACACACACACACATATATATATATATATCTACATACATATACTCAAAAAACAAAAACAAAAAAAAACACTGTCTATACACAAAAGGCATATCACAAAGGGACTGAAATCTATTTCTTCATTCAGACCAGGGTATACTGTGGCCTGTAACTCATATAGAAAGTTTCTCTCTGTAGAAGTAATTTTAATCGGTCACCACCCCGAATACTCTTTTTGATCGTTTCTAAACCCTCAACCATTAGGCCTTCTGGATTACTATTGTGCACATTTTGAAAATGTTTTGCCATAGGGTAATCTAAATGAGCTTTTCTAATGCCATTTTTATGCTCCGATACTCTGTCTTTGAGACGTCTCTTGGTCCGGCCTACATAAAAGCATCCACATTTGGATGATAACCTGTATACCACAAAAGTGGTGTTGCAATTAATGAATGTCTTTATGTTGTACCTCTTATCTGTCTTGAAATTACAGAATTCTTTGCATTCTTTAATACTAGAACAATGGTTACAAGACCCACATTTGTAAGTACCTTTTAATTGTCTGTTAAGCCAAGTGGTCTGTTTTTTGGCAGGAAGATGACTAGATACTAGCCTATCTCGTAGAGTTGGAGCCCTCTTGAAACTAATTTTTGGAGATGCAGAACTCTAAGAACAGGATCACTCTTAATAAGATTCCAATTTGAGTGTATAATCCTTTTTATGGGATTGGCTAAAGAGCTATATTCTGTCACAAAATAGGCCTGATTCTGTAAACAGGATCATTTTGTCTTCTTCTGGAATAGCTCTGGTCTAGAAATAGACTGGGCTTTCTTATAAGCATTTTGTACAATTTGTGTGTGATAGCCCCTTTCTAAAAATCGGTTGGACAGGACTTTAGCTTGCACTTCATATTCATTGTCGGTATCACAAATCCGTCTAAGACGTTGGAACTGGCCAAAAGGTATATTATTTTTTAGCCAATTTGGATGGAAACTATCTGCTTTCAACATAGTGTTCCTATCTGTTGTTTTGCGATATACAGTAGTATGGAGTTTCCCATCTTTGCCAATAGAAATGGTTAGATCTAAAAAGTTAATAGCCGTTTTGGAATGTTGCATGCACAATTTTATATTCCTATTATTATTGTTCAAGTGATCATAAAATTGTAACAGTTCATCATAAGAACCACCCCAAATCAGAAGAATATCATCAATGTACCTCCCCCACCATTTTATCTTGTCACTGTATCTGTTTAAATAGACACAGAGAGAAACTTTCTATATATATGAGTTACAGGCCACAGTATACCCTGGTTTGAATGAAGAAATAGATTTCAGTCCCTTTTTGTGATATGCCTTTTGTGTATAGACAGTTGTATATGTATGTGTATGTATATGTATATATATATATATATATATATATATATATATATATATACATATACATACACATACACGAGACAGCTCATTGGCCACCTGGTTCGGGTCTCCCGGGATATAAATGGCTCGAAGCGACCTCAGATGCTTCTGACTCCATATGAGGAGGTGGTGAGCGAGTTAGACCACCTTGATGGTTGATGTACGCTACTGTCGCGGTATTGTCTGATCGGACTGGTACGTGCTGACCCCTGAGCAGTGCACGGAAGCGGTGCAGGGCGAGACGTACAGCCAGCAACTCGAGGCAACTGACATGCCAAAGGCGCTGGGGTCCTGTCCAGGAGCCCGCGGCAGCATGTCCATTGCACATGGCGCCCCAGCCCGTGGTGGAGGCATCTGTTGATACAACAACATGCCGGGCGGCCCATAGAAAACGATACTTGGTTACTCACGTAACCTCGGTTCTCTCTAGAGAGGGAACGAGTATTGCGTAAGCTTGCTTACGCTGCGGGAAAAGTCTTTTTTTCTCGAGATACTGAAGCCAAAAATTATCCTTAATTTCATATTTTGTCAACGCAGTGCAGCTGCGGGCAGCTGAGCTAGAGCGGCATACTGCACGCTCATTGGCTGCCGCGCGGCAACTGCTTAAGCCTACCAGTGAGCCTGGCGTGACGTCACGCCCAATGAGGGCGCGTGCGCCCTCGCGCGTCACAGCCCGCCAGAATGGGCGGCGTCAGAGCGTATATAAGGAAGGCTCGTAGGCTATATTCTCTGTTTTCTGTCGAATGAAGCGACACGAGCTATAGGCTTTAAGCACGGCAGGGAACGCAATACTCGTTCCCTCTCTAGAGAGAACCGAGGTTACGTGAGTAACCAAGTATCGTTCTCTTACGAGAGGTTCTCTCGTATTGCGTAAGCTTGCTTACGCTGCGGGAACCCCTTGACCACGCCGTGCGTGCCTAACGATCACATATGACTCTTTATGAAAAGCATAGAGGTGAAATGACAGGTGGCCAGCGGTGCGGGCCAACACATGTTCATAAGCACACCTAGGGAACTCAAGAACGGCACGGCCGGTCTATGCATACTGATACCCTGAGCGTGCAGCTCAACAGACAAGCTAATCGATAATACAGCCTGCACACATGAGCAGGACATGAACACGACTAGACTGACAGAAGTTTTGATATACCTGACCGTCGAAGGCGAATCTCAAGAATGGCCTGTGACGGGGTATAATCTGAATCTGAAAATACGCGTCTTTCAGATCGAGAGAGATGAACCAGTCCCCCGGGCGAATCTGCGCGAGGATTTGACTGGTCGTGAGCATTTTGAACGGTTGTTTCACGAGCGCTTTGTTCAAATATCTCAGATCTAATATAGGTCTGAGCGCTCCGCCCTTCTTGGGTACGAGGAAATAACGGCTGTATAAGCCTGCCTCGGTAACCGGAGGGTGAACTCGTTCTATCGCCCCTTTGTGCAGCAAATTCGCTATTTCTGCGTGAAGCAGATGAGCTGCATCCGCCTTCACTTGAGTCTCGACCCGGGCGCGAAAGCGCGGGGGGCGGCGAGCGAATTGAAGCAAATAGCCCTTTATCAGTGTGTTGAGTACCCACTTCGACACTCCCGGAATAGCTTTCCATGCATTCGCACTCATAGCTAGGGGTCGAATCGCCTCCGGGTCCCGCCCGCCGCACAGCGCGGGACAGGGAGCCTGTGGCGGTATGTGCGCGAGTCGCGCAGTGGCAGTGAGGGGAGACGGGGGCTCGCTGATAGCGGCAGCCGGCTGAGTGACGCTGTGAGAGAGCGTTGTGTGTGACGGCTCGCGGCGCGGGAGCGGGGCGGGCTCGTGAGTGTTTACATGAGAGTGTGCGTGCTGTGTAGCGGGCACAGGGCTCTTTATTAACACACAGCCGGTGGCGGAGTGCTCTGGTCCCCGAATGTGTGAGACAGAGCGAGCACTGTGTAGGTGTGAGCACTGGGGCGTGGGCACGTGACCTACAACTAACACTCGAGCGGCCGTAGCGCGCTTTATGTGAGTGCACTCTGTGGGGTACACAGGGGAGATTGTGCTTGTGTGTAGCAATGAACACTGGGACGTGGCATGTTTACTACACTCATAACACTGACGGCGTGAGCCGAATGACCAGATTTTACACTCTTTATTTGATTTATCTGGGTCGCCGTAAAAACGCCGTTTGTGTGCAGGCGAGAGAGTTGAGAAACTGGCTCGTTGGCTGTGGTGGACACTACTGCAGTAGCCTTTATCAAGGGGACTGGCAGAGGGATACAAGTTAGCTTTGACGGCGTTCCGGCCGCGGCGGGACTCAACCGTCTTTTCCTCTCGACGAGTGCTAGGAGGACTTCGCAGGCTCGGGTTTCAGCGAAACTCTAGGCCGGGGACCCCGCGGGGGTGGCGGCCTGTGCTGGCTGGTGGAGCGGGACCTGGGTCGGCCGCGCTGGCGCTGCTGCGAAGCTGGAGGTCGAGACGGTCGCTGCGTGGAGCTGCGTGCAGGAGGCTGAGTGTTAGAGCGGCCTGCAGCGGAGCTCGAGCGGCGGGGCAGAAAGAGGTTCATGGCCTGTGACGTCTTCTGTACTTCAGAGAAGCGGTCCACGAGGCCACTCACCGCAGGGCCGAAGAGACCGGTGGGTGAGAGCGGGGCGTTGAGAAAAACGGACCGCTCTTGTTCCCCCATGTCGGCTAGCGTTAGCCAGAGGTGGCGCTCTAAGACGGTCAGCGAAGCCATGGAACGTCCGATAGCTTGGGCCGCTCTCTTCGTCGTGCGAAGGGAGAGGTCCGTCGCACTGCGCAGGTCGGTCAAGCCAGACTTATCCAGTTCTCCCTCGTCGAGCTGGCGGAGGAGGTCGGCTTGGAGAACTTGAAGGACCGCCATTGTGTGCAGGGCTGAGGCGGCTTGCCCAGCGGCGGAGAAAGCGCGGCTGGCAAACGCCGAAGTAGTCCTGCAGGCCTTAGACGGGAGGGCAGTCTTTGAGCGCCATCTCGCGGATGGGGGGCAAAGATGCGCTGCAACCGCCTGTTCGACCGGTGGGATCCGGTCATACCCTTTCTCCGTGGTTCCGTCCACGCGGGAGAGAGCTGATGAGGCCGGAGAGCGGAGTCTGGCCGAAACTGGAGCGTTCCACGATTTAGCAAGCTCCTCGTGAAGCTCCGGTAGAAAAGGCGCTGGTCTGGACGCTGGAGCTTGTCGACTGGCAGGCAGGAAGCATCCGTCGAGCCTGTTGGGCGGGGGCACCGCTGGCGGAGACCATTCTAGGCCCAGGTGCTCGACTGCCACAGTGAGGAGGCGGAGAAGCTCGGCGTCCGCACTGGCGTGAGTCCTGCTGGACGCTCTGGTGGAGGAGGCGGAGCGGACAGAACCGGACCATCCCTCGCTGTCCGACGCCATTAACGAACACGTGTCCAGTAGCGCGTTGTCATCCGCTTCATCCCCTGAGGCGACGGCATCGAGGGCGAGAGCCGTCGGCTGCGCGTCGGGAAGCGGGGGCGGAGAAGGAGAGAGCGAGGCTCGCGGGAGAGGCTCCGGCGAGGCCCTGGCTCGAGTCTCGGGCTCCGGTGGTCGTTGAGAGCGGCGTTTCTTCTTTCGCGGCCCGACGACGGTTGGAGCAGGCTCCGTGAAGAGGGCGAGTCGAGCCCGCAGGATCGACATCGGCAGCTCTTCACAGAAGGTGCAGCCGCCCGTGGAAAGCGCGACGGCTGCGTGGTCCCGGCACAGGCAGAGAGCGCAGATAAGATGGCGGTCTCTGTCGCTGAGCGTAGAGCGGCATGAGCCGCACGTGGTGCGAGGTATTTGCAACAACGCCTCTGCTCTTTTAGATAGTGCTGCGGAAGCAAAACAGACACACAAAGAGCTTTGCAATGAAAGGATATCGCCGGATAGCTGAGCTGGCACGGCAGGCTGAAGGCGGGGAAGATTCGTCCGGCTTCCTCAGGCTGTCCTAAGCTGGCTCGTTAGCTGTTCCTTGCAGGACAACGGCGACGGCTTCCTCTCAGAGTTCAGCGATGCGAGTGCTTCGCTGAAAAGACAGAAATCAGAGAATATAGCCTACGAGCCTTCCTTATATACGCTCTGACGCCGCCCATTCTGGCGGGCTGTGACGGGCGAGGGCGCGCGCGCGCCCTCATTGGGCGTGACGTCACGCCAGGCTCACTGGTAGGCTTAAGCAGTTGCCGCGCGGCAGCCAATGAGGGTGCAGTATGCCGCTCTAGCTCAGCTGCCCGCAGCTGCACTGCGTTGACAAAATATGAAATTAAGGATAATTTTTGGCTTCAGTATCTCGAGAAAAGAAGACTTTTCCCGCAGCGTAAGCAAGCTTACGCAATACGAGAGAACCTCTCGTAAGAGAACTGATGTTCGTCCACGGGGTGAAGGTCTGACGGCAGGCTGGAGTCACTGGGACTTGGAGCGTGCCGTGTTGCCATGCCCACCTCGGGACTCGATCGCAATCCGAGCGGTGTTACTGCGGCTGCGGATGCCATATGCCCCAGGAGCCTCTGAAATAGTTTCAGTGGAACCGCACTCTTGTCCTTGAACTGGCGAAGACAAGTCAGCAGTGACTGCGCGCGCTCGCTCGTAAGCTGCGTGCACATGGCGACCGAGTCGATCTCCATACCAAGAACAGAGATCCTCTGCACGGGGCAGAGTTTGCTCTTCTCCCAGTTGACCCGAAGGCCCAGACGAGCTAGATGCCGGAGCACTAGGTCCCTGTGTGCGCAAATCTGGTCTCGAGAGTGAGCTAGGATCAGCCAGTCGTCAAGATAATTCAGGATGCGAACCCCGTGTTCCCGGAGGGGAACAAGGGCTGCCTCGACGACTTTCGTGAAGACGCGAGGAGACAGGACTAGCCCGAATGGAAGAATCGCGTACTGGTATGCCCGCCCTTCGAAAGCAAACCGTAGGATACACTGGGAAGACCTGCCAGAGGAGGCCAGGGGAGGACCAGCATCCCACGGGGGCGTGCTCTGGCAGGGGTCTGGCGACAGAGGGGGATGAGAGGAGCGTGGCCCGTGGGCGGTGCGTGCTGTCATCCGAGAACTCTGTGACAGAGGGTGACGATAGTGGCGGGACCTGTGGGCGGCGCGCACTATGATCCGAGAACTCTGTGTGCTCAGGGTTGGGGGAACCAGTTCTTTCTTTAACCACTTTAGGGTACTGCTCGTCGTTGGACGAGCAGCGGGGAGTGGAGAACATAAGATTCTCCCCCGGCCCTCCACTGTAGAGTTCTCAACGGGTCGGGTCGGGTCGGCCCGACAAACCCGACGGGACCCGCGGGTTCGGGCCGGGTTCGGGTCGAAAATATAATCAAATGACTCGGGTCGGGTCGGACCTCGGGCTTAATCTTTTCCGCTCAGTGAAAAAAAAAACAAAAAAAAAACATTTATTAATCATCGCTGCTGTTCACCGTGAAGAAAGTCTGGCTGCTGCGTGCAACGTGCATCATGGAGAGGGGAGGGGGCAGACCTGACGCCGCTGTGTGCACACCTTTAGCCTGGAGAAGAAGATGGAGTTATGAAAATTAAACTTGCCTCAGGTGAATTCACCGTCGCTACTACAACCTATTTATATATTTAAAGTTTATTGTTTCAGTTGTTTGTATTGTTAAAAGGCGTGAACATTAAATGTTGATTTGAATTCCCGTCTGCTGGTCATGATAATACGTGTAGCCTATGAGAGAAAAAAAAATCCGACGCGGCGTCGGGCCGCGGGCCGGGTTCGGGCAGATAATTCATGTTGATGTGTCGAGTTACATCGGGTCCAGGCTTTAAAAGCCACGGGCCGGGTCGGGTTGGGTTGTAATTTTCAGGCCCGTTGAGAACTCTACTCCACTGGGGGAAGGAGTGGCCCTGCTACCATCTCCTGAGAAAAACTGGTTGCCAACCCTGAGCAGCCCGTCTCAGGGGCGCCGCTGAGCCTGGCGTTTAGCGGGGCGCGGGGCCGGAGAGGGCTTCCTCCACGACGTGGCCCGGGTGGAGGCTGCTGCTAGGGCCGTGCGGGAGGGGCGGGAGCCACAGGAGGGCGCCCTCGGCGGGCCGTCGGGGCAGAATGTGCTTTATCGCCTCAGTCTGCTTCTGAGTGGTCGAGAACTGTTGGGCGAAGTCCTCGACCGCACTGCCGAAGAGGCCGGCCTAGGATATGGGGGTGTCGAGCAGACGAGTCCGCTCGGCCTCCCGCATATCAGCCAGGTTCAGCCACAGGTGTCTCTCCTGGACCACAGCTGTGGACATCACCTGACCCAGGGAGCGTGCGGTCACCTTCGTCGCTCGGAGAGCAAGGTCGGTGGTGGCACGCAGCTCATCAAAGAGCCCTGGGTCAGCCCTGCCCTCGTGCATGTCCCTGAGCATCTGGGCCTGGTAGACCTGCAAGATGGCCATGGCATGCAAAGAGGCAGATGCCTGTCCCACCACTCTGTAAGACTTCGCCACCAGGGTAGACGAAAATCTACAGGCTTTGGATGGGTGCTTAGGGTCGTCACGAGAGGAAGCGCTTGCCGGACACAGCTGTATCGCGACAGAACGTTCCACCGGGGGAACCTCAGTGTACCCACAAGCAGCCGCTCTATCGAGGGGAGGGAAGGCGGAGAAGGTCGACGAACGATCGCGGGAAGACAATGGTGTCTTCCAGGACCGCGTGACCTCCTCATGCACGTCCGGGAAGAAAGGTATTGGGGTTGGACGCCGACGAGGGTCAGCGGCCGCACCCAAAAACCAATCATCCAGCCGCGAGCGCACAGGCTCGGGTGGCGGGGACCACTCGAGCCCAATGGCCGCGGCTGCCCAGGAAAGCATGGCGGTCATCTCGGGATCTGACTCGGGCAATGCTGGCACACCCGAAGGCGGCAGCACAGCCGAATCATCACTTCCCAATGACTCATGCCCACCTTGTGATGCAGTGATCGACATTGCATCCTCCTCTGGAGCGCCAAACGAGATTCGCAGGGCCTCCGTAGAGGGACCAGCGATCTCAGTCTGAACACTCGCGGGTACCAGCGCTGGAGAGGGGGGTGTGGACCGTGGACGAATCGCCGGTTTGTTCCACACCGTCACCCTCAGGTCACCCTGGCCACCAGCCGAAGTACAGCCTCTCGGGGAGACCGTAGATCGGGGTGTGGATGAGGGGACTCTCGCTCGAGTGAGCTCATTGAGTCTCGACCGTAGCACGGAGATGGTCATGTTCCCACAGTGAGAACATGAATCATCCACAAGCACTGCTTTACCGTGATCAATGCCCAAAAACACAAAGCAGCGATTGTGCCCATCAGAGGAAGAAACATTGCGACCACAACCAGAAGTGCACAGGTGAGACATCTTTAAAAAGATGTGCCACGTGCAATGCTCTTTTTGTGAGAGGAAAACTCTGCGGATGTTGAAGCGACCAGGGAGAAACACACTAGACTGGCAGATCACTGCACAGATCATCAGGGTAATGTGCACTCGCTGGAGATCGCCGTCACACCAACACCGGAGAGTCGCTCGTCTTGAAGGGAAGAGAAAGAGTAAACTCAGGAATTATTGGCTTACAGGAGTGAAGAAAAGCTCTCGGCTCCAAAGTAAAAACATATCTGCATGTTGCCAGCGTACTTCATTATATACCTTCATTATAGACCACGAAGGGGAGCATCTGACGTAGTTGAGGAACCAACTACATCAGATCCAAAAAAAATAATAATGTAAGCTACTGTAAGCCAATGCCATCCTTCATAAATAACAAGGCAGAGAAACATAAGGAGGCCAAGCAGATAGTTACCAACCCACATTAGATGAACTTGGGATGGGATGAGGTCACATTTAGGCCCAGGCTAAAATGTAAAATGTAACCTTTTTTAATATATTAAAATTAAACAATTGGCCACAAAATGTTTCAAACCAAAAATGGTAGGCCTCACAGAGGACAAAATCCTTCAGGTCTCAATCATAAAAGGCAAGTTTCTCTTAATGGCATTAAGTTTCTTCTAGAAGCCGGTTTCTTCTGTCATCAATAACGTTTGCAGCCGTGCTAAATGGTCGCTCACTATCCACCCTTGTGCACGGTGAACAAAGATATGCTCTTGCTGCCTGTGCAAGTGCGGCGAAGCGGCCTTTATTCGCCTGCCAATAAGCAAGTGGCTGTCCACTGCGTGGCATTATGGGCTCTGCTAGATATTGGTTGATCTGCGAGACGATCGTGATTTCCTCATCAGTTTGTCCTGTATCCTCCTCCACCAGTTCAGTAAACATTGCCTGTAAAGAGCAAGCTGGTGGGCTTTTGTCTGTTGACCTGCTGGAACCGGGCAACTCCACGCTGCTTGTACTTGGCAGTTCAGTGCGGCAATGGGCTGTAACAATGTCCCAAAACAGATCATGCACAGTTGATTTGAGTGCCTCTGGAAAGTATCTGTCTTTGTATCTGAAATAGATGTAAAAATGAAAAACTATGTGAAATCAATTATAGTGACATGCCATGCAGGCCACACACATCCATTTGTGTCAAGTTACATAGTCTAAAAAATTAAATACTCCCAGAGTATATCCAACTATGACAAAAAATATAAAATATTTTAGATTACTATAAGCCATCCTTCAAATAAGGCATAAGACAAGCATAATGACCTATTTAAAACAAAGAGGTAGTTGGCCTAAGACTGAAAGACAAGGGAAGACTAATGAGCAAATCGTCAGCAAATCGTCTTCTGACAGCTTCCAGTAGTAGTGTTTTTGATGTTTTCACGCCATGGACTCCACCGTCTTCTCCAAGAGTCGGGTGAGAGCTCTTATATACGGAATCACATCTGCAGCGGACGCAGTTGATGAGCTGATCTGTGATGTGACCTCTTCAAATGGGCCGAGGATCATATTTTCGATAAATTTCCACTGGTGAATTGTGAACGTGCATGGCAATTCATGTTCTGCAACATAGGCTGCAAGCGCCAATTTCTGTTCTCATAGACTCTGGAGCATGTACAATGTACTGTTCCATCGAGTGGACACATCCTGGCGGAGTTTTTTTAATAGGCTGGTCGAGTTGCTTTTGAACATTTTCCAGCCAGGTGTATGCCAATGGAGAATGTTTAAAGTGCCCAACAATGCGTCTCCCTGAGGCTGTGATATCCCAAATACTTCACTGGGACAATACCCCCTCATGCACAGCAAGCTGGAGAGTGTGTGCCAGGGAAATCTGCGTCTCTCATTGCTTTCTGCATGTTTTTGGCGTTGTCTGTTAAAATAGCGAGGATTTTCTCTTTTTGGATCCCCCATGACTGAAACATGCTGCTAAATGCGTTCACCAAAGCCTCCGCAGAATGTGACCCCGTGAAATCCTGACAGTGTAGCACAATGTTGTGTCTTTTGAAGTTTGAGTCAATAAAGTGAGCTGTTAAGCTTAGCAGGGACATTGGACAGGCGTCTGCACTCCATATATCGCTTGTGAAGCTAATATGTACACTATCCTTCAGAAGCTTGTCAATGTGTGTACAATGTGTGTACTGATTGGTACAACACGGGGAGACACACATCAGTTAGGTATTTCCTGCCTGGGGGGTCGTATCGTGGATCAAGTCAGGTTAGCAGGCGACGGAACCCTTTATCCTCCACAACGGATAGAGGTATTCTGAAAGTGATGTCTTTCCACCTCTTACTATCCTTGCTGTATGGTTCACAACGTTTAAAGGTATCACTCACAGTCGGCTGATTGAGGGATGGGGATGTTGGCGTCGGCTGGTTTAGTTTCTCATATTCGGCATATTCAGTTGTTGTATGGCGTGTTCTAAGATGCCTAATCATGTTAGTGGTGTTAAAATGCCGTTGGTGGCTTCCACCTCGAGGGATTTCAGCACGGCATACATTACAAATGGTACGTTTTTGTCGGACACTTTGAAAAACTATATATATATAGTTCTAACTGCCTAAAAACAAAACAGGGTTGAAAACCTATGTAAAAATGTTCACCGTGGTCAATTTATGTACATAATAAAGTCTAGAGTATTTACTAGCCTATGTAAAATCACATACTGGTAACATATAAGCCAACATTTGAAACTTTATAGTATTTTTTTATTATTATTAGTTACATTTTTAGCATTAGATACATTAGATTACTCAATTCAACTGAAATACAATACTTACATTTAAAAGTGTAATCTGGCCATTTCGTCTCCGGTGCACAATGAATTCTGGGGTAGACAAGGCTGCGAAGGATCCTTACGATGTATCCTGCATTCACGAGAAAAGAAGGATGCATTTGCAGGCCACATTTTGAAGGAGCCTTTGAAGTACCTTCGAATTGGGACAGCATTTGTCACGCCTCGATGACGCAGTCGGCTATACTTCCCCTTTAAACGAGTCTCGGTGCGTCCTCCGAAGGTGAGTTTTTGACGTCTTTGTAAACGAAAGTTTAATGCGTTTTAGGAAGGATTGTTCCAGTGCCCATAGGCTGCTATTCTGTAGGTGGGGGGGAAAGCGAAAGAAACCTAAAATTCTCGGGACAGCAGCATGTGTCCAATCAAGCAATCAATCAATCAATCAACTCATCAAACAATTACCATGTCTACCCTATCAGCATGAGAGGAAGCATATATATATTCACTCTGTCTACTCACCTAACTTCCTTGACAGTTCCAGCATCCCTCCACCACCCCGACTCCTCACTCTTGGCTTGTTCTTTCACAGCCAGGAATACGGGAGGAGTACTCTGGGTTCGGGCCAAATACCGAGCCCGGAGCCCTCTCCTCGGACAGCACGCCAAATACGCATTTATTCTATCTGACTTATTTGTAAGTGTGAACTCGTGAAAGGGCATTTGCTGAAGTCTGTCTGAAGTCATTATCATTGAATGAATGCTAAATAGGGTGGCCATCTGTCCAGTTTTAAGTTGGACAGTTTGGTTTTACCCCTTTTAGAGGTCACTACAGTGGACAGCTATTAAAAAAAAATTTTTTTTGATGTTTTGATGGGATAATTGCACATCAACCTCTACAGTTGAGATTAAACATACTCCCTTGTGTGTCCATGAATCCAGTTTTAGTCCTTGTGTTCATCATGACACCAGAAATGATCACATTTCCCTGGATATGGCATGTCTCTTTCTCTAAAATGTCTCAAACATGTCTTCACTTTAAAGGTACTCTGATGGTGGGATCTATTCACAATGTGCACTTAACTTAACAGTCTAGGGAAAAGATGTGAGGCAAAGATCGATTTGCAAGAAGTACATTTATTAAATTAAGAAAGAAGATAATGTACACGAAGGAGGAGGAGAATAATCCTACAGGGAAACGCAAACATAACAGATTTGTACATTAACACAAAGATGACAGCCGGCGAAAGAGAACTGAAATACAGGGGTATATATACATGGGATAACATGGGTAATCAAACACTATGGTAACAAACTAGGGCAACTATGGACAATAAAAATACAAAAAATACAAAATAAAAGTAAACACTGAAAGTAAACCTTAAACACTGGCACCATACCCGATGATCAACAAGAACAGAGTTCAGGAAGGAGGTGGCAGTGGAGCATGCAAGGGGGAGTGTTGGTGGGCTTAAGCCACAGAACATGAAAGAGTCGGTCTCTGCAAATGAAAAGACCATGGCGATGCAGCAGGGATGGAAATCCACGTTGGAGCCCTTGGGACTACTGAACATAATGGAGCCAGAGAATTGAATGGCCACAACAGATCCAGAGGATCGGAGGTCCAGGGCAGAGCTGGAGGAACTGGTGACTCTGACTGAGCAGGAGACCACCATGGTGGAGCAGATAGAGCAGCACCAGGGCAGAGCTGAACACCACTAAAGTTGCGCTCTCATTGTAAAGGCCTAGACCATGGTGAAGCCAGTGGAGTAGGAAACCACGGTGGGGTCAGGTGAAAAGAGACAAGGAGCACAGAGAGTTTAGATACGCCCTCCGTGGCTGTGACAGGTAGCACAGAAAGTTCAGAGACAGTCTCAGTGGTCGTGACAGGGAGCACAGCGAGATCCGGGACAGTCTCAGTGGCCGGGACAGGGAGCACATAGAGTTCTAGTATGGTCTCAGTGGCCATGACAAGGTGTATAGAAAGTTAATGGATGCCCTCTGTGGACTTGACAGGGGGCACAGAGAATTCAGTAATGGCCTCCTTGGCCGTGACAGGGCGGACAGAGAGTTCAGAGATGCCCACTGTTGTGGCAACAGAGCTGACAGGGGGTACAGTGAGTTCATAACTGGGAACACAGAATGTTCAGGTATGGCCTCCATGACCCGTGACAGGGGGCACTGAGAGTTACGAGATGGCCTCCTTGGCTGAGTCTGGAGGAGCTACAGCAGACACCGCTGTTTTGGGGGGAACTGTTGATGTGTGTACGACCCAAGTACACAAAATTGCAGTAGCTATCACAGGCAATACAGATGACAATGGAAGGTCCTCCAGGACCACCAGATATGGTAACACTGGACTTTGGAGCACTGAAGTGCAGGGTAGTTAGAGGATTTATTTCCCTTCCTATGTCGTGGTCAATGGAGACCCATACACAAAAGAAATATATTTGAAATATATTTTCAGTATATATTTTGGAATATATGCAAATATTTGAAATTGGCCCAATAAATATATTTCACATTTAACATCATATATTTTTGTTATATTTCAGAATATATTTCAATGTATTTTTTTATGTATGGGTCCCCAAAAGTGTCAAAATATATGTGGCATATATTCCAAATACATTGAAATATATTCTGAAATATAACAAAAATATATGATGTTAAATGTGAAATATATTTATTGGGCCAATTTCAAATATTTGCATATATTCCAAAATATATACTGAAAATATATTTCAAATATATTTCTTTTGTGTATGGGGAGCCCGGATTGGAGGACACAGGAGGTTTTGGACAAGAAGGAAGGAACTGTGGAGGCTCTGGGAAAGTTAGTTTTAATTGGAACCCTCCTCTGCTTCTTCCAACATAAAAGAGGACCCACTCAACTGCAGAGCAAGATCCACATCTTGTGCCAGTATGCAGCTGGAATCTCCCCATGACATCAGTTGACTAATGTCATAGTCAAATCCGGTCCAACGGCCCATACTGCCGTGAAAAGGCAAAAGACTGTAACTTTGTTATTGGACGAAAATGAGTTATTGATATTTCTGGCACATTCAAGACCTTGAGTCAATTCCGTTGTTTTCGAGAAAATTAATTTAATTTCATTTCATTTATTATACTAGCCTGGTAACAGTGCCGGCCCGAGCCTTTTGGGGGCCCTAAGCAGAATTTGATTTGGGGGCCCCCTCCCACCACGCAGAGTCACCTGTGCTTGACGATTATTGACACAATGTCACTCTATAATGTTACATTATAAATTAATACAATGAGGTTATGTATTAATACAAAATAAATAGCCTACTTAATAAAAAATAGATACTTAAATAAAAATGTTTTAACTTTTTCTTTACTCTTTTACTAACTCTTTGAAACTTCTGAAAACAAACTGTCAAAAAACATATTAAAAAAAATTTTATTTGCAAAATATCCTCCACCGTTTTGCAACCCTTTGCAGTTTGAATGATGTCTTATATGAACATGACGGAGTATGTGTTTATGTTTCCACTGTTCGATCGCGCCTGCGCCTCACACACACACACACACACACACACACACACACACACACAACATATTCCAGCACCGCAATCTTGACATCGCAGCCTGTTCGTTATAGCCGTAATAAAATATAATAATAAAATAGTCAAACTAACATATAAAAATTACACTGCTCTTTTTAAATAGTCAGTAGTAACCTACAATTCGTACCATTCAGCGCTGCGTAGCCTAAGCACCGCTCCACTGTGATGTTTCCAAGCACATTTTTGCGCATGTGAAGAGAATGATTTTTTCCCTCGATATTGGATTTCAAGCACATTTTTGCGCTTGTGAAGAGGATGATTTTTTCCCTCGATATTGGAACGTGGGTGAAGTACAAAGAAGCCTATAATAAAGAATAGTTTACCATCCAAATCTATCGCGAATGTTGAAACATTTTGATTCTAATGAGAGAGATCCGCTTTCACTTTCGCTTTAAATTATTTCGTTTTGGCTTGTTTATAGTTATTTTTTTATTCTTGTTCTGTTCTGAATATCATTAAATTTAAAGGATAAATCATTGATCAAATCAAATTTGTGTGAAATGGCTTAACATTACCGTGACTTTGCGCACGAATTTTCTATGCACGCGAGGTTATGCGCATGACTCAAACACTGGCAGACACAGCAGCAGTTGTAGGCAGGTATATTGATCATGAAATCAGAATTTTCTTGTCTTGAATTATTAATCCATTAATTAATTTATGTCACTTGTTTAATTTAATTAATATGTAAAAAAAAAAAAAAAAAAAAACTCGCTTAGGGGCCCCCTGGTGGCGAGGGGGCCCCAAGCAGCCGCTTAGTTCGCTTATGCCTCGGGCCGGCCCTGCCTGGTAATACCAAACTCTGCTACTTCGCTTTGCTTCGTAGACAGAGTCTGGAAGGGCATAATTGAAAAGCGTTTTCTTTCTTGCGGGGGTCAGGCTATTATTATACAGAAAAGGTTAAAAGTAACACTAAGTTAAAATTTAAACGGGCCTGACTCAGTGTAAAAACTGGTTTCCAGCAAATTCCTGTTCTGCAGAACACAAAACATAAAAAACTATTTATAGCACATGAAGTCAGAAACACTTATACGGGACATTAGCATGGGCTAGACAGATACAAACGACTAAAACAACAATTCAAACAGTGCAAACAGGACTCAGACAATAAATAAACAATCAGTGAGTACAAGTGTAACTGTTTAGAAGAAACAGTTTGTATGCCTTTTTGAAATATGTGATGGATGGTATTATTCTGATGGGATGGGGAATATCATTCCAAATTTTGGTTTATGTATGAAAAAAAGATTTCTGACCATAGTTGTTTTTGCATGGAGGGACTGGAATAAGTGCCTGTGAAACCTAGTGAGGCGTACTGGTCTCATATTGTGAATCGGAAGAAGTGCAGCAAGTGAAGTGCTATTTTGAATCTGAAAATAAAATGTAATAGCGTGACTGTTTATATAATTATGGAAATTCTGAGCGTGTGAGTGCAATGCAATGGTGAGACCACTTTGGAAGATTACTGTGGATCTTGAGAGCTCGATTGTATAATCGTGCTATTGGTTAAGTAATTTCATTAGTGATAAGAGACCAGACTGGAAGACAGTAGGACATTGTTGATGCATTGCATGTAGATAAGTTTCAGAAACAGAAAATCAAAGATATGATCTAATCTTGTTATACACATAAAGTTTCTGATTCAGCTTTTTTTGTTAAATTAGAAATGTGATCCTGGTATGTAAGGTGTGTGTCAAGTAACACACCAAGATATTTATAAGTCTTTGTAATGACAAGATCTTGATTTGCAAAGGTAATAGGATCAGTATAAAAGAGACTTTTTCTAGGTGAGTGAAAATACATACATTAAGTTTTTTTTTTTTTTTTTAACAGTCATGTAAGAACTGAAGATCAAATGATAATTTAGAATTTATGACATCAGGATTTGGATTTGAGTCAGAGAAAAAAAAATCACAGTATTATCAGCATACAGTAGCATTCTGAGTATTTACACACTTGAGGGAGATCATTAATGTATAAAAGAAAAAGTAAGGGTCCAAGAATAGTGCCTTGAGGAACACCCATATCACAGACTGAAGGTTGAGATGTTACATGATTAATTTTGACAGCTAATTCTGACAAAATAATGAGTTGTCTTAACAGTAACTTCCAAAAGCCCATGAGAAACCAAGGCAGAACACCATAACACCAGTTACCGCTCTTTGGCTTTGTTTTGGAATGCTCAAATATGACGCTTAGCCACCCGTCAATATGAAGTTACTGTGCCGGTGTTCTATCAAATAATGATTGATGATCAGATTGTACGGTTATCTATTTCTCCAAATTTTCCTAGATTAGTTATTGCTGACATTCTATGATATAGAACTGTTCGTTTCTCATGAATGACTGAGATTAGGATTTTTAAAGGTGTGTGTTTAAATAAATATTTACAAATATATTCTTGTGTCTTTATTCCCAAAGTTGTCTGCATATTATTAAAATAGCCTTTAAATTATAGGCTGATAGCTCAAGACAACATAAGAACTTGGAGTTGCATGTTGCATGCTTTGGATGTTGCTTTTTACTGACTCAATTGAAAATATTTTTGATACACAACCTTTACTTTATCAAAGGTTATCATAAATGTTAAGCTTCAGATGCATTAACAGTTGTTTTCTCTAGCAATGGCAAAATCTGTATTGTAAAAAGAGCTATATATAAAGGTGACATGACTTGACCTTACATCCCTCCTCCGCTTCGCTGCTGTCAGAGTTATGAGCAAGTAGCAGTGGTTTTTAAAGGAAAGCAGAGGTGTCCCAAATCTAGAGGAGATCATATATTTGACAATTGAGAAGATATGGTGCATGAAAAATGTTGTAATTGTGAATGCAGCACAGAGTAACATACAGTGGGGAGAACAAGTATTTGATACACTGCCGATTTTGCAGGTTTTCCTACTTACAAAGCATGTAGAGGTCTGTAATTTTTTATCACAGGTACACTTAAACTGTGAGAGATGGTAACAAAAATCTAGAAAATCACATTGTATGATTTTTAAATAATTAATTTGCATTTTATTGCATGACATAAGTGTTTGATCACCTACCAACCAGTAAGAATTCCGGCTCTCACAGACTTGTTAGTTTTTCTTTAAGAAGCCCTCCTGTTCTCCACTCATTACCTGTATAAACTGCACCTGTTTGAACTCGTTACCTGTATAAAAGACATCTGTCCACACACTCAATCAAACAGACTCCAACCTCTCCACAATGGCCAAGACCAGAGAGCTGTGTAAAGACATCAGGGATACAATTGTAGACAAATATATTGTAATTGTAAAAGCAATATATCCTTTGCGTCGTGCCTAACAACGCCCTTCGGTATTCACGATACAGCACAGCCTCTTGTACCTTATTGCTTACTTAGTTCATCATTAACTAACAACTTATAAATGACTTACAACTGAACGTTATTATAAAGTGTTACCCAAATACTTATGTCATGCAATAAAATGCAAATTAATTACTTTAAAATCATAAAATGTGATTTTCTGGATTTTTGTTTTAGATTCTGTCACTCACAGTTGAAGAGTAGGCCTACCTATGATAAAAATTACAGACTTCTACATGCTTTGTAAGTGGGAAAACCTGCAAAATCGGCAGTGTATCAAATACTTGTTCTCCCCACTGTATGCTGGTTGTGAAGTTATGAGGAGAGCTGTAGAAGTTAAAACTGCTAACACATAAGCTTTGCAGAGGCAGCTCTGCTGCCAGTTGATTTACCCGTGTCACCTTCCACTCTGCTTTCTCATCCACTCCTGCAATATAGTTTTATTTAATTCACTTACCTTGCCTGTCCGATGATTGTGTAATAGGCTTTCACTGGAATTAATGGATGAACTACTTGCACTTTTAGGAGGGAGAGTGGTATTATGAGGACATTTTAATCAATCAATCACATTAAAAAACAACACACGTTGGCCAAAGTGCTTTTACATACAGCCCGGTTAAAAACCTGGCAGCAGCATTTTGAACCAACTGCAGAAGTGAAAGTGATGCATGAGAAATACCATAGTACAATGAATTACAATAGTCCAATCTGGACGTAATAAAAACATGCATAACAAATTCCAAATCATTAAAAGACAAAAAAAAAAAAAAAAGGTTTCAATTTCACTATATTCCCTAATTGGAAGAAATATCCATTGAATGTATATGCTTTAAACTCATACTTTAACTCGGCATCAAAAAGAACTCCAATTATGTACCTTCGATTTCAAAAGGTCCAATTGATTAATTCTGTTTGGTAGGACTCGGAGGGCCAAACACTATTACTTACAGTCTTTGATTCATTCAAGTGGAGAAAACTGGCTGACATCCACTCCTTAAAGTGATTGCAGTTTTTCTCTTGGCTGAACAAAGTTCTCAGTTGCCTGAACTCATTTAGCTAATTGTGCTGTCTGTTGTCAATACCTTTAACCATTTCACATGGTAAAACACAATTTGCAGATCTCACTTAGACTTTTCAGCAAAACTCTAAACACATTCTCATTCTCAAAACACATTCTGCACTCTAATGCACGTCATCCACACTGGTAAACACAAGTGGCAACAATCAAATACAAATAGAGAACACACGTCATTGATTGAACACAACCACTCAAAACTGATTTAACCTGTTTCAAATGATGCCCAAAGACAAGAAGCAGCACATTGATCACGTTTACTCCTTTGATGTGTGTCGCTTTTAGTATTGCATGCTGTAGTACAGTGCATTGTAGGCTGTATACTGTACAATGAACAAATTGTATGACCCTGAACATTGTGCTTTCCATTTGTTAACAGCACTGACTGCTCAATAGATTTTGACTGGTTGCAGGTTCATATCAACAAAGAACAAGAATTACAGTATCACAGAGACAAAGGACAAGTTTGTGAGATGCAGGGTACAGTACTGTAAAAATAGGGGTACAAGGAGGAGGAAGAACACAAAAATGCAAAGAGCAAAGCAGAGTAGTAATTTCAGATCAATTTTGAGCTACTATGATAGAATATGTTTTCGTTCATCAAAAGACAATGACGGAAACATATGAAATTTGTTTTGAGATTAAAAATGTACTTCTCCCTGAAATGTACTTATCTCCCATTTTTATAGGTAGATAAAGCTGAGTATCATCGGCATAAAGATGCTAATATACTAATGCCCACTACATTGTGGGGGCAGTTGAAAAATGAGTGTGATAGAAGAGTTAATGGAGATTAAAAATTGTAAGTGCTTGACAGCTATTGATTTTACACTAGTGTCGGATTCATTGGCTTTGCTTCTGGGAAGTAGCTTGAGAAAGAACTATATGAAGTGACCATTATCCTATAGTGGTAGAAGTAGGATTGAGTTTAGAATATGAAACAGGAGGATTAAAGAATTGGAGTTTTAGGAGTGCAGACTGAGAGAAATTTAGGGATGTTAGTGATCAAGAAATGAGAAACAATCATATTACAGTTTTTCTCGATTGCTTAAACACTATAACCAGGCTTTTGAACTAAAATTTCAAAACCATAACGCCATTTATCAAAAAGCACACCCATTTCACTAAACTATAAACACCATTCCCTGTTTTGACACATGAGTCAGATTTGTTGAACTGTCACTGCAAAACTCTACACACAAATCCCTTCATTTCTCATTGCTTAGACCATGTTGTCATTTAGAAAGCACTAGCATTCAAAATTGTTCACTCAAGTCAGCACAGCTTCAGCTCAGTTAGCACACAATTACCCGGGTGGAAACACTAAGAGTCAAAATTTAACACACATCAGTCAGATCCTTCAATAGATATATAAAAGGGTCCAAATCAGTTTATTGCGTTTTGGAACAATGGATCCAGAAAGACATGAAGGAAGAGGGATAAGAATGAGGAGGAGGAAGGGCAAGGGCAAGAAGACAAGCAGTCTCAGATGAAATTCAAGCCACTAGTTGCCCATGTCTTTATCAATGGTGTGACTATATGATGAAGCTGGGCTACGAGTAAGGCCAAATTTGAGTCGCTTTACCGTCGCCTCGAGAACCTTCAGGAGGAGTGGTGGCAAACAAAATTCTATCACTGAATAAGAGACAAACATTTCCAATAGTCTTTGATGAGGTTTATTTTCTTGCAAGAAAAGGCCAGCAGTCGAACAGTCACACAGAGTGGCTGCAGAGTGTGACAGTGAAGGGAGGGCATCCTTTCTCCTTTATAGTCTTGACTCCCAGAATGTTGTCTTTCTAGGCCAATGATGGTATTTCAACCATATGTGGAACATTCTTAGACGTGTTCATCATATTGTCTCCTTGAGTGGAGGCCCTCCTGTCACGTCCCAACACTCTTTACCAGTCCAATACAATTCGAATTCCATATTAGAATAAGGCTTGTGTGTGCTCTTTTACTGTCATATGTTGGTCACACACATCTTACTGTAAGTAAATATAAAAAAAAATTAGAGGAGAGAGTAAAAAAAAAAAGAGTAAAAAAAAAAGAAAAAAAAAAAGAGTAAAACAGGAAAAAAAAATATTTTTGTGTGTGTGTGTTTTCTGTGTATGAATAAAAATGTGCCAATGTATCCACTGGTTGTGTCTTTTGTGTTCATCATGTGAAAAGGTTTGTGAGGGGGGAACCACAAGCAACATAACTTACCAGTTTTGGAAATGTTGTTTTGAATTTATTGCACCAGTGTCTTAGACTATGTTGTAGTGTGTGTGATTTTGAGGGCTTGTGTGTCCTGTCTGAGGGCAAAGTTTGTTTTTTCAGCAAGAGTGAATGGTTTTGAGTGTAGAGCTTCATTTTGACCTGAAAATAGGATGTTTGGGGAATTGGGTGAGACGTTATGGATTTGTGTTTACAGTTTTGAGAATACGAGGCATAGTTTCAAGAAATGTGTTTAAGCAATCAAGAAAAACTGTAATGAAGATGTTGATCTTGATTTAAATCTTTGTATTTGTAGAGCTATTCTAGAGGCCGCAAAGCAGTCTATACCAAAGAAAGAAGGTAAGCATAAAAAGAAGATTTTGCCGTGGTGGACAAAGAAATGTGATAAAGTAATTAAGTCTCAAAATAAAGCATTTAAAATGTTACAGTTTTTCTCGATTGTTTACACACATTTTCTGAAAGCATAACACTTCATTCATCATAATGACTTAGGCCTTTTTTTTTGTTCAATGTTACACTTTCTACAGACAGTACATACATAAGTGTGTTGTAAAATATTTGAGAATATTGTTTTTATACTCAGAACACACAAATACACGGTAACAAATATATTTTATTTTTCCCACAAAAACAATGTACACAGTGTACTTCCCAACCAACACAAAGTTGTACATACAGTGGTCTAGATACAAAACAGAAGAATTGACTGTATACAGTTACAGTAAAAAAAAAAAAAATAATCCAATGTTGGCATCCATTGCTCCATTGAAGAGCTCACCTATTGCTCTTTTATGCTAAATCTCTGATTGCTAATTGTAAAACTGTGTGATGGGTGTTTGCCCATGTGATGAGTCAGTGTGCATATTTGAATGGCAGTGTGTTCCTTGTGAAAAAAATTTTCTGCATGAAAATTGTGCCAAAAGCAGAGAATTGTGTGTAGTGTTTTGAAAAAGGTGTGTTTTAGAACTGCAATTTGAGTGTAAAGCAGGAATTGTGCTTGTAGTTTAGCAGAATTGGTTCAGGGGGTTGGTGAATGAGTTACATGTTGTGGTCATTGTGTCTCAAGTACCAGTATTTGTGTGTAAACAATTGAGAAAAACTGTAAAAAGGAACTGCTGTTTTAAAGGAACCGTATGTAAGATTGTGGCCAAAACTGGTACTGCAATCACTTTCAAATTACTGTAGAGCGGTGTATCCCCATGTTCATGTAAATGAACAAGATTTCTTAATGTCTAGTGACATATCAGGGCCATTTTATGATTAATTGAAATACATTTCTTACATACGGTTCCTTTAAGAATCTTATTGAATATAAAAAGTTGCAAGCAAATGTAAGACGAACTATAAAAAAAATGCAAAGAAGGACTTTTGGAGGACACTTTGTAGGCTAAATGATTTACGACAGCGGTAATAGACAATTCCACTTCCAACCTGTAGAGGAAAGTTCCATAGTGTTGCTTTAATGCATATGGACATTTCACATAAAAGTCAGAGTCTTCTTCTTGAGCATTCTGTGAAAAATGTATAATAGTTTATGGACATGGTATATTTTATTGCGTTCAATACTGAGAAATGCATACAGAACAATGTGCAATAATTTGATTAACAGCACCTTATTGCTTAAATGTTGAGTACACCTTTACCCTTAAAAATATAATGCTCATATTTAGCTCAGGGTATGACTATTGAATTAATCTTCATGCTTACCGCTGGTTATGCACGCTTTTTCCTGACATGAATCTTCCTATCCCATAGCCTCGCACAGAAAACATGTACCTAGCGATCTCCACATTTTCGACTCCTTGGTCTCTCTCCACAAACTCTAAAAGCAGAAATAATTAAAAAGCAAAGCTGTTTTAGAAAAGAACACCAGTCTAATATGCAAGATCAGTGCCCCTTTAATGCTTGCCATGTTTGTAAAGACAAACAGCAGGGATGTATTATTGCATAATGCACTTTAACTGTTTACAGAAAAATATGGAAGTATGGGTAAAAACAATATCACCCTCATGATGTACCAAAGTACCAGTCAAAAGTTTGGAAACATTACTATTTTTAATGTTTTTGAAAGAGGTCTCTTATGCTCATCAGGCCTGCAGTTAAAAAAAAAAAAGTAATATTATGAAATATTATTACAATTTCAAATAATGGTTCTCTTTTTTAATATACTTTAAAATGTAATTTATTCATTTCATTAGCAAGCACTCCAGTCTTTGGTGTCTTATGATCCTTCAGAAATCATTCTAATATGCTGATTTATGATCAATGTTGGAAACAGTTGTGCTGCTTAATATTTTTTAACCTGAGATACTTTTTTCAGGATTATTTGATGAATAAAAAGTTAAAAAGAACTGTATTTATTTAGAAGAGAAATCTTTTGTAACAATATACACTACTGTTCAAAAGTTTGGGAACAATAACTATTTTTTTTAAAGAAATTAGTACTTTAAAGGACAAATCCAGTGAAAAATGAACCTAGGGGTAATTAACACATGGTTACCGAGTCGATCGTTCCCTGCGATGCGTTTTCATGAAAATGGAATATATAGAGTTTTATCTTTAAAAACAGAATGGGCCCTATTTTAACGATCTGAAACGCAAGTGTCAAAGCGCAAAGCGCAAGTAATCTGATTACTCTAGAATCATTCTAGAAGAAAATTTCAGATGGCATTTAGAGGCTTTTTATATATATACACACACACATATATATATATATATATATATATATATTTGTGAAAATTAGAGGCTTTTTATATATACACACACACACACACACACACACACACATATATATATATATATATATATATATGTGTGTATATAAAAAGCCTCTAAATGCCATCTGAAATTTTCTTCTAGAATGATCGTTTTTATGAAGCTTGTATATTTAAGTTAGCTATAGGTGACACACCTGAATGAATGGCTCATTAAGTATGCAGGGGCATTGTCTCATCAGGTGTGAACTACTAAATATGCATGATGCTGTTGGAGCGTTTACGCCCCATCCACATATTGGCTTTCCATACTAAAAGTGTTTCACAAAACTTACATCAATGTATCGTTTTATGTGAATGATTAGGCAGGATGATTTTCACATCATTTTGAAGAAAGGAAGATCTAGGCGATGACATCCATTAGTCAAAAGTCTTATTGACACATATTTAGTATGTGTTTTGTGGCCTTATTTCAGAAACTTTCATTTTTAGTTTTTTCATTAACCATGCATAAACATTATTCTCTCAAAAATGAAAACATGTACATACATGTGGCTCACATATTATGGTAGCCCTGTTTGTGCTAAATAGAGTGAATTTACACCTTTGCCATTAATGTTTATAAGCAACTGAAAAAAGCACAAATGTCAGGGCATGTCAGAACATCTCAAGGACCCCAAAAACACCCCAGACCCCAGAGGGTTAATAGACGTTCCGCTTGAAAATTGTGACAACATCCTGTTTGTGGATGGATCTGCGTCAAAAGATCCACAGGACAGAATAACGTAGGCTATGCTGTGACGACTGAATTTGAAACTGTGAAAACTGGCAAATTACCATGTCATTACTCTGCGCAGGCAGCTGAACTAGTCACTTTGACTGAAGCATGTAAACTGATGACTGATAAGTGTGTGACGATTTACACAGACTCGCGTTACGCTTTTGGGGTCACGCATGATTTTGGTGCTCTGTGGAAGCACAGGAAAATTTTGAAGTCAGACGGACGACCAATACTGAACGCTTCATTGGTATCTGACCTTTTAGAGGCCATTTTGCTACCCGGCAAGATTGCAATTTGTAAATGCGCAGCGCATACTAATGATAAAAGTTCCATATCAACACGCAACACCAGAGCTGATATGGCTGCGAAAGCAGCAGCAACAAAGCAGACTGAAGCTGATAACAGTGGCGCCACTTGCGCACAAGTTGACATTGTAAGAATTGATAAATTAGGGAATTCCAGACAGTCTGTTTTGGGGGTGACCAGGCCCTGAGAGGACAAAAGGACCTCTCTGGAGATTAGCATTTGAACTGGCTCTCATGCATCATTGAGACGAAAGTCTCACCTCCGAGTCATCCTAATCTATATCTCCTTCCCTCTCCCCTCACCCCCCTCTCTCATGCTCAGATGATCACCTGGTTTCTCCCAAGAAAATGTATAGCTTAATGTAAATGATTATCACAGAGTATTTTCATGTTTGGTATCATTTAAAATGTCACAGTGCGACTGGTACAAATGTCCTATTTCCAGAATAAGTAAAACACAAGGTAATAAGATTTTTGAAGGTTTATGGATAACTAGCATACAAGGAGAGGTTGGTCTCTCAAGCAAATGGTCACGCACCCCCAAGAGGTGCTACAGTGTACCTCTGAATGAAAATTTCTATTGTTAGCACATGGTTCCAGGTGAAAAGGTTTGTCTATTTAAGGAAGTGCAGCAGGGAGATCGAGGCCTTTTTCTGTATTTCAGATGGGTCCGTTAGGCTGGGAGATATAGATCTCTCAGCCTAACGTATTTCTTAAATGTTGGGTATGCATCTCTTTTCTTTATTCCAGAGAATTTGATGTTTTGTATCGATTATCTTTGAATTGAGTATGAAATTGGCATGATACATTTACCTGACATAATAAATCCTAATGTGATTATTCTAACTGACTTTGATATTATTTTCATTGAAGAGTTAAAAGGAATAGTCAAACATTCACTCATGATTAATGATCCACAGATATCATTAAAACCTTTCATTTATGGAGTCAGATGAATTAACGAGAGAATACATAACTAAATGTATTGTAAATTTAACCAACCAATATTTTGCACGAGTGAGGACAGAACACGTGAAAACCTTCCCCGTGTATTGGCGAACCGGCAGATTGGACCAATATAACGGGCCTTACAACATTAACCCTAACAATGGCATTTCTCCTTGTTTACAGAGCATGCAGTCTTTTTCCACAGGAGCTGAGAAAAACAAATGGAAGGCATCAGGCTGCAGCCTCGTTGATGGTGTATGGAGATCTGTTGATGGAAAGCCATGTCTGCCTAAACATTTTTTCCCGCATTATGCTAAATCGACGCATGGGTTGGACCATGCATCGAAGGGAGGGATGATTATGCAAATGAGAGAATTGTGGTTTACCAAAGGTTTCACAATATACGCTGAAAATTTTTGCAAAAGATGTGTGATTTGCACCACATATAACATTGCACGGGGCATCAAAACACCACTGGCAAGTCAGCCAGCCCCAGAGGGGCCATTTGAATACTTAATGATCGATTTCATTGAATTAACCCCATGCAGGAAGCAGAAATATTGTTTATTAATGGTAGACTTATGGTCAAAATGGGTCGAGGCGTTTCCCACCTCGAAACAAGACGCGGCAGCAGTTGCAAAGGCTCTGCTGACCGAAATTGTCCCGAGATGGGGAATTCCAAGAAAAATCAGCTCTGACAATGAAACACACTTTGTCAATGAGACAATCAAACAGGTGGGTCAGTTCTTAGGAATTGATATGAGAACACACTGTGCCTACCACGCTGCCAGCGGGGGCGCTATTGAGCGTGAAAACCAGACAGTAAAGAACAAATTGGCAAAATGTTGTGAGGAGACTGGACTTTCGTGGGTGAAAGCACTCCCCACTGTATTGATGTACATGAGAATGAGAAAAAGAGTCAAAACAAATTTGAGCCCATTTGAAATTCTCTTTGGTAGACCACCATTCATGGGTATACATGGGAAAAAAAAGGAGGCTTCCATCAACAGATGTGTGTGAAAATTAAATGTTGAATTACTGCAAAGAGATGTCGTGTCTGTTATCTAACATTTCTGTGCAGGTGAAAGCAGCCCAGAGCAAAGTAGCAGAGACGTCCCTGCACAAAATCAGACCGGGTGATTATGTGGTGATCCGCGACCTCAGGAGAAAGAGCTGAAAGGCGAAACGGTGGCTAGGACCGTTCCAAGTCTTGTTGATCACGCATACGGCGGTGAAGGTCGGAGAACGTGCCACGTGGGTGCATGCCAATCACGGCAGGAAAGTTCCACCCATATCGGAAGAGCAACAGGAGGAGGAGCCCCAAGGACAGCGACAAGCTCAACAATAAGCCCTAAAAGCGAGCCAGAACACCAAGTGCAGGTGCAAGGTCACTCAGGGAGAGTGGTGAGAGTTGTGCAGCCACAACCAGAGACATTGATCATTGCAAAGAGCTGTAATCACTAGACAAGATGGATTGTTCGAGACCATGGTACCCATTCAGACTGCCAGGAATGTGTGAACCTTGCAAGACTACATTCATTTTAACTTTGATATCAGTGACTATTTGTTTGATAAATGTGTGCTCCACTGAGGGCTTGAAAGTGCAATCTGCGAAAAAACACACCAACTGGACTGAAACATCAGTGCTGAACAGCGCCATCAGACAACGCGATAAAAGAGACACATTCACGGAAGTAGTCTTTGCTGTATCAGTAGGCTATATATTTATGTTTAACATGAATTATAGGCCTCCACAACTCTCTTCCCATATTTCGACCAAATGTGAAATAGCCCTCATTGTACGTCACCTAGCAGCAGCAGCACCGCATCAGACACGCTTCTGTGCAAAGACATAGAAAACGCCACGCAGACGCCATGCTCATGCCACGCATCCTTATTGTTCATGATCACTCTCTTCCTTCTCTGTGGCTGTGCATTGATAATTATATCAATATTATATTATATCAGTGCATAAATTATTATAATTCAAATGAACTATTAGTTATGATAATTCAAATGAACTATTACTTATGAACATCAGCCAAATTAATTATATTCATACCACATTTCTGACCATATCCTGGGCATCTGATCTTTTGCAGACCACCTGATTGTGAACTACTGTTACAACACCTTTGCTGATGCTAAGATGACGAAAGATAGTCGTACCAACAGAGAGAGGAAACGCAAGGCAATGCGTCATGCACGTAATGCTCAGTCAGTCGAAGCCCGAGATGCTCGGCTGACAAGCGATGCTGCACGTCAAGAAAGGCGCCGTGAATCTGAGGAAGAGGACGAACGCCGTGCTCGGCTGACAAGTAATGCTGCACGGCTGAAAAGGCGCCGTGGAGCTGAGGAAGAGGACGAACGCAGTGCTCGGCTGGCAAGTAACGCTGCACGTCAGGAAAGGCGCCGTGAAGCTGAGGAAGAGGACGAACGCCGTGCTCGGCTGGCAAGTGACGCTGCACGTCAGGAAAGGCGCCGTGAAGCTGAGGAAGAGGACGAACGCCGTGCTCGGCTGGCAAGTGACGCTGCACGTCAGGAAAGGCGCCGTGAAGCTGAGGAAGAGGACGAACGCCGAGCTCGGCTGGCAAGTGACGCTGCACGTCAGGAAAGGCGCCGTGAAGCTGAGGAAGAGGACGAACGCCGTGCTCGGCTGGCAAGCGATGCTGCTCACCATGCTAACATGAGAGATATGGAAACACCTGAGATACGAGCGGATCGCCAGATGCATGACTGTCAACGACACAACCTTCTGAGAGAGGAGGAGACCCCTCAGCAGCAAGAGGAACGACGAGCAAGGGATGCCACGTGCCATCAGAAGATGCGTCTCACCCGTCTGGAAAAGGCACGAAAAGACAATCGCAACCTTGCTCGGTGTGATGATACAGACTTCTTCCAAGAGGAACTTCATGGTGATTATAGGCACATGCTGAGCAAGACCTCACTGTTTGAATGTCCTACATGCTCACATTGTGGTGCCTATGTATGGAAAGAGGAGAGAAAAGGATTCTGTTGCAACTCCGGTAAGATTAACCTTACATATAACGCCACAAATCCCAAGCCTGGCACAATCCCACCACAGCCTCCAGATGCTATTAAGGACCTTTTCCTTGATCAAAGTTTTGTGAAGAAAGCAAAACAATACAACAATTAGGGGTGGGAGATATTGACCAAAATGAATATCTCGATATTTTTTTCCAATATCTCGATATCGATATTCAGAAGATATTTTTGCCATCCTTCAAAGAAACTTGTGCAAACTGGCAAAGAAGGTCCAGTTGGTATTTTGACTTGCTGCATTTGACCTATTATTGTAGGCTATAGAAAAAAAAAACAATAAAAGAGCTAACTAAACAGAATCTGAGGTAGCCCCTACTTTTTCCACTTTCCACTTTTTTCCCCCAAAAAAATAAATAAAAAAAACGTAACTAGGCACCTCTTGGAACAGTGATTATTAAATCAAACAACAATATTGTTGATGATAAATTCAAAGTAAAAAAAATTCTTTTCAAGACGCTATAAATCCATCCATTTTTCCCCAAAACGCTATAAATCCATCATTTTTCCCAAAAATTGATGGTTTGTCTTTTTAAAAAAGTCTTTTGTCTTTTATTTTTCGCGTTTGCGTTTTATGAGGAAAAAACACGTGACACGTGACAGTTCTCCATTGTGGACGCGAGCGCTCTGAAAGCGGCAGTTAAAGACTTTCAAACTTTCACAGAGACCTCAAAACAGAAAGCACAAAGCCTTTCTTTAAAACGAATTTCGTTTTGTATTAATTGTATCTTAATTTTAATAATTTTTTCATTAACCAATTTCCTGGATTTCATACATAAATATATATTTAAAGGCTAGCAATCACAACAAATGTGCTTGAACTGGAGATTATATCATCATGAACCGAACCGTAGCCTCGCCTCACAGACCTAAAAAATGTGAAATATATTTACAGAAAGCTGCCAAAACAAAATAAAACTATAATAAATGTGCATTTCTCCGGTGCGTTCACTAGCCTACTGCGAAGATCGCGAGTCTATCGTCGACTTCATCTTTGCAGCTGACACAGAAATTAAGAAACAATTAAAATATCTTATTGCAATATTTTACATATTCTTAATCATTACTTTTGCTGGTTCTTTGAGGCAGCTTTTTAGGTTTATGGCGTTTTGGAAAAGAGCTCTTCACGTAACACCGTTTCAAAAAGGCACAGCGGCCCTTCACCACAGAACAAAAAGAGAAAAAGCACGGACTTACTAATTACGAAACTTTGATGTGGTTGAACAGGTGAAACAGTCACAAATTCCTCTGCAACTCAAACCTTCTCAGTACGAGTTATGAAGGAAGAGAACAGCATTACAGTGTTCAGCGCGTCCTCCTCTGATTGCTGATTCTTAAATCATTTTACAAAAAGGTTTTGCGCATGTGCTTCTGCGCGCACTATTTCGAATTTACTTATGAATGTGCGTTTTTGACGACACGTGGGACCATGGACTGGGCCACTCGGAGGTTGCTTCCGGGAATAGAACTGCCCTACAGTATTAAAAATCGCTACATATAATTGTTTAGAATGTTATAGTGTGCGTTATTTGTTTTCTCTTTAACTTCTTTCAGCTCTTTTCATGTTTGGGGGGTCGGATTGTACAAATTATGAAATATTCGATATCCCAATTTTGCATATCGTCCAGACAACAATTTGGATATTATCGTCTAAACGATATATCGCCCACCTCTAACAACAATGCACTGGCAATGGCAAGTATTGGTATTAAAGAGGTAGCTATGCCTGGCTTCAACCCAGGTGTGCGTATACAAGGCAAAGTTTATCATTACATTGCCGGCCCCCTTCCTGAACAAGGTCGCACACCACTCTTTGCTCAGATCTATTTCCACGATCCTGCTCATGAGCTGGAAAACCGTCGAGCCCATGCCTCAAACAGTGATCTGAATGAAGATTTTTTACTGAGGACGCAAGAGGCCATTCACATGTGCAATCCATACATGCAACAGTTTAAGTCAGCCATTGAGTATGTGACCCAAAATGACAATGCCAATGAATTGAAAATTGTCCTAACAGCTCGCACACGACGTCATGACCTTCAGCGTGGCACTGTGAATCTTCCATCACTGAATAGTGACGTGGCTGTCATTGCTCCAGGAGTAACAACTACACAGCAGTTTGGGAAACTGGCTGTCACTCTTCATCTCAGAGGAGGAAGGCTTCAGACAATCGACGCCATGCATCCAGCATGTGACCCATTGTCATATGTGCTTCTTCTACCTCAGGGTTCCCAAGGATACCACACTGAGGTGGCAGGCATCACACCAACATGCTTCTACCGTTACCATCTTCAAGTGCGTGACATTGCTCAACACTTCAATTTGCTGCTTCGTGGTGGGAGACTGACACAGCAATACGTATGTGATATGATGGCAAAAATTGAGTCACACCGCCTCAACTGGATCCGCCACAACCAGAAGTCTATCAAGGCTGAAAAGTATAAAATCATTGTTGATGCCCTGAATAGTCACTCTGAAATCATTCCTGGACGCCTAACCATCCTGCCACCCACAATTTACGGATCACCCCGATGGTACGCCAAGGAGTTCCAAGATGCCATGGCCTTGGTACGAATCGAAGGAAAACCGGACTTTTTCCTCACCTTCACTTGCAACCCGAACTGGCCTGAAATCACAGGGTCACTTTTTGAGGGTCAACAGACCAATCAGAGACCAGACATCATTGCTCGAGTATTTCACATGAAGGTGGAAGCACTCCTCACAGACCTCCTCAAGCGTGACATCTTGGGACACATTGATGCATATGTGATGGTGAAGGAAACACAAAAGAGGCATCTTCCACATATACACATGCTCATGACCATGGTAGCCCGTGACAAACCCAGGACCGCCAGCGATATTGACCGTGTGGTGTCTGCAGAGATTCCTGACAAAAACACAAATATGGAACTACATCGCATTGTAACATCACACATGATTCACGGTCCATGTGGACAATGGAACAGTGCCAGCCCCTGCATGGTAGACAAAAAGTGCACCAAAGACTATCCCAAACAATTGAGACAGGACACAAGCTTTTCAGACAACTCCTACCCACTGTACCGAAGATGAACAGAAGGATCACCTGGTTCTCTCATCATCAAGACCATCAGAGGTGGCGTCAATGTACCTGTCAATAATACATGGGTTGTACCATACAATCCGTACCTCCTGCTCCGATACAATGCGCATATTAACGTTGAAATTGTGTGTGCTGTCTCCAGTGTCAAATATCTGTATAAATATTTGGAGAAGGGACCTGATCAGTGCATGGTGAGACTGGATGTGCCTGATGATGAGACCCGTGAGATACTACGACGTGATGAGGTGACACGTTATGAGTTAGGGCGTTACATCACTGCATCTGAGGGATACTGGTGCATATACGACTTCCCCATTCAGCAGAAACAGCCACCAGTAAAGATGCTTGCAATTCATCTAGAGGATGAACAGGTCATCATGTTCAATGATGAAGGCGCTGCCCAGAACCTTTTGGACTCAGGGCCACCTGCCACCACACTGACCGCCTTTTTTGAAGAAATGTCTCTTCATCCACACATGCGACACATTGTGTACCCAGATGTGTTTCAACTCTTCACATACACACGGAAGAAATTTCAATTGCGTAAAAAAAGACTGAGTTCTCACGATGACCGCATGGCTGACACCGTTGGACGAATTCCAATGATTGCCTTCAACCCTCACACTGCTGAACTATTCTATCTCCGCATCCTTTTGTACCGCGTGCCAGGGCCAACATGCTTCAAAGACCTCCAAAGAGTTGGAGATGTGGTCATGGACACCTATCTGGCAGCTTGCATTGCACATGTAGGGCTGCACGATTAATCGTATTTTAATCGCGATAACGATATCTGCCTCTCTCGATTAATTTTTAAAAATCGTCGCGATATTTGCCCGCTCGTTTTTTATCCTGAAAACGCTTTTTTATTAGACATTTGCATTATCTTGCATTGTAAACAAGTCCCCACTAGCACTGATGTTTGTGGTTGCCAGATCTGAATAGCTTAAATCTCCCGAATTATCCAAACAGAGCTTTTCTCTTACATTTTATGCCCTCCGTGTTTTACTTAGTCGGTGCAATCTGGCAACCCAGCGCGCGCGCTCTACACTGCGGGAAAAGCACTGATCTCCACAGCGATATTCTGTTTGCTTGAAATTGTTATACAGCCAGTCTGTTTCTTCACAAGCCACTTGTGCTGTTTGTGTGACTAAATCTGTTTCTAAATGAGTTTCACTGTTCTATTTTTTGAAGTTTAAGTTTTTACCAGTTTTCAAGATGTGTCGTGAATCAGTTGAAAACGACAGCCACTGCCGGTTTTCAGTGTGTATCAACAAGTAAGTTAACGTTAGACTATTTTTCTCTGCAGTACGAATTTGCTGAGCGATCTGGATCTTTACTTTGTCTCATTTTCAACCGAAATGTGTCGCTTAGAAGATCTAATTTGAAGACGCATCACAAAACGCTTTAACGTTAAATCATGCCATTTGTATTGACTTGCTGTCTGAGGAAGTTGTAGCAGTTGGTTAAATGAAGTCTGATGGTTTGAAATTAACACCCGCCAAATGCGGCTAAAAATGAACTTTGGCGGGTATCTCTGTCAAATCACTGGCCAATTTGGCATGTTATTATGTTTACTCACTTTGCTGGGGCAAAACCGTTAACTGACTCTTCTCTTTCTATGTAGATTCTCAAATGAGAATAATCGTGAATAATTATCGCGATTATAATTTTGAGCAAAATAATCGTGATTATCATTTTAGCCATTATCGTGCAGCCCTAGCACATGGCATTGTTGACAATGACCAAGAAGTAGATTCTGTTATGGAGGAGGCTGCAAATGTGACATTTGGCTCAGCACTGCGTGAGGTATTCGCCAACATGCTAATGTTTGTTCTTAGAGGGGAACACTTGCAGTTCTGGGAAAGGCACAAGCATGTGCTGTGTGAAGATTTCATGCACAGGGCCAATGTGAATGAGCCAGATGAATTTATTGTGACTCAAGTGCTACTTGACCTTAAGGACCATGTTGAAAGACATGGTTTTACTTTAAATGGGAACTTTGGCCTCCCTGAGCCTGATCCACTTCACGTCCGGAGTCAAATTCCCTGCATCATCCAGCATGAGACTGAGCACAACATAGAGGAACTTCAAACTATCATTACTGACACAGAAAACAGCCTCAATGACGAACAGCAAAAAGTGGTCGAAACAGTGATGGAAAGTGTGGAACAGGGACTTGGAAAAATTATATCCCTTGATGCAAGTGGTGGAACTGGGAAAACATTCATATTGTGCCACATCCTTAACAAAGTGCGTGCACAGGGCAAAGTAGCTCTTGCAACAGCTGCAAGTGGCATTGCAGCTACCCTACTGCCGAAAGGCACAACCTTTCACAGTAGGACAAAATGTCCTCTCATTCTCACCGACGAGTCCACTTGCAGTATGAGTGAACATGACAGCACTGCAACACTCATTAGAATGACGCATCTCATGGTTGTGGATGAAGTGTCAATGATGGATCGCCGTGCATTAGAAGCAGCAGATCGTACATTCCAGTGGCTCAGAGGTTCAGACAAGCCATTTGGTGGCATCACAATGGTTTTCAGCGGTGACTGGAGGCAAATCCTTACTGTTGTCCCACATGGTAGCCAAACCCAGATCATAGGGAGGTGTTTCAAGAGCTCACACCTATGGAAAAATGTTGAGATTCTTCGTCTAACAGAAAACATGAGGATCACTCAAGCTACTGGAGATCAACAAACAGAAGCAGATTTTGCCAAATTCCTTTTGAACCTTGGTGAGGGGAAAATTCCTGTGGTTCCAGAAGAGGGTGAATTTGCAATTGAGCTCATTGAATCACTATCAATTTCTGGCGAGAAACTTGAGGACATTGTCAATTGGGTATATGATGACATGACAGTCAACATTTCCAATCCAAAGTGGCTATGTGAACGTGTCATACTGTGCCCAACCAACTCTGAAGTTGATAAAGTGAATGAATATATGACCAAGAATTTTCCTGGAGAAAAGCATGTTTGCAACAGTGTGGACACTGCAGAATCTGAGGGTCACCATATGTACCCAACTGAGTTTTTAAATACCCTCTGCCCATCTGGTATGCCTCCCCATCGCATCACTTTAAAGGTGGGAATGGTGATCATGCTACTTCGAAATTTCGACCAACAAAATGGACACTGCAATGGATCGAGATACATCATTGAACAAATCCTGCCTCATCTTTTGGTTGCGACTTCTGTGATCGGTGTCAATGCTGGACGCACATTACTCATTCCACGCATCACCCTCATCCCATCTGACAACATATTTCCATTCACCCTGCGACGTAAGCAGTTTCCGGTGAGACCCTGCTTTGCCATGACAGTGAATAAGTCACAAGGCCAGTCTTTGCAACGCGTTGGTGTCTTCTGCACAAGAGACTTCTTCAGTCATGGTCAATTCTACGTTGCAGCCAGCAGAGTTGGCAGATCAAGCAGACTTCGTATTCTTGCTCAAGATGATGAAACAAACAAAAAGCGCCACTTTCTGAGCAATGTTGTCTATAAAGAGGTTCTGACACAATAACAACATGTAATCTTCAAGAACAGCCAGTCTGCACTAACAAAACACAAATATCCACTCTAAATAAATATATACTCTAATGCATCATTATGTCAGTATCAGTATTTGCTTTCTACCATGCACAAATAAAAATGTCACTGACCTTTTGCTGTGTAATTGTAACAATAAGCACTCAAATACTCCAAACCAACAATTACTAAACACACACACAAAAACTGCTTTTGCATGTGTATATTATATATTATATTTCATTCTGGTGCGCTTAACGTTATCGCTACTGTGTAATAGTAGCCTATGCTATTCACCAACTAAACATATCCTATTCAATGCATTCACAGTCTCTTTCACGGGCACCACACCAACAATTACTAAAAACACACACAAAAACTGATTTTGCACGGGCATTTTGCACTAGTTTTGATTAATTTGAGTAAAAATGTGTTTTCTTTACCAAGAAAGTGGCAAGATGAAAACCACTATTTTCTGTTTAAAACTTTCACATAGCATCTTTAGGTTATAATATCATAAAAAATTAAAATCCAGATTTGGATTTTCAAAGATATATTATAAAAACGGATTATTTTTCCCCAAAAATGCAATAAATTCATGACACTTTTTTTTCAAAATGCTATCATATTAAAACTGTTGAAATCAGCCATCACTAAGAAATATCTCCTGAACTTTTTTGACGGCGATCAGCTCACAAAAACTGATTTTGCACGGACACTTTGCACTGCTCCCTGAATCAACGCGCTTATTCATTTGTGGATGTTAACTGAATCTGTAAGTAAGCTATGCTGTTTACTTCTGAATATTATATTTCATTCTGGTGCGCTTAAAGTTATCGCTACTGTGTAATAGTAGCCTATGCTATTCACCAACTAAACATATCCTATTCAATGCGTTCACAGTCTCTTTCACGGGCATCATTTGTAGTAGCCTATTCACAAACTGTTTGCTCAAGCATAGCGTTTTCTCAGAGTTCACTGTGTGCTTTCTACCATGCACAAATAAAAATGTCACTGAACTTTTGCTGTGTAATTGTAACAATGAGCACTCAAACACACCAAACCAACAATTACTAAAAACACTCAAAAACTGATTTTGCACGGGCATTTTGCACTAGCACTTAGAAGGTTGTGGTATTCATAAACACTCAGTCAGCTACACTGTTTACTTCTGAATATTATAGTTTATTCACAGCCATCATTTGTAGTAACCTAGCTTGCTCCCTGAATTCAATGCATTCACAGTCTCTTTCACGGGCACCAAACCAACAATTACTAAAAACACACACAAAAACTGATTTTGCACAGTCATTTTGCACTAGTATATATAAATTAGCAAAACTTGGCCACTAAATATTTAATATTCAATTATTTTAATGATCACAATTAAAGTAATTGGACGTTATTGAGTGCATTTATTCAATCTCACATTCAATCCCACTAATGGAACTGTGTTCTAGAAATAAATTTGATATTGATATGAGGGTAGGTAGGCAGGCATAGATTCAGAGGCATAAGGTACTGTAAGTAATAAGTATTACATACAACAATGCAACAATAATAAAACAATGCATTGACATTTACTTTTGATACTTAAGCACTTTTAAAAACAAGTAGCCTACTTCTGTACTTTCACTCAAGTAAGGAAGTTGTGTACTTTGTCCAGCCTCTGAAAACATCTCTTCATAATCTGTGATTACACAATCCCAATATGAATAGCACCGGCAGGCGACTGGAATAACTCTGCACTGATCAAACCGCATTTTTAAAGGGATAGTTCGCCCAAAAATGATATTTAAGCCATGATTTACTCACCCTCAAGCCGTTCGAGATGCATATCAATCTTTTTTCAGACAAACACATTTTCAGTTATTTTAGAAAATGTCTTAGATCTTTCAGTGGTTATAATGTGAAGCAATGGGGTCCAGCAGATTCAAGTCGCAAAATGTGCATGCATCCTTCACAAAAATAATCCATCCGGCTCCAGGGGGATAAACGAAGGCCTTCTGAGGGTAATCCGTGCAGTTTTGTCGTAAAAATATACATATTTAAAACTTTATAAACGAAAATAACTGGCTTCCGGTGGCGGTCGGTGCGCGTTCATGGAGATGAATGACGTCGTGACGTAGAGCGAACGTAGAGTTTTGTTTTGCTCTGCTCTCTGGCTGCGCTGTCACGCTCGTTCTACGTCACAACGCTTCCTGCGTTACGTCCTACGTCATATGCCAGCAACCATCTCCATGAACGCGCACCGACTGCCACCGGAAGCCAGTTATTTTCGTTTCTAAAGTTTTAAATATATATATTTTTTACGACAAAACTGCAAGGATTACCCTCAGAAGGCCTTCGTTTATCCCCCTGGAGCCGGATGGATTATTTTTGTGAAGGATGCATGCACATTTTGCGACTTGAATCAGCTGGATCCCATTGCTTCCCAGAATATGAATGCAACGTTTACTTGTTCAATTTAATAAAATTAAAACTTTAATTGTGATCATTAAAATAATTGAATATTAAATATTTAGTGGCCAAGTTTTGCTCATTTATATATATATATATATATATATATATATATATTATTAAGTAGCAATAGTTCATTCTAAGTTTAGAAGAATGTGACTAATAAACTTAGGCCTCTATGCATTATATTTTGAAAAAGAAGTCGATTATCTTAATATCAAAACCTTAAATTTTCTCTGGACTCAATGATAAATACATGTCTGACCGTTGGAACGAACCAAAAAAACTAGAAAATCGCATTCATGACGATTTATGGTGATTTTATTTCCGTTAGACCTGTGCCTACATTGACGCTGATGTATTAAAGAGGAGGGGCTCCCCTGTTCCAAGATGGCGGCACTATTGACGTATTCGTTCCAATGAACTGCCGTAGCCAAGGTGACATCTACTCGCACGACGGTGTAATTTACTTCCGGGTAAAGATAGGATCAGTCAAATGAAATACAATAAACGTACAAATAAATATTACAAATTAAAAAACGATCAGAAATGTCGTCCAATTTTGTAATACTATTATTTGATGACAACAATACATTTGGAAAACAAAATACAGCCATTTCTGCTTTTTTTCTTTTAAACAAAAAACCAAGCTGCACCCTTTTTTAAATTTCATCTTTCATTCCGAGTCCGTGTACTTTTTGATCATTTCATTTCCTGTTTGGAATGGAATAACGAGAAATGAAAACCAGCTCGTTTATTCGTTTTTTAGTTTAGTTAAAAAAAACGAAAAATTAGATTTTGGCTCGATTTTTCATTTATCGTTTATGGTTTACAAATCGGTTTATTGGTTCGATATTTCATTTGCACACGTAGGTGGCGCTGAAATGCTGCTTTCATCTGATTGGTCAAAACGCTCCGCCTTCAGAAAGCTATGAGCTTTTCTTTCTGTCAGGCAGAATAAGAGTCAGTACGAGTGTGGCACTGACAAATGCACTTTAATAAAATAATGTCTGAAACCACCACTCACTGTTAACTACGCACAATATTTGAAGCAGAAATATGTTGCTGGTCACGCAATTCGTGCTGCTGCGCCTTGCAAGCGACCCCAATAATGTGAGCCACAGTATAGCCTATGACAGATTATTTTAGCATGATGTATTTCCCATTGATAAATACAGTGCAAATAGTTCCGTCTCTTTGGATAAAAGGGAAGTGGAAATAAAAATCAATAATAGGCTGAACTGTACCATGGTAATATGTCCGTAACATTAGATGGCCGTAGATGACCTACCCATAACTGTTACATTAGAGTTAGGGGATCACACAGTTTGTACAATATAAAAAGCATTATGTCTAAAGTTCCCATTAAACATGAAAACCCAACAACCCAATGGGAATATATTCTTGTTTTCCACCAAAATACAACGTCTGTCCAATGTTGGAGATTAACGTCAATCTGGCGTTGGATTCTGACATAAACCTGATTTTCATTTTCAACGTTGGGTTTGGTCTTCTAAATGCGAATTTTGTCATTGTTTTGGTGTACACTAGCTTATAGATAACAGTATGGCTAACATATTCATACTAAAAGCCAAAAAACTTTAAATAGGGCACTATTTGAGGGAACAGCCATTTGGGTGTCCAAAACGTGGACGTTACTGAGTGCAATCTCACATTCAGTCCCACTACTAGAACTGTGTTCTAGAAATAAATGTGATATTGATATGAGGGTAGGTAGGCAGGCATAGATTCAGAGGCATAAGGTACTGTAAGTATTACACACAACAATGCAACAATAATAAAACAATGCATTGACATTTACTTTTGATACTTAAGCACTTTTAAAAACAAGTAGCCTACTTCTGTACTTTCACTCAAGTAAGGAAGTTGTGTACTTTGTCCAGCCTCTGAAAACATCTCTTCATAATCTATAATTACACAATCCCAATATGAATAGCACCGGCAGATGACTGGAATAACTCTGCACTGATCAAACCGCATTTTTATAAGCCAGCTAATTTTACAGTAGGCTCATATTCAGAATGTCCTTCTCGTATAACGCCAACGACCGCACAAATGGGCTTCCTCTGTGAAATATAGCAGACCACTGTTTTAAATAACAGTTTAAAAAAGGTGGTCTGCTATTTTTCACAAAGGAAGCTCAGTCAGTCAGTCAGTCAGTCAGTCAGTCAGATAGATAGATAGATAGATAGATAGATAGATAGATAGATAGATAGATAGATAGATAGATAGATAGATAGATGTTTAAATGTGTTAGGCCTATATAAATTTAGGAACATAACAAGCATTACAAACTACAATAGCCTAAACAGAACTGGAACCTTTTTGTAAAATATGCGCTCGTCTTCACAAAAACTACATGCAAGGTTTTTAAACATCTTGTGTGGAGAAAGTATTGTTTATTCTGGGCAGTGTGGCAAGCCATGGCAAAAAGCAGCATAACTTGTAGGCTATAGCCTGAAAGGAAAACAAATTTGCCGAGTAAAAACAGAGTTTATGTTGTTGAATCATATTTTTTTTCTAGTAGGCTACATCTTAAAATATAGAGCTCATGACAAATAAAAGTTCCAGATGGACAAACATTAAATGCAAAAACCAGTGTGAATAACAATATCTTAAAATAAACTAGAGAGTGGATACACAGATATGGCCTATTTATGAATGAAATTCATGCATTTATTTGTCATTTAAACTGACGCAAACAGGGAAAGAGTAGAAAACACTTATTATCCTGTTGCCCCCTCTAGTGGACAGCATTAAGTATACGGCCTTCATTGCTCAGATAACGCAAGTCAATGGATTTTCCAGTCAGACCAGTCTGAATGTCTGAGCTGAGTTTAGTGAAGCATTAAAGTTCTAGAAGGAGTCAATTTCTCATAATAATAATAAATAATAATAATAATAATAATAATAATAATAATGTTTAAATAGCCTCTATGCTGGCTTTCTTAAGCCAACATAATAAAGAAAACTCAGAGAAACTTTGACCAATTCAGTATGTAATAAAATTGTATTAGTTTTATAATAAAACTAATAAAATGTTAAAGGTATGCCGTGCTCTTCAACCGACATGATTCTAATTAATCCCAAACCTGGTAAATTTGTCAGTATTAATGTAGGCTACGTTCACTGATTCTAGATTCTCTCTTTTCTGTCTCTTTCTTTTCATGTGAACTGAGTAGGCTACACATGCTTACATTCATAAATGTAAATTTTGTTTCTATTAAATTTCCAAAATTATTTATAGCCTACATGTCACACACGCCTACCCGCCTTTTGATGTAAATAAAAGACGAGAGTGGTAGCCTAAATGTTACGTACATATTATCATGGTACAGTTCAGCCTATTATTGATTTTTATTTGCACTTCCCTTTTATCCAAAGAGACGGAACTATTTGCACTGTATTTATCAATGGGAAATACATCATGCTAAAATAATCTGTCATATACTGTGGCTCACATTAATGTGGATGTAGTAGCTTGCAAGTCGCAGCAGCACGAATTGCGTGACCAGCAACATATTTCTGCTTCAAATATTGTGCGTAGTTGACAGTGAGTGGTGGTTTCAGACATTATTTTATTAAAGTGCATTTGTCAGTGCCGCACTCGTACTGACTCTTATTCTGCCTGACAGAAAGAAAAGCTCATAGCTTACTGAAGGCGGAGCGTTTTGACCAATCAGATGAAAGCGGCGTTTCAGCGCCACCTACGTGTGCAAATGAAATATCGAACCCATAAACCGATTTGTAAACCACAAACGAAAAATGAAAAATCGAGCCAAAATCTAATTTTTAGTTTTTTTAAACTAAACTAAAAAACGAATAAACGAGCTGGTTTTCATTTCTCGTTATTCCATTCCAAACAGGAAATGAAATGATCAAAAAGTACACGGACCCTTCCACCCATCTGGACTCAAGGGTTAATCACTTTAATCCCCAAACCAAAAAAAGATTCCTCTGTCTTGATAATTGGCATCCAATGATTATAAAATATTTGCCCTGATATTCGCTAAAAGACTCAAAGCTGTATTAGACTCAATTATCGGAGAAACACAATCTGTCTTCATGAGGAATATAGGCATAATCACAAACAACATAAGATTAGTTTTAGATATTTTGGATTATCCAGAATTTAATGTAGACAATGGGTTCATTCTTTTTCTTGATTTCTGTAAGGCTTTTGACTCCGTAGAGCATCAGTTTATTTTTGAGTCACTTAGAAAATTTGGTTTTGGAAATTGTTTCACTAGCGCAATTAAAACCCTTTCTAAGAACAATAACAGTTCAATTAAATTGTTGGGTGGCACTTCTAGTAGGTTTAATTTGTCCAGAGGGATTATAGGGTTGCCCTGTCTCTCCTTATCTATTTTTGATAATAAGTCAACTCCTTGCTAAACATATTAAAGCCAGTACGATTAAAGGTATGACTATTATTGATAGAGAACTTGTTATAACACAATTAGCAGATGACACCACCCTCTTTATCCAAAATGATAACCAAATACCCATTGCAATTAAAGTAATAGAAGAGTTTTCTAAAGCATCTGGTGTTTATCTGAATGTAAAGAAATGTGAACTTATGGCGTTCAAAGAATGTTCAGTGGTATCTTATTGTAATATTCCAGTGAAAACAGAAGTCAAATACCTAGGAATTACAATAAATAAGAATCAAAAGAATAGAAGTTCATTAAACTTTAATCCTGTTACCCAATAAAAACTCAGAGGACGTTTAATCAATGGCTTCTAAGAGACTTGTCATTAAGAAGGAGAGTTCTGATTAAGCAGAAGGTCTGTCCCGGTTAACTTATACAGCTATGGCTCTTCAGGTTGATGATAAAATATCGAGGGAGAATAATAAAATGTTTTTTTACTTTGTTTGGAAAAATAGGATACATTATATAAGAAAATCAGTATTAATGAATTTGTATGAAAATGGTGGTCTTAATTTTCTGAACTTTGCTATACATTAAAATCAAGTGGATTAGACAACTTGTTAGGTATCCAGTCTCTATTTGGAATATTATTCCCCTCCATATTTTATCTAGTCTGGGTGGCATAAATTTCTTGATATTAACAAAATACCTGTGAAACTTTCTGCATTTCATCGTCAAGCTTTTCTAGCATGGAGTTTAATTTACAAACACAACTTTTCACCGCACAAATACTTTATCTGGAATAATAAGGACATTCTTTTCAAACAAAAAAATATTTTCTTTGAAAATTTGTTCCAATTGTTTTGGTAGAACAATTATTTAACTCAGTTGGCTTTCTTTTTACTTATAAGGAATTCATGTCCAAATATAATATTTCTATACCACCAAGGGAATTTGCAACTGTTTTGGAGCACTTTCTTCTAAAATATGTATGTTATTTAAACAGATTAGATTACCAGCAATTACTACCCCTCTCACCAAATCACTCCCTTGTTGGTAAAATATGCTTCTCCTGTCATTATAATTATAACAGATCAATAAGAGCCCTTTTCCAGGAGGATGTTGTTTCAAGACCAAATGTTATTGCATATTGGAGTCAGTTTGTGAGTGATGTTGACTGGAAAAAAGTCTGGCTTCAACCCAATCACCATCTCTTAACAAACAATGTTAAAGAAGTATCTTTTAAACTGCTTCATAGAATATACCCTGCTAAACATTATTTAACCAAGTTTAAAAAAGATATTGATGAAAGTTGTAGCTTTTGCAAAAAGAAGCCAGAGACAGCAGGTCATTTGTTTTGGCACTGCCCTTATGTGTCTTTTTTTTTTTTTTGGCAAAATGTAGGCTACTTTATTTCATTGTTGGAAATGTTGATGAAAATGTTACATTACTGTGGAAAAATGTTCTAGGTATTATTGTAAACTCCAAAGATAAACAACCCTAGATTTATTTAGTAGATTTTTTTTTTTTTTTATGGCTAAATTTCACATTCATAAATGCAACTTTTCAGGGAAAAGACCATGTTTTATTGCATTTAAAAATGAAGCATTATATCGAGTCAATATTCAGGGTTTTTCCTGGGTCAAAATTGGTCTTCGGTGGTGGCTGACCGACATGGTCATCCACACACAGCAAAGAGTACCCTAGTACCCACATGATCCGCAAGCCCAATATTGACAATAAATGTTAAATTTAAAATAAATACAAAGAAACAGTTTGTGATTTTTTTTTAGGTAATTTTCCAACACATTGTCATAGGCCAGTTAGAAGTCATGTTGGTTAGAAGTCTATTATTAAATAGACTTCTAACCAACATCCTCTTGTTATTTCCAATGAGCAATATAATCCTTCAGACAAAAAAACATTTTGCTGTAGCAAAATCACAAACAGTTTTTGTTCAAAAATATAGAATGATGTACCAGCAGCTCTCGTATAATGGTTTGTGGACTTATGCATATTCTGAATAATTAGTAACATACAAAGCCTTTCTTATTCACAACTAAATAATAAAGAGTTATGACTTGAAAGGTTTGCTGTATACCACAATCAAAAACCGCTTATACAAAAAAAGTGAATGAACATCTGCAGAGAGCACAGTCAAAATGTAACTTTTTGTGACTGGCTTTATTGCAGGGCAGTACAACGTACGTATAACAGATCGGTTTACAGTATATTGATGTGAAAACTAAATAGGCTACTGAAAGCAGCTTTCATACAAAAAATACTAAATAGGTAACAATGAAATTGCCAATTTTCCATACGCTAGCTTTTAACGAAGAGGGTGCCGTTCGAATTTGGCGCTCAGCCATCATGCGTCTGTTAAGTGCGCGAGTCTGTTATGTGCGCGCCACAGACTGCACGCGCACTGCACGTCCGCTTAGAGTTCCGCCTTTTGCGTTCAGTCAATATGTTATTAGAAACAAAAAAAAACCTGTTTTTTTTAGAGAATCGATTTTTTGACATTTGTGAAACGATTCAGAATCTTCCACTTCCGCATCGCGATGCATCTAAGAATCGATTTTTTCCCTCCCACCCCTATTTCAGATGTGTATGTTCTTCTCAGTAATGATTTGTTATACACCGATTCAGACACTGACGGGCAGACCAATTGCTTTAACCATTCATTATAATGAATCGGCTCAAAGGAGTCATTAGGTCGGGAATCGGACTTTAGCGGACGTGTTTGTGTGGGAATCCTGGCTGTTAGGACATCACGAAAGATTTGTCAACACACACACACACACAAAAAAACCCACTTCAAACCCACTTCCCCACTTTTTTTTTTTTTTTTTTTTTGCGTTTATTTAAAGTTATGTCAGCTGCATGTGCGGAATGCTTGTCACAAGTTGTAAGAGAAGATAAGGCAACTTTTTTTTACTGCAATTCACACCCAGCGCTAATTCAGCAAAAATATTCTCCGAATGCACCACGTGAAACATGGATTCGGTCTTCCGACCTTTAGGATCAGTTGATTTTGATGCGAGGGAGAGAGCAAAGACAGAACTGAAGACGGAGAGTGCGCGCGGGGGTGGGCGCTGTGATCGTTCTCTCCGTCACTCCGTCAGTAGCCTGCTTCACTCACAAAACCCAGTTACAGATCAAATAAGGCTTTGGCGGGACAAAAAAAAATCGTTTTGGCGGCCGCCAAAAAATTTTCAATGTAGGAAAAACCCTGATATTGCCTTTAAAGAAACAAAAAACTTTTTGAATTGTACAAGCATGTACACTCTTTAAAATATTCTTATAATACTGTCTATACCTCCCCCTAGTATTTGAAATGTATTGTATTGTATTTATATTGTTTGTTTTGATATTTCTTCAATGAAAAAATAAAATAAAAATTATATATATATATATATATATATATATATATATATATATATATATATATATATATATAATGGGCAAGTGCAAGCCAATTGTTTGTATCTAATAATGTATCCACTTTGCATGCTGTCTTAAGGAATTATGTATAATGTCATGTGTCAGTTGAGTGATTAAAAAAATAGTATCATAATGGTCTTAAAAAATATTACATTAAGTGATACAAGATATTTTTCCTGTTTTTGGAAGCATTGGAATGAAAGCTTGTATGTTTTTTAAATTTTGAATGTTGTTTGTAAAATATGTATTTCCCCCTCTCTTGATATGGACCCATGGGTCTGAAATAAATATATATAATATGCAAAGAATTTACAATAAACATATTAAACAAAACAAGGATCTGTTAAAATTATAAAGACCATTTAAAATGTAAGAATATAGTGGACTTAAGAATAGAATAGATCTCATACACCTTGGTTGAATCAGAAATCACCCTCTAAACCCTTAATCACTATTCCCTATAGTCCACTAATACAGTTCACTTGAAGGAGTTGATGAAAACGAGTGAGTGAATTCGGACACTGGAAGGGCTGCCGCTTTTGCATAGTTTGTGCTTGCCGTTTAATAATAATCATTTGAAACTTGGTAAACTGGCAGCTACAGTAGTAATGAAAATATTCATATTGAGCCCTGACATGGAAACTAGCATATACAACATAATTAAACAATTAACAACAAATTAAAAAGAAAGTTATACCTGTATGATGTTTCGATGGACCAGCGCGGTTCGGAAAGTGGATGGATGATTGATTCAGCTGCGGGCGCCATCTTGTGGCGAGACGCGGGAAATGGGAATCCATTCAGCGCGCGACTCTCACTGTACATTCTCTAACCGTCGAGTATAACTTAATATACATCGGTTGTACCTTTTTTACAGTCGATTGTACTTGTACGCGTTAATGCGGTGCACTGTGGGATTAAATGAGTGCACTCAACAACGTCCACTGGTTTCGGACACCACTACAATGGCTGTCCCGTCAAATAGTGCCCAGGGGCGATTTCGGACACAGACAGGCTGAAATCACTTCACACTCCAGCACAGGAGGTGGCGGTATGCACATGAAAAGCTGGTATGAAGAAGAAGCAACAGCGGCCCTGCAGTTCGCGCTTCACTACACTAGGTGGCAGTACTGTGGCTCTTTGTGTTCCGCTTCTCTGTTCTTGATTCTCCAGTAGAAGAAAAAGCGCCCACCGCCTTTCTTTTTTCAAAATGGCCGAATACTTGGCGTCGATTTTTGGTACAGAAAAAGACAAGTAAGTATATATTCTTCCTAAAATATTGCGTGCATTTGATTATGATTTGTAATCGTATGCATTGTTACCAGCCGGTGATAATGGGTAGAATATAACGATATTTGCCGTTCCTATATCATGCCTCGTGTGGTTATTAACTGACCTGTTTGTCAACCTCGCTTCTAGTAAAACAATAATAATAATAATAAATGTTTGTTTCACACAACAGAGCTTTCATGTGCTGAACAATCATATATAAAAATGCTTATTTTGTGTTTGTATTGTTTGTTTCATCTCGGCGTGGCTGCAGTGCGTCTCTCTTTCATTGTGTTGCATGTTGATCGATCTTATTCATAGCAAAATCAAAACCTCTATATTTCCCCATAGTTTTTGTAAGCTGCATTTGGCTTCTCGTTGTTTTGTATTTTAATACCTTGGAAAAGAAATAGTAATATGAACAGAAATCCAAACTAACTATCATGTTTGTGTGAACAAATCAGACCAAGTGTATGTATTTTGAACCTCTCTCGTTTTCAACAGGGTTAACTGCTCTTTCTACTTTAAAATTGGAGCATGTCGCCATGGTGACCGATGCTCTAGACTCCATAACAAACCCACGTTCAGCCAGGTACGTGCCAGTTTTAATTAATTTATTTTTTTACAACAGAGACCCTTTAATGTAGTTCTGCAATGCACGATTCTTCTGGTAGATGTGCATTGTAATTCTCATTTGGGTTGTGTTTCAGACCATTGCTCTGTTGAACATTTACCGGAACCCACAAAACACAGCTCAGTCTGCTGATGGCATAAGTAAGTCTTGAATAATATACATCTTGCATGATATTCTGGAGTGGCTTGAAGTGGCACAGAAATGAACAGCCTCCTAGAGTTACTGAAGCCATTACTGTTTCTGGTTGTCGGTGTCTTCTTTTTTATCAGATGCTGTTAGCGATGTGGAGATGCAGGAACATTATGATGAGTTCTTCGAGGTAGGTGGTCTTTCTTTGAAAGTCATGTTGAAATAGAGTGGTGTGTGATGTCAGAAACCAGAAGTCTAGTTCGCCGCTGGTTCCTTTGAGATTTTACTTTGGGGTTTTATAATGGGCTTTTTCAATTTGAGTAATACAGCCTGTGGTTAACATAATGTGATGTTAGTTCGATGTTTTGTTCTACAACGGGCACTGCACACACTCACACCTCAAACATTCTTATCTAGTTACTTATCAATTAATTAATTACCCTTTAAAATATATTAAAATGGAAAACTGTTATATAATCTTATAATAACCGTATTATAATCTTACCAACCTCAAATTTTTGCAACTTTTGAACAGTGTCTGATCACAACCATTCTTTCTGAATAATAGACACATTTGTTGCATCAGTTGTGTTTGTAGGCTATAAATCATTATTTGTAAATTTTGTGTACAGGAGGTCTTCACTGAAATGGAGGAGAAATATGGAGAGGTTGAGGAGATGAATGTGTGTGATAATTTAGGAGATCACCTGGTGGGAAATGTCTACGTGAAGGTGAGAGAATTTACAGTGCTCGTCATGTCTATGTAATATAAATGTAATGTCAACCATTAAAATACGCATGTACTCATTTCAGATCATTTAAAACAATAAAAATATCTATTTCTAAAACAAAAGGATGGTAAAACGCCAGTATACTCATTCCTGTGACCGCACATTGTTTATTATCTCTTTCCCCGCCATTGACGGAAATTTCCGGCTTTACGTTTTTTCACTGTTAAACGGTAGGAGGCGCTATTGCATTGGTTTGAGAGGGTCTGATTATAATTTAACCAACAGTAATTCTGAATTGCGTCCACCAACAAGTAAATAGGAAATAAGCGAATCGGAACACTGCGCGCCAAACCAGCAGTATGTGCGCAAGCGTGAACCACTAGTGTTTCTGTCTCACTCTCACTCTGGAAGTCTGGATCTGCCACTGCATCACATTTCTCTCTGCGTGGCGTGGAGTGTCCGTTTTTATGTCGGCTCTCATGTTAACTGGTTAGAGCTTGTGTTAGAGCACAATGCCTGCGTGACACACACACTTCTCGAGCCGTGCCGAAACGGCGTGCTAGAAATAGAACCGCAACCGACGCCTAATTTTCACGCGACACGCAAGAGTGTTGGAAGTTTTCAGACAAAATAGAAGGCGCAAATACATATTAATAAATTACATTTTGATGCTTGAAAGTCTCTCGGTTTTTGACAAATGCATATATAATTGTAATTTAAAAAATAGGCCTAATTATCGATTTCCAAATATAATATTGCCCCTGTCAATAGGCCTACAGAACGAAATATTCTGTAGCCTATTTTGCCGTCAATACTGCCGACGTTGTCTTTGCTGTATCAGGCTATACATATTATGTTTAACATCCAAATGTAGATGGTCTGTCGGCGCACAGAGCCAAGCAGTCGCAGACAGCACGTGAAGTTCGTGAACACCGAATTCCCTTTTCTTTCTTATCTATTTGTGTTTGAACAGACATGTGCACGAAAAAATAAGCCAGTGTCCGTCTCAACGAGTTTCCCCGTAAACGCAGTCAAAATAAAACGGATGCGTGTCATTACCGGTATTAGATACGTGCATTCGTCTTAAAGGGACAGCACCCAATATACCTGCAGCTGTTTGTGTCACCAAAGTTAATCAAACAACAAAAGAGAAAGAGAAAAATCACGTTTTGTCAAAAGATAAACTGTATTAATACTTAATACAGTTAATTTACCTGAAAAACATAAAGCACTGCTTTATTTCTCGTGTATTTGTGTTTTATTGTATTTATATTTGTATTTTGTTTATATGCAAATGCACTAGGCCTACCCTACACAATTACCCCAATCATCCTAGAATTATTAATTCTTTACAAAAAGAGCTATTCAAATCATCAGGTGAAATTGTTTTCAGGAAGTAGCAGTAAAGCAAGAAGAAGTGCAAGATAGTTTTTCTAAATTTAATTTCATTTCACCCTATAGGGGTGGGTTGGGGATGGTGGCAATGTAGTATCTGGATATACGGGACGAGGGCTTCGATTACCTCTCTCTTTTTTGACCATACATGTGTTTGCACCCCTGTGAATGAAATGTCAACCCAGGACAAGCTGTGCAAGCATTAGGGGTGTTGATGGACTCAATCTACTCCATCTGTGTTTTGGTCATCGTTCTGAATCCGATCTGTATGTAGTCTTTAACAAAACCGTGATTTTTCTCTTTTTTTGCTCAATGTTGCTTTTCTTTTTTTTTTTAAATGCTGGCAGCGAAAGCGTTAATGGTGCTTTCGCACTAGGTAGTTCTAGAATCTAGACACCGGGGTGGTTCCCGAGTTCCCAGTTCCTGCAGCTCGTACATGCCCAAAAAAAAAAAAAGTACTTCCACCATTAATTCAAGGAACTGTGAAATGTTCCCCCAGTGTGAAATCCCCTATTAGGGGCGGTTATCAAAAGAACCCTGACCAACTTTGGGATCTCTAGGACCAACTCTAAAGTGCCACCACCAGCTCAGATTCACTTTTCAAATGGTAATAACTTAACTTTTGAACCCTTTGTTCTAGAAAAATGAAACTTGGTACACCTGATTCCTCTAATCATGCTGATCACATTCAGGCTGCTGACACTTTAAGACATGACACGCATTTGATGTTCTCATAAATCTTTTGGTCATTTAAGACTTTTTAACTCGTTTTTGACAATAACAGGCATTTTGACATAATTTTGTGTGGTTTTGTCTGTTCAAGTGCGAAAGAGAACTCAATGTGACGCTGTGCTTCACAGACATCGCGCCAATATATATTTGAGTTCTCTTTTGCATCTTATTGCACTTAAATGAATGAAAGCACTTAATTAAAAAGCACTTAAATAGATGATAGTGTGATCATGTAATGTATCGCTAGCCTAAGGATGCCATAATTGCGTTAAATATTTTAAACGTGTTAAAATGAAGAAAAGAAATATCACAAAATTAATGCGTTGACTTTGACAGCCCTAATTATTATTAATATTATTAAAAGGAACTTTGAAATTTTTTTTTTTTTTTTATCATATTGGTGTTGCAAAATAAACAGTCATTTCTTTGAGGCTTTTACAATGTTTTATCATGATTAAATGCATCTTAGGCTCTTTAAAACACCCCTTATCCACTTTAAAACACCCCTTATTGCCAAGAAGCAACCAAAAACCTTTTTGTGTGTGTGTAGTTCCGCCGTGAGGAAGATGCAGAGAAAGCAGTGATCAACCTGAATAACCGCTGGTTTAATGGACAGCCCATCCATGCTGAGCTCTCGCCTGTCACCGATTTCAGAGAGGCCTGTTGTCGACAGTATGAAATGGGGTAAGTGACTAAACCAGCAGAAAGGGCTGCACACATTCCATAATACAGGAACGCAAAGCAAGAAAATGGTATTGAAGAGTCCATTGTAGGGCTGACTTCTTATAGTCGAGGATTCGCTTTCGCGCAGGTCATGTTTTGAAAGACGATGTCCTGTAGCTTACTAATGTAAATAAATAAAAATGTATTCAAAAATCTGCTTCACATTTTCAGCAGGGCTGCGGAGCGGCTGTGGGTTGACTCCACACGGTTCTCATGGGCTTTATATATAGGTTAAGTCCTAACGTGAAAAAAGCTTTACGTGGTTTAATGTACCTAAACAATGATTACCAAATTTCCCTCTCATATTGCTCCTCATAATCACTGAAAATGGTAAAAAAAAATCGAACCCAGAGTCCAATTATTATGGACGTTATCTGACATTAAGCGTTTCTGCTTCACATTTTCAGCAGGGCAGCGGAGCGGCTGTGAGTTGACTCCACACGGTTCTCATGGGCGTGAAAAAGCTTTACGTGGTTTAATGTACCTAAACAACGATCACCAAATTTCTCTCTCATATTGCTCCTCATGTTTATGAAATGTTATGATATATGTGTGATATATTTTGTTCATCTGGCTTTAAATGAATAAAAGGTATTTGTTACACACATCTAGCTGCTATCAAAAAAAAAAAAAAAAAGGTTCGCCTATCAGTCGACTACGGCAAAATCTAACGAATCAGATTCGACTATGAAAATCCTTAGTCGAAAACAGCCCTAGTCCATTGTAACGCATTTCATCACAATGCCCCGTATGTTAACATAAAAATATCTCACATACTTCACCTTTAAAACTTTACCTTTAAACTGCTTCACTGTGACTGACTGCAGTATATGTGTCTTCCTGCAGAGAGTGCACTCGAGGAGGCTTCTGCAATTTCATGCACCTGAAGCCAATCTCAAGGGAACTCAGAAGAGAACTGTATGGCCGCAGAAGGAAGAGGTATGTCTATTTTTTTTAAACTCAAACGCATAAAGATTGTTACAGAACACTTGAGTAGATCTACAGGGTGGGCCATTTATATGGATACACCGTAATAAAATGGGAATGGTTGGTGATATTAAAGTCCTGTTTGTGGCACATTAGTATATGTGAGGGGGCAAACTCCTCAAGATGGGTGGTGACCATCACATATACTAATGTGCCACAAACAGGACTTTAATATCACCAACCATTCCCATGTTATTACGGTGTATCCATATAAATGGCCCACCCTGTACTTGTAATCTTCATACTGGTGTCATCAGGCCTCTATAAGGTCTTGCTTCATTATTATCTGCCATAAGATAAAAGGTCCTGATATTAAAGCATATTAAAGCATACTGACTTAGTTAAAAAAAAGAAAGAAATTCTTTCTGTGAAACAAGTGACAAATAGTCACTATATTTTAAATATAGTATTGTTCACGTTTGGGGTTAATTTTTGAAAAATCTCTTGTTCACCAAGGCTGCATTTATTTGATCAAAATACAAGAAAAACAGTAAAATTGTTTAAAGTTGTTGTTGTTGTTATTATTATTAAGTTGAAAACAGTTGTGCTACTTTATTTTTGTGGAAACTGAGATACATTTTCTCAGTATTCTTTGAATGGAAAGTTCAATCTTTTGAAACCCAAATTCCAGAAAAGTGGGGACATTTTGTAAAATGTAATAAAATCAAGAATCTGTGATTTTTGTTAATTCTCTTTAACCTTAATTCAACTGACTAAAATACAAAGGAGAAAAAAAAGCAAAATTAATTGTATTTTGTAAATATAAACATTTTTTGATTTTGATGGCTGCAACACCAAAAAAATTAGGACAGGCAAAGAAAAGAGAATATCCAGTGAAACTGGTTTAAAAAAAAAATGGTTATCTTGGTAATAGTTTGAGGGTATTGTGATTGAGTGTGCAAAGATGGGTCATGGCTCATCACTTTGTACCAAATTGCATGAGAGAATTGCCAAACAATTCAAAAATCACATTTATCAATGCAAGCTGGCAAAGTATTTAGGTCTTTCACCATCTGGCATACATAATATTGTTAAAAGATTCAGGGAATTCAGAGAAATCTCAGTTTGTGTAGGGCCAGGAAGGAAACCACCGATGAATGTGTGTGACCTTTGAATCCTCAGATGGCATTGCATGAGAAACCATCATGCTACTGAGTGAAATATAGCCACACGTGCTCAGGAGTACTTTGTAAAACCGTTGTTGCTTAACACAGTCTGCCGCTGCATTAGTGTTGCATGGTGTACTGATACTTCAAAAGTATCGCGATACTCGGAAATTAAAAACGTCACGATACCTAAATTTATCAGTATCGATACTTTAAAAAAAAAAAAAAAACGCCTCCCTATGGACATGTTTTTTTCCTGACGCACGCAGCAAAGAACCTGCTGCTGTCAGTGTCATGTGACAAAACACTACAGCGAGCGAGATGGCTGCATGTGCGAGCACAAGTGGTCCACGACTCGTAGAAAAAGATGACACGAGGAGTGACATATGGAAGTATGTTGCCTACCTTGCTCTGTTGCACGGTGCACCGATACTTCAAAAGTAAATCGGAAATTAAAAACGTCACGATTCCTTAATTTATTAGTATCGATACTTCTGAGAATGGCCGCGTTCCAGATTTGTAAGGCCGGCGACACACTGGCTGCGTGTCGTGTCCGTTTTTATTTCGGCTCCCATGTTAACTGCCTGCGTGACACGCGTCTGGGCGCAGCTCGAGCCGCGCGGAAAACGCGTGCATGCTAGAAATAGAACCGACGCCTATTTTTCACGCGACACACAAGCGTGTTGGAAGCGTTTCCAGGCAGATCGCATTTTGACACGAATACATATTAATAAATGACATTTTGATGTTTGAAAGTTTTGACATAAATACAATATAAATGTAATTTTTAAAAAATTATCGATTTTCAAATATTGCACCTCTCAATACAGAACGAATTATTCTGTAGCCTATTTTGCCGTCAACACTGCCGACGTTGTCTTTGCTGCTATATATTTGTTTAACATGAAGTATAGGCCTTCCACAACTCTCTCCCCACATGCCAAATATATCACCAGTGAGGCTTATCATATGTTACCAATATTAAACATTGTTTAATATAATCGCTGTTCATATTTTTATTCAAAGTTCAGAATCAAAATAAAGCTCTTATGTTTCCTATGATAAATGAGATAATGCTGCTAAATTTATAAAAAAAATTTACCTTGAATGTCATTGCTCTAATTTATTTTTTATATTTTGATATTTCATATTTTGTTCAAATGTTTAATATATCTGCTGTTCATATGTTCATTTATTAGTGTGTTATATGATTAGAATGTTGTCCCGGTTTTAAAATAAAGCACAGCAATGATATTTGAGAGTGTTTCTCCCTTTTCAGGAAAAGTATCGAAAAAGTATCGAAATCGCAATACTTGACTTGGTATCGGTATCGAAACAATAATTTTGGTATCGTGACAACACTACGCTGCATCAGGGAATGCAACTTGAATCTCTGTTAACCAAAGAGAAAGCTATACATCAGTTCTATGCAGAGATGGTGCCAAGCTCATCTTAGATGAACCAAAACATAGGCCGCTTTCCGACCAAGTAGTTACAGGAACTTGGTTCTAGGAACTGTCCACTTCTAAACAGTTCTAAGAACTACTCTCCCCCAAACTCGGTTTTGCTGTTTGCGTTCGCACTGGCCAAGTGGCCATAGGAACTGGTAGCATTGATGGCTGCAACACCAAAAAAATTAGGACAGGCAAAAAAAAAAAAGAAAAGAGAATATCCAGTGAAACTGGTTTAAAAAAAAAAAAAAGGTTATCTTGGTAATAGTTTGAGGGTATTGTGATTGAGTGTGAAAAGATAGGTCAGCAAAGGTGGGTCATGGCTCATCACTTTGTGAAATTACATGAGAGAATTGCCAAACAATTCAAAAAATCACATTTCTCAATGCAAGATGCCAAAGTATTTAGGTCTTTCACCATCTAGCATACATAATATTGTTAAAAGATTCAGGGAATTCAGAGAAATCTCAGTTTGTGTAGGGCCAGGAGTACTTGTGTGCTGCGGTCAAATGAGTCCACGTTTCAGCGTACTTTTGGGAAAAACGGACATCGAGTTGGACGAAAGGAACCATCCAGACTTTAATCAGTGACTGGTGTTAAAGCGAACATCTTTGGTATGGGTCAGTGCAAACGGCATGTGTGACTCAAATGTGTCATGATATCTTTCCTGGGAAGCAAGACAATGCCTCATTCAGCATGTGCTACAACAGAGTAGAAACGGTTTTGTAGACAATACACCATAGGGTGGATGTGCTTGATTGGTCTTCCTGCAGTCCAGATCTGTCTCCTACTGAAAATGTATGGCCCATCATGAAAGGGAGAATCAGACCATGACGACCAATGAGAATCTTGAGCAACTGTCTTGTATCAGGCGAGAGAAAGCAAATAAAAACACTGCAACGATTAGTATCCTCAATGTCCCAACTTTTCTCGAATTGAGTTTATATTATAAATGTATTTACTGTCACTTTTGATTAATTTAATGGTTACTTGCTCAATTACGTTTTAATTAAAAAAAAATCGTTTTGACCTCAAAGTTCTGTACTACGGTGACCGGGAGGGGACATGTTCGGTTCACTTCATTTTGTCGTGGCCACAACATGTAAACTCATGGGAGCGTGATATTAAATCGTGGAACGTCATATCTCGTGGGCACGAGATCATATGTTGAGGGAACGACATCCGTTTCTCGTGGCTACCAGTTTTATAACATGTGGGAACCGAATCTTTACACGCGATACCGGCTCCTCCTTTTACCCCGGTCATAATTTACTTTATTTGTTAGTTTAAGTTTCTCATAATTTGTTTTTGTTTATTGCCCTAAACGGGACTTTATTCGTGACTAAGGTATTTCATTCAAGCCAGCAAATTTCCGCCGAAAAAGTCCATTCGACTTGAGAATGCGCTTCAGGTGTCTTTCACTTGCGTACCCATGTCTTAATGCCAGAGACTGCACTATATTTTTATATGACATTCCTAATTCAATGTAAAATGTTATATCATCAGTCATCTCCGACTGCTGTATATGGTTACAGTATTGACCGGAGGGGTTCCCTCAACATAACTCGTGGCTACGAGAAATAGTTGTCGTTCTCTCAAAATATGAAGTCGTGGCCACGAGAAAAATATATTGTTCCCTCAACATATGATCTCGTGGCCACGATTTATCATCACGTTCCCACGACTTAATGACGTTCCCATGAATTAATATCTCGTGGCAACAACATATTTTCACGTTCCCACAAGTTTATATGTTGTGGCCACGACAAAACTAAGTGAACCGAACATGTCCCCTCCCGGTCATCGTACTGTACAGGGTATATGGTAGTGTATAAATGAACAGGTTTTTGGTCTCGTTAGTTAATTTATTTTCTCTCCTACACAGGCATCGCTCCCGCTCACGTTCCCGTGAACGCCGTTCTCGTTCTAGGGAACGCAATAGAGGAGGCGGAGGCGGAGGCGGAGGTGGAGGTGGAGGTGGAGGAGGAGGAGGAGGAGGAGGAGGAGGAGGAAGAGACAGAGAGAGACGGCGGTCAAGAGATCGAGAACGCTCTGGACGATTTTAAAATTTCCTTCTTTCTTGAAACCAACATTCAGTCCCCAAACCCTGCCCTGCTCCTCTCCTGATGAAATGTGATAAATGTTGAATTTATTTCCTTCCCTGATTTCTTTGTCCTACCATCTTTTTATTCAAGATTTGTTTGCTTTTCAATAAAAATACCTTAGTCATTTTACTTCTTTTCATTAGATATATTCTATGTGATTATATACTGTTATTTTACTGTGTTTCCACTTGTACTTTTGAAAGCAGTGGTTAGTGATTGTTTCTTGATTTCTTAACCCAGTGATTTAATACTTTTTAATTTAGCAGAATTGATAAAGCTGTTCTCAAATTTGCTGTGATCTCAAGATAAGATTAATGCATGTTGCAAAAGCTGTTTTAATGGCAGGAATGGGTGATATCCACATAACAGATAGTATCAGGTCACACAACAAATGGCCTTCATATTCATAACAAAACCGCGTTTGGATTAACACGACAGTGATATGGTAACTTAGTCCTACTATTTAAGAGGTAAATGTTTAAAGTTCATTTAAGGAATGTTTCTTTAAAGGTACTGTACCTGATATTTTTTTCTTCTATTTGGGAAAAATGCTTTAAACCCCAAATAATATATTTTAAAAGCAATCATCTGTGAGAAAAAACAAACAAACAAAAAAACAGGCTTTAAGATGCCATCTACTGTGTGTTATAGAGGATTGTAATAGATGAGAAGCTCTTGCCCGGCTCTTACCTTGGCCAATAACACGCTCAGGAAAAAGGGGGTTGCCCATATTGAACTCGGGGATAAAAATTGTAAAATGGGCGAGTACATCATGAACCTTATCCTGAATCACTGCGGTCCATCTATAATAAGTGTTTACATTCGTACTATTTTAGACTGTTTTGGGTTGTACTGCTGCGGAGTAGCCCAGTACCTGCGTGACTGGTCATAGACTTAAACAGAGAGAAGTAGTTCCGGCTACAATGTTCCTCCGCAAGACGCATGCAGTTCTGTTTATTAACCGCTAGAGCGCCAAAAGTTATACTGCAGCTTTATAATATTGGCTTTAGGGACTAGACTTTTTAGGTGTTAAATGTCGGCGTTAGGCACTATGGAATGCATTATTTTGATTAGTAATAAAGAAATTCAGCGATCAAAAATCATGACAGCAAAACTATTTGATGGTTTTCATGCAGCTTTGAACTTTATTCTATCACTCTGTGTCCCAGTTTTTATAACTTAGAATATTTTAAATAACCTTACGATTAATGTTAAATTCTGATCTAAAGACTCAATAATGTTTTGTTTGTATTACTACGATAGTAGAACAAATGGCCTTGGAGCTTATTAATTTTATGATAAGCATAAAACAAAAAAAGGCTAAAAAAGCAAGAAAATTAAAACCTCGCTCGCAAGAGCAACAAACCGGTCAAAGAGCTGGGTGAGGGACAACATAAATTAGAGGAAGTTTAGCTAACTTGTCCATAGAAACAGCTTAAATATTTACATTAATAATGTTATTGCAATGTTGACGATTGTTTCAATGGGCTTTTTTTCTTTTTTGGAAAATTGAATAGGCTATTTTTAAGTAAACTAACAAGACGACATTAACAAATATATTTTAATCTCGGAATATGTACAGCCAGTCGCTCATTATTCCAAGGCAAGTAATGATACGCGTATTTCAGCCTTGAAAACGATTCATTTTTAGTTTCTTACTTAGTATAGTAAGAGTGGCTTACAATAATCCGATGTTAGTTTGCTATGTTAGAAATAAATTATTCAAGTGCACCTGAGTAACACAATCCACTAGCTCATAGCATAGCAGGACTGTCTGTCGTGTCCTTATGTTTTCTGTACACGAGGGCACGACTAAATGTCGACATTTTCATTGGTTAGGAGAAAAGAACAAACAGCAAATCAGCGCTCGACCCCAACAAGGTATGCTGTCACCTGATTGGACGCCAGTTTGACTCTTTAACGCATGTGAGCTGCTGGCAAGCCGACTTCTTTTCACATACGGATAGGTCATCTGTGTAATCGGACCTCACCGGCTCGCAAATTCGTCTCTATCTGATAGTCAGGTGAGTAAAAATGACTGTTCGTATTTTAGTCGTTAAGCCCTGTAAAGATAACCCTTTTAATGATAACGAAGACACGGTAAACGCATTAATCTGCGACATTACTACACAATGATGTTGTTTGTATCTGAGGAACGTATCCTAATCGCTTGCATTCCACAGAAGAGTTTTCCACATAAATGATCAAAAAAAAGAAAAAAAATTAAATTCTCACATTCCGCCTGTCGTAAGTGATGAGACTGCGGCGCGCGCATGATGAAATCGAGTCCCTGCGTCAGCATCACAATCAGCGCGAGCACAATGCAATAGCCACGCGATTGCGTCAGCATACTTTACCATGTTCGTTCATTAATGTGATGCTCTTACATGTTTTACAACTCATATCTACATATACCTGCGGTGGTGATCTCCAATTTATAATTCATTTGAGTATTTTTTTTTTTAAATTCATTATTCATCATTTAAGCAGGATGACTGGCGATTCTTTTTAAAGCCCACCAAAACTCTCTTTGCTTATTTTTTATTTTTATTATTATTATTATTAAAAGTATGTTATTATAAATGTCAGCGGCTGTTGAAGAGTTTATGAATGTAAATTTATAAAATAAAAATTGTTCAGAGATTAAATACAGGATCTCAAATCACAGAGATTTCTTGAGACGGCCTTTAACCAGCTCTTTTCTTGTCAAATTTTTGGTTTAGTAATACGTTTTCTCAGGTTTGAGAACATTTTTTCTTAGATATTGTTTCAGTGTTGTGACCATAGACTGTAAAAAAATAGGTTGTGACCTATTTTTTTTACAGTCTATGGTTGTGACATGAGCCATGACTAAACATGATTTGTAGTCTAGAAAGCCACGCCTCTTCCTTGATGGTTGTCTGTGGAAACTAGAAAGCAGAAGTTTCTTATTTCATTGTGTTGAGTTTACAGTAGCTTCTTTTCAGTATGGATGACTCTTCCATGATTATGTAACTAATTGCGCTGTCAATTGAGATCAGAGATAACATGCCGTTAGTAGTAAAAGCTACAGTCAAAACATCCCTGATGTCAGTGCTTGGATTCCCCTCCCCCCTTTGAAAATGCTTGTCCACGAAGCAAACTTTTGGCTGAAAGGCTTTGTTGGTGTTGTGTATCACTGTAATGTTCATTGCATAAGAGTCCCTTCCTGGCAAATTTACAAGCACGCGATGTATGCATATGAACAAGTACAGCTGCTCTGTTCTAAAGAGAAACCTAAACATCTCCAGCTCCTAATAGAACTGAAAGAAAATTCAGTGGCAGTTTTCCACAGGGATAAAATTGTCCATATCACCTGGATTCCATTGCATCTCCTTCTCTTAAGTTGTTGTTTTTTTTGTATGAGGGATCAACTTTTGCTTAGTCATGCTTTGACCAGGAGGAAGTTGAGGCAATAAATAAGGGTGCTTGTTTTATCTTCATGTTTGACGATCAAGACCATCGAGATTTATAGTTCTAATCTAATAGATATTGTTATCAAGAAGTGAGTGTTTTTGTGCACATTCTAAATGATAATGTTTTGTATTCTTCCTCTCACTGTCTTTAAGCACGCAAGTGTTATCACAAATTGAGATATGTCAATGAAGTATAGCACTATATTATCTTTTAGGAGGGTGTTTGAGACTTTCATGGAACTTGTACAGTGGTTTGGCTTCTTAAATGGCATGTTGTGATCTGTCAGTGTTGCATAAGCACTTGGATGACATGAACACTGTATTTAAACATAATAGAGTGAAAACCAGAATTAACTTCTAGAGTGATACGCCCACATTTATGATGGAATAGTTGCGTAATGTTTTCTAATAATGTTTATAACAGTTCTTTGGTGATCGGATACTGTAAAACAGTAAGTACAAAGGAAAGCCTGGTGACTGACACTTAAAATGTTTCCTCTCAGGTAAACCATGCCATCAGTACCATCTAGTTCAGAGTCCGTTGGGACTGGTCCCATCTGCCCACATGCTGCCAAGGTCCTCACAAATGCTGCAAATGGAGAATCTGGCATCAACATGGATTCCAAGCTGAAAGTCGATGCCGTCTTGAATGGAAATGCTGGACAAAAGTTAAATGTGAACGGCACAGCCCATGTGAATGAAACAAACAGTCACCATGTGAAGAGTATTAATGGAGAGCATGTGGAAAATGGATCAGAGGTCACCATGGAGAGGAAATGGATTCGACCAGATTTGCCCAGCAGATGCACCTGGAAACTTGGTGACCCAAACACTGAGTCGCCCCACAACCACTTCCAACGGTAAGAATGCAGCACCTTCAAGCTCTTACATGCTTTCTAAGAATTCATATTTGTCAGTCAGTACATAGATTTTAAAGGCATAGTTCACTCAAAGATAAAAATTATGTCATTATTTACTCACCCTCAAGTTGTTCTGTATAAACCTTTATTTCTTTGTTCTGCTGAACACAAAAAGGAAGATATTTTGAAGAACGTCAGTTAACCATACAGTTGTGGGGCACCACTGACTTCCATAGTATTTTTTTCATACTATGGAAGTCAATGGGGACCAGTAACTGTTTGGTCACACATTCTTCAAAATATCTTCCTTTGTGTTCAGCAGAACAAGAAAATTTTTACTGGATATGGAACAACATTAGGTTTGGGTAAATTATGACAATGTTCATTTTTGGCTGAACTAACCCTTTTAGAGTGGGTTTAGTGGTTAGGGCATAGGGTTGTTTTAACATGAAGCAGAAAACTATGCAGGCACTTGATGTGTTGCTATTGTATGCATGCATGTGTGAACATTAGCCGCTTTTCGACCAAGTAGTTACAGGAACTTAGTTATAGGAACTGTCCACTTCTAAACAGTTCTAAGAACTACTCTCCCCCAAACTCGGTTTTGCTGTTTGCGTTCGCACTGGCCAAGTGGCCATAGGAACTGGTAGGAGGGGTAAGGGAGTGACGCAAGCACGGTGACTTTTATTTTGCCGGCGCTGAGAACGTTCTCTGTGTTTATTAGTTAGCGTTCTGTCTAACAGTAGGCTACTGTTTAATATGTTATTAGATAGAACTGTTATAGAAAGTAGACGGTATATGAAAAAAAGGTTATTAGCCTATGCCGTGTGGTTGATGTCCAGTGTTGCTAGCTGGGCAGATAAACATAAACATAATCATGTTTGGCTTGGTCCCCTCAAAGTTGCATAAAGGTTTAGAGACCCATCTATCACTGTTTTCCATGTTTGTATAGTTAGTTTCTGGAGTAAATATATAGGCTATAATCTGTGTGTTTACATTATAGCTGTTTTAAAAATGGCGGGTGCTGGTGCTCCGCGTGCGTTCGGTCAATCAGTGTACACTAACGTCACAGGTAGTTCCTATAGTGCTGGTTTAGACCCTACTCTGAAGTAGGACCTAAATTAGTTCCTCCAAATGGAGTTCCTAGAACTAAAATCGTTCCTAGTTCCTGCGGTGCGAACGCCGACATCCGGGTACTTTAGCCAATAGTTCTAGGAACTGTGAAAAGGTTCCTCCGGTCGGAAAGCGGCTATTGAGGTTCTAAAATATTTAAAAAAATACTTTAAAATAATAAACTATACTGCACAATATATAAATAAAACCTGTTGCCAACAAAGGAACAAAAATTTTAAAGTAAAGCCAGAAAACTTTTGAAAATGAAGAAGTGAATATTATTAGTATAATTTTTCAGTTAATATTAAAAAATTTGCTTTCTTTGTACACATGAATTGTCATGTGTCATGTCCTAGTCATGACCATTCTAGAAACTCCTGTTTAACAACAGTGATTTTTCAGGAAGAATGACTCATCTAGAAATGTAACAGTGAATGACCACACTTTTACCACCCACATAAATCAATGTCACAGTCTGCAGAGTCACAGTGATTTAGTCTGTTCCGTTGTGGTTATTTTATGATTGACGTTTACCTTAATGTGCCCAGTGTTTGTGGTAGTGCATGTGTAACCGCTTGACGTGCTCCCTTTTCTCACAGGACTGAGAAACCCAGTGTCCTCCCCAACATCTTAAGCAAGATTGGAGATACCCCAATGGTCCGCATGAACAAGATTCCCAATGCTTTTGGCCTCAAGTGTGAGCTTTGTGAGTATCTGTAAAATACGTGCGCAGAGGATGTGTCTTCCGACCTGTTTTAAGATCACAAGATCATTTAAGGATAGCCTGTAAAGTGCATGTATCGGCACGTGTGTCTGCGTTGGAAGTAAGGGGTCGAGTTCTGGAATGAGGAATGCAGGTGTTGGGTTTCACTCTTCTCAGCTAATTGAGGACGTGAAGAAGCAAACGTTCCTAGACTGACCGTACTGAGTCACAGTTCATTCAAGCATTTTGAGTTCATGAACCGATTTATTTACTTAAATCACATGCTCTTAGTTAAAGGAGTAGTTCACTTCAGAATAAAAATTTCCTGATAATTTACTTACCCCCACGTCATCCAAAATGTTCATGTCTTTCTTCAGTCGAAAAGAAATTAAAGTTTTTGAGGAAAAAAATCCAGGATTTTTCTCCATATAGTGGACTTCAATGGGGTACAACGGTTTGAAGGTCCAAATTGCAGTTTCAATGCAGCTTCAAAGGGCTCTACACGATCCCAGTCGAGGAATAAGGGTCTTATCTAGCGAAAATAATCTATATTTTTAACCGCAAATGCTCATCTTGCACTAGCACTTAATATGCATACCAGAGGTGGGAGTAAGTCACTAAATGCAAGTCCAAGTCAAGTCATTCTGTTGTAAGGGTCAAGTCAAGTCATACTCTTTGTCAAGTCAAGTCAAGTCGCAACTTAGTCATCAAGTCATACCAAGTCACACACAGGCTCGTTTTACACTTTTTTTTTTTTTTTTTAACTCTGGGACTTTTATTACTTATTTAGACACAGAGGGCTGATGGGTTACAAAAATAAATAAACTAACTTGTGTGTAATAAATAAAATATCATTAAGAAGCACTTTAAATGCTCTAAAATAAAAATAAATTAAATGAGCACAAGGAAACAAGAATTAATAAAACTTTTCCCATCTTGTGCTAGCCATACATATAGTTATTTTGCTGTGATGTCCCCTATGAAAGTGTAAACTAAACAAAAACATTCAAAATTTCAATTTAATCCAATTAGGCCAACGTGAACACGCTTAAAAAGAACTAAGAACATATATCTGGGAATTTCATATTATTGTAAGTTTTTCAGACAGTCAAATGTGCTGATGTTCCCTTCTCAGGAGGAGTCAGAACTACAGCTGTTAAACTGGATCATTTCTATCTATGAATACCCTGATGTATCTGTGTAAACATGGAGTGAACATTGTCACATGCCCCCATCTCAACATATAGTAATAATACCTATAAGTGTCCAGGGATGCAAACACATGTATGGTCAAAAAAGAGAGAGGTTATCGAAGCCCTCGCCCCGCAGCAAATTTCCAGATACTTACATAATTGTGATGAATTTAATCCTTTTTAAGTTATTATTTTGCAGTGTAAGATTACAGTTAACACCTTTAAATATTACATAAATGTATTATGCATTTTTATTAAACTTAATGTGTATAAATCAGCAGCAAAAAGTAATTCTTGAAAAAATCTGCACAGTAATTTTATAAAATCTAAACATGTTAATAAAAACAAATTATTATTAGTACTCTTATAAAATTCAATCAGGCAGTCATACATTTCACAATTTTATATTTATATATTAATGTCAAGAATTCAGAAGTGTATTTATATAGCCTACACTACACAGAAATAATATACAATTAAATTATGCTTATTTTAAATGTATTGAGCAGGCTAGGTATATGACAATAGGTCTTTTAGCTTTTAATAATCTTTCAGTGCGCAAAACCATGATAATGAAACGCTTCAAAACAGAGGCACAATACAAAGCGCGTATGTAGAATGATGTGCTCAAAGCAACATGGAGTCACAGTGTTCAGCGCTGCGCTGCACAAGTGCGCATTTAAAAGTTAACGGCACAAAGCGAAGAAATGTCGAGCGCACAAATCCTAGTGTATATCTGTCCAACAGTTTATTGATCATTTGTTTCACAGTTTTAAATTCCAGTTATTGTGCGTTTGATGCCGATTCATAGTCCTTGTGATGTGCGTGATCTAACAAGCACACGGTAGTGAGTCGTTTAAAAACAGCAACAAACTCCAACAAAATAAAGTCATTTTATGCAAATCCACAGCCTTTTATCTACAGATCATGCATTATAATGTGAATATATCATACTGGAGAATGGAGAGAGTTTTACCGTGCATCCAACCGGAAGAGGCGCGTGCGCTGTTTGAATACTGAATGGAGAATGATTGACAGCCACAGAGGAGGGAAAACGAGTTTCCGTAAAAAAAAAAAAAAAATTCAAAATAATTGAAATAAATTATTTTCCACAAGTCATTTCAAGTAATTAGGCACAAGTCCGAGTCAAGTCTAAAGTCACAAGGAGCAAGTCTAAAGTCAAGTCGAGTCTTTTCAGAGATCTAGTCAAGTAAGTCTCAAGTCCAGAAAATTGCGACTCGAGTCAAGTCATATGACTCGAGTCTCCCACCTCTGATGCATACTAATAATGAATACTGCATACTGCGAGAAACTGTATGTAAATGGTATGTCTGAATTCACAATTTATAAAATGGTTGTCAAACAGTAACCTATTACTACTGCTGAGATTCTGAAGTACGCATCCAATAGACACTTTACTATCCCATGAGGCCATGGGAGAGAAGTTGTGAATGGTAGCAAAGCAATGCAACTGACATTGTAGGTCACATAACAGTGACAACATGACAGATGTAATACATCCATCCGTACTTCACGCATTCATACTGTATAGAATGTATTTTTTTTTTACGGTCACAAAGAACTTATTTAGAAGTACTTACTGTGATTTTGGATGCAGCCATAGAGTTGGAAAAATTAATCTGTTTTATGGAAGACCTCCCTGATACACTTTCATGAGTGAAGATCCTAGGAAATCCAGTGTTAACTTGCCTTTACATAAACTTTGAACTCTTGGTTCAAATGAACCCAAACCTTAATTGCGGTTATTGGTTCTAGTAACATGGCCTGGAGTTAATTCAGTCAACCCAGAGTTTGAAACTCCGCGTTTATGCTCATCCACAATGAACAAGGGAAAAAATTCTTAACAGAGCACAGAATCCAGGAGTCACCAATGAAATGATTTTTTTTTTTTTAAAGATTTTAAAAGAAGAAAGGCTGATGGAATTAAAGTCTTTGTTTTGTTTTTGTAATACTTTATAAATTCTATAGATATTATGTAGCCCCGCCCCTTTTCAGCGCTGCGCTCGTTGTGTTCTGTCTTCTGGTTTGTATTTCTACAGCATGAAGTTAAGATCTTACAGATTGATGAATGAACAGCTCATTTTAAAATCTCCCTGGTCTAAAGACATTTGTTATGACATCCGCTTCAAACATTACAATGCTCATGATAACTTTCGTTAACTCTACAATAAGTAAATCCATTTCACCAGCTAATTCCTCTTCGACAGTGATGCCATTGAAATATACAGAGCTTACCGCAAAAACGAAAGTTCAAATACAAAATTCTAAAGATGGCTGGATCTGCTGGAAAGTACAATTATCTTCCTCAGATAAAATCAAAGGCCTTCAAAATACCACTTAGTAGTTCCTGCAGAGAGGAATGCATTGTGTGTTGCAGCAGATTCATACAGTACCTCACATGGCCAGGTTGTTGCATTGTATATTTTCGTTTGGTTTGGAACAAAAACTTTCTGTCAATGTACTCAAGGACCTAAATTGAAACTCAGTGCATTCTTTGACAGAACCAGGCTCACAAAATGGCGGCAGTCCTTCTTCTCTTTTGTGAAAGGTGAGCGAGTTTAGTCGCTTGGGTCAAAAGTGTCGCAGGGCTGTAGTTAAGCCCCTCTTTGGTTTAATGAACATTGTTTGAAAGTGTTATTGTGTGGAAGTCAAAGCCTTTTGATCCTAAATGTTTTAATGAGCTTTATAATGGGGATTCAATATGTCTAGCAATTTCATGTGAACAAGATTACCCTTTGGCCAGTTGAGCCGACAGGCTTTGGCAATACAGACATAGAATTAGCTGACTAATTGCATCTGAGTTGGTGCATATTTCACATGTTTGCATGTGTGACTATGTGTGGTTGGGATAGAGGGGAGGTTCAGGTTGGACAGTAAATGCTTTCCATCGAATTAAGTGCACCATGTATTTGCTGTATAAATATTTCACACAGGTAGGCCTATAACCAAAAGTTATTTGTGTGGCTCGCAACTTTTTTGACTGCAAGACCCCCCACTGACTGTTCACAACAATATTCGAAGGCTCCACCAATATTGCTTTCACAATTTCTACCTGATAGAATATCTTACAGTTCGGCATAACTACAAAAAAGTGTAATCATTATAAATGTAGTCAAGATTTTATTTTTATGACTAGGTCTAGAATTCACACTTTTAAAAGATTATAAATAGATTCAAACCCCATTGGAAATTTATTGAGGGCCCCTAGTGGGTTAAGAACCACTGATTTACCTGTGAAGCTAAAGCACATTTTTGGACTGAAATGATAATTAATCGAAGTGCTGTAAAAAAAAAAAAATTGCTTCTGCCCCATACACTCCTATTATAAAGAAACTATACATGCAGTGATGTTTGTATGTATAATCTAAGGGACAAGTTGATGACTTGGAATTGACAACATGCCTAAATGGAAAAGATGGTTTACGAAGTTGTGAATGTGTTTTTATTTTTTTGGTCTTTCAATCATTGTCTAGTGGCTAAATGCGAGTTCTTCAATGCCGGTGGAAGCGTGAAGGACAGAATCAGTCTGCGAATGGTAGAGGATGCTGAGAAAGACGGTGTCCTTAAACCTGGAGACACTATCATTGAACCCACATCTGGAAACACAGGTGTGTGTGTTTGTGTGCACCATTTGCCAGTGGCACAATAATAGTTATTCTCAACATGTCTTTTAATATTTTTATTGAAAGAAAGTACTAATCGTTTTTTTAACTGTGCAATGTTGAGAAACAGCCTCTGTTCCATTCTGTTTAATCCAGACACTGGAATGCTGAAGGACCAGTTAAACATGTCATGTGCCAACTAGTATAGGACCAAAGTCAAAGAATTACTGTACAAAAGTGTCTGTCTGCTAAGTGTTATACACATTTCTAACACTTAGTAATCAACGAACTAGTGAATATTATTGATCTTAAATAGTGATAGAGACGGATTGATAAGAAAAAATCAAATGTTTTTCTATGCTCACTTTTTCTTATATCCCTCCTTGTTCTAGTTTGTACTTTTCTGGACAATGTTTGAAACGTGGTATTGCTAGCACTTGAAGCTAAATGAATTTTGGATAAGAGTCTGCTAAATGAATAAATGTTTTGTTTCTCAGGTATTGGACTTGCCCTGGCAGCAGCAGTAAAAGGTTATCGCTGCATCATTGTCATGCCTGAAAAGATGAGCATGGAAAAGGTGAAATCATGAAAATAAATATGGTGTGGGTGTGAATCCACTTGATTTCTGAAGACTTCTGTCAATATTTGTAGTGCGTGTGAATGTGTGTTTGAGTAGTCATGTGTTTCGTGTCCTTGCATGCTCCCAGGTGGACGTGCTCCGTGCTCTGGGTGCAGAGATTGTTCGTACCCCTACCTCTGCCCGTTTCGACTCTCCTGAGTCTCATGTGGGTGTGGCTTGGCGTTTGAAGAATGAGATTCCTAATGCTCACATTCTGGACCAGTACCGTAATCCCAGCAACCCCCTGGCCCACTATGACACCACTGCAGAGGAGATTCTGGAGCAGTGTGACGGTAACCGCTGAATTTGTGTAGAAGCAACTTTGTGGCTTTTTCTAAATTAATCATTAACCTCTCGCCTATAATTTACCATTGGTTCTCAACCAGGAAGCCCAAATAAGTCTTACAATTATTTAAATTTAGTAGGGCTGGGTTGTTTTTCTCAAACTATACAGGAAGTCAGTTGGTACTACACTATAATATTGAAGGTCAAAAAATTAAATGATTTGTACACAAACACTTAAATTACACCCAAGGAATGTTCATAATGAAAAAGGTATACTAACTTTATAATTACATTATTATGTTTCTACTCCGCATAGACTAAAAGAGAAATTCTTGGGATTTAAGAATTTGATATTGGTTCTTCAAAATGAGAATTGATTAAAATTGATATATATATATATATATATATATATATATATATATATATATATATATATATATATATATATATAATTTTTTTTTTTTTTTTTTTTTTTTTTACCCAGCCCTAAAATTTAGATATATTACATATTATTGATTTACATACACAGCTGACATCAGATAATATGGCCTAGATAATAGGGCCTTCAAATATTGACAAAAGAAAAAGTAAAAAAGGTCAAAAATCACTGCATATGAGTAATGTTGAACCCATGTATTTGTGTTTGCCCTCTGTAGGTAAAATAGACATGCTGGTGGCTGGAGCTGGCACTGGTGGCACCATCACTGGTATCGCCCGCAAGCTGAAGGAGAAATGCCCCAACATCAAGGTGAGACTCAGATCGGTTCATGAATTCTGATACAGCTGTCAATGAACATGTTTTCTTCCATTTATTTATCTGATTTTACCTGATTTAAGTATTTTGGCATTATATTTTATTACTATTTCTTAAAGTATTCTTTTTTTTCTTTTTTTTTCACATCATAGTTATTACTCAAAAGAATTCTGAATAATCATTACTTTTTTTGGAGAGACACTTGTTTCCACTTAAATTTATTTTTACACCGCCTATAATGTTTATGTCTTTGTTCCTCAGATAGTTGGAGTGGATCCTGAGGGCTCCATCCTTGCTGAGCCGGAGGAGCTGAATAAGACTGATAAGACTCAGTATGAGGTGGAGGGCATCGGATATGACTTCATCCCCACTGTTCTGGACAGATCTGTAAGTGTGTATTTGCAGAGTAGGTTTTGATGTAGTTGAAATGACACTTGATGTTTATTGATGGCAAATGACCTCGCCGTGACCCACCTTAAATGTTATCTCCTAAAACTGTCATTCCTTTCCAGTGGTTGCCATCCGACCTATTGTCATATTTGTATAGAGATAGATAAGCTTCTTAGAAAGGATGCACAGTTATTTAAATCTTTTTCAGATATTCAAATCTTGAAGTACTTGGATACATATTGTTTTAAGCCATAGTAAAGGCAATAGTAAATAAGGATGTGTTCACACTTGTAGTTCGGTTCTTTTGGTCCGGACCAAAAAAGAAAATAATGCATTTAGTCCTGGTTCGCTTGGCATTCACACTATTATTTTTAACACCGAACCTAGCGATACAAAAAAATAAATAATCCAGCTTTAATGACATATATTTTGCACTAAATAAAATATTACAGTAAAAAAAATACCACGGTATTAAATGTCTATCGTTAGAGATTTTATATTGTGTATATCGCGGTATGTAAATATATAGCACTATTGACACTTCAATAGATGAAATGCATGAATGAGAATATAAAGAGCGGGATATGCTTGATTTTAAAAAGAGTTATAAGTGTAATGTATCCTGAAAAGGAACTCGTTCTGTTCCGATATTAAAAAGCAAAATCAGCAGTGAAAAGGCATCCAGCGTAAGCGTGTGCACAGAAAGCTGTATCTCTAAACATGTGATCGCGAATTCAGTCCTCTTTCATGTCTTATTGCGCTTAAATGGTCGAACACACACGCAATTGTAAAAATGCCCATCGTGTGAAGTATTCATGTAAACACAGCCAGTAATGTCTCAAGTGAAAGTAAACAGTTGGGTTTGGTCTTAAAGTGACAGCAGCCTAATATACCTACATCCTGCTCTGTAATTAATGTGAATCAAACAAAAGAGAAAATAACTTGCTGCTCTTGACTGGACAATGTTTTTTTTTTTTTTTTTTTTTTGCCTTAACATTTTTATTTAATACGGTAAAGACTATGCATTATTTTATTTTTACATTTGATTAACTACATGTTCAATAAACCTATTGTACCTGAGAAATTTTATTTGTTTAATTCATGTTTAATTCATTATTGTATTTGTCCTATTGTTTGTAATTTTGCTTCTTTTTTTTTCTTATTTTAATAACAGAAATGAGATAAAAGAACTATATCGTGATATGTATATGTACATGTATATGTATACCCCTATTTTGATGTCACACTTAATTCAAATTTTTTTTTTTTTTTTTTTTTTACCAAATTTTCTGTCTCAGGTGGTGGATAGTTGGTACAAGTCCAATGATGAAGAGTCCTTTACCATGTCTCGTATGCTCATCAGAGAGGAGGGTCTTCTGTGCGGTATGTGACTCATAATACATCTCTCACATTTAATGTGTGTGAAATTGTGTATCTAAAGTCTGCTCTCTATCACTCTTTGTAGGTGGTAGTTCAGGCACAGCCATGTCTGCAGCAGTGCATGTAGCCAAAGAGCTGAAGGAAGGCCAGCGCTGTGTGGTGATTCTTCCCGACTCCATCCGCAACTACATGTAGGTTTCAGTGTTCCCAGCATTCTAGTGTGCTTAGCTGTGATGTGAATGTGTGTTTTGTGTTGCCTGGTAGATTAAGCAAGAGCAATTCTATTGTGATGTTTTAGACTTAACCCTAGACAGCCGGTATGTTCAGAATTGTATGCCACCGTTCTACCGGAGTTGAGAATCTGCTTTAAAGCTGTAGCTTCCCAAAATACAAGCTATTTACGGTTTTATTTAGTTCTTGTCTACTGAACTATGCTAATCTTAAGATAGTGGTTAAATTAGTCAGTTAGCTGCACAAACAGTATCAATGAAGTTGATTATTTTAGACAAAATATCTTTTACCAATGTATTACTATTCAAAACAAAACCAACAAGGATTTTAGCATGATGTTTAACAAGATTAAACGGATACATTTACACTGCATACAACTAATAAAACTAGAGAACACACACCTTTATATAATAGTCAAAAAACATTGTGATGAACAGCAGCTTTTAATCAGCATTTGTATACATGCGCACACACAAGCGCGCACACACACATTTAATTTACATAAAGCATCTAAAATAACCAATTTACTAAAACATACTTTTTTGAGAAACAAATAGTGATTTCAGGAAAAATAACTACTTTTAGATAAATACTCCCCAATACTGCATGCTTGTTCCTCAAATGCAGTATGTGTACAATACATAGTATGCATATTTCCCACTGTGTTGGATAGTGTTGATTAGGGTTGCACTATTGATCTAAATAAAACCAAAATCATGATACAGCTTAGTGTGATTATCAAATCACATGGAATTAAAAATGTATGCTGGGTGTTTCAGCTGTGTTCAGTTGCATGTGAGCAGCTTGTGATCCAGTGTCTCAGTGCAACTGTTTACAGGAAATGCTGTTCTACATGAACTCCTCTCTGCATCTGATATGAGTCTGAGTCACTTATAACATGCATTTTGAAACGTAATGCGCACTATGAACGCCACAGAACTGAAAAGCCACTTGGTAATGTAATCATAGTTCAGCGTGAGTCAAGTGACGACAATGTATCATGCTTTTGAAACTGTGGTCTGAGCTGTTTATCGTTGCATACTATATTTCAGATTTATTAAAAAAATATATATATGCAGTAGGCTACATGTTAGTACACTCTTAGGCTTGGCCTAAATGCTTTGTTCTCCCCCTTAGGTCTAAATTTCTTAGTGACAAGTGGATGTGTGAAAAGGGCTTCCTGAGTGAGGAGGATCTTGTTGTCAAGAAGCAATGGTGAGTGTATACACACGAACACATGTTGTCTTTGGAAGCACCCTTGTTATTTACACTCTGATATCCTCTGCAAATATAGTCTCTCTGCGTCTGTTATTACACTAGGCTGCATTACTGCTACAGTTAAGCTTCTATATGTGGAGGCATGTTCACTCTCCCAGATTACTCTGTATGTGTGTCATCTTACCGTGAGCTTTTACTGTCTTTCTCCCTGCCCTCATCTCTCGGTAGGTGGTGGAATCTGACTCTGCAGGAGCTCCGACTCTCCGCCCCCCTGACTGTGCTGCCTTTAGTGTCCATCAAGAAGACCATTCAGATCCTGAAAGAGAAGGCCTTTGACCAAGCACCCGTGGTGGATGACGCCGGGTAGGTCATTCATTCAGAAAGCAGTTATGTTAAACTATTATGAACTGCGTTAATAAAGATATCTGAAACAATGAGAAGGTGGAATCCATCAAAAACCTTGTTTAAAAAAGGTGCCGTGTTCTTATTACATATCATTCCAAAAAAAATTGTATAATTGTTTTCCACTATATTTTAAAGTATTTTGCGTGCGTGCGTGTGTGTGTGTGTGTGTGTGTGTGTTAATATTTTTTAACAGATTTCTAAATATATATTTAGGTCAAATATTTTACAAATATCGAACTTTTTTTAGGGTATTCCATTCGACAGCTGAAAAACTTTTGAACTAACCTTGCCATGTTATAAAAAGGTCAAAATATCTTATATTGAAGTTACTGATATTGATACACAATATAAAAAAAAAAAAAAAAAAAAAACTACTTCGGTTTAATTTTAATAAAATAAAATTATAATGCTATTAATAAAATAGTTGGATTTTAATGATTCTTTTCATGCAACTTTTAATTTTTTTTTAAATATTTTCTTTTATATTGTTTTACAGACAGTTGAATGCCTTTTTTGCCCCACCAGAAATGTTGTTTGTGTATGCATGTAATTAATTATATATTATTCAGATGTTCCGATTCGATTTCGATTCGCAAGCTCTCAATTCGATTCAATTTCGATTCTCGATTCGACTCAGTGAATATAGATTTAATTACAAATCCTATATTTATTAAAAAAAAAACATGTCAGCATAAGTTTACATTGAACATAAGTTTACAAGTGGTTAATTAATAAAAAGAAATTAAGAACTCTTAAACTCTTTTTATTTTAGGTAGACATTAAAACAGAACCCGACTCTATATTTCAAATGCATACAATGAATAGACAGGATTTTGATGCAAGATGAATAATTGAAGTCAGAACAGTCGCATGCCTTGATCAAACAGGTTATTTTATGTTTAAGATAAAAACAAACATAAAATCTCACAGCATTAGCTGCAACATGGAGGCTGCAAGCCTATGAACAGTGTAGGAAAAGTAATACTGGCTTTTGGGTGATGGATAAATAAGCATGGAAAAATCGATTTTGAATCGACCACAATTTAAAAAACGATTGATCGAAAAAAAAAAAAGTTTGCCCGGCCCTACTTTATTACTTTATGTACAAATATTTTTTTCTAAAATTATTACAAATTAATTCAGATATTGAAATAGAAAAAGTCAATGTCAATATGAATTAGTTATTATGAATAGTTATTTTTAATAGCTTCATACATTCTAATATCCTGGACATTTGTGACCCAAAAATAGCAAAATGATCTAACAGATGGAGGAAGAAATAAGTGGAGGAAGGTGTGGCTCAGTCTGGTGTCTGGTTTTCTCCCTGTAGGCAGATTCTGGGCATGGTCACGTTGGGGAACATGCTCTCGTCGGTTCTGGCTGGGAAGGTTAGGCCATCTGATCCCATAAGCAAAGTTCTCTACAAACAGTTTAAACAGGTGGGCACACACACACCAACACACACACACCCCTTTTTGTCATTCTGTACATGCAGCAGAAGGTTCAAGAAAAAGTAGGCTATTCACACAATTTGTTCAAATAAACCTTGAGATATCGGAAATCCTTATAAGTGCATGTTGTTGTGGTGGTGTTTTTTATATTTCCCCTCTGGCTCTAAATGAGGGTAACTTGCATCTAATTATACGATTGTCTATAGCGAATATTATATATTTATAATAAAAAAATAATATATTTCTGAGGCTTGGATGAAGAAGGAAATAATAGCTGACTAATAATGTGTTAATTGTACTTGTCAGAGTAAATATCAGTAGTGCCGAGTGTTATTTAATAACCAGTACTGGCAGAGGCAATGTGATCTCTCAATAGTCAACTTGTCTGTCTACCTGTAGGTGCGCCTAACTGATAACCTGGGCAAACTCTCACGTATCCTGGAGACGGACCATTTTGCCCTTGTTGTGCACGAACAGATTCAGTGTAAGTCAAGTTTTTTAACTCTTTGTTCCATTTTCCATAACCAATCTCCATTTTCTTATTTGTAGTCACGAACATGTGTGTCTGTGTGTGAGGTCCTGGAAAACCCTGTGGGGAAATGTCCCCACAAAGATGACAATATCTGAAATCCTTGTCCTTGTGGGGACATTTTCCATGAGGAAAACTGCTTAAGAATCATAAATCACCTTTTGAAAATGTAAAAATGCAGAAAATGTTTCTATGATGGTTAGGTTAGTTTGTAGTTTGTAACATATAAGTCAAGTCAAGTATATTTGTATAGCGCTTTTCACAATACAGATTGTATCAAAGCAGCTTCACAGTATTAAATTAAAATAATACAACAAGGTTTGTTTCTAGTGGAATTTATTGATTGATAAAATTAAATTAAATATTCCCAAAATATCCCCAACTGAGCAAGCCAAAGGCAACAGTGGCAAGGAACCGAAAAAACTCCATCAGGTGACCTAATGGTGACCTGAAACTCCATCAGGTGACCTAATGGTGACCTGAAACTCCATCAGGTGACCTAATGGTGACCTGAAACTCTATCAGGTGACCTAATGGAGAAAAAAAAAAAACCTTGGGAGAACCCAGGCTCAGTCGAGGGCCAGTTCTCCTCTGGCGTTTATGAACTAGAAAAATAATTGTCTATGGAAAGTCCCCTAAAACATGAAAACCCATGAAAATGTAACCACACTAATAATAATAAATGTTTCTTGAGCATAAAATCAGCATATGTGACCCTGGATCACAAAACCAGTCACAAGTCGCACGGGTTTATTTGTGGCAATAGCCAACCATACATTGTATGGGTCAAAATTATTGATTTTTCTTTTATGCCAAAAATAATTAGGATATTAATTAAAGATCATGTTCCATTAAGATATTTTGTAAATTTCCTACCGTAAATATATAAAACATTTATTTTTGTGAGTGAATGCTGCACAATCGCGAACATAAATGGATAACTTTAAAGGAGATTTTCTCAATGTTTCGATTTTTTTTTTTTGCACCCTCAGATTCCAGATTTTCAATAGTTGTATCTCGACCAAATATTGTCCTATCATATCAAACCACACATCAATGGAAAGCTTATTTATTCAGCTTTCATGTGATGTATAAATCTCAATTTTAAAAAAAATGACCCATAAGACTGGTTTTGTGGTCCACGGTCACATATTAGAATGATTTCTGAAGGATCATGTGACACTGAAGACTGGAGAAATGATGCTGAAAATACAGCTTTGCATCACAGGAATAAATTGCATTTTAAAATCTATTTTATTATTAATTATTATAAAGCGGTCATATAGGGATTGTCAAAGTGTTTTTTTTTTTTTTTTTTTTTTTCGTCATCTACTGAATTTTTTCGTCAACGATACCAGGGACACCGAAACACCGGGGAACATGAAATTTGGTGGGCATGTAGCCCCACTAAACTTTTACGGAAAAATTTCGTTTGGTCCCCGGGGGCCACTCCCCCCCCCCGCGCTGGGCCCCCCCAAACCCAAAAAATGCAGTTTTTCCTAAATAACTACCTGAACCGTGGCACCGAGGATGAAGAAATTTTTATGGTATGTTGGTCTACTAGACTTTTGCAGAAAAATTTTGTTTGGTCCCCGGGGGCCACATCCCCCCCGCCCCCCGCGCTGGCCCCCCCGTAAATTTTTCGTCAACGATACCAGGGACACCGAAACACCGGGGAACATGAAATTTGGTGGGCATGTAGCCCCACTACACTTTTACGGAAAAATTTCGTTTGGTCCCCGGGGGCCACTCCCCCCCCCCCCCCCCCCGCGCTGGGCCCCCCCAAACCCCAAAAATGCAGTTTTTCCTAAATAACAACCTGAACCGTGGCACCGAGGATGAAGAATTTTTTATGGTATGTTGGTCTACTAGACTTTTACGGAAAAATTTAGTTTGGTCCCCGGGGGCCACTTCCCCCCCCGCGCTGGGGCCCCCGTGAATTTTTCGTCAACGATACCAGGGACACCGAAACACCGGGGAACATGAAATTTGGTGGGCATGTAGCCCCACTAGACTTTTACGGAAAAATTTCGTTTGGTCCCCGGGGGCCACTCAAACCCCCCCCCCCCCCTGCGCGTGGCCCCCCGTGAATTTTTCGTCAACGATACCAGGGACACCGAAACACCGGGGAACATGACATTTGGTGGGCATGTAGCCCCACTAGACTTTTACGGAAAAATTTCGTTTGGTCCCACTGGGGCCCCTCCCCCCCCCCGCGCTGGGCCCCCCCAAGTCCAAAAAATGCAGTTTTTCCTAAATAACTACCTGAACCGTGGCACCGAGGATGAAGAAATTTGCAAAGTATGTTGGTTTTAAGGGCCCACATCAACCTAGCCCATAATCGATTGTCAAAGTTTTTTAGTTTTTTTTTCCCGTCAATCTACTGAATTTTCCGTCAACGATACCAGGGACACCGAAACACCGGGGAACATGAAATTTGGTGGGCATGTAGCCCCACTAGACTTTTACGGAAAAATTTCGTTTGGTCCCCGGGGGCCCCTCCCCCCCCCCGCGCTGGGCCCCCCCAAACCCAAAAAATGCAGTTTTTCCTAAATAACTACTTGAACTGTGGAACCGAGGATCAAGAAATTTTTATGGTATGTTGGTCTTAAGGGCCCACATCAACGTAGCCCATAATCACTCATTTGTGATGTGCGCCCCTCCCATAAAAATTAAAATGCAATATTATTCTGCTTTAATCGCCCCTATCTTCAGTGGAGATGTTCAGAACTGCACCATATTTCATGTGTATGATTAACTTGACATCCTCTGGGGGTATGCTAAGTTTCGTAGAATTTCGTCCATGGGGGGGTATAAAATAAATTCATTTATGTGCACATTTAGTGACTGTACACTCATCGGCCTGTAGATGGTGCTGTTGAGCGAAGGGTTGCTGGTTTAGGATGATACTGTCACACACACACATGCAGGAATACAAACAAACGCAAGCATGCACACACACTGACATCCACAGGCACAGACACACACACATACACACACATACAAATCCACATGCACAGACACACACACACAAACACACACGCGCACACACATGTACGCACGCACACATACACACACAGACACACACATACACAAACACACACATACACACACACACACACACAGACAGACATGCACATACTACTACTTTTTTTAGGTATCAGCCATATACCCGATTTAACAATACCCAATGTGTTATGCTTGGGCAGTATACTAATGACGTGGGTGGGACATGTTTCATGCCATGTTAGATCACATCCTGAGAGTCTACGCTTTCAGAAAATATATAGTTTATATAGTTGAATCCGTTTTCTCTTCATGGTACAGACCAAAATGTATTATGTGTACACTTTCTTCACCTAAATCCATAAAATCCCATTAATTTCAATGGGACATTTACTTAAGTGTTCTACTAGGTACAGTGGGAATGAGTTTAATTTTGTTAACATTGTTTTTTTAAAACTCTGGGACCAGGGCTACAAGAGAAAACCACTTTTTTGGGGAAAAAATGTTTTTTATTTCAGTAAAACACAACAAACCCATGCCAAAGTCAGATAACTGACTTTTACCATCAACAGGCACCTCAACAGTTTGGTAGAGGTTTGTATAAATTGAATGGGAGGGTCCTTTGAAAAAAAAAAACACAGATTTTTCATACTTAGTATGTATAAGTATAAGTATATATACTATTTTGATCCCGTGAGGGAAATTTGGTCTCTGCATTTATCCCAATCCGTGAATTAGTGAAACACACTCAGCACACAGTGAACACACAGTGAGGTGAAGCACACACTAATCTCGGCGCAGTGAGCTGCCTGCAACAACAGCGGCGCTCGGGGAGCAGTGAGGGGTTAGGTGCCTTGCTCAAGGGCACTTCAGTCGCTTTTTACTGTTAACCACTGTTATGGATGTGACGTTTTCACATTATGGATGTTAAGTGTCTAAACTAATGACTTTTGATATAAAACTTAAATAGTAATGGCAAATAATTACAAAACTCTAAATTATCCATGATCCACAGGAATACTCCAGACAGTCTTTTAAAATATACAACTTGTATACATAAACACGCAATACAGCCAAATTGCTCCACATCATTTATTTTTGTGGAAAGCCAGTGCAGGCCTGAGCGGCGGTCATATTTTGTACCGCCATGCGGTACATCTAGTTAAATAATAAAATGTTATTTTAAATTAATAATATTTCTCAATGTTACTATTTGTACTGTATTTTTGATCAAATAAATACAGCCTTGAACAAAAAAAGACTTCGGTAACACTTTGCAATAAGGTTTCATTAGTTAAAATTAGTTGACTATTTAACATGAACTAATAATGAACTGCACTTCTACAACATTTTACAGCAAGTTAACTTCAACATTTACTATGATTTTAACAATGTATAAGTTGTATTTGTTAACATTAGTTAATGCACTGTGAACTAACAATAGTTAGTGTAGAATAGTTAGTAAACAATAGTTACTAAACAATGTAAGCAAATGAAACCTTATTGTAGTGTTACCAAGACTTCTCTCAGAAATATAAAAAATTCCAAACTTTTGAACGCTATTGTATATTTGGAGCTTCTTTAAAAGGAGTGTCTATTTACAGAGGCTATTTACAGTAACTCCACCCACTGACGTCTTTTTGGACCAGACAAAAATACGGAAAAAGCTGGATTGTCCTCAGTAGCAATAGTGTAGGGGTAAGAAGCGTGGCAGAAAGTTTTGACGCAAATCGACCCGAGTTCAAATCCTCCTTTTGCCGAACTCTCTCTACTCCCTTTTCCCATCACATATCAGGTCGGAAAGGCATTTATTTTCAATAAAAATGAAGAAAATAGTCACAAAGTGGAAATAAAGTTTCTAACGTGTTTAATAATAAAGTTTATCGGTTAGATTTAGGGAGGGCTTTATTATCCCAATAAGGCAGCATCCATTTAATAATTTAAATAAATATAATAATTTAAACTGATATTATCGCATACCATTTAATGTACAACAACACTGAGGTGTAACTGTACGATGTAAAGTTTGGGTCCTAAATCAAAACCATTGGTGAATGTGAAACATTGTCAAAGAAGTGTCGTAGTCTAGCATTTACGTCACATGACGAATTAACAGGTATTTTACAAAATGTACTAAGTCTTTTCATACAAAACACAGTACTATTCAGGAACAACAGCCTTATTCATGGAGCTTAATGCAATACAGCACCAATTTGTGATACAGGACACGTATTTTCCTGAACTTCGGATCAGCGCGCCCCTCTATTTGCTCTTTGTGGCAAAGGGACATTACACCTGCTGTGGCATATACTCAGCCAAGTGCTAGAAGGACACCACGGTGAACTTTCCATTTTCTAGCTAAGGTTAACCAACATTACATAAGAATACAGGGCGGGACTGCTTTTATAACTTTCATAACATCATTATTGTAAATGAAAATAATAATGTTATTGTAGCATCACTTGACATACTTGTATAGTTTTTGTGGTAGTACTTTACAGTCAGTGTTGGGGAAAGTTATTTTTAAAAGTAATGCATTCAAATTTTGCGTTACTTTTTCTCATCTAGGCTGGGCCTTTTACACAAAGTGAAATTAATAAGCCTCAGGCTGAAGGAAATGCAAATTCACATTTGTAAAGTAGTTCAAACATACTCTTTCAGCTGTGCTGCCATTCTGGATTGCAGGAGGAAAAAATTGGTTTATCTAAAGTCAAGTTTGCTTATTCGCATGGTTGAATTGGATCATTGAAGGTCATTGGCAAAGACATTGTTTAATAAAGTGAGATAAAATACATAAAGTATATTTGTGTAATTTAACATTTAATTATTGCAGGTTTGAGTTTGCATTTGCATATTGAGTTTGCATTTCGCAGTTTTTATTCAATTTGAGGAATACTGAAATTGTTTTTGTGCAAATGAGATGAGTAAATGCATGCTCACATTAAGTCTAGAACTACAATAACCATCATGTTTACACACATTTCTCTCAACATGGGGACAGGAGAGCTGTCAGTCAATAAATGGGGAAGCAAAGTAACTTGCGTTACTTGTTTGAAAAATAAGTTATTTTGTTGTAAATTTAAAAGTAATGCGTTACTTGAAAAAAATGTATATAATGACATAAATCTTGTTACTTGTAAATGCGTTATCCCCAACACCGTTTACAATAAGGTTTAATTTGTTAAAATTAGAAATGAGTTAACTACATTAACATGAACAATACTTGTACAGCATTCGTTACCTTAGTTAATGTTAATTTCAACATTTACATTGATTGAAATTTGTATTTGTTAAAACAGTTAATGCACTGTAAGTGTAAACTAACTTGTACATTATCCCTTACTTAATTTTAGTTAATAAAAATGGCTCATGTTCATCCGGCCGGTTGTTATCTTAGAATAAACCACCGACAGGTTGGTGAGGTCTTGCATCAGCCTGAAGGGGGTTTATTCTGAGATAACAGAATATTTCAGATATTCTCAGATACTCTGTTTGTTTTTTATCTATTTTTTTCTATTTTATTTCAGTTAGTATTTAATTTATTTCAAGTAAAGAAAATGTTTTTTTGTTGTTGGTTTTTTTTTGTTTTTGTTTTTTTATGGTTTTAATTACCGATAATAACCCAGGACCCATTGCAGATGAAGTACAGTAAATGCAGGCTGTGATGTCATTGCAGTGGATGGTGTCCGCAGTCTGAATTGCAGTTCCTGTCTTACAGACATGAGTAATGGATCCCCCAAGATGAGGCAGATGGTGTTTGGGGTCGTGACAGCCATTGACCTGCTGAACTACGTGGCCACACGTGAGAGGAGGGAACGCTCGCTGTCCGAGTGCTCTCTGTCTGAAGAGCAGTGAACGATCAAGAATGTGGGAACACAATGGTGAAGCGTTGTTGTTTTTTTCTCTCTCTCTCTCTCCCCCTCTCTTTCTCTCTCTCTGTGTCTTTCTTTTTTCATTTTCTTTTTTTTATTTTTATTTTTTATTTCTCGGTGACAAGCTCAGTTTTAAAGAATTATGCTTTTTTTTTTTACAAGTAAGAGCCAGTCAATATAATTTTACATGTCATTCTAACAGATTTGTAATCTGTTTACTTGATTTTGCTCTTCTTTGGCCTCTTAATTTTTAGTTGCTTTGTTAACCAGTCAACATAATGAAGTCATCTCACAGGTCATTTAACCACCCTTTGTAGATTTGTTTACTTTGCAAATCTGATTTTATAGAGGTTTATATATTTAATTGAATGTACTTCATTCTTTCAAAAACTGCATGCAGTTTAGTATTTTTGGGTTTAGTTGAAATGCTAGATTCAGGTTCTCTCTTGTCTGATCTACAGCTACGTTGCCACCTAGTGACTGCAATAGTTTACAACAATCACGGAGACTTTGATCTTCAATCATGCTCTGCTTCTTGGCACAATGATCTCTGTGGGGAGTTTTGCTGGCATGATTAATAATATTTGACAAAGCAAATAATAAGTGTGTTTGGTAAACCGAACTGCACCCAGGCAGGGTTACTTGGTATTTTTCTTGTATTGAAACAAGATGCGATATAGAATGTAAATAAATAATGGTGGTTCGGACTTGCTTAAAACACACCACATTGTGTTAAGCAAATTTGATAATTATTTTCATTTTTCTATGTACTTATTGTCTGATGTCTTGTAAATCAAAACTGTAACTTCTGGAGACTGAATGAGAGATTGTTTGTATAGGAGTCAATGTGAAGTGAATGAATGTGCATTAGGTTGATCTCATGTTTGGTTTTTGTGCATGCTGCTGGAGGTCTCCGGATCAGAATGTCTTTACTCTTCTGTTATGATGTTCTGTTATTTGATTTAGCTTTTACTTGAATCTTTTTGCTGTAATAAATACTGGTTACAAATAAAGGGTTTATTTCCGGAAGCAATAGTGGTTTTGCAAATTTTATTGCCACTACACTTGTCAATTCTCCCTTCGAAGGAAACATTTGTAATGGAACATTTTATTCTGGATGGTGAGAATTACAGATTGTGATCAGTCTCAACCTTAGTAAAAAAAATAAATAAAAAAAAAACATACATTGCATTAACCGTGCTTATATTTTTATGGGCTAAAATTCAACGTGGTTGTATATTTAAGCTTTGAATATTTAAATCCAAATCCTTTCACACATTTTCATTATTAAACATTCAATAATCTAATTCAGATTTCGCTTCCAAAATAGTCTGTCTGTTTAAAACTACAACATATAATATTCGACAGGCAATTTTCGGTCCATTTTATTTTGCATTACAAATTCGCTTCCACAAATTCAGTGGTTCAAATTCGACAGAAAATTCAACATTGCACATCCGGGAGCTGCAGGAATAGCGGTAGAGTGCCGATGCATGATCTCCATCTGCTGTTAGTCGGCTCACGGTTGACAAAGGTCAGAGCAACAGGTACAGAAAGTCATTCAATCACAAAAACAAATTTACAGAAATTGAGCATATGTGATGATTATCGGGTCCAGTGTATGTGGAAATGCTGCTAAAGACACAAAAACTGTGTTAATGTTTAAGTCTTAATGGTTACTTTCCCTGTGTACATGTAAGCAGCTTTCTCTAACACGAACGAGATTGTTATTCCCCGGAATAATGTTAGTGCCTGGAACATCTGAGGAGGACACACTGTATATTTCTCTTGGTTGTTTAGTTCTTAACTTTATCTGCCATGCTGCAGTACTAGGGTTTCCCTCATACATCAAACTCCAGGATTCCCCAGCCGTCGGGATATATAAAATGCATAAATAGCTTAATGGACTAATACAGTGATATAAGAGCCCAAATTCATACCTTTTTGGTGATCTAGGCTATACTATAGGCTACGGGCAAACCGATGCACTCAGAATGTGAAAGTAACGCACAAAGTTTCATGTTCTCTTTTTATTTGCCAAACAACTTAAAACAGATTTTTGTTTTCTTCAAGAGACTCACAAGAGGCTCAGCTGCTTGACTCTCTTCACTCATAAAGAGCACCAGCCGAGAGCGTTTTTACTGAAGATAGTTTGCAGTTTCATCAGGCAGAAGTCAGCTTCAAGACTCACAAGGAGATCGTATGCCACCCTTACAGCTACAAAGATCACAGCAATTATACCCTTCACCAAGGTCTAAGCTACGTCCTTGCTTCAGGTTGAATGATTCTTATTGGCTTAGAAATAGATAAACCCACATTTTACACACATAAACAGAAAGACTGAAGCATATCTCCATCGATTATGCGGCTGAAAACTCGGACCTTGAATTTAGGCACGTTGTGACCTTCCAGGTCGCCAACATGTCGAAGAAAACAAGTCAGTCAATCTCCAATAATGTGCTACTTGTTCCAAGAATACACAGATACACAGCTTCTTCAAGGTTGAATTTTGGTCTGGCTCTAAAGAAAAACAGGAGACTCTTCCCAAAACGTCCAGATAACATGTTCTTTCAAGGACACGCTACACACCGTTTGAGTGAGGAACGATAGAGCTGCCGGTAGTGCACAGCACACATTGGGGTTGGAGAGATCCAGCCTAGCGTGGACAGTTCCAAACACAATGGACAGTGCTTGTGAGTATATCATTAAAGGGATACTTCACCTCTGGAAATTGAATGTGTATTTAAATTGTGTCATTTATGTAGTAGAAATGTGAAATTATTTTTGAATTTGGAGCCTTCTAGACTGAGAAAAGCCAGAAAATGTATTTTTGGCTCATGTGGATGAAAGACAACAACTCCCAGAATGAACTTGCTTTGCTGCCCTACGAGGCCACTCCCAAGCCATGCCTACCGGTTACAGAGGGCAGCTACTACTAGTTGACTCGAAACTGAAAAGACACCGTTTTATCATGAGTCTCCTTGACGAGTCTGCCCGGGATTTCGAGATCGCCCAAAATGTCCGTGATTCAGCTTTTGCGTTCTACACTCGCCATTCATTATGTTTACTGTGGCAAGCAGGATGAGGCTGAGGGGCGCGGGAGAACGGCGTGAGGCCGGTGGTGTGATTACTGATGTGCGACACCTGTGAGATGCACCGGTCTCGTAGGCTATCTCTCACGGAGGAGCGGGAATTTTCTTAGCAATGCTATAACGCACATCAACCGATCACTTGTTTAGCATTCATGTAAACACTACATTTAGATTCACCAATCGGAATGAATTCAGTTAGATTGAAACAAAAGGTGTGCATGTAAACAATGAATGGCGACTGTAGAAAGCAAAAACCGAATCCCGGACATTTTGGATGATCTCGACGGCCGGACATGTCCGGGAAAAAAAAGAGGATGTATGGTAACCCCTACTACTCAGCTTTCTCCACAAGAGCCTGTTGGTTTACATTCCAAAAAAAGATGGCTGACACTATTTGTACATTCTGTGAGTGAGATCCCACCCTCTATGGGCGGGTTGAGAACATGCGGAACTAGCTCTACTACTGGCTGTAGTCTCTAGCCTCTGGCCAAAAAATCCTCAGATGATGCAAAATGACGATTTTTGCGTTATCTGAGGATTTTTCCCAGACAAAAAATACATAAATCTCTTGTCTCAGGGGGATATGAGGGAGGGAAGCACGGTAATTTGAAAATACTACAGGTTTTCTACTGATACAAAGCTTAATGCTAAATGCTGAAGTATCCCTTTAACACCCACATGCCATAGGATAGGGGCAAGAACTTATGTTCAGATATTTCTCATGAAAAACTTTATTAGCCATTTGTTAGTTGTGTTAAAATCGAGCTAAAAACTTCTCTTTTATGCCTCTTCCTTCAACAAGAGTCGCCATCATGGGTTTTCATGGGAATGTGGCATGTTTGAACATTTTGTTTGAGCAAAAACGTATTAGCCCTTCATTAGCAAAGCTAAACTTGTGCTAAAAGCTTTTTCTTTCTGCCTTAGTTTCGGCTTTTCTTCTTGCGAAAATTTGACGTGATGGTGTTCTGACAACACGGTGAAGAGCTGAAGAACAAAGGGAATAACGCATACGACTGCATTTATATGCTGTGGGCAGGTGGCCCCACCCACGTCATCATGTGTCATTGGCCTTTCAGGCGTGAATAAAGGTGTCTTCAGCAGATGGCGCTAGAGCATGATATCCCATATTCATGTGTTGTACAGAGTTAACCGATTGATTGGGAACAAGGCTTCTGAAGCAGTGAGGCTTTTACAACTAACTACGTTGTAAAGCATATGCCATTAGCCAGATGGAGGCGCGTGTGTGTGCGATAGAGTTTCAAAATTTCATTGTATTTTGCACAATACAATTACAATAAAAACTTTTATGTTCATTTTTACTTGTATCAAAATTTTGTTTTTTCACCTGCTAAATAGAATGTTTAATATTACACCAATAAATTAGGCCTATGTGATTTTTCACTGGACCATGCTCAGTGGTTGAGCCCGCAAGGTGTTTTGATTTAGATAATTAATTTAATCAGACAACAGACATTCACATGTCACTGTTTTTAAAAATAGTACTTTAATTAACAACAATACACCACGTAAAACAAAAGCTACAAACATATAGGCACTAAATGGATAGTGGGTATGGGACAGTGTGTCATTAAGGTAACGATGCTTCATTTCCACAGGTCACGTGACTGCCTCATTTCAAGCAATGCTCCGGAACACTGTTTTGAAGCACTAGAGTGTAGAAAACTCAAGATGTGTATCGACACTAGCGTCAAAACCATCCCTAGCATAGAGGAAGAAATCATGGTGATGCAGTGGGCTGAGCGTGGGTGAAAATGCTTGGAATCACATTATGTTTGGGAAGTTAATTGAATTTTACATTCAAATGCTTAATTGATAGTCAAATGCACATTTTGATGTATCCCTGAAAAACATTAACTCATAGTGTTTGGTAGTTTGCAGAGAAGCTCACAGAGGACTCTGTTATGGGGCTTTAGACGCAAAAGGAGAGTTTTGCTGATACCTATGTCTCACCTTTGTTTGCTTACGCCAGTGGGATTTATTTGTGGTTCTAGGATTTAGGATTATATATCTTCATTGCCTGCTTGTACATTGCAAAGACTGGGACTTCTACTCCTTTTTTCTTACTATGTTCTGAACTGTTTGGTACACATTCCATACCTCATTTTGCCTGTTTTTGTTTATTTGTGTTTTAGTGGTTTGGGACTTATTGTTACATTATCTTGGGTACTCCATCAAACAAGCCATATTTTGTGTGGCAACACATTATTATGATTTATTGTTTGTTTATTTGTTTGCTTCAAGTATTGAACTTTGTTATTCGTTATTCGGTCTTGGGTTTCATCAATGTGCTCAGTGATTCAATAAACACAATCTGTTTTCACTCCCTTATTGAGACTCTTACAGTTATTTTAAACACAAACTATTGGCAAAAGTAGCTTACTGTCTCAAAGTAGCTTGAGTCAAGTCACCTTCATTTATAAAGCGCTTTTAACAATATAGATTATTTCAAAGCAGCTTTACAGTGATAATAGGAAATTAAAGTAACAGAGTTTGTTTTGGCTTTACAGTACTCTAGAATAAAGTTATTGTCCAGTTAAAGTTAGTTTTGATTGATTCACTTCCATTGCAAAGATCATTAGTTATAACTTAGGGGCTGCTAACATGACACCATTCTAACAGAAAACCCTTAAAAATGCCTGCTCATTTTCACAACAACAGTGCCTGGTGCCTCGAGAATCTGTGAAAACGCTAATGGTGTGCAAATGCATATTACGTGTTTAGTCTATACAGCAGGTATGCGTGTCTGAATATATATGTGTGCAGGCGTGTAGTCTTTCTTTAGTCTTTGACCTCACCAAATAACTTGTCTGGCCTTAAAAATTCATAATACAGAATTCTTTTGTCGTTTCTGCGTATCCATGTGAATTGGAATCATTTTGACAACGTTTTATCTGTACAGAGGTAAAGGGAAGGGAAGGAGGCCTTCACAGGAAAGAGACTAGTTGACACTTCATGGCTGTGTTGTTGTCGTGTCCAGGTGCAGGTCCTTCATCAGATCTGGATATAATAGCTGTAGTTATAGGATATTATCTGGATATTATAGCTAAAACTGTCATAAACCCCAAACCATTTTTACTATTCTAGATGCTGTTATAAATCCAACTAGTGCTGTTTATTTTAATGCATCAACTGCAGTATGTGAAAGCTTTCTTATTTTTTTTATTTTTTTACAGGCAAAATAGTTGACATAAGACAGCATATTATACCTCCAAATTGTGATTGGTCTGTTCCCTCTCTTTGTACTTCTACCTTTAAAGAATTCCAGACAATGTCTTTAAACTCCTTCCCAGATAAAATTAAGCAGCTAAAGCGTTCCACGTGTCCGCAAGACATCATTCCCACATGGTTCTTGCTTCAGGTCTTTGATGTTGTTGGGCCAAGTATTTTAGGAATTATAAATAAGTTTCTTCTTACAGCGATTGTTCCAAAATCCAATAATGCAATTGCTTAAAAAATATTTTACCCAACTATCCCATCACATTATAGACCCATTTCTAAATTATCTATTCTTTCAAAAGCGTTAGAAAATGCTGTTTTAGTACAACTGCAGAGGTTTTTTTAGAGTCAAATAGTAATATTGAAAAATTTCAGTCTGGGTTCATGAAATATCATTGTACTAAGACTGCACTTTTAAAAGTCTTGAATGATATTATATTATCTGTAGACTCAGTGATACTTCTACTATTAGATGTAAGTGCTGCGTTTGATACTACTGTTATAGAATCCTTATTTCACGCCTTAAACAATGTGTGGGCATCTTGATGGGTTTTTTTCATCTAACTCTGCCCTGCATTTTGGAGTTCCTCAGGGCTCCATTTTGGCCCCTGTTCTGTTCTCATTAAATATGCTTCCTCTGGTGTCCATTCTTACCAAGCATGGGGTGTCATTTCATTGTTATGCTGATGACACCCAAATCTACCTGCCCTTGAGGAAAAATGATAAAAGAGTCTTAAGATCACAAGTTACGTGTTTGTTTGATATTAAGTCTTGGTTCTCTTTGAATTTTTTACATCTTAATGAGAACAAAATGGAAGTAATTGTGTTTGGGCCTTCAGATACCACCGATTGTGATTTGGGAGATCTAGACACCTACATAAAACTGTCTGTGAAAAATGTGGGTGTTATTTTCGATACTGCACTCAAATTTGATAAACAGATCAATTCTGTAGTCAAATCCAGTTTATTCCAATTAAAATTACTATCAAAAACTAAGAGTTTCCTATCTTTTCCAGAGTTTGAGAGAGTGATCCATGCATTTGTGACATCTTGGCTTGATTAATGTAATTCCCTCTATATTTGAATAAGTCAATCAAACATAAATCGTCTGCAGATGGTTCAAAATATTGCAAATTTGCAATATTGTATCCCTGTATTATGCTCTTTTCACAGGCTGCCGGTTTGTTATAGAATCAAGTTTTTTTTTGTTTGTTTTACTCTTTGCTAATAAAGCTTCAAGTGAATATCTCTTTGATCTTTTAAACCCAAATACATCCGATAGATCTCAGAGGTCTTGTACAGCAACAGTGGTTAACTACTGTTGTTTTTATTGTGCTTTACAAATACATTTTGATTTTATTTTATTTGAAAAACAAAAAAAGGTATGAAGAGTCCCGTATTTTAACGTAAAAAATAAAATAAAATCTTACATCACCTTTAAATGCTTTTCAATGGCTTCACTGTGACTGACTGCAGTATATGTGTCTTCCTGCAGAGAGTGCACTCGAGGAGGCTTTTGCAATTTCATGCACCTGAAGCCAATCTCAAGGGAACTCAGAAGAGAACTGTATGGCCGCAGAAGGAAGATAAATGACTGTTTGTTTGGTTTTTGAACTGAAAACGCATAATGATCGTTACAGAACCCCTGAGTAGATCTATTTTTAATCTTAACATTTGTGTCATTAGGCCTCTAATGTCTTGCTTCATTATTATCTGCCATAAGATAAAATGTTCTTATTATACCGGTAATAGCATACGCACTTTGTTCTTTTTTTTATTTTTATTTTTTATTATTTGTATGAAACAAGTGACAAACAGCACATTTGGTATATAGTATTGTTCACATGTGGGGTTGTTAAGATTTATTTTTTATGTTTTTGAAAGAAGTCTCCTTTTCCCACTTCATTTATTTGATCAACAATACAGTAAAAACAGTAAAACTGTGTAATCAAATATTATTACAATTTAAAATAACTGTTTTCTATGCTGAATTTTTCAGTCTTCAGTCACATGGTCCTTCAAAAATCATTCTAGTATGCTGATTTGCTGCTTAAGAATTTATTATTATTATTATTATTATTAAGTTGAAAACAGTTGTGCTACTTATTATTTTTTGTGGAAACAGATACATTTTCTGAGGATTATTTGATTAATGGAAAGTTCAAGGAACAGCATTTATTCGAAATAGAAATGTTTTGTAATTTCATAAATGTCTTTACTGTCACTTTTGATTAATTTAATGCTTGCTTGAAAATTGCTGTTTGGAGGTTTTATGGCCCTCTGTCTGGAGCATGGTTAGAATGGGTCTAGCAGTTTGTGTCCATTTATACTCAGATTAATATAACAAACACATGCTGCATTCTATGAGGAGGTAATGTACACTAAAGTGTGAGTCGTTAAGTGAGCATTAATTTGATAGGAGACACGATATAGGTGGATAACATTAACTAGTTCTCTCATAAAGCATGCATAAAATGGTATCCAATACCAAAGACACTGTTCAGGACAGTAATAATCATACACACAATGTTCTGGAGATATGCATTTCCCTTTCAAGGGAACTCGCGCTGCGTCAAGCGCTGCGGGAACGCCCCTGCATGATCGCGTCATGAAGCACTCGTGAAATCAGTCCAATGGCGTGACAGGACGTCATAGGCGGGTGACGTCATTGACCAGGAAACTATAAAGCACCCCCAGACCAAACAATGTCAGCTTCTGTGTCTTCACAAGCGCTCTATGTGAAATCATATCTGTCTATTTGATGTGTGTTTGTCTCTCTCTATATATATATTATGGAAGGAAAGCAGCAATTTAAGCAGTGTGTCACTCCCTGCCCTCGTTTTATCACGGGTGGGGATACACACAAGCTTTGTGTGATGTGTTTGGGACTAGAACATGCCCAGTCAGCTCTCGAGGGGGCTGGCTGTGAGCATTGTGAGAGGCTGGCAATGAGAACTCTCCAGTCCGACATCTGAATATTCGAATATAGTAGGGTTAAAAAAAACATGGTTATGCGGCGATGCCTCAGGTGGAAGAGACGCTTGCTAGCTATCTCTCCCCTGAGTCTGCATCATCGCTGAAAGCCCCGCAGCTGCCCACTAAACCAGTAAGAACGACATCGGTTTTAGTGGGTAGGGCATACTCAGCAGCAGGTCAGGCGGCCGCCAGTTTACACACTATGGCGGTCCTACAGGCATATCAAGCTGATTTATTAAAAGATATAGATGATGAATGTGAGGAAGTGAGGAGAGAAACGATAGCGGAGATCAGGAGGGCAGCTGATCTGTCTCTTCGGGCCACCAGGGAAGCGGCAAAGTCTATTGGCCGCTCTATGGCAGCAATGGTGGCCACAGAGAGGCATCTCTGGTTAAACTTATCTGACATTAAAGAAAGGGATAAAAAGTTTTTGTTAGATGCTCTTGTCTCCTCTACCGGTCTTTTTGGCGACGCAGTGAATTTGGTCGTTGAACGATTTCAGGAAGCGAAAAAGCAGGCAGCTGCATTTCAAAAGTTTCTTCCCCGAAAAGTCTATGTCTCTGGGGCTGCTGGGCGGGAGCAGCCCCAGTCGAGTATGTCCTCCTCCCATAGAGCTCAGCAAAAGGTGAGCGTGGCTGCCCGTGCTCCCCCACAGAGAGACTGGGGGCCGGGACAGCGCGCTCAGCCAAGGTCTTCCCGAGGTAAAGCAGATCTGAGGACTGTGATTATCTCCAGGAAGGCCTCGGCGAAGAAGTCCTGACGCCAAAAGTGTCAGGATTTCGATGGCAGTCCCCTCCGAGGGGAATCGGTGTGTCGAGGCACCCGTGTTGCCAACCCTGCCACCTCCGGTGTTTCAGGGTGCAGCGGTCCTCAGCGAGTACTCATCTCTGTGTCCGCCCGGAAACGTAGCGGCATGGGGAAGCTCGCACCCTCTAAGGAGGGTTCGAAGTGGTTCAGTTCAGTTGCTTCCTGCCGGTGCGCCGTTTCAGGTCGAACAAGCTGGCCGCTCAAATAACACCAGAGACCAGCCTCGAGAGGCTGGTTCCCTTAGTAGAGTATCTGGCAGCGTGGAAACTTCTGCCAAATGTCTCAGATTGGGTCCTGCGTACAGTGGAAAAAGGGTACAGAATTCAGTTCGGGTCATGCCCGCCCAGGTTCAATGGGGTAGTACACACGGTAGTAAACCCTGAGCAGGCTTTGGTGATGGAAGGAGAAGTACAGACACTTCTGCAAAAAGAGGCTATAGAGAGGGTTCCTGCCCACAGCAGAGAGTCAGGGTTTTACAGCCCGTACTTCATAGTTCCAAAGAAGGGTGGGGGGCTGCGGCCCATTCTAGATCTGCGCCAACTAAATCGGGCAGTCAAGAGATTAAAATTCAAAATGCTCACGTTGAAACAGATTGTGTGTCAGATCAGGTCCGAGGACTGGTGTGTCACAATAGACCTAAAAGATGCATACTTTCACGTCTCCATCCTTCCGCAACACAGGAAGTTCCTCAGGTTCGCTTTCGGGGGCGAAGCATACCAGTATCGGGTTCTTCCGTTCGGCCTAGCACTGTCACCCCGCACATTCACAAAGTGCGTGGATGCAGCTCTGGCTCCCTTGAGACTCCAGGGCATCCGCGTGCTGAATTACATAGACGACTGGCTCATTCTGGCACAGTCAGAACATCAGGCGGCCCAGTATCGAGATGCTGTGCTAGCTCATATGAAGACGTTGGGGTTAAGGCTAAATGTAAAGAAAAGCGTGTTAGTTCCACAACAGAATACCACTTTTCTGGGCATAGTATGGGACACGAAGACCATGAGAGCCCGTTTGGCGCCCGCCAGGATAAAATCGATCCTGGAAGCCATGCGCAGGATAAGACTAGGCCTGTCAATCACTGTAGTACAGTGTCAGAGAATTTTGGGTTTGATGGCAACAGCGTCCAACGTGATTCCTTTTAGCCTGCTGTACATGAGACCCTTACAGTGGTGGCTCAAGACCAGGGGGTTTTCCCCGATGGGAAATCCGTTTCGCATGATCAAGGTCATGCAGCGATGCCTACGTGCCTTAGTTATGTGGAAAGATCCTTGGTTCTTGTCCCAGGGTCCGGTGTTGGGAGCTCCTTGTTGTCGCTTAACGCTAACGACGGATGCTTCCCTCACCGGTTGGGGGTCTGTGGAGCGACCATCATCTTTCCTGGCACATAAACCAGCTGGAGATGATGGCCGTGTTTCTGGCACTCAGACACTTTCTCCCAGACCTCAGGGGCCACCATGTGCTGGTTCGCACGGACAACACAGCGGTGGTCTCTTATATAAATCGCCAGGGGGGTTTACGATCTCGCCAACTTTGGAAACTGGCACATCGATTTCTGGTTTGGGCCCAGGGGAAGTTGCTATCAGTTTGAGCACTGTATATTCCGGGTTACATGAACAAGACGGCAGACTCTCTGTCGAGACAGGGAGTGGTGCCGGGGGAATGGAGACTCCACCCCGAGGTGGTGGAGCTCCTTTGGAGTCGATTCGGGCAAGCTCAGGTGGATCTGTTTGCGTCTCGAGAGACAACGCACTGTCCCCTATATTATTCCCTGACGCACCCAGCCCCCTTGGGGTTGGATGCCATGGTACAGACGTGGCCGAGGCTATGTCTGTATGCCTTTCCCCCCCTGGCATTACTACCAGGAGTTCTGGAGAGAGTTCGCCGGGACGGGGTTCGGCTCTTATTGATAGCCCCGTTCTGGCCGGGCCGAGTGTGGCTGTCGGACATTGTGTCCCTCCTCGAGGGTCCTCCGTGGGAAATTCCGGTCAGGAGGGACCTTCTCTCCCAGGCGGCGGGGTCAGTGTTGCACCCGCGTCCGGAGCTGTGGAGACTGTGGGCCTGGCCTCTGAGGGGGATCAGCTCATTGACTCAGGTCTTTCTACTGATGTAGTGGAGACCATGTTGCAATCCAGAGCTCCTTCCACGAGGAGGCTCTATGCCCTAAAATGGAGAATTTCCGTTGCCTGGTGTACAGACCAGTCTGTGAATCCAGTTGACTACCCAGTAGGTTCAGTGCTAGATTTTCTTCAAGAAAATTTTTCTTTGGGGTTGTCCCCCTCCACCTTGAAAGTATACGTGTCAGCTATATCTGTCTATCACGTTCCTCTAGAGGGTGCGTCAGTGGGGAGACACCCATGGGTAACTCGCTTCCTCCGTGGTACTTTGAGGCTAAGGCCTGCGGCACGCTCGAGGGTGCCGACTTGGGATTTGGCCATTGTATTAGAAGGCCTAACCCTGGCCCCCTTTGAGCCCATTGAAGAGGTTCCAGAGAAGTTTCTCACATTAAAAACTCTGTTTATTCTATCTATCTCTTCTCTTAAAAGGATCGGGGATTTACAAGCATTGTCAGTTGCTCCCTCGTGTCTTGAGTTTGCGCCTGGTATGGTGAAAGCGTTCCTGTTTCCAAAGGAAGGTTATGTGCCTAAGGTCCCCACTAATGTGGCGGCTCCAATAATGCTGCAGGCCTTTTCTCCGCCTCCGTTTCAAGACCATGACCAGGAGAAATTAAACTTACTTTGCCCAGTTAGGACTTTAGATGCGTATGTCCACAGAGCTGCCCTGTGGCGCAAGTCTGATCAACTGTTTGTGTGTTTTGGGTCCCCGAGTAAAGGGAAGCCCGCATCTAAGCAGACTTTAAGTAAATGGATAGTCGAGGCTATCTCACTTGCATATGAGTCGGCCGGTCATCCTTCACCACTAAAGGTCCGAGCCCACTCGACTAGGAGTATGGCTGCTTCTATGGCCCTATTGTCAGGGGTTTCACTTCAAGAGGTATGTGATGCGGCAGGGTGGTCCTCTCCGCACACTTTTGTAAGGTTTTATAACCTGGATGTGGCTTCTACTCCGGGTTCTCGGGTGTTTTCAGTATAATGTGCATTACGATTTCACATATACAGGCACTTGAGGACTATGGCGATGTGGGTATTCAGTTCCCGCAGCGCTTGACGCAGCTCGAGTTCCCTTGAAAGGGAACGTCTCAGGTTACGTATGTAACCATGGTTCCCTGAGAGGGAACGAGACGCTGCGTCGCTTTGCCATACTCCCGGCATGCCTGTGACCAACTTGTTCGACCTATCAGAAGCTGACATTGTTTGGTCTGGGGGTGCTTTATAATTTCCTGGTCAATGACGTCACCCGCCTATGACGTCCTGTCACGCCATTGGACTGATTTCACGAGTGCTTCATGATGCGATCACGCAGGGGCGTTCCCGCAGCGCTTGACGCAGCGTCTCGTTCCCTCTCAGGGAACCATGGTTACATACGTAACCTGAGACGGTTCATTTATAGAACAGTTTGTCTATAAATTATTGCAGAAAAGTCTGTTTTTCAGGCTTTATGTGTCTTTCCTGTAGCCTGATTCAAAGTGAGTCTAGAGAAACGGATCCTACATAGGTTGTAAACCAGTCTGCCTGTTAGTCAGTTTCGAGGGATGGTCTAACACAGGCATTCTCAACCCTGGTCCTCGAGGGCCACTTTCCTGCAGAGTTTAGCTCCAACCTTGATCAAACTCACCTGTCTGTAGCTCTCTCATAATCCTGAAGAGCTTAATTAGCTGGTTCAGGTGTGTTTGATTAGGGTTGGAGCTAAACTCTGCAGGAAAGTGGCCCTCGAGGACCAGGGTTGAGAACGCCTGGTCTAACACATAGAATAACACATAGTTTGTTGGGAGTGTGGGTTTGCCGGATTGTTCATTAAAGGGGTGGTTATGCCCTTTTCACAAGATGTAAAATAAGTCTTTGATGTCCCCAGAGTGTGTTGAGGGTGAGCAAAAACGCACCATTTTGTGTCTATTCCTTTAAATGCAAATGAGATGCTGCTCAAGGCACAGAGGGCGGAGCTTCAACAGCTTCCACTCACACAGACATGCACTGAAAATTTCTAAAACTTTTAGCCTTTTTATGTTCAAACCGGATTCAGACAAAGATGGAGAGACTCAAGAAGAAGTGACAACATGTAGAATGCAACAAGACGTTTCTGAATGGTTAGTTGGTGAATTTATGTAGCTTATGTGTAGTTATCTTCTAGTCATTGATTAGCATATTCTGTCATGATAATCTATAAATCGCGTTCCGGGGGCGGTGATGTCACTAACCCTGGAGGAATGTCGTGTAGTCCCTACCAGCCGTTTGTTGTAGTCCTTAAAAAGCAATTTCTTTAAAAGAAAATAATCCCTTTGCTTTGAACTTTGAGCATTGTAACTTTGCAGATATTGTTTATGCTCAAACAGCAGCATACACACTAACTAAAGTTAAAAAAGTGAAATCATAATCAACTACCCCTTTAAATGTAATGAATAATTTTGGTACGGTTGTTACAATGTTTTAAAATTTGTTAAAGGAATGTTTGTTTGAGGACTAGGCTTTTTAGATGTTAAATATCTTAGATGTTATGCACCTAGTTTATTGAACAGCGCTATGGAATACATGATTCTGATTAGTTAATAATGAAATTGAGTGATCAATATCATGACCGCTAAACTATATTTGATGGTTTCCATGCAACATATCAGTGCTAACTTATTCTATCACTCTGCATCCCCCTGTTTTCATAACTTAGAATATTTCAGTAATGTTACAAATAATCTTAAATACTAATCTAAAGACTCAATGTTTTGTTTGTAATAATACGATTTTAATAAAAATGGCCTTGGAGCTCAGTATTAATTTTATGGTAAGCATAAAACTTTTGATAAATGGCTAAAAGCTCAGGAGTCATTAATAAAAACAAGAAAATGAAAACATTGCTCGCAAGAACAAACCGGTCAGAGACAAAGAGCTGGATGAGAGACAACATAAAACAGAAAAAGATTAATAGAATAACACAGATTAATAATATTTACATTTAAAATGTTATATTGTTGACGGGTGTGGGGAGTAGGGGTGCTGCAGCACCACCTGTGTTAACAGGATTGAAAATGCAACACATTTTTATTTAATTACATTTGTTAATTTTTAGCATTTCGTAAGACGTTTATTTGTAATAAACACTTTAAGTGGGCTATTAAAAAGTGTTATATATGTAGGATTTGAGGGCGAACCAAACACAAATGAATCTTCCAGATTCCAGAAGTATAATTTCACACAAAACTCAACACCTCAGACCCCAAATCACCAATCCAGAACCATAAAATCCAGGCTCCAGCCATCTACGCTAACCAACGAAAACCCCCAGCTAAGAACTTTATGGCCATGCAAGCTTCAAAGAGATGAGCCCAGCTAAAGGAAGAACGTGTCAGTGTTAGATAGTTTAGAAGAGACTGATTGGTTCAGAGATGGCACAGCTCAGGACCTGCCAAGATAACGGCAGAGGTTGTTTGATCCCAAGACAAAGGATTTAAAACAGACCTCATTTTTCTTAAGGACATTTGAAAGACCCCAGGGTTGAAATCTCTTAAAACCACAGAGACTGAGACTTTACATATCAAAATACATAAATATGTAAGGCCCGCTATATTGGCCCAATTGCCGGTTCGCCAATACACGGGGAAGGTATCACGTGTTCTGTCCTCACCAGCTTGTAACCTGAGATAGAGAGAGAGAAAGGGAAAGAAAGAGAGAGAGAGAGAGAGAGAGAGAGAGAGAGAGAGAGAGAGAGAGAGAGAGAGAGAGAGAGAGGGAGAGAGAGACCCCCTATTCCATTCGTGACCAGCAAAGAAGAGCCCCGAGAGCCAGAGCACACCTTCCTTTATCCCCTTGACCAGGTGACATGGGGATGGGGGAGGCCACCCTCAAAATGGCTTCTTATTCCACAAAAGGGGGGTGACATTATCTGGACCAGTTTTCTCTAAACTTCTATAAACCTTATTACCTTTTATTTTATCTATCTGGATATGAGATATCTGTACCACTCACTTTGAGACATTTCAAATGACACCAAAAACATAATAGTCAATGATAAACATTCACATTAAACCATATTCTTGTGTGAGTTCTTAGTAGTTTGCGGAAGTGAGGTCGTATGGGGGAGGTCAAATGGTAATTAGCCCTTTGTCTCAGACCAGGGCCTCAACCAGTATTTTCAGTCTTACAAATACATCCCAAAACAATTCCTGACTGACTTATAATCAAACATCGTTCAATTACATAATTCTATATTATGTCTACGACCTATACTGCTATTATGCTTAGATCACATATACAGTGGGGAGAACAAGTATTTGATACACTGCCGATTTTGCAGGTTTTCCTACTTACAAAGCCTGTAGAGGTCTGTAATTTTTATCATAGGTACACTTAAACTGTGAGAGACGGAATCTAAAACAAAAATCCAGAAAATCACATTGTATGATTTTTAAACAATTAATTTGCATTTTATTGCATGACATAAGTATTTGATCCCCTACCAACCAGTAAGAATTCCGGCCCTCACAGACCTCTTAGTTTTTCTTTAAGAAAGAAATGTTCTCCACTCATTACCTGTATAAAAGACACCTGTCCACACACTCAATCAAGCAGACTCCAACCTCTCCACAATGGCCAAGACCAGAGAGCTGTGTAAGGACATCAGGGATAAAATTGTAGACCTGCACAAGGCTGGGATGGGCTACAGGACAATAGGCAAGCAGCTTGGTGAGAAGGCAACAACTGTTGGCGCAATTATTAGAAAATGGAAGAAGTTCAAGATGACGGTCAGTCTCCCTCGGTCTGTGGCACCATGCAAGATCTCACCTCGTGGGGCATCAATAATCATGAGGAAGGTGAGGGATCAGCCCAGAACTACACGGCAGGACCTGGTCAATGACCTGAAGAGAGCTGGGACCACAGTCTCAAAGAAAACCATTAGTAACACACTACGCCGTCATGGATTAAAATCCTGCAGCGCACGCAAGGTCCCCTGCTCAAGCCAGCGCATGTCCATGCCTGTCTGAAGTTTGCCAATGACCATCTGGATGATCCAGAGGAGGAATGGGAGAAGGTCATGTGGTCTGATGAGACAAAATAGAGCATTCTGGTCTAAATTCCACTCACCATGTTTGGAGGAAGAAGAAGGATAAGTACAACCCCAAGAACACCATCCCAACCATGAAGCATGGAGGTGGAAACATCATTCTTTGGGGATGCTTTTCTGCAAAGGGGACAGGACGACTGCACTGTATTGAGGGGAGGATGGATGGGGCCATGTATCGCGAGATCTTGGCCAACAACCTCCTTCCCTCAGTAAGAGCATTGAAGATGGGTCGTGGCTGGGTCTTCCAGCATGACAACGACCCGAAACACACAGCCAGGGCAACTAAGGAGAGGCTCCGTAAGAAGCATCTCAAGGTCCTGGAGTGGCCTAGCCAGTCTCCAGACCTGAACCCAATAGAAAATCTTTGGAGGGAGCTGAAAGTCCGTATTGCCCAGCGACAGCCCCGAAACCGGAAGGATCTGGAGAAGGTCTGTATGGAGGAGTGGGACAAAATCCCTGCTGCAGTGTGTGCAAACCTGGTCAAGAACTACAGGAAACGTATGATCTCTGTAATTGCAAACAAAGGTTTCTGTACCAAATATTAAGTTCTGCTTTTCTGATGTATCAAATACTTATGTCATGCAATAAAATGCAAATTAATTACTTAAAAATCATACAATGTGATTTTCTGCATTTTTGTTTTAGATTCCGTCACTCACAGTTGAAGAGTACTTATGATAAAAATCTTCTACATGCTTTGTAAGTGGGAAAACCTGCAAAATCGGCAGTGTATCAAATACTTGTTCTCCCCACTGCAAGTCATGTAATTGTTATAACTTTTAGATGTTTGAATGAAAGTGTGTCTTGTTTCCTATCAGTACAATTGTCCGTTCTTAATTCAGAAAATGGCTTGATTGAAATCTGTGTAAAATGTTTTGTATTCTTATAATAGGAATCATGTCTAAACTGTACCGTCTGTACTCTCTGCTAGAGCGGGAGAGTAAAGAGATCACAGATAACGCATGATTTACGATGAGAGGTAAAGAAAATGCCACCTCTCAAGACAGTGCCTAATTGGTCAGAACTCATCCAGGAGGTTGGACAAACATTTAAGTTTAAAATCTTAGGACACAAACAAAGCATGAGAAGATTTCAGAATGCAGTAGAAGATATCAGAATGCATTAGAAGGCAAGGCAAGGCAAGGCAAGTTTATTTATATAGCACATTTCATACACAATGGCAATTCAAAGTGCTTTACATAGAAGAAATTAAAATAATAAAAAGAAATAAGAATAATTAAAACAGTTTAGAAAATAAAATAAAATACAGTACAGTACAGTACACACAGTCGGACGAACAGTGGCACAGTGCTCATTCAGTAAATGCATAGCTAAACAGATGTGTTTTGAGTCTGGATTTGAATGTGACTACTGTAGGAGCACGTCTGATCTCCTCTGAAAGCTGGTTCCAGCTGCGGCTGGCATAATAGCTAAAAGCGGACTCACCATGCTTAGAGTGAACCCTTGGTATTTCTAGCTGATATGATCCTAATGATCTGAGTGATCTGTTGGGTTTATATTCAGTGAACAAATCTGCAATGTATTGAGGTCCTAGGCCATTGAATGAATTATATACCAGTAATAATACTTTAAAATCAATCCTAAATCTAACTGGGAGCCAGTGTAAAGACCTGAGGACTGGTGTGATATGTTCATATTTTCTGGTTCTGCTCAGAATCCTGGCGGCAGCGTTCTGTATGAGCTGCAACTGTCTTATGGTCTTTTTGGGAAGGCCCGTGAGGAGTCCATTACAATAATCCACCCTGCTGGTTATGAAAGCATGCACAAGTTTCTCTAAGTCTTGTCTGGAAACAAAGCATCTAATTCTTGCAATATTTTTCAGATGATAGTATGCTGATTTAGTTATTGCTTTGACATGACTACTGAAACTAAGGTCTGACTCTAGTGTCACACCGAGATTCCTGACTTGATTTTTAGTTGTTTGACCCCTAGAGTGAAGGTATGCGTTCACCTTGAGAACTTCATCTTTGTTTCCAAACGCAATGACTTCAGTTTTGTCTTTGTTTAACTGAAGAAAGTTTTGGCACATCCAACTGTTGACTTCATCAATGCATTGGCACAGGGAGTCAATGGGGCTGTAATCGTTAGGCGATAGGGCTAAGTAGATCTGTGTGTCGTCTGCATAGCTGTGGTAAGCAATTTGGTTCTTTCTCATTATTTGGCTCATTGGGAGCATACAGGTTGAACAGGAGTGGCGCAAGAATTGAGCCTTGAGGCACTCCGCATGTCATGGATGTCCAATCAGACTTATGGTCTCCTATACTCACATAATAACCTCTCCCATCTAAGTATGACCTGAACCATTTTAGGACTATCCCAGAAAGCCCCACCCAGTTTTCCAGCCTGTCAAGAAGTATGTTGTGATCGACAGTGTCAAATGCAGCACTGAGGTCGAGTAGTACCAGCACTGATAATTTGCCTGAATCAGTATTAAGCGAATATTGTTTATTATCTTTATGAGCGCTGTCTCTGAGCTGTGATGCGGTCGGAAACCAGATCGTCAAAAATCGTCAAAGTATCCATTCAAGCTTAAGAATTTGTTCAGCTGATTAAAGACAACTTTTTCAATGATCTTGCCTTTGAAAGGAAGATTTGAGATCGGTCTATAGTTGCTTAATATGGTCTTATCCAGATTGCTCTTTTTCAGGAGGGGCTTGACAACTGCAGTTTTCAGGGATTTTTGAAAACTCCCAGAGAGAAGTGAGGCATTTACCACTTCTAGAAGATCTGCTTCTAAACTGTTTAACACACTTTTGAAAAAATATGTGGGAAGTGTGTCAAGAGCGCAGGTTGATGTTTTAAGGTGCTGTACGGTTTCTTCCAAAATTTTGCCATCAATTTCTTTGAAATCAGACATAGTAACTACTTTCTCAGGTGGTCTGATCTGTCTGACCCCAGCGCAACTCAAGGATGTGCTGATCACCTTTCTGATATTATTGATTTTCTCAGAGAAGAAAGAAGCAAACTCACTGCACTTGCTGTCTGAGAGCATTTCACTGGGAATCTGGCTTGGAAGGTTTGTCAATCTCTCTACAGTAGCAAAAAGAGTGCGTGTGTTGTTTAAATTGCAGTTTATAATATTTGAGAAGAAAGTCTGTCTAGCTTTGCCTAGTTCCATATTGAAAGCATGAAGGCTGTCTTTGTAGATGTTATAATGGACTACAAGTTTTGTCTTCCGCCACATGCGCTCTGCTTTTCTGCATTGTCTTTTCATATTTTGCACTGCTGTTGAGTTTCTCCAAGGTGCTTTTTGTCTGCCACTCTTCTTCCTGACTTTCACAGGAGCAATATCATCAATTACACTTTTAACTTTTGAGTTAAAAGAATAAAGGAGAAAATCAACAGAGTCAGCAGATATGCTTGGTGTTAAGGGTATAGCCTTCATAAATAGTACACTAGTGTTCTCATTTAAGCATCTCTTCTTGGCAGACACAGATCTAGCTTCAATGGCAGGAGAGATCAATATATAAAAGAAAATACAGAAATGACCTGGCTAAACGAAGATACATTGAGTAGTCATGGAGTAGCCATGACGGAGTAACCAGACAGACAAGTAACCATGTAGACGAGCAGACGAAAGAACCTAAATCAAGATCAGAAGAACATGGGTTAAACAGCTTCATTCAAGCTATCTAACTACTCTTCTCACTTTTCTTTCAATTTTCTTAGTTTTCTTTTCCATTGAGAGTCTAGGTTCTAAGTTAAGTTTTGGCGCAAAGTTTCAGTTAAACGATTCGACTGCAAAGCCCGCTTCCAACTTCAAAGACTTTCCAGCCATCCGCCAGCATACCACGTGATTGGCCGCCCCAGACATCTATCAGGGCAAGAGGAGACCGCCAGCCAATCAACAACCCGGGAAACCCCCTTTTACACCAACAAAAGGAATCCGCAAAAGGAACCCCAGACTCTTAGCTGAACTTGTGCTTCGATATAAAATGTAATAACCCACCTAAGAAATGATAGAAGGGTTAAATTAATGATTGATGGTTCGTTCAGGTCATGTCTTATAAGTGCATATAGAAACTTGGGATTTCACCATCTCACTCTTAAAACTCATTCTTTCCTCACTCTCTTTCTTTCTGCAACTCATATGAATGTGTGTGCGTGTGTTTGTGTTCGATAATAGTTTTATGTGTTAGAATAATTAATAAAGTCTTGTTTGTATTTCAAAGATAATTGTTCTTGTGTTATGTGCTTATGAATTTAATGTCTTAAACTGCTGATCTAAGTTACCTTGCTAATAAATAGTGTTTTCACTAGTTTGGATATTTATCATTTACGGCCGAGTCATTTGCTCTGCCGTAATAAGTGGTTCCTTCGAATTCCCTATAAATTAATTAATAATTTCCTTTGAGCTAAATTGACCCGTCTGACCCCTACATTTATATGTTGATTCATGTGTTTTTTAAATACACGCAGTGTGTGACGTCATATTGTGACCATTGCAGTGTGCACACACAGAAAGAGGTCGACCTCCCAAGGGGGTAATCCAGCATCCGGAAAGCATACCTTCTATGGGGGCATCCATTGGCTAACAAGCCAGCACCTGCTGTTAGCATTCCATTGACTCCCATTACTTTTGGCGTCACTTTGACAGCGAATAACTTTACGTCTGAGGCGTTTAAAGACTCTATTTGTCCATTGTTTATTTCTAAAGAAACACGACAATGTATAAAAGGCTCTATTACCTTGCATCTTACGTTATGGCCCCGTAAAAGCCGTTTTTGTAAAAATAGGCTAACGATTGCATCATAAACATGCAACCCTGTCGCACAGTAAAGAAATGACCATATAGACAGGAGGAGGAAGCTCGCAGGCAATCGGAGAGACGTGGAGGCAAAATGACAAAATAATAAATCAGAATACTTACCAAAAGTTGCTCCTGCTCCTAGCTCATGGAGAGCTCCTACTCACGCTCTCTGTTTCAGCAAGATTCAGAAGGGAATGATCCAGATTTCTCTTGGCACAGCTACTAGAAGACTTACAACTGTCAGACAGGTTGCTCACGTCACATCTACGTCATCAAGCTCAGTTTGAGGCTGCGCAGAATGCTCAGCCATCAGGAAGAGAGTGCTTCTAATTTACTTCACAGGTCTCCGTCAAAGTCTATGGGGTCGCTGTGTCCATTTCTTTTACTGTCTATGCGTCATCCTGGGTTCAAGCCAATATGTTACTTGCGTAACCCCGGTTCTCTGATAGTGAGGTGTCTCAATATGGGATACACCCCTTCCGCGTATTCCTCAGAAGCCCTATTACATTACACCAGCCCCAATTGGCTGGCAGACATGACGTTGTGTCTAGTATAAGAGGAGCGACAATGTCACTACAACATTCAAAACAAGCACACCTCGTCCTTGCTTTGCACAGCAAGGAGGGTGATCAGGTGAGACACCTCACTTAACTGTCAGAGAACTGGGGTTACTCAAGTAACCTATTGTTCTCTTTCAAGCATACGTTTCCGTGTCTCACTATGGGATATCCTAACTCCCGTATTGCCAGATACCCTGCCTTGAAGTCTTCTGCAAACCACAATTACCGGATCCAGCGCTGGACGAGTCATGAGTCAGGACTCAAATTCCTACGTCCAATACTGCATGTACTGTTGAGCATGTACCGGTTTATAAAACCTTGCAAATGTATGAGGTGAGGACCAACTCGCCGCTTCACAAATATCCTGTATCCTGTACACAAGACCATTACTGGAATATGGCAATGAAATCAGCTCCACTATCCAGTGCGATACACGCTGGTTAGTAATCGGCTTCCCCTTTCGTGGTTTCGCCCAGGATATGAACAGCTGATCACACTCCCTGAAACCTCTGATTCTTTCTGTGTAAATGCGTAAAGCACGCACTGGGCACAACACATTTAACTTTTGCTGTTCTGATGAAGCAAAAGGTGGTAGATAGAAAGCTCTAAACTCAAGGGGAATGATATGAACTATTTTGGGCATAAATGCAGGATTAGGTTTCAAAACTACCCCTCCAACCCCTGGACATGAATGGCATACACGCTGAATGCACTGAAAGTGCATGAATCTTGCTTACATGCTTTGCAGAAGCCAAGGCTAAAGCAGCGCTGTCTTAAACAAGAATATTTTGAAATCAATCTTGTCCAGTGGCTCAAATGGGGGCATTGAAAGAACAGCAAGTACCACAAGTACCCAATCCCATGAGGGAGAAAGCGGTTTTAAAACTGGCAAAACACGATGCGTGCCCTTCATGAACCTGCATACTAAAGGGTGATGCCCAACAGTGATGCCCAACAAAACCTATGTGACAAGCAGATATAGCAGCCAGAAACACTTTTCCTTGGTCTATCAAATACTGCAGAAATGATAGAACTACTGCCACTGAACACTGGAAGAGAATTTCATGTTTAGCTGTGCACACGCGTTCAAACACACCCCGTTTGCATTCATAGAGACCTTGTCGATGAAGCTCTGGCATTTTTTATTGTTCTGATAACACTGTCAGACAGACCAGTTGCATTCAAATTTAACCACTCTTTAACCACTTGTTCTGGATCACGATGAAAGATCTCCCCCTGCCTGTGACAGAAGATCTCTACATAGCGGGAGAGACCACCATTATCTCCAGCCAATATTTACCTGGCCACCTCGGAGCTATTAACCCCTGGGGTCGACGGTATCGCTGGCATCACCACTTATACCGCTTTTTTCTTACCAGTGTGAAAGAGACTCAAAATACTCAGTCTGTTTTGGACATAAAGATAAGAGTTTTACATCATTCAAAACTGTGAAATGTCTTCTTTTATTTGTGCACTCTCACAGTAAAAACAAAATGTTATGCTTTTTGCAAAATAAAGAGAAAAAAAAAACATTAACTGTAGGTAGGCTAACTTAGCAAATATTTATCACACAAGCATGAGATATATGTCTAAAGAAACGCTGAAATGTCAGGTTTTAAATAATGTAAGTCAAATCGAAAACAAATATTCTCTGTATAATCTGTTTGAAAAGTGAGAGATGTCAGTCATTCGCGAGTAACCTCATTATCCGTTAATGTGGCTACGCCCATGGAGAGCGCACGCTTATTCAAAGACAAATTCTGAGGCAATTTATGTAAACAGAGTCAACGCCCACATAAACTTGAAAAAAACGCGTCAAGTTTAGTCAGATTCATGTACTTTACATCGTTTTGAAACCCGGTTAGGAATAATAATTTACCTCTGTTTTAAGAAGAGCTGGTTTAAGTTTCATTTCGAGGAGCAACTTGATCAAGCCGAGGATTGTGACGGGTAAATTCTTTATTCTTAAATTCTTTATTCTAATCGCAATATGGACTAGTGTCTGTGAATATTAAATTGCTAAAAGACTGTTTAAATATGAATCCTGAATGTTCTGCGTGTCTCTGTGTAAATGATTGGCGCAGAAGCACGGTTTCGTTTACTACACATACTTACATTTGTAAACATGCCATATTGGCTTTTCCCAAACTATATTGCTATATTGTGATGAGTGAAATCGACTGAAATATGTAATAAATACTGAAATAAAATGTCTTAGTAATGTATTAAACTGCAAATTAACATTTATAGGCTCTCTATATATAACAAATATGATAACATGTCATAGATGTAATATGAATGTTTAGACAAGATTTATTTGTCCTGTTTTGGACAAATTATAAAGTGTTTACTGTAAAATAGTTCTGTGCCACATCAATGGAGCTCTTGTTTGCAAATTTCTGTGCAGAGGCTAAATACAGTACTGGTCAAAAGTTTGGACACATTACTATTTAAATGAATGTTTTTGAAAGAAGTCTCTTGTGCTCATCAAGTCTGCATTTATTTGATCAAAAATAGAGGGGAAAATAAGAGTAATATTGTGAAATATTATTATAATTTAAAATAATTGTTTTCTATTTTAATATACTGTAAAAAAATAAAATAATAATAATTCTGTGTTGCAAAGCTGAATTATCATCAGCCATTACTTATACATCAAAGAGGCGATGCCGGTGCTTTCATAAACATAATACAACACCATGCAGATGAAACACAAAAGCAGCAGTAGCACTGGTGCCATTACCTAGTCAGTCATTTACACGACTTCGAAGACCGCCATCTCGGTGGGGCTGCAACAGTTTGAGACGAAGACTGAATGATTTCAGCTAGCTTGATTCCTGCACAAAAAAATATGCGTGATGCAAGGAACATTCAGGCCATAATAAAACGTATAGCAACATGTATAGGGTGCTTCATAGCCCACCTGGTATAGGTTTTTCTGCAAAGGTTACTACCTGTGTGGGTGAAACCAACAAAACAATGACGGATTCCATCTGTGCTTATTACTCTGTGAATGTGTACAACAGCAATGCGCATAGATAATCTATGAGGGCGATCATTTGTGCATAGCGGCAGCAGTGTCTGCACCTGTAACAACAGACTGTGAATGGCTAAATGACCAAGTTGAACACCACTTTGCAGGGCCGTCAACAACTGTCGCAATAGTCCACATGACCTATTTGAACACCACCCACAATGTCAGTTCAAGTTGTAGATGTAATCCTCTTGCTTGTTGATTCAGAGTTTGCTTCATCTGAAGTCCTCAAAGGAGTTGTAGTCCTCTCGAATCATCTCTTCACAGGTGTAGGAGCATCTGAAGTCTTCATAAGAGGCTGGATCCAAACTGGAGTTGACATACTCTCTAATTACCTCGGGATGGGCATCCCAAGATAAAACAGAAAAGCAAATTGAAAATATTTAGCGTAGCTGCTATTCATAATATTAAGCAAAGATAATCATGTGCATTTGATTTGATATAACTGGAGTACTGGAGTTATGATATGCATTATGTGAATGCTTTGCTAAAGAGATGCGTCTTTAATCTAGATTTAAACTGGGAGAGTGAGTCTGAGCCCCGAACATTATCAGGAAGGCTATGCCAAAGATTAGGAGCCAAATGCGAAAACGCTCCTTTAGTGGACTTAGATATCCTAGGTACTACCAGAAGCCCAGAGTGTATGTACTCTTGAGTACATTGCCCCCTTGAGCTCTGTTTGAGTTTTCAGTAGGCTGAGCGGTTCTGCAGCCCTTTGTATGAAAAAAAAAAAAAAAACATTTTCTCGTAAGGCTGTGGCTCCTCTGAGCCCTCAGGTAGATCTATGCTTACAGGCTGTCCCTCACCAGGGCCACCTCTGTAGCTGGCCTAGGCTGTGCTAGGGATAGTGAGGCGTTCTGCTAAAGCATTTCTGCCTCTGGCCCTTCACTTTATGAATGTAGGTTTTTAGCTTCCCTATATGACAGCCTCCTCCCATGGGAGTCGTTAGGCCAAGGCCAATCCCTTTTCTGCATTCTGGGGTGAGAAGAGTAATGCATCTTGGTGCAGAGGCATGATTTATAAAGACCCTGAGTTAGGCCTCAATAAGGCCTCCCCAGTAGAATGGGTCTTTCTTGAGCAGGGTTAGGTCGTCTTTCGCCTCACGAAGAGACTGGGTTTTGTCTGCCTGACCCTGCCATGCAGAACTAGCATATGGATTTGGGCTGTCAGAATAGGCTCCACTCACCTCACTGAGCTACTGCTCAAGCGTCAGGTTGTAGGTGGTTGGCTTGCAAGCAAGCCCCACTCCCCTAGGCTGGGCGCAGATAAAATTCTGTCACCTCTAGAGCCACTGGCGGGCCCGCACCCTGTTAAATCTCAGGGTGAGGTGGTAGTATTCCCCTGTGATACAGGGTAGGTCTGAGTACTTCACTTTCAGTTCTGTATTATCCCACCTCGCACCATTATGGCCGAGCGGAAAGTTCTAACCTTCACTTCTTTTTGGTTTTCGAAGTATGCTCCCGTGAAGCTAGAGCATTGCCATGAGCTGACACCCATGCGTACAGAGGGTAGGCCCCTGACTCTGGGGCCTCCGTTGAGGCAGAGTGGTGTATGTTGTACTCCCCTTGCTTAAAGGGTGCTGCGTTTTTTTGCTGAGTACACTGCCGTGGGCAATGTGATTAGGTACTAGGATCCTGTAGGCGCTGTGTAAATAGCTTATCTGCCAACAAAGGCTGTGCCGTTAGGTAGTAGGCCTCAGCAGGCCTCCTTGACTGGGCAGCCCCCAAGAGGGCCCGGTAGGCCAGCTTACCTCAAGTGGTTGGCCTTAGTTGTTCGGGCAGTAGACTCACTGATGGGTTGTAGGCCTTAAACAGGCCTCCTTGGAAGGGAGTCCTAACATTGTGGGACATACATTTTAGCTGCGACCAGGTAGCTAGCCTTATTAGGCCTCCTGTGGGTGGCCTCAATATTTGTGTTGATGTAGTATGGTTCCCAACTGTATATGTGTGTAGCAGAATAGACTGGCTATCAGCTAATAGGCCCAACCAGGCCTCACTGATGGGGAGTCCCGGCAGTATGAATTTGGCTGACAGCACTGACTTGCTTCAGGCCAAGTAGGCCTCTCAATCTTCTAAGTGAGTCTTGAGTGATGGGGTATATAAACAGTAGTGTTGATGGTCAGGCGTTGACCTTAGCAAGGCCTCCCTGACCCTGAGCCCCATCATGGGTGCTCGACTGGTAATTTGCTGGCCAATCAAACAATTGGCTTCAGTGGGCCTCTCTGGAGGCTAGCCCCGATTGTGATCAGCCGAATAGGATTGACCACTGTCAGGCGGTTGGCCTTTTCAGGCCACCATGTAGCTCGGTCCCCAACCTTATGGACATGGCTGTCAGTTTCTAACCTAAAGAAAACTTTCAGATGATCGGCTTTAACAGGCCACTCTGAGACTGAGTCCCAAGACCGGCAGGCCTTACTAGGCCGCCCTGGGACTGACACCCGGAATCAGAGTTCATAGCAATAACCAGTTTTTAGCTAGCTATCAGGTAGTAGGCCTCTCCAGGCCTCCCTGAAGGCAGGTAGTAGGCCTCATCAGGCCTCTCTGAAGGCGAGCTCCCAAATACGGCACTAGGTAGCCAGCCCTCTGGTTATCAGGTAGTAGGCCTCACCAGGCCTCCTTTTAAGTGGTCTCCTAGCGACTCTGGGTTCGGGCAGCTAGTGGCCACTTGCTATCAGTTCAGCTGCCTACCAGTCAGGCCATGTGCTCCCCTCACTGAGGGTCACTATGAACACTTAGCCTCTTGAGTCTGGTCAGATGATCGTAGGCCTCTCGTGAGGCCTCCTAGTCAAATCAGTGCTGGGTAGATCTGTGGATCGAGCAGTGAAACTCCCCTCGCTGGAAAGGGTTGTAAGCGCTATGCTGAGTCATGCTCTCCTGGATACCCCGTCTCTGAGATCTGGGCCGAGTGGTTCACTGTCAGCTGCCTTACATAAAGGCAAGTGTCAAGTGCTCTGTCTTCGGACAGATATCCTGGCTAGGCTGAAGTGTCCAATGCAAGTGACGCCAGGTCAGGCCTTCCTGGTGGCATTTCGGGTGAGTATGTTCTCCTAAATAGTGATTGGCTGGGGCTCCTTCGGGTTCCCTAGCCACATAATCTAGAAGGGACCCCTTCTAATTTGAAGCTGTGGTTTTAGGCCCTTGAGCAGACCCTTGAGCAGGCCTTTCATTAAACAATGTTTATGGAGGTTTACCTGTGGAATGTATAGCTTGGGGTATGACCGTAGGGAATGCTGTCACTGTCAGCCCAGTGTGACCTGAGGGTGATTGGTTCTGGCATTTCATTTGAATTTGCTGGTTTTGACAATTGTCACTGCCAATGGGTATTCAGTCCCCTTAGCATGGTGGTGTTGGTATTTTGTTCCCCTTAGCGTCAATCGACGCAGTGTGAGTTCCCTTTTGAAAGGGAACATCTAGGTTACGAATGTAACCTCTGTATCCTGAGAACAGGGAACAAGATACTGCGTCTTTTCGCCATGTCTCGGGCCTGCCTACCAAACAGTCCCTTCAGACGAAAAGGTGATTATCATGTTTGCATGTTTGTTATTTTTAATAGCTTCATACATTCTGATATCCTGCACTGTTAGACTTTTCAAGGGTTTTTTACAGTAACTTACTGGCAACACTGTTGCCAGTAAGTTACTGTAATTAAGATTTACAGTACCAAACCGTATTTCAGTTTTACAGTATGGTACTGTAATTGTGTAATACAGTGCATTACTGTAAAAACGAAGCTAGTCAGTACACTACTGTAATTTTTTTTTAATTTGTACTAAACATAAATTAGATTTCATAATTTTGATATATGATTAATTTTATTTTTATCTTACATAAGTACTACTGATATACAAACCAATTAGACAAAGTTGTCACAAAATACCATTTTTTTATTTAAAACATTTCATATACATCACAAAATAAACATGCCAATGCTGGAAATGATGTGTGAAATTTTTACACATGAATGGGTGAGTTTAGGGATAACGTTTTTTGTGTTAATTTTAACTCATTCATTGTGTTAATGATTTTAACAAAGTAAATTTGTCAGAAAGGTTAGCACAAAGATGTGTAAACATGTTAAATTAACACATTATGTGCTGTCCTTCACTGCACACATTTTTAAAAACATACATAAAACCATAAACAAAACGTTAGCATTTGACAAAATGAATGTAGAGTCATTGGTTGTTTAGCTTATATTATAATGAAATATCAACCATTACATTCATAAAACTGCAGAATATAAATACATTTTAAGCAGTCAAAAAGGAAATGTCCAACACAGGACAAAACACAGTTCTTTTCACAATACATGACACATAACCCCACCTTCAAAATAATTTCACTTATTTACAAAAATGTGTTGGATTCATGTACACTAGTGGCCAAAAGAAGTATTTAAGTGTCTTAATGTTTTTGAAAGAAGTCTCTTTGATGCTCAAGAAACATTTTTTATTATTATCAATGTCTGACTGTCTACTCATCCATCTTTTCTACAGCATAGGAGTAAAAGTCATGATCAAAATAATCTTTGAAAAGCCAACACAATGTTTTTGTCCACCTTTGCGGATAAATGAACTTCTCCAAAGATTGGTTCCTGTTCAGAACTTGATTGACAACATCAGAATGTTCCCTGGTCTGTATGCGAGTCCACAAACACTAATGTACTCAGTCCTTCAGAGGAGATCCCGGTTCCAACACTATATATATGAGAGAGAGAGAGAGAGAGAGAGAGAGAGAGAGAGAGAGAGAGAGAGAGAGAGAGAGAGAGAGAGAGAGAAAATATTAGTGTCAAATTATTTTTAACCTCCATTTTTAAAATTTTTATTATTATTTTCACAAAAAGAAAGAATATATATTTGTAAACAGCTTTTGTCAATAAATAGCATACAAAAGAACTATATTAAATTATGCCAGATTAAATTTTAATACTTACAAATCCTAAATTCTCTCCAAAAATGCTGAGATCCATAGAGAGAAAGACTGAAATCGATGATTTTAGCCCATTCCTGTTTGAGACAAATACACAGTAAGACACATGCAAGAAATCACTGAGTGATGATCGTTCTCCTTCCTACAGTATTTAACCCACCTGTGCGCTGATATTAGGACCTTCCTGGTCAGGTGGGACTGCAATGGTAGAGAGTCTTCTGCCTAATAAAATATCAAAATAATGCAAAAATATAAACTTAAAGGGTAACTAAACCCCTGGTGAGAGCCTGACTCCACCCACTGGCAATATTTGAAAAATGCTAGAAAAGTGGGCAGACCCCAGCGGAGATAGAGGGGACGAACCGTGAGCGGGAGGGGGCGTGTACCTGAGACCTGCTGTCAGACTCTCTAAAATGGAGAGTGGCTCACAGGGTCGCAAGACGACGTAAAGTACATGCATCTGATGAGTTTTATCGAGTTGATGTCAATAGCGCGCGCTCTCTATAGGCATTTTCATATTTTGCCGCTATGTGAAAAAATCCAGCAAAATGCGCTGCCGCGTTTGTCGACCCCAGAGGATTAACTTTAGCCTAACCATAAATTGTGATTAAAATATATATGATCACTCACATCAAGACGCCGCTGCGGTGGTGGAGTCCATGCAGGAGGAGCAGCGTTTGGCACTGCGTTGCTTTTCAGCGCGAGCTGTGTGGAGAAGCCCATTTCCACCTCTATTGCGTTGGAAAAGCAATTCCACGTAAAATGCAGGTTTCACACTCACGGTCTTCCAGGCCAAGTGCATGCAACCACTGGCACCTAATTTCCAAGTCTGCAGGAAAGCTATGCAGTCCAGCAGTGCTGTTGCCACTAGCAACACTAACGTTACACCTACCACTGTACTAAATACAGATAAATCTACGCTAGCTCATCCAAGGGCGTGGTGAGCTCGTACCAAGGGAGGGCGTGGTGAGCTGGAACCTGCTTACGTCACGCAGTACCGCTTACGTCACGCAGTACCGCAACATCCAATAGGAAAATTCAACTGCAGTAGCCACCGTTCAACCTGAAGAGGGCAGCACTCAGACGTTTTTACACCATATATTGTAGAATTAAAACACTTTATACCCAAATGTCAAAAAAGTTACTCGAATCAATGAACAGCACTAATAAAGCCCCATTCTTACAGATCATTAACTAAAAAAAGTTGGTTTAGGGTTTAGTTACCCTTTAAGTTGTTTAGAATTCTAGATTTGGTATGAATTAATTAGTGAGAGTTTTACTGCAGTGCTTACCTGGATACATTTAATCTGGTGAGACTGAACAAAGACAATGGTCCATCTTCTGATTGGTTCATTTGCTGTGTAATAAATATAAAGTTAGACATGATGCAGGTCACTTATTTGATATAAAGTTAGACAATTTTATAGAGATTTTATAAGATATTGTATCTAGTCTGCACCAGTGGCTCCAAAGCACTTTTCACATATTGCTAATCATTTCAGCAAACTTACCTCAAAATATATCACAAATGGCCTAACTCTGGAATCTTGCAAGAAGTCACTGGCGTGAGTTGGCGCTTTGTTGCAGTTGCCTTTAAACACATATAAAAATGGAAGTAAATATTAAATTTCATTAAAAAAACTATAATATGTTATAGTTTGCAAACTAATGCTAAAACTATAAAGGTTCTCATCAGTAGGCTACAACCAAAACAGAATTTCACATTAGTTAATGTATTGTTAATGTAAACTAAGCGTTGCTCGTTGGCATATTTTAACTCGACAATTCAATAATCTAATAAAGTCTGTAAAATGAAACGTTAGCGCAGTTTATGGTAAAGTTCGTTACCGCCATGTTGACGAGTAGGCTAACGTTATAACATTCAACTGGGCACAATCCTGTCAACACACACAGAATGTTTTTTACCTTGCTTGCTGATCTCTCTCTCGGTGAAGTGAATACCGTCTCTTCCCCGGGACAGACACGAACGGCACGATCCAACAAAAGACAATCAGAACCCAGTGATATTACACTGGATGCTCCGCGCGACACGACAAATCCCAGACAGTGTAGTGATGCGCCGCGGCCGTTATATTTCTGACGTACGGTACTCCGAGTCCAAGCGCTCGCGCTATTTCTGACAAGGGAGGGACAAACAGGTTTGCATTTTGTATAGGTCCGGTCGCTTCAATGTGTCCAATATAGACAGCCTCTGGCTATTATAGCGTTGTAGACACGCGGTGTTAGGCAAAAATTAGGAAATAAAAAGCACGATGGAATGGTTGGCCGTTACGTCAGATACAGTAGCCTAGTAGGCTATACAGCAAATTTAAAAAATACAGCAAGTCTCTGTATGTGGTGTTAGACAAATACAGTAGTATACAGCAAATTTAAAAAATACAGTAGGCTAAGTCTCTGTATGTGGTGTTATACGTCACAGAAAATTCCCATGATGCAATGGGAATCACAGTTATTTACTGTAAAGAGAAATAGCAGTATAATACTGGGGGATTTAAAGTAAATAACTGTAGAAATTACAGAAAAGTCTAACAGTGTGGACATTTGTGTACCCCAGAACTGCTCATTTGATGTCTCCCTGAATTGTATCATCGGCTCATTAGAGGCTCCCAGTGTTTCGAACAACGGAGACATGCAAAATGTACAGTGCTACCAAGACTGAGACTTAGAGTGTCATGTCGTTATAAAAAATAGCAAAATGATCTAACAGATGGAGGAAGAAATAAGTGGAGGAAGGTGTGGCTCCAGATTCTGGGCATGGTCACGTTGGGGAACATGCTCTCGTTCTCTACAAAAGTTCTCTACAAACAGTTTAAACAGGTAGGTACACACACAAACACACACACCCTTTCTGTCATTCTGTACATGCAGCAGAAGGTTCAAGAAAAAGTATTCACACAATAAACAGCCCACAGAAAATTCTTATAAGTGCATGTTGTTCTGGTGTTTTTTGTTTGTTTGTTTTTTATTTCCCCTTTGGCTCTAAATGAGGGTTGGATGTAATTATATGATTGTCTATAATTAAGACTGAAGGGTGAAGAAGGAAATAATAGATGAATAAATAATGTGTTAATTGTACATGTCAATTAAATATCAGTACACCGAGTGTTACTTAATAACCAGAAATGACAAGTAATGTGATCTCTCAATAGTCAACTTGTCTGTCTTCCTGTAGGTGCGCCTAACTGATAACCTGGGCAAACTCTCACGTATCCTGGAGACGGACCATTTTGCCCTTGTGAACGTACAGATTCAGTGTAAGTTTTGGAAATCTTTGTTCCACCTCTTCCCTAAACAATCTGGATTCTTTCCATTTTTAGTCATGAACATTTCAAATGTTTGGGGGTTTTGTATATATATAATTTTTATATGTATATATATATATATATTTTATTTCAGTTTATATTTATTTTACTTCAAGTAAAGAAATTTTTTATTTTTTAGAATGGTTTTAATTACCGATAATAACCCAGGACCCTGTGCAGATGAAGTACAGTAAATGCAGGCTGTGATGTCATTGCAGTGGATGGTGTCCACAGTCTGAATTGCAGTTCCTGTCTTACAGACATGAGTAATGGATCCCCCAAGATGAGGCAGATGGTGTTTGGGGTCGTGACAGCCATTGACCTGCTACGTGGCCACACGTGAGAGGAGGGAATGCTCTCTGTCCGAGTGCTCTCTGTCTGAAGAACAGTGAATGATCAAGAGTGTGGGAACACAATGGTGGAGCGTTATTCTCTCTCTTAATTCAATTCAATTTCAGTTCAAATGAGGTTTATTGGCATGACTTGTACAGTATATCCAAAGCATTGACCATTACATGAGCAATGAACAAAATAATGATTTTAAAGTACATAAAGAAAATATTAATGAATCAATCAATAAATAAATAAATACATTAATAAATTTTTTATAAGTAGAAAAAGTCATTGTCAATATTAATTATTTTAAGTTATTTTTAATAGCTTCATACATTCTGATATCCTGGACATTTGTGTACCCCAGAACTGCTCATTTGACGTCTCCCTGAATTGTATCATCGGCTCATTAGAGGCTCCAAGTGTTTCGGACAACGGAGACACGCAAAAATGTACAGTGCTACCAAGACTGAGACTTAGAGTGTCATGTCGTTATAAAAAATAGCAAAATGATCTAACAGATGGAGGAAGAAATAAGTGGAGGAAGGTGTGGCTCAGTCTGGTGTCTGGTTTTCTCCAGATTCTGGGCATGGTCACGTTGGGGAACATGCTCTCGTCAGTTCTGGCTGGGAAGGTTAGGCCATCTGATCCCATAAGCAAAGTTCTCTACAAACAGTTTAAACAGGTAGGTACACACACACAAACACGCACACCCCGTTCTGTCATTCTGTACATGCAGCAGAAGGTTCAAGAAAAAGTATTCACACAATAAACAGGCTACAGAAAATTCTTATAAGTGCATGTTGTTCTGGTGTTTTTTTTGTTTGTTTTGTTTTTAATTTCCCCTCTGGCTCTAAATGAGGGTTGGATGTAATTATATGATTGTCTATAATTAAGACTGAAGGGTGAAGAAGGAAATAATTGCTGAATAAATAATGTGTTAATTGTACGTCAATTAAATATCAGTACACCGAGTGTTACTTAATAACCAGTAATGATGACCTTAACCAGTGATCACTCAATAGTCAACTTGTCTGTTTTCCTGTAGGTGCACCTAACTGATAACCTGGGCAAACTCTCACGTATCCTGGAGACGGACCTTTTAGCCCTTGTGAATGTACAGATTCAGTGTAAGTCAAGTTTTGGAAATCTTTGTTCCACCTCTTCCCTAAACAATCTGGATTCTTTCCATTTTTAGTCATGAACATTTCAAATGTTTGGGGGTTTTGTATATATATATATATTTTATATGTATATATATTTTTTTATTTCAGTTTATATTTTTTTTTACTTCAAGTAAAGAAAATTGTTATTTTTTAGAATGGTTTTAATTACCGATAATAACCCAGGACCCTGTGCAGATGAAGATGAATGATAAAGAGTGTGGGAACACAATGGTGGAGCGTTATTCTCTCTCTTAATTCAATTCAATTTCAGTTCAAATGAGGTTTATTGGCATGACTTGTACAGTATATCCAAAGCATTGACCATTACATGAGCAATGAACAAAATAATGATTTTAAAGTACATAAAGAAAATATTAATGAATCAATCAATAAATAAATCAATAAATAAATACATTAATACATTTTTTATAAGTAGAAAAAGTAATTGTCAATATTAATTATTTTAAGTTATTTTAAGTTCTCTTACGAGAGGTTCTCTCGTACTGCGTAATATCTTACGCTATGGGGAAATCTCTTTTCCGCAAGATATTGAAGCCAAAAAATTATCCTTAATTTTTTTATTAATGTAAAACGCGTTGCAGCAGCATGCAGACATAGGCAAGACAGCTTGCGTGCCTATTGGCTGCTCTGCGGCAACTGCACCAGCCTATCGAGAGAGGCCCTCATGACGTCAGATCCAATGAGGGCGCGAGCGTCACGTCCTGCCGAAACGGACGTAGCCAGGGCCTATAAATGTAGCTCGACGGGCTGGATAATCTGATTTTTCATCTCTTCAGCGAAGCTCACGCATCGCTGGATCCGGAGAGAAAGAAGCCGCGCCGTCTGAGAAAACTCTTCAGCACCTGAAGCCGCTGGCTGCGCCGCCTTTAGTCGCTGTTCCTGCTGCGCTATCCGGCGTTATATCCTTTTCTCTGCTACTGTGTTTTGTTTATGTGTGTGTTCGCCGCCGCGACACACACTCTCATTGCCTAAAAGAGCCGGGCGTCTTTATCAAGATGCCCTCTCCTGCCTGGGTGAGGATCACGCAGCTCTCGCGCTCGCTGATGGCGGCTGCCCTCGCTGCGAGCTACTGCCTATGGCGACTCTGAGGACTTGCCTGGCATCCTTCTCTGAGACTGCACCTCCACCCGCCACGGGACCGCGCCGTAAAAACGCCGTGCTCAACGGGTCCCGGAACCTCCCTCAACCCGCAAAAGCTCGCCGGTGCGCCCGCCTGCTTCACCTTCACAGTCTCTTCCTGATGGACAGCGGCCGCCATCTGCCACCGCTTCCGTCGTGGATATCGACCAAGAAGCCGCGTCTGTGGGGGATGATACCTGCTCTATTCTGGTGTCGGGCAGTGAGGATTGGGCGAGCTCTGTGGATCTCGCGCCCTCTGCTCGCGAGCCATCTGCAAAGAGCCAGCAAAACGGGGCTAGTTTTCTTTACGTTACAAGAAAGCTACCCCGCCCTTGCCATTCACGCGTCACTCACCGGCGAAAGGAGAAAAGAGAGTGTTTTTAGTCCCGCCGAGGCCGGACTAACATCCTTTTCTCACACATTTTCTCAGTCCCCTCTGAAGTTCAGGCGACTGGAAATGTCAATATTGCAGTAACGAGCCTGTTATACTACATGCGCGCCTGCAAACGAACGCCGAATCAAAACATGATGACGCTCTCTCTTCCTGCTCTCTCTCCCTTTGCTCGTGCCACGCAAACTGCGCCGTTCACAGGGGATGTCGGAAGCGGACGGTTACTGGGCTAGTTTTCTTTACATTAAAAGAAAGCTACCCCGCCCTCGCGCCCCATTCGCCTGTGTCACCGGCGAAAGGAGGGAAGAGAGTGTTTTCAGTCCCGCCGAGGCCGGACAAACCTCCTTTTCTCACACATTTTCTCAGTCCCCTCTGAAGTTCAGGCGACTGGAAATGTCAATATTGCAGTAACGAGCCTGTTATAATACACGCACGCCTGCAAATAAACGCCGACGCAAACATACGCTCTCTCTTATATGCTTGCGCTAACTGAAAGCTTATGTGTTTCCCCCTGTTGCTCAGTGGCGGAATCTTAGGCTTTCGCGCTAGAGACCCGTGTTCGATTCCCGGGTCGGGCGGCAGATGAAATTATGCCGTCAAAGCTTTTTGCTCTGTCAGTCCCCTTAAAAGGCGACTGCAGATGTGTATTTTGCAGCCAACGAGCGCGTTGTACAACCCGCTCGCCTGCACCCAAACACCGTTTCTAAAAAGAGGCCTCAAAGTCTTCCTAGCCCGCCTAGGAAAGCGACAGTGTTCAAGTCCCGCTGCAGCCAGACTTCCACCAAAACTTCTCGCTCGTTCAGTTCGAGGAAATGTGACTGTTCCAGTGTATTTTGCAGTAAACAAGCCGGAACCACAGCCTGCTTGCCTGCACACAAACGCCGTTTCTACGGTGACCCAGATAAATCCCATAAAGGGTGTATTTTCTGGTATTCCGGCCACGGCCGATGGTGTTATGAGTGTAGTAAAAATGCCCACAGCCCATTGCTCATTCCTACACACAAGCACAGCCCGCCACACAGGGCTCGCGCACATAAAATCGACCCATGTCGATTGTGCATTAAACGTAGTAAATGTGCCCACGACCCAGTGCCCACAAACACTACATTCTGCATGTCTCACGGTTTCTGTAAAAACGAAACCAGCCCACATTCAATCTGCCCAGGCAGACGGTGTATTCAGTGCAGTAAATGTGCCCGATGTCCCGCGCCCACATTCACTCACAGACATGACAAGCCCCATGGGGCTCGCCCCGCCCTCCCCCTCTTGGCTGACCGCCGCAGAGGAGTCGAGCGCAGGCAGACTGCCCGCTGTGATCAGCGCGCCCCCCCGCCTTGAATGTCGCAAGCACGGCGTTCATGTTAAAGCACACCGAAGCTCTTCGGTCGCCATGCGACCAGAGCAGAGTCCTGCACGGGTCCATTTTTGGAGACCCGCCCCCGCCCGTACCCGCAAAGTTCAGCACCAGATCCGACCCGTCACCCGTGATAATATCAAAATTAAATCCGCACCCGCCCAGACCCGTTAATATTCGGCCCGTTACCCGACCCGTGCCCGCGATAAATCACACACAAGCTAAAATCTATTGAGCGGTGGGGACGCGTTCATAGGGTGCGCTGCCAATAACGCACCTAAAAGCTGTCACAAAGAACTGGGAAAAGTAATGATTATTAATATGTCAAATATATCAAGGATACATTTCAATTGTTTATTAATAAACAAGTGTTTTCTGTGTCAAAGTTGAAGTTGACGATGCTGACTGACTCGCGATCTTCGCAGTAGTGAGCGCGCCAGAGAGAAAATCACATTACGGATTGCATAAGCAGAGAGCAGTCTGCTTTCTTTTTCTTTTATTTTTTTTTATTGTTTTGTTTAAAAGTAGACATTTCATGATTTCTATTTCTCAGGTCTGTGAGGCAAGTAGCTTATACGCTGAGTTTCGGTTTATTTAAGAGACGAGCCTCAAGTTCACGCGCCCGCGCCACCGTGTCGTGATTATTGCCTGCTATAGCCTATTTACCTCCTATTTATTGAATCCAATAAATTGGTTGATGAAACATTGATTAAAATTAAGATACAATTAATACGAAACGAAATTCACTTTAAAGAAAGGTTTTCTACATAAACTTAATGAAATGTTCAAAATCATGTCTGCCCACTGCATTTGTCTCCCGATATTCGGGATCATCTTATCTTATTCATGCTTTTCACTTTTCATATAATCAACATGAAATTTAAAAAAATATATTATTTTATTTAAACATGAATATGAAACTAAATCGTTTTTAATGACAGGGCTACAACACATACAGTACAGAGAAATTTAATGTCGGAGCATTGCCGGTGAGCATTGTGGAGGGGGAGATAGGCTACGATTTTCGATCATTTATCAATATTATTTTGCTTGATATGCCAATTCTTAATATTTGGTGTTTTTAATGTTTGTTTGAGATCTCTGTGAAAGTTTTAATTGTAGGTTCGTGGCCCTGAGTGTCGCGATTTCGGTTTCATTTCGCATATAGCCTACAGCCCTTATAATCATAGATGACGCCACCGGTTTTTATTTAAAAGAAAGACATATGTATATATGTTTGTATGTAGGCCTATATATGGGCAATTTATATACACAATACTTACTAAAATATAATTAATATCATTTTATTGCATTTGTATTAGTTGTTTGAAGAGTAAAAAAAAAATCGGTAGGTCTTAACACAAGTTCACTACCGGCAAGTCGGTCGGACTAAAAAGGGGGAAAAAAAATAATTGGGTTGGTCCTAAATTGACAGGGTCGGTCGGGTTACTGCAAACAAGAATATTTTTAAGGACGGCCTGACTAAAACACATATTTGCGTATGTGTAATGGTAATTTAGACATACAAATATTGCACATATTTTTCATCCGTTACCCGCCCGCAAGGAGTTCATTATCCGCCCGCATCCCCGCCCGTGAATTTTAGGAATGTCACAATCCACCCGTTTTAGCCACTTTTATGCGGGTACCCGCGGGTACCCGCGGGTACCCGACCCGTTGCAGGACTCTGGACCAGAGCTTACATTTCATTCAACCCCTAGCCATTCATGCAGATGCATGGGCAGTGCTTCCCGGGGTTTTCAGAGTGGGTGCTAAACATTGTAAAGAGAGGCTATTCGCTACAGTTCAGTCGACGCCCCCGCCGTTGTGTGGCGCGCGTCGAAACTACGGTAAAGAAAGAAGTAGTACACCTACTTCGAGCCGAAAATAACGAAACTGTTGAGCAAAGGGGCCATAGAGCTTTTATCTCAAGCTCAGAGCGAAGGGGGGCTGTACAGCAGATATTTTCTGGTATCGAAAAAAGACGGGGGTCTCAGACCCATACTAGATCTAAGACAGCTGAACAAAGTGCTTGCAAAACGCCAGTTCAGAATGCTCACAACCAGAAAAATCCTCACGCAGATTCGCCAAGGGGACTGGTTTATGTCAATAGATCTGAAGGACGTGTATTTCCAAATACAAATAGCGTCACGTCACAGGCGGTTTTTGAGATTCGCCTTCGAGGGCCAGGCATATCAGTACACAGTCTTGTACCTGGCACCCCGTACATTTACGATGTGCATGGACGTGGCGCTCGCACCCCTGAAACTCCGGGGCATGCGAGTGTTGAACTACTTGGACGATTGGCTGATTCTAGCTCGATCACATTCAGAGCTCATAGAGCACAGGACCATTTTACTCTAACACCTCGAGAATCTGGGTCTCAGAGTCAATTGGGCGAAGAGTTCACTGTCTCCCAGTCAGAAAATATCTTTTCTGGGCACAGAGCTGGACTTGCTGTCTATGACAGTGCAGCTATCGCCACAGCGCGCACTGAATATTCAGCGCATGACGGAATCCTTCCGCTGCGGCGCTATTGTCCCACTCAGAAAATTTCAGAGAACGCTGGGTCTCATGGCCTCAGCATCGTCAGTACTTCAGCTGGGTCTGCTTCGCATGGGCCCACTGCAGTTCTGGCTGAAAGATGTTCTCTAGCTGGTGCACAGCCCGTGGCATATCACCCCCGGACTGTGGGATGGCGGAGGTTCTCTCCTTCCTGCAAGAGCTGCTGGATAAGGGCAGAACCCCATCCATGCTCAAGGTCTATGTGGCAGACATAGCAGCGTTTACTAAACCAACGCTTGGCCAGTCACTTGGAAGGAATGATTTGGTCATCCGCCTCCTTAAGGGAGCTAAGAGGCTGAATCCTCCCAGACCTCCATCAGTTCCCATGTGGGACCTTTCTACGGTTCTGGAGGCCATGAAAGGTGCCCCATTTGAGCCAATACAATCTATAGACATCAAACATTTGTCTTTCAAGACAGTGTTTCTTCTGACTCTCGCTTCAGTAAAGCATATAGGAGACTTGCAAGCGCTCTCAGTGAGCACGTCGTGTATGGAATTCGGGCCAAATGACTCGAAAGTCATTCTCAAGCCAAGACACGGGTATGTTCCTAAATCCCTCAACACACCGTTTAGGGCTCAGGTGATTTCCCTGTCGGCCCTGCTGGTCTCTAATGAGGAGAAGGACGCAAGCTTCCTTTGCCCGGTCAGGGCATCAAGGGCTTATGTGTCTCACTCGGCTGTCTTCAGACAGACAGAGCAGCTCTTTGTCTCATTCTACGGACATTCTAAGGGACTAGCCGTGTCGAAACAGAGCCTATCCAGATGGATAGTCGATGCTATAGCGCTGGCTTACGCTTCTAAGGGCCTGCAGTGATCCCGCAGCTTTGCTATTTAGCATGAGCCGGATAACCAGAAATTGTACTCTTTATGAGATTTCTCTGGGTCGCCGTAAAAACAGCGTTTGTGTGCAGGTGAGCGGATTGCGCGACGTGCTCGTTGGCTGCAAAATACACATCTGCATTCGCCTTTTCTAAGGGAACTGACAGAGCGAGATGTTTTGATGGCGGTCCGGCCGCAGCGGGACTCGATCACCTTTTCCTCCTTGATGCTAGGAGGACTTCATTGGCTCAGGTGTCAACGCAATCTTAGGCCGGGGTCCCCGTGAGGGAGGCAGCCTGCGACAGCTTGACGAGAGCGATCTCTGGCGAGCGCTCTGGCATCGTTGCAGAGGCGGCGGCTGAGAGGACTGCTGGGTAGAACTACGGGCAGGCGGCTGCTTCTGAGAGTGGCCCGCGGCGGAGCTCGAGTGTCGAGGTAGGAAGAGCTTCATGGACTGAGTGGTCTTCTGTACCTCAGAGAACCGGTCTACAATCCCACTCACAGCTGGGCCAAAGAGGCCGGACAGAGGTGCGCTGCCACCGCCTCTTCCACGGGGGGAATGGACTTGTACCCCTTCTCACTGGCGCCGTCCACTTGGGAGAGCGTTGAGGAGATAGAGGAGTGAAGTCTCGCGGAGAATGGAGCGTTCCACGATTTTGTGAGCTCGTTGTGGAGCTCTGGCAGGAAGGGTGCTGACCTGGAGGCGGGCGCGTGGCGGCGGCCAGGTAGAAAACACCCATCGAGCCTGTTGGGCGCGGGCTCTTCAGGCGGGGACCACTCGAGGCCGAGTTGGCCGACTGCCTTCGTGAGGAGGCGAATAAGTTCAGCCTCCACGCTGGCCCGAGTCCCACCGGACTCCTGGAGCGAAGGGGCGGGGTCTGGGTTGGAACCAGACCAGTCCTCACTTCCTGAAGCCACGAGGGAACAGCTGTCGTTGATGGCGTCCTCATCCACTTCATCTCCCGAGGCATCGACAGTGAGGGCAGCAGCTGGCATCTTGTCGCGGCGGCGAGCACACACAGGCAGTAAAAGGATATGACGCCGGATAGCGTAGCAGGCACGGATGGCTGAAGGCAGCGAGAATCGTCTGGCTTCTTCAGGCGCTGTCCTGAGCGTGCTTTGTCGCTTGAGTTAAACGGCGTCGGCTTCTCTCAGAAGATCCAGCAATGCGGAAAGCTTCACTGAAAAGATGAAAATCAGGTAAGCAGCCCCGAGCCTGTCCTATATACGCTAAGCCACACCCATTCTGGCGGGCTATGACGTGTGGGGGCGCGACGTCACGCAGGGCTCAGTGGTAGGCTGCTGCAGTTGCCACAGAGCAGCCAATGAGCGCGCTAGTAAGCCCTCTCTAGGTCTGCTAGCTGCTGCAACACGTTGACAATAAATACAAAATTAAGGATAATTTTAGCTTCAATATCTCGAAAAAAGATGACTTTACCCATAGCGTAAGCAACTTACGCAATACGAGAGAACCTCTCGTAAGAGAACCGCGTTAAATATCACCACAGTGGAGCCGATTGAAATGAGACAAATATTTAATGCGTGCACAATAAACAGAGATGTTCAAATAAATTTAAATAAACAACAATAAAAAAAGTATCTCTTGTTAGGCAGCATTTTAGCAACTAAATTAATAACATTAATAAAATAGATTAAAGACCTAACTGTTATCTATCAAAATATGTGCCCTTGTGTTTTTATTTAGGCTATGTAAATATTTTCTCATGCTGAGAGATAAGCTATGCCTATTTGTGTGAGGAAATTATAAAAAATATTGTGTTGTAATAAATAAAAAGAATGAGACAAAGTTTGAGAACGGTTTGTTGTTTTTATTTGAGCTTTCATGCATATTACACATTGGAACGTTGTTGTTCACGGTCAGGGACTATTTTTTTCTAGCGGAAGGAATGCTTTTATTGATTTAACTTCATGAAAGTTGCACTAATAAATTTTTTTTTAACTTTAATATTGTGTGGTAACCGTTTTATAAAAGCAATAAGGTACTCGAGGCAAGTGCTGTATCGTGAATAAATAACGGCTGAAGGGGTTGCAGACAACGCCCTTCAGCCGTTATTTATTCATGATACAGCACAGCCTCACGTACCTTATTGCTTACATATATATATATATATATATATATATATATATATATATATATATATATATATATATATATTTGGGGGAGTTTTCACTCCCAGTCTGAGTACTGGGAGTATGGTAGCTCCAGGTGCAAAGAGTTTGGAGTTTATAACGAGGCATCATGGTGTGAAAATCGATGTTACTGCAAATATAGAGGAGTGCAGATTAACGGTGAGTGCAATAATCGGAAATGAGAATGTTTTATCAGCCTTGCGAATGAACAATGCGATTGTTCTGTTTGTTAAGACTATCGAACTGGTGAACTTGTTAGTAGAGAGTGGTGTAGAGATTGGTGGTATTTTTACCTCAATGTGTTACCTCTTTCTTGGCCTTCAAAGAGAGTAACAGTATTAATGTGCCGTCATTTATTACTCCTAGTTGGAATGCTCTCTAGGTATGAAAAACTGGTCTCTTCAATAAAGATGATTCCAATTAGAAGTCAGATTCCTTTTATTTGTCATTTTCTTGGTGTACATAAAAACGAAATTGTGTTTCACACATCCACTACTCAGTAATTCAGTGCAATAGTAACTAATCAAAAACGCACAATTTAAATATAAATATAATATACTAAAATACACTAAAAAAGAATAAAAATAAAAAAATAAAAAATATCAAGTTCAAATCACATTCTCTGGTTAAGCAGTCTAATAGCTGTGGGGAAAAAGCTGTTTAGTAGCCTACTAGTTCTTGCCCTGATACTTCTGTATCTTTTACCAGCCTGAAGGAGTATGAACATGTCACGTGAGAAATGAGTAAAGTCCTTAATAATGCTATTCGCTCTATGCACACAGCGTTCTGTGTAGATGTCCTGAATACGTGGCAGTGAAGCACCAATGATTTTTTCAGCAGTTCTCACAATCCTGTTCAGTTGATGTCTCTCCTCTGCCGTACTGTTTCCAAACCAGCAAGAGATGCAATATGTGAGAATGCTCTCAATAGTGCCTCTATAGAACAAGGATGGAATAGGGAGATCCACCTTCTTCAGTCTACGGAGAGAATGAAGACGCTGTTGAGCCCTCTTGATTATAGCTGTTGTGTTGTCACTGGATGTTAGCTCATTGGTCAGATGGACCCCCAGGAATTTGACATTGTGTACTATATCCACCTCAGAACCGCTAATGGTCAGTGGGAGATGGTGCCGACGACTAGTCCTCCTGAAGTCGACTACCATCTCCTTGGTTTTTTTGGTGTTAAGGACAAGGTTGTGTGTTTTACACCATGCTGTCAATTGTTACACCTCCTCTCTGTAAGCCGACTCATCATTGTCAGTGATGAGGCCAACAACTGTGGTGTCGTCAGCGAACTTTAAAATATGATTGGTGGTAAAACTAGCAGAACAGTCATGTGTCAACAAAGTAAACAGTAAAGGGCTAAGTACACACCCTTGTGGTGATCCCGTGCTCACTGTGATTGTCTTAGATATTTTGTTACCTATTCTGACTGTCTGCCGCCTCTCCGTCAAAAAGTCCAAAATCCATCTGCACATGCCAAGATCCACTCCCAGCAATAGCAATTTTTCAATAAGTTGTTGTGGCAAAATTGTATTAAAAGCTGAGCTAAAATCAATAAATAAAATTCTTGCATAAGTGTTCCTGTTTTCCAAATGTGTCAAACTGAGGTGAAGCATGGTAGATAGAGCATCCTCCGTTGATCGGTTTGCTCTATATGCGAACTGCAATGGGTCCAAACTGGTTGGGAGACATGATTTGATGTGGTTCATAACAAGCTGCTCAAAGCATTTCATAACTATTGGGGTCAGGGCTGCAGGACCATAATCATTCATGGTGGCTGGATTTGGCGTCTTGGGCAAAGGTATTATAGTTGCACTCTTAAAACAGATGGGCACTCTGGCTTGGCTGAGGGAGATGTTAAATATGTCTGTGAAGACATCCTTCAGCTGTTCTGCACATTTCTTCAGCACACAACCTGGGATGTGATCTGGACCAGCCGCCTTTCGAGGGTTGATTTTAAAGAAAACCCTCTTCACGCTGTCTGACGTCAGCTGGAATGCCTGGTTGATGGGAGGCAGCACCTGCCTTTGTGCTAGTTCATCATCTGTTATCTCAAACCGAGAGAAAAAGGTGTTAAGATTATCTGGTAGAGAGGGATCATTTTCTGTTGTCCGGACAGTAGGCTTATAGCCTATAGCTGTCTGAAATCCCCGCCATAACCGCCTTGTGTCCCTGGTGTCATTAAAATTACTTGACAACTTTTTTCCATACTCTCTTTTAGCCTCTCGAATTGCTCTCTTTAGATCATTTCTTGCTAAATTGTACGCTTCAGTGTCACCAGATCTAAATGCAGCATCCCGAAGCCTTAGCAATGATTGAACCTTTGATGTAAGCCAAGACTTATCAGTTGGACGCAGCTTGACAGTTTTTGTAACAGTCACATCATCAGTGCATTTGCTAATAAATCCCAACACAGTCTCTGTATATTCCTCTGGGTTTGTACAGTCCTCAGATGTTGCTGCTTCCTTAAAAATGTTCCATTGTGTACACTCAAAGCAGCCCTGTAAGGATGAGAAAGCCTCCTGTGGCCACACTCTAATTTCCTTGACCACTGGTGGCTCCTGTCTCACTCTGGGTCTGTATTCAGGTTTCAGCAGAATAGTCAAATGATCAGAGCTGCCAATATGAGGTAATGGTGCTGCAACATATGCATTCTTGATGTTTGTGTATAGATGATCAAGTGTATTTTTCCCTCTTGTTGCACATGTAACATGCTGGTAAAAATGAGGTAAAACAGACTTCAGATTAGCCTTGTTAAAATCCCCAGCAACAATGAAAAATGCATCTGGATTGGTTGTCTGTAGCTGACTCAGAGTTTTGTAAAGTTTTCCCATAGCCTGCTTTACATCTGCATTTGGAGGAACATACACTGCAGTAATAAAAATTGCTGCCAGTTCACGTGGTAAATAAAAAGGTCTGCATTTCACAGTCATAAGCTCCACATCAGGAGAACAGGATTTAAAAATCGTCCTAGCATCATAGCACCACGAATTGTTTGTGTAAATTGCCAGGCCTCCTCCTCGGAGCTTACCCGATGTTGACATCACTCTATACGCTCTATGGAGTGTTAGCCCCGCCAGCTCAATTCCGGAGTCTGGGATTTTGTCTGTCAGCCACGTTTCTGTAAACACAAAGACGCAACAATCCCGTACTCCACGCTGTAACGATCTCCAAAGACTGATGTAATCCATTTTAGTGTCCAATGAACGAACATTCGCCAACAGGACCGAGGGAACAGCCGGCTTGCAGGGGTTAGCCCTTAGCCTAACGCTAAGGCCTCCTCGCTTCCCCCGCTTACGTGTTCTATCACAGCGCCGGCGATGATGCTTCCTCGTCGCGGTGGCTCCAAGTGAACCCGGTTTGCAGATTCGGTGTTGCAGTCTGAGCTTGCTAAGCCGATCTAGATCTTTCGGTTGCCTTTTCCCGCATCGCTGTCTAATGTCTAATAGAAAGTCGCGGTCATATACATGTTTTCGCCCATTTGCTTTACAGGGCAGGGACGAAACTATTTTATTTAGCACTGAAAAACTTTCACTAGTGTCAACAGAGGCCGCCGCAAGCATCGGTCGCGCCGCCATGTTTTTTTTTTTGTTGTTTTGTTTTTTTTTTCTTTTTTTTTCTTTTCAAAGTCCTCTTTGTTGAAATGTGCTCTCCTTCAGGCATTATGTATAAATGGTTCTGATAGACAACGTAGAGGAACTTGATATGAATCTTAATTTTCGTCATGAGGAATATATCCTATGCCACGACAAATACAACAAGCTTTGGTTGCTGTGAAAATGGACACCTTATTCGTGGATGGGTGCTGCCTTGAAGTATGGAAGGCTTAGGATTGGACAGGATTTTGGTTGGACCCTTAAAGCTTAAAACTCTGTTATTATCCAGATTTTTATCGTAACCTGTTCAAAGTCTTGTCTTTAAGACAAATAGGGAAAGTAATACTTCCCTGTTCTGGCTACCACAGGAGCCATTGGTCATTGGTACACGATTGGACTTATCACGTGAGATGTCTTTTGCCATACCGGAAAGGACTTTGTGTAATGCCAAGTTGACAACAATCGGTCATCTCCATTAAATAGCAGGATCTGCTTTTAAAAATGTGATTGTGATAGCAATTTGGAGCGGTTTGGAATTAAATCATACCGCATAGTGGCAAAAGCATTTGAAAAAGGGAGATCAACCGTTACTGGTGAAGAAACCGAATTGTTGGATCAGTACTCGAAGGGGTCTATTAATGTTGACTGTAAAGACCCCTTTCCAAACTTGAGTATATCCCCCATTTTGGGTGAGTGTAATAGTATGTTGTTAGATTGTCAAGAATTAATGATTGTGGGTTCAAATTCTGTATTTGGCAAAGATTTGTATAATAATTGTGTAAAAGCCTTTAATAAGAAATCTTTGAATAATAAGTGTTATACACCCTGGCGAAATGTACTTAATCTTGACACCAATGAAAAACCAGAATGGAGAGTCTTGTATAAATCACCATTGGTCAAAAAACTGGGGTTTACAGTGGAGAGTGTTACATGGTGCCATTGCAGTTAATGCATTTGTCTCTTTGATAAATTCTCATGTTACTGTTGTCCTTTTTGTTAACATAAAGAGACTCTTTTACATGCATTTATGTAAAATGAATTTTAAAAAGCATGCATTCACGGCGCATGCGTCACGACTAAGCGCGTTGTTTGTGTTTGGAGCTCCGATGAAATTGATTCATAATCCTTGATTTTCTTCTTTCACATTTATTTATAAACGAAAATTTTCTATTTTTACAGTGTGTGAACATATCTCCGATACTATTCTTTATAAAACTTTAGTACACTTTAGTAGTGATATTGGTAGTATCACTGCTAATTTATTGTTCATCTGCTATAATGGCGAATATATCGGATGTGTGTCTAACGTTACCTTTGAGTGCAGGTGAGGACACGTTTGAGCTGCATTCGGTGCAGCTAGAGTTGGAGTCCGTGGAGAAGCAGATCTGTGACCTACTAGAGAGGCAAGCCAAACTGCGAGATCGGTGATCAGCGATTGAAACATCACGCGCCGATGCTCACAAGTCAGTGGTTAGTAACTTTTTGACTCCGACCTTGTCTACTCCGTGTGTTTCTCTGCACAGGACCCGAGCTCCCAGGACGCGATCATCCCTGGTTTCTTTCACTCCGGCCCCGACACAACACCATGGACCCTGGGTGATTCCACAGCGGAAGACGCGAGCCAGGACCAGAGCAAGGACCTCTCCGCCTCCCGGTCTTCGAGATCTCCACCCGGAACCGCTTCTCCCCTCTACGCGAGACGGAACGCGACGCTGTGATCATCGGCAGTTCCATCGTCCGGCATGTCCATACTACCTCAGGTAAAGGTAAGGTGCGCACTCACTGCTTTCCTGGTGCTCGTGTTCTCGATGTAGCTGCGCAGGTTCCCGAGATCCTAAACGGTGACGAGCGCGTCGGAGCTGTCTTGCTGCACACGGGAACGAACGACATCAGTCTGCGGCAGACGGAGGTTCTGAAGAAGGCCTACAGGAGCCTGATCGAGACGGTACGCAGCACATTGCCTGAAACAACGATCATAGTGTCTGGACTGCTTCCCACGTACCGACTCTGAAATTAAAGGTTCAGTAGATTATTTGCTCTAAATGAATGGCTAATGTCATGGTGTAATGAACAGAAACTGCTCTTTGTAAATAATTGGAATCTGTTCTGGGAGCGACCTAGGCTCTTCCGTGCTGATGGCCTTCACCCCAGCAGAATCGGAGCGGCTCTTCTGTCGGACAACATCTCCAAGACTTTACACACCATTTGACTAGTAAGTCAAAGTCCAAATCACAGTCTTTGCTGTCCCAACTTAATTGATATAAGTACCAATGTAGAACATTATATAGAAACTGTGTCTATTCCTCGGTTAGTGAGGTCAAACATTAAACCTACTGTGGGATCTAGGAAAAATCTAATTGTGATTAAACCAGAAAATCTCAATATTAGTGAACAAAAACAATTTCTAAAGCTAGGTCTTCTAAACATTAGATCGCTCACACCTAAGGCGGTTATTGTAAATGAAATGGTCACAGATAATAGTTTCGATGTACTTTGCCTTACTGAAACCTGGCTTAAACCAAATGATTATTTCGGTCTTAATGAGTCTACTCCACCAGGATATTGTTATAAGCATGAGCCCCGTCTGATTGGTCGTGGCGGCAGTGTTGCAACAATCTATAGAGATATTCTTAATGTTACTCAGAAAACAGGTCACAGGTTTAATTCGTTTGAAGTACTTGTGCTAAATATTACGCTCTTAGATGTAAGAAAGAAATCCCTATTATCTCTAACCTTGGCTACTGTATATAGACCTCCAGGGCCCTATGTTGATTTCCTAAAAGAGTTTGCAGACTTTCTCTCAGATCTATTGGTCAATGTCGATAAACCATTAATTGTTGGAGATTTTAACATACACATAGATAACACAAATGATGCGTTAGGGGCTGCGTTTACAGATTTATTAAACTCTTTTGGGGTCAAGCAAAACGTCACTGGTCCCACTCATCGTCTTAATCATACACTAGATTTAATTATATCACATGGAACCAATCCAACCGATATAGATATTATACCGCAAAGTGATGATGTCACTGATCATTATATGATAACTTGCATACTACGTACTGCTGAAATTTGTCATGTTGCGCCGCGTTATCGACCAGGCAGAACAATCCTTATATAGGTAGATTCTCAAATAGCTTACCTGATCTATCTCAGCTGCTCAGTGAACCCAAACAAACAGATGAACTAGAGGAAATGACTAGCACTATGAGCACCATTTTCTCTAGTACATTAGACATTGTTGCACCAATTAGAGTAAAAAAGGTTAGAGAGAAAACTAAAGCACCATGGTACAACAGTGCTACGCATGTTATCAAGAGAGAAACTCGTAATTGAGAGTGTAAATGGAAACAAACTAATTTAGAGGTCTTTAGAATCACGTGGAAAGACAGAATGTCACATTATAAAAAGGCCCTAAAAGCAGCCAGGGCTGACCATCTCCGCAAACTAATAGAAAATAACCAAAATAATCCAAGGTTTTTATTTAACACCGTGGCTAGACTAACAAATAAACAGACATCACCTGAGCAAAATATTCCGTTACAGTGTAGTAGTAATAATTTTATGAATTTCTTCACTGAGAAAATAGAAAGCATCAGAAACACAATTGTAAATGTACAATCTTTAATTGTGTCTTATGATTCAGCCTCAATTATCACCCCTCAAGAACAACTACACCGCTTTACAACTATAGGACAGGAAGAGCTAAATAAACTTATCATTGCATCTAAACCAACAACATGTTTATTAGATCCAATACCCACTAAACTACTGAAAGAAATGTTACCTGTAGTGGAAGAGCCTCTTCTCAATATTATTAACTCGTCTTTATCTTTAGGTCATGTTCCAAGAATATTCAAGTTCGCAGTTATAAAACCTCTCATAAAGAAACCACAATTAGATCATAATAACCTAGCAAATTATAGATCCATTTCAAATCTTCCATTTATGTCTAAAAAACTAGAAAAAGTTGTGTCCGCTCAATTGTGCTCTTTCTTGCAAGAAAATGATATCTATGAAAAATTGCAGTCAGGATTCAGGCCGCATCATAGCACTGAAACTGCGCTCGTTAAAATCACAAATTATTTACTTCTAGCTTCTGACCAAGGCTGTATCTCAATACTAGTTTTACTCGATCTTAGCGCTGCGTTCGACACTATAGATCACAAAATACTCTTAGATCGACTACAAAACTACACTGGTGTTCATGGACAGGCATTAAGCTGGTTTAGATCGTACTTATCAGGGGCCGTATTCACAAAGCATTTTATCTTACCACTAGGAGTACTCCTAAATCGCACTAAAAGATTTTAGCTAGGAGTTTTCTCTTAAAAGTTATTCACAACGCCTTTCAGACCTACTCTTAGTAAAGAAAAATGACAACTCCTAAACTAAGAGTGAGTCTTCGTTGCTATGGATGACGTCATTACTCATGCACGAGCTGGACTGAAGTGACCACCTTGATTGGCTGATGATTGTAACGCGGGAATGATTCCAAACACCTCCCCTACGATGATGAGTGACAGGTCTGAGAATGTGTGCGCTACACAAGTAGTGCGAAGGACGGAAGATGATGAATAACTGAATAAATAGCCTAAATGAATAAAGAGTAAGGCAAAACAAATAGCCTAGTAGCCTAATGAAACATATGGATTGATGCAATATCTTTGCAACATTATTGATTAATCTGTCACTATATGCCTCTGCCTACGTTTGCAAAGAGAAGAACATTTTAATTTGATTCACAATCAAACGTTACGATTAGTTTACATGCAATGAATGAGTAGCCTAGTTTTGGTTGTTGTTGGTGGCGTTATTGCATCCCTAGTTATGCCTACAATGCAAAATTGTTCCCTCGCGATTGGAAGCTCCTGTAGCCGCCGCATACACATTTCAAAACATCGCAACGTGAAATGCCACTGAAGGGGGTGGATTTGAATCCACTGCTGCTTCAATGTATTTGTAAGAAGTGATTATAATCAAGGTATTAATCAATATATATATATATATATTTCCTTCTAAATATCACATGAGTTGGATGACTTCTCTGGAGATTTTACTTTGTTATAGAAGTTACCAGTGTGATTAGTGAAATGTTATTTTCATGTATTCTTTAATGTCAGTATTTGATATTTGAATGTAGTAACATTGCTTGCCTATTTACTATTTACATTACTTGTCCATTGCTTCCAGAAATTAAATAGGGACTGGTTTTGTGTTTGAGAAAGGTCTTCAACATGTTAAAACACATAGGGGTCATTGAAGTCTATAGTTTAAGGGACCATTTGTCAGTTAAATCCTATAGTTTCCATTTAGACTAAAGTGTCCTATCCTGAGAGAAAGAACTTGTTATCTTGATGTTTTGAGACGAGACTCCTGTTTATAGTTAGAGCCTGGCCAAATCCAACCTTGGAAAAGATGTGTGTCGGGTGTGTGTGTTAGTCTTCTTGCTTACAGGTTAAGGAACCACTGGCATTATTGGAGATTGACTGAGTTGTTGTTCGAGACATGCTGGCACCCAGCAACCCAAATCTGCGACCTGGAAGGTCACGACGTGCCTAACTTCAGGGTCCGAGTGTCAGTAGCATAATCTATGGAGATATGCTTCTGTCTATCTGTATATGTGTGGAAAATTACTATGTTTATCAATTTCTTGGCCAATCAGAATCATTCAGCCTGTAAGTAATGATGTAGCTTAGACCTTGGAAATGGTATAACTGCTGTGATCTTTGTAACTGTAAGGGGGGCGGCCTACGAACTCCTGTGTGAGTCTTGAAGCTGACTTCTGCTGATGAAACTGCAAACTATCTTCAGTAAAACTTTTCTTCAATTTTTTATAATTCTGACTCCGGGTCATCTTTTCAAACATCTGGTCCATGGGTCCTAAACTGTTATCCCCTAACAGTAATGGTGGAGGATGCGGGCAATTATTCTTGGTGACACCCCTGGCAAATCAACAAACAAGGTAGATAGATTTTATTATATTATAGGGCTGTCTGAATGGAAGAGATTGTGAAGGGGAACGGAAAAGCTTCACTCCGACGAGGAGAGTGAAGATTAATTATACTAAGTTAAAAGTATAAGAAGTCGCTGATAGCATTGTTTAAGGTTTAAAGTTAACAAGAGCAGACAGCGCAAGCGAAGCGTGCTCTGGGGGGGCCCCGATGGGCATTGTTGGTGTAGCAACACCCCAGCAGAGTACGTCCCTGGATTGAAGGTCCAGGGCGCCGCAAACCTACTCCATCTCTTCCATCTCAGATAGGGGATCCCCGAATTTAGTGAATCAGGCAGTTAGGGATACTAACAAAAATAGGGTTGTTTGCCAGGGATGCATCAGGAATGATCCCAAGAGAAAAATAAAAGTTGTGACCCAAATTGGCGTGGACCAGTATATGTAACTGTCATGTTGGTGTATACTTTGCAGTTTCATCACGCAGAAGCCAAGCTGTGTTGTTCAAAGATCGCCACCTCCATTTCTGCAATAACTTCAGGTGAGTTTGAACTGTTATTAAGATATGGCAGACAAATTGAGTAACTTGATCAATAACCTGAACAGTCCTGAAACAAATAGTGAGACAGAAGAGAGCAAATGCTGTAAGCAGCTGTGTTCTGAAGCTCTGACTTCAAATAAATGTGGAGAAATTATTATGTTAATGGGTATTCAGGGTTTTGATTCTGTTCGGAAATTTAAACAACAACTTGACTGGCTAAACAAAGAAAGAAACTGAAAATTTTAAATTTTTAGCCTCGTATTGCTTACGATGATTACAATAAGCAAGTAAATGTAATTATGGGTCGGTGATCATTTCCTTGGACAAATGTGATTCAAGTTAAACAGAAACATTGTGAAAACCCCTTAGAATATGTTGAGTGATTTTCTGTGCAGCTTATGAAAATTAATGTGCTGCCAATGATAATGATGAAATTATGATTTGGCTATTGTAATTGAATCTGTCAAAAGAATACAGAGAAATGCTTATCAGTGGCTGTGTTTACATTCCTGATTGGGACACACTGCTTCAAGGGTGTGCAGTAAGTTGGAGCCGTTTGCAAGCTCAATGATCAAACTATAGGCAAGGTGTGTGCTGCTGTTGTTGAGGCTGACACATGAACCCACCAGATGACAGAGAGTGTTTTAATTATGGTCAGCAGGGCAATTTTGCCATAATTGTAAATGGCCACTCAGAAGGTGAAAAAAAAATGTGAAAGTAACAGAAATTTCTAGTATTAATGTGGGTTTGAAAGTATATCAGTGTTTAAATGACGATATCAAAGTTTTTGTCTGAGAAAGAATAAGAGATAAAACTAAAATAAGGTCAAAATATTGAATTCTTAAGGGAATCCTTTTGAAGGAAAGATCTATAATAATATTTTTTTTATATATAAGTGAATTGATGAAAACAGGTTGATGTAAAATTACTGATAATGACTAAAAATATGAGTTGCAAAATACATAAAAGTAACTAAAGGAATGATTGTGTGTTAATGGAACACTTTAAAAAGGGTTTAGATGATAATTGAGAACTTGACAACTAAAATTGAGATGAAATGTGATCAAATAAGTAGAAGCAGTATTACTGGATGAACAGTTGCTAAATGTAAAATGTGTAGAAAGGCATCTGATTAAACAAACAGATTGTTAGTGTTTTGAACGTGGAGGAATAGTTGACCATGAAAGAACTAGGAGCTGATGTTTTGCTTTCCAAAGATAAGCTTGTGATTGGCTGAAACAGTTTGCTTATCTGAATCTGGTGTGTGCTGTGGCTGAGACGTCCAGTGCGACACAGACACGATCTGAGTGAAATTTGTAATGTCTAAATTCCCTGATGTGGGCAAAAGACAAATATAAAATATGGTTGTTTGAAAATACATGTAAATTCTGGCAAAGATGCCTTACTGCTGGGCTAGAGTTAAAAGATGGTAGATAAAGTTTGATTTTAGAAGTTATGAGAGTGCAGTGTACCAGTCCTGAATGCCTCAGAGTCTCTCTCTCATTCAATGTCAGCTAAAAGCTGTTATCTGAGCCTGTGTCATAAGTGATAATAAGCTATTTATAGTGAAGCACAGTGTTTTAGTTGAAAAATCATAGACATGGAGATGTTAAAAGAAATCATGCTATAGGCCGGTCAGATTTCATACATTTAAAGGGAAATTTGTAAATGTTTTAAAAGTAAAACTAAATGACTTTAAAAAAAAGTCTTAAACGATAGAAGTGATGTTTTTAACTAGTTTAATTCAGGGCCAGTAACTTCTTTGTCTCATTTTAGCCTCCACCATGAAACAGGGCTAATGGCTCCGGCTACAGATGTAACAGTACACTGAATGGACGGTTGATCTAAATTCACAGAGTATAAGCTCAGTATTGCGATTTTGCTGATCTGAAGATGTTTAATGGATTTTAGTGATTAAATACTGCTGTTATTAACCTGTCTCCCTGTGTTAACACTATTAGGCAGTCCAGAGTGCTCTGGTGACTCTTGAATGTGCCTTTCCTAAGCCCCAGAAAACAACTGAGTCTGTTGAAGAAAACTGATTTTGTGATGGGAAAGAGCGGTTACCAGTGTGCACGAAGTGACTACTCAAAGATGGGTAAGAACCTTTGGCCAGAGGTCAACCTAAGGCAGGGGGTCACGCTGACACTGGGCACCTCCAGAATGGAGATGTGTTATGTGAGATGGGTATGAGTGCAGCGGATGACTGTGGCCACCAGCATCAGCAGATCACTGAGAGGGGAGATGAGCTGTTACGGCAGTCTGACCCAGAAATGTGAGTTCCTCTATACCCACTCACCAGAAACCGCATTCATTGTATGGCTTGCTTTTCATTATGACACGTGTCTGCAACAATGCCATGGGACAACACCCTGATGAAGATTATAGATAAAGAGCTGATGGGAATGGGCTTTCAAGAGCCAGCTGAGACCGTGAGGTGATTGTCATTATTTGTTGTGGAGACAGTAACAAAACTTAATTTATATCAGGAACATGATGCTGGTTGCCTTATGGGCAAGGGAAAATATTATAGTAGTTGATATTGAAATAATATGTCTGTAAGATAGTTTTAACTCCTGAAGGTCGTTAGACATGGTGGTGGCTAAAGATGAAGACAGCTTGTGATGAGTCAAGAGAAATTTCTGGATAACAAAGGTTAGGTGAATTGAGTATTTAAACTAAAGATAACCTTAGAAATGCTCATAGCATAATGTATTTTAGATTGTTGTAATGGTACTAATTTGAGTAAAACATTTGTATTTTAAAATTTGTGAACTATTAAGGGTTCTAGACTATGATTTATTTAGTTACAGTCCTAGGGGGCTGTTGAAAAGTTTTTTTTTTTTTTGTGTGTATAGTGAGAGAGACTGCTTGAGTGGAGGAAGGGATGGTACTCTGTCTGTCTTTCTGTTATCGGCCTGCTAAAGCAAGCTGAAGCAAAATAATGATAATGAACCAAAACATTCAATCAAATGAATAATGAACAGACATGCTTTGAAACTGATTAAGAGACTATGTAAAATTAGGTAAAATCAAAAGAAAAATGTGAAGTAAATATTTTTAATTAACTCTTTTTTTTTAAAGTAAATAGAGTTAATATAAAAAAGTGAACATTGAAAATTAGCATTTAACATATGTGTCTAGTATGAGTGTGTGTGATGGTGACTGCACTTCATGTCTTGTATGTGTTAGTTTGTGGTACTATTATTTCCCAATTTTGTGGATATTGTGTCATTAACCTCTGGAATGAGTGTTTAATCATTACAGATGGGTTAAGTGAAACGACAAACTTTAAAGAAGCTGATAATTCTGAGTCAATTTGATGAAAAGACGACACAGAACATGGGACAAGCTTTAATTGGATTGGTTTTCCAGCTCTGTCTACTACTGGTAATTATGACTATACTTTTGTCATTTATGATGTTGATCTGAATTACTCTCTGGATTAGTATTTATGTAAATTGGAATTGTGAAGTTGAAGATTGCCATCCATTATGGGGTAAAAACTCTTAATTCAACTGAGGGTCTAAATTTAAATAAGACACCTAGATGGGATCATAATGGTAAATGTAAAAATAATAAACTTGGATGACTTAGATGGCAGAGAGACAAAGTGACACATTGGCAAAGTCACTATCCAAATTATCCAGAGAGGGCTCCCTCATTTTTATGAAAGGCCGGTGGGCGAACAAAGGAGGAGTGGATATAACTTCTAAAAAGTTTTATTTCTCAATCCATCAAATGAATGTATGACATTAGATGTCTAAGAAAACTACAATTTAGGTAATAAAGGTTAAAAAAGAAAGCAGCTATATGGCTGTCTTAAGGGTTGAGATTCGAGTAACATAATATTTTGGTTTGTGAAAAACAGTAAAGATAAGTGAGACTGAGACAATACTGATAATATTTTTGGGGGATTTTCAGACTAACCATTTGATAGAGGAATACTGTGAGAAGTAGTTATAATGGAAAATAAAGTTAAAAATAATGTTATGAAAACAAGGTTATTGAAGAATTAATAAAATACCATTATTTCCCTAAAGAGGGAACTTTAAGTGTCACTAGGCTATCAGTGAAAAACAAAAAGGGTTGTTGACGTGTGTGTGGGGATTGTAAGAAAACAATGTAAATATAGTAGGAAAAATGTATGTTATGAAAATAAAATTTCTGATAGAATTTATGGAACTATTTATGAACACCTGTTAAATCAAATTAGGTTGAAACGCTTTCAGATCTTTTCAAACATCTGGTCCATGGGTCCTAAACTGTTAACCCCTAACACCACAAAAAGCGGTTTGTGAATAGGTCTTAGTGAGTTAGGACTTCTTTTAAGCTGTCCCAGGCTTAGGTGCTACTTTTAGGGCTAAAATGCTTCGTGAATTACTGTTAATCAAAAAAATTAGGAGTCCTAAAGTTACGAGTGACACGCCCATTATTTTTAGGAGTTGCTCCTAAATTCGCCAGTTAGGAGCTACTTTTAGCCTTAAAATTCTTTGTGAATACGGCCCCAGACCGCTACCATTTTGTCTGTTTAAATGGGGAAAAATCAAAGATAACGTCAGTAAACTATGGAGTGCCGCAAGGATCTGTGTTAGGCCCTCTGCTATTCTCAATATATATGCTGCCACTTGGTAATATTATAAGAAAACATGGAATTAATTTCCACTGTTATGCTGATGACACTCAATTATATATTTCATCACGACCAGATGAAAACACTAAATTATCTAAATTGACAGAGTGTGTTAAAGATATAAAATACTGGATGACGTGTAATTTTCTGCTATTAAATTCAGATAAAACGGAGGTATTACTTATTGGCCCAAAAAACTGCCCACAAAACCTCTTACAATACAACTTTAATTTAGAAGGATGTCCTTTATCCACTACAGTAAAAGACCTGGGTGTTATACTAGACCGCAACTTGTCTTTCGAAAATCATATTTCATATGTTACAAGAACAGCCTTTTTCCACTTTAGAAACATTGCTAAGCTACGTAACATGCTATCTGTTTCTGATGCAGAAAAGTTAGTTCATGCATTCATGACCTCGAGACTAGATTACTGTAATGCTTTATTAGCTGGTTGTCCTGCATCCTCAATAAACAAGCTACAGTTAGTCCAAAATGCAGCTGCTAGAGTTCTTACTAGGTCAAGGAAATATGATCATATAACACCAATTCTATCATCTCTACACTGGTTACCTATTAAGTTCCGTATCAATTACAAAGTATTACTACTGACCTATAAAACCCTAAATGGTTTAGCTCTGGGTATTTAACAGAACTTCTATCGCCCTACAATCCATTGCGCTCTTTAAGATCACTAAATTCAAGGCTTCTGGTCATTCCTAGGATATCTAAGTCCACTAAAGGAGGAGGGCATTTTCACATTTAGCTCCTAAACTCTGGAATGGCCTTCCTGATATTGTTCGAGGCTCAGACTCGCTGTCCCAGTTTAAAACTAGATTAAAGACGCATCTCTTTAGCCAAGCGTTCACATAATACTTACCTTTTATACTACAGTTGAATCAGATTGAATGCATTAATATTATGAACAGCAGCTATGCTAATTATTTCCCATCTGCTTTTCTGGTAAATAGAGTTCGTCAGTTCCAGTTTGTATCCAGCCTCTCATGGAACCTTCAGATGCCCCAACACCCATGAAGAGACGACTCAACGCTGGCGATATGTTATGCCCTAAATTAATACATGATTAACTAACTGTATTTTTCTATGTACATTTCTGAAATGCACTTTCTGTAAAGCTGCTTTGAGACAATATGTATTGTGAAAAACGCTATACAAATAAATTTGAATTGAATTGAATTTATGGATTGTGAGAGGTTAAAACCTTTATTTGATATCTTGAAGAACTTTAATTCATTTGATGTGATTTTTTTTCAATGAAAATGTTAATTTGTGGTTTATTATGTGAAAAAAAAACATTGACAAAAGTCTCAACTGCTGAATTTCTTGTTAGGTCAAGCAAAAATGGCAATTTATGCCACACAAAAAGAAAAAGTTGAGCAAAATGTTTAGAAGTTGTTTTAGGGAAATTAGTCAAATCTAGGATTATAATTATTAAATTATAATTATTTATGCATTAAATTATAATTATTTATGCATTATTATAAATTCATGCATGATCTTATATCTTTTGAAGCAATTTGGTTTTTACGTGGGAGTCTCTGAAATTGTTGAAAAAGAGTTCATAGTTTTTCTTCTTAATTCTCATTCTTAGTTGTTGTTTTTTTCTTGGCAAGTAGAATTATGCTTTTTTGAAGTAAGAGCCAGTCAAAATAGTTTTACATGTCATTCTAACAGATTTGTACTTTTTTTTTTCAAAAGGAAAACAAAATTATTTTTCTGACCCTATTAACTATTTTAGTGAAAATGCGTTTCAAGTTCCAATTGTAGTGCATACATATTTGGAAAAACTGTAATCTACCAAACCTGATCAATAGCGCCACCTTCCAACCTGAATGAAAATTAGAAGAAAATCTAGTTTTGGTAATGTGGTCTGACTGCTCATGTCACAAACTTGTCATGGAAGGAAGACAAATGATGCAGGGTCCAAATAACATTAAAGTTTACTGGTGAGTAACACAAACAGCATTACCACATTCAATAACTGACAAAGGATGAACAGAACGGGGGAGTATAAATGCACAGTGAGGAGGGAGCTAAACAGGCACAGGTGGAGGAAGGTAAACTAATCAGGGACTAACAAGAACAGGTGCAGATAATATATGACATCATGGTGACATTACACCCCCCTCGGTTAGGCACGTCCTCACGCTGTGATGACAGAAGAGGGTGTGGAGATGAGATGGAGGCTTAGGTGGAGGGTGTGGAGCTGATGATGAATGGTGATGATATTGAGGAGTCAGTGGAATGGTGGACCATGGTAGAGCTGAAGGTGGGAGGAACCAGGGTAGAGACCTGAGTGACAGGTTGGGCAGAATTCAGGGTCCGGACAACGGAGGTGGAACTGTGGTGAAGGTAGGAACCGGAGTAGTAGAGAGGCTGACAGACCGGGGCGACTCTGAAGCGCTGGAAGCCTGGAGCCCAGTCGCTGACTCATGGGACTGAGGCGTTGACAGGGATCCGGCTGACCGGGGCAACGATGCTGTGAGAGAGGGCGACGGGGAAGTCAGAGGAAGGGAGGAGTCCGATGATGACGTAGGGGTGCAGGCGTTGCCAGAACTCCGGAAGTCCATGTCAGCAGCTGTTGTCGACCGCTGAAGGCCGACCTGGAGTCCTGATGGAACCCAGCGGAGTCTCCAGGCAGCGGCAGTGACGAGGGAGTGGTGAGGCAAGGTGCAGATGACGGGTTGACGGGCTGAGGTGGAGCCGTGGGCCCAGAGGCCCGATGCATAGCTGGGGACTCTCCTTTACGGCGCACAGGTGTTGGAGGCCCGAGGGTAGGTGAGCTGCACAGAGCTAGCGGCGGTGGCAGAGCCGAGGAGCTTGATGACACTAGTGATGCCGACGGATCCAAGGGACTGTCCGAAACCAGTGATGGAGATGGGCTCAGGATGTTGGAGTAGAAAGAGGGCAGAAGAAGTTCTCCAGACAGAACCGGTGAAGAGACTGATGATACAAGGGTGGGAATAGGATCTGCCGACCACAGGTCTTTTAGGTCTATGTCTGCTCCTGGCTCTGCGATGGACTGATCCGCCTGCCCAAGCTCTGGCGCTTCGATCTTCTCCGTGGATGCCTCAGGCTCTCGAGTGGTGAGAGAGAGTTCACCATTCTGGAGCATCATGGCTAGATACCCCAGCCACCGTCGGTTCTCCGGGCGAAGCAGAAGGTGCACTGCGGGTGAGTCCATCTTCTTGTAATTAAATACTCATTTAGAGGGTCAGTTATTCTGTCACAAACTTGCCATGGAAGGAAAATGAATGATGCAGGATCCAAATAACATTAAAGTTTACTGGTGAGTAACACATACAGCATGACCACATTCAATAACTGACAAAGGATGAACAGAACGGGGAGTATAAATACACAGAGTGAGGAGGGAGCTAAACAGGCACAGGTGGAGGAAGGTAAACTAATCAAGGACTAACGAGAACAGGTGCAGACAATACACGGCATCATGGTGACAGCTCAACTAAATTAGAGGCATTTCTCAATATTTGTCTTGTCTGTTTATTGCCAATGGTTTTTATTAGTGATGCCCTTAGTGTGGTATTAAAGAAAGATATTATTTATTACTTAAAGGTGGATCACTAAAATTATTAACTGGATATCAGCCACGCCTTCCTAAAACACTTAGTTCAAACGCCCCCACAAATCTACGTCAGTGTGTGGGTGCAGAGTTTAATAACACTGCCCAAATATGTGGGTGCAGAGTTTAATAACACTGCCCAATTATGCAAAGAAAGATGGTGTAACTTTTATACTCACTGTATTATTGTTGCCGCCTGCGCCACCATGTCTTGGAGACACTGTATTGTGCAATGTGAAAGCCAAACTAATTTGTTTGGACTTCCAAAAGAGGACACAATTAGAAAACACAAAACAGTGCTTAAGCTTTATTTACAACACTTTTCCAGAACAGTACAACCAAAATATTCGACAGTGTGCTGCGCATGTTTCAGAGGACCGTTTCCAGAACCTGCTAGAGTACAAGGCGGCTGTGCACAAAGGCTGATTCTAAAAAGTGGGGCAATTCCATCTTTGCAAGTATAGTCTGGCGCTTCTGACTCACATGGTAAGTATGTTTCATATTTTAAGAATTTGCTACTGACTATTCAAACGCGAGTTTTGAGCAGGATAGAGTAACGTTTGTATGTCGTTTCTACGATCACAAATGCAGACATGATTTTATGTTTACAGTGTTCTCACACCCGTAGCGCGGCGCGACACGTAAAAAGACAGTATAAGTCATTATAATCAGTAATTATGTCCCCAATGAAATAAAACCTTACCAATCTGATACGTTCTGGTCCAGGTCCTGGGGCCTCATGTACAAAGACTTGCGTTGAATTCATACTAAAACATTGTGTACGGACAAAGCTGTAAATGTGCGTACGCACAAAAAAACCCAGATGTATGAATCTCTGCGTATGAAGGATCCCACGCATATTCTCTTTGTACATCCCAGTTAACGTAAATTTGAGCGCACATGCACGAGCACAACGCCCCACCCAGTCTCCTCCCTTAATTAAATTAATTTAAATATGGTAATGAGTCCACTTTGGCAAAAGAAAGCAGTAAGAGAATGGCGGCAAGAAACGAAACTTTACAGAAAGTGAATTGGAGGTGCTACTATCGGAGGTAAAAAACTAAAAAAAAAAATGTATTTGGAACTTTGTCCTCGGGAATTAATAACAAAAGGAAAAAATATGAGTGGGAGAGTTTGGCTGATGCCGTCAATGTGGTGGGATCTGAAAGTAGACTGAGTACAGTTGAGACACTTTTTGCGTTTTGATTTTTCACACAAAAATAGAGACTGAAAAGAAGTGAATTTCCACATGACACGCCACATGACATTTCATTAGCTTGTAGACTAAGATATTATCAATCAATAATACCCACAAGTAGTTTATATTTTCCACAATTAGCTCATAAAAATAAGGTGCTTTTTGTCTCAACTGTACCAATATGTGGTACAGTTGAGACACCCATTTCTAATGATGTGAAGGTAACCATTCATTGTAAAATATAAAAAATAAAGACAAATAAAGAAAATAACAATTGAGCAACATTTTTGTTTATTCATCCATTTATATTTATTCATTTTATTTAAATTAGCACTGGTTAAAATGTATAAAGCAGGAACAAGATATGTAACAATATTTATTAATAATACACAGTTTAAATATCACAAATTTTCATTTGCATCCTATGCATAAAAGTGATTGCTGGCTGAACAACTAAACAGTGTGTTTCCTAATAGAACTCTATCAGGGGTACAGTTGGTACACGTGTGTCTCAACTATCCCCCGCAGGCCACCTTGCACATTTCTCTAGATTTTGCAATTACCTTGCATTACACAATACCTTGAAATATGCCAGTTTTTAGGGCACAGAATAACGTTTGTGGTGATACCAGTTACATTTAACAGTCACATAAGGATAATAAGCTATTCATTGTGGAGAGTGCATGGTGAAGTGAACGTCATATCTTAGAAAAAAAAACTTTTTCCGATATCTTCGGATCTGAGATGCGTCCATTGTTCAATTTTCCCACGATCAAAGAGGACACTAATACACACGTGCACAGCAAAAATCACAACATGTGCTTGCTGCAAACGCAAGTTATTTAAGGTGTCTCAACTGTAGGCTACACAGTCTACCCTAAATTACCTTAAAAAGAAATGGTCTGATATAAAGGTGGACATTAAACCAAGCTGTCACTGCCATAGACTAAGGGTTGTATCAATTTGCATATGCTTTTATATGTTCTTACTTAATTGCATAATTGATAGAATATTTCCATAAGGCTCGTGTGACAATATATGTCATTTATTTTATAAATTGCAAATTAATAGCAATGCTTCCCACGGTTGGTGGTGCGATAGACTAGTAGAACCATTCGTTGTGTAATGTTTGCAACTTCACTTCATTGCCTGTAAGAGTCGCCAACGGACAAAAACAATGAGAAATGTACGTACGCCAGACATGAAATTGGCGTGGAGGAACGCACATTCTCGCGTTAATTTCACTGTTAGTACATACGACCGTGAGCGTGAAAGCTGGTTGATACATGAGGCCCCTGGTCATCTGCATTTTCCGGTAAGGGGCATATCATTTCCGTTACACGCTTAAGGTTTTTGGGCCAATCACAATGCACTGGATCGCTGGCCAATCAGAGCACACCACGCTTTTCAGAACGATAAGCTTTGTAAAAATCAACGCGTTTCAGAAAGGCGGGGCATAGAGGAGCTACAATAATATACAGTACATTATTGAGTAGCTGATTGATCTGAGTGACTGATTGATTGGAAGTCTCCAAGATGGCGCCAGTGTGTTTGGCCTGCCGTCTGTTGCTCTCGTGTTTTCTTCTCTGGTTGTCTGCTGTGTCTTTAACCTGCTGTACGCTTCTAGTATACGACCATCAAGCTCTCCTAGACATCGTTTAAAGATGAACTCAACTTGCAAATAAACAAAAATAAAGTATCATGGCATAATACATGACCCACAACTAATTTGTCAGAATGAGAGTCTTAGATCCAAATGCAAGCAAACAGTTTATTGAAAGCAGATAGAACAGATGAAACACTCAAAACACCACGTATAGCAGGCGGGCGACCAGGATATAAATACAGCGGAGAGGATGAGTGATATGAATAATTCTGGGTGGATGCCAACCGGGAACTGGAATGAAGAGAACTCCACACGATCTCCAGAAGTCTGGGAACACAGACGAGATCGAGGAAAACTCCGCAAGGAACTCAGGCACCGGAACTGGACAAGAGAGCACAAACAAGAGTGACGAACCGACACCAGGCAATAATCACTCCTGCTAGATATAGGCAGCTAACAACAGAATTAACTAGCTGCAGCTGCGGGCTGATTAACTGATCAGCTAGTTACTAAGCAACAAACAAGACAACACACTCAGATCCCACACCCATAACAACCAACAGAAACACAAAATGAACACACGGATCGATGAACCGTGACATAATTAGGCAACACTCAGGTACAAAGAACATCAGTAATCATAACAGATCTATATATACTTATACATTTATAGAATAAAAAAGACAAAAAAAAAAAAAAAACATGGAATCCAATGCAAATACATCTCTCAGAAAAAAACTAATTTTCGATGAGTATTCCAGTTCATAGACAATTCTTACGAAGAATTAGAGGAAGGAGAGGTTAGCTACGCCCCTGACCTATGAGTGTCAGTTCAGTACACTCACTCAACATATAAGCATTCCTTTCAATCACATCTTGGTATACTGACCAAGTACATTCACAACTCCAAAGCACAAAATAGAAAGAAAACAAACAGAAGAAATATATATATATATATATATATATATATATATATATATTTAGATCCACATAGGTGCATTAACCTGGTGATCTATTCTTTGTACTTGCATTGTTTCAATAAGCCTGACAATTGGTCTGAAAATCCTTCCAGCTCTTGATCTAACTGAAGTCATCAAACCTCCAACATCATTTTGGTTAACTGATTGAACTGTCACCACAGTAGCTACATCACTTTGACAATCAACATCTGAAGATAGCCGATCCAATGCAGTTAAATTCATGTCCAGATCAATTTCATCATCAATTGAATATGGAAGCCTAACAGAGTCCTCCAACCCAGCCAATACCACTGAACCACCTGAATATCACTGGAACCACCATGACTACCAATCATTCCTTGTCTAACAACTTCTTCTTCCAACATCTCTGGCCCCTTTTCAGAACCTCTTGAAGATTCAAGCTCTGAAACCCATACAACAATTCTCTCACCAGCTGCAGGCTGAGGTAAGAGCTATAGAGTTTGGGCTTCTTCACTCCCAACACACCCTTCCACACTCAAAGGTCTCTCTGCAACATCATCAGGAAGAGGCAGAAAATTGCAGAAAATTGAAAGGCATGATCAAGTTGCGGTGAACTATCTTCACTTGGCCTGTGGAAGAATTCTCAATCTTTAAAGTATTGGTTTCAGCATTCTTGTCAACTACAATGTACAGATTGCCCTCCCAGCGGTCTGACCATTTTCGTTTTCCCACGCTCTCCCTTGTTTGCCAACAGGACCCTATCCCCGGCATCTACCGGAGCACCCTTAACCTTTCTATTGTAAAGAGCAGTGTGTCTTTTCAGCTGTTTTCCAGCAGTCATCCTTGCAATTGTCACCGCTTGTTTGAGGTCTTTTAGCAAATCCCTAACATACTCCTCATAGTCAACAACATCATTGTCTCGCAAAACTGACCCAAACACCACATCAACAGGGAGTCTTGGGGTCCTGCCAAACATCAGTTGAAAATGCGCATATCCAGTAGTTTCATGAATCGTACAATTGTACGCAAATCATCCCCTTGGAATTATAAGGTTCTATCTGAAATTTTTGTCAAAATTTAGTAATTCACATATTCTTATTCTGTGACCACTTCTTTACATTATGTGATGTTGTTTTTTAAGTTGTGTACATTTTGGAACTTTTTATTTAGATAATAAAAAGGTTCTTTCTACACAGTCGAATGGAATGCAAAAACTTTAAAGCTCAATATCTCAAAACTGCTCAGAACGCAGATAGAACCTTATAATTCCAAGGGGACGAAATGTCAGTGATTTGAGCTTTCAAGGCCACATTTGCTTCGCTGCAGGAGACAGCGCTCGAATCATGTTTCCGAGAGTCCTATTAAATCTTTCCACCCCTCCATTGCCCATTGGGTGATATGGAGTGGTGTGTGACTTTTCCACACCTGCAACAGACAATAGCTCAGAAATTAAAGCGCTTTAAAAATTTGCTCCTTGATCGGAGTGAATTCGTTTGGGGAAACCATATATACAAAAAGTTGTCCCATAACTGTTTGGCAACAGCTTTGGCTGACTGATTTGGGCAATGAAAAGCATGTGCCAACTTTGTAAAATGATCAATGACAACAAGAACATCCACTGACTTATTCCTGCTGTCCTCAGCTGACCAAAAGTCAACACACACAAGCTCCAAGGGATCAGATGTGACTATGTTTTCAAGAGGAGCTCTAGCCTCTGGCTCAGGGGATTTGCCATAGACACATCTCCTACAACATTTAACATAATCTCTCACATCCTTTTCAAGTTTATGCCAAAAAAAACATTGTCTCACCAAATACAATGTCCTTTGTTGGCCCTGATGACCAGCATCATCATGAACCCCCCTCAACACTGTCCCCGCCAACAGTTTTGGAACGATATACTGGAATGTCTTTTTCTTTGTCACTAAATCCCTTGAAACTCTGTAAAGAATCCCTGCTCTCATCTCAAACTCATTCCAGAATCTAAGCAGCCTCACAACTTCCACTGGCTCCCATTTACACTCACGACTAGATGCTTTCTTAGCCCTCTCCACAAAAAAAATCACTCTAGCCAATATGCTGTCAGTCTGCTGCCTCTCAGCCAACTCTTCGTGAGACAGGCCCTTCAGTTTTGGTTGATCTATGGGAACAACATGATGAATCAACTGTGGTAACAAAAGGTCACAATATGGGGTAACCAAATGAGACCTCTTTGCCTACATGACCGCAGACACTTCCATTGCAGACTAAGAACCAGATGGCCTACTTACAGGTGTTTGGGAGTTTACTGCCAACATGCCAGGAGTTGGCTCAATGCCAGACTCTGTGCCAGGCTCAAAAGGGTGCGCAGACCATCTGAAAACTTCTTGCACTTGTTCCCCTTGAACTGCTGATGCTTCCTTCAACAGTGAGTTGTAAGGTACCCTAGTAAGATGATGCAAGGCGCTCTGCTTCACAAACGGCTCTCTGCTAAGAGCATCTGCCACAACATTCCTTGAACCAGCTATGTACCTAATATCAAACTGATATGGAGCCAACTTGGCAACCCACCTATGCTCGCAAGCATCTAGTTTCGGCTTTGTCAAAATATATGTCAGTGGGTTGTTATCGGTCCATACTGTGAAGGGCAGTGACTAAATTTGTCACATACAGCCCACTTCAATGCAAAAAATTCTAGCCGATGTGCTGGGTTATTTTGACTGGGCGAACGAAAGTGACTTACTGGCAAAATAAACTGGCTTTGCTGTACCCCCATTCTCTGGCACTTGTGAAAGTACAGCACCCAGGCCACTACTGGAAGCATCTACTGAAACTAAAAATGGCCTGTTGAAATCTGGATGAGCCAATAAAACACTGTCAATCAGGGCTTGCTTAAGACGACTAAATGCCTGCCTACAAATGTCAGTCCAATCCTCCGCAGTGAGCGTTCTTTTCGACATGGTCTTCTTACCCTTTTTCCTTCTCTGAGCCTTAGGACCAGCAATTAACTGGAAAAGTGGCCTTGCAATTACTGAACACTGTTCTATAAACTGCTGGTAGTATACAACCATCCCATGGTTGAGATGGAACTCCAGTTTTCTCATCCATTAGGTCTGACTCAGTCATTTCAATAATCACCTTGATTTTATCAGGGTCTGAAGCTACACCTGCCTCGCTGACCACATGACCAAGGAACTTTACTGACCATTGCAAAAAATGACATTTCTTTGGAGATAATTTCAAATTATGAGATTTCAGGCGCTCAAAAACCAACTCCAATCTCTTCAAATCCAACTCTTCATTTGGAGCAAAAACAAGCACATAATCTAAATAACAGAGAAGACTCAGAAAATTCTGATCTCCAAAAATTCCGAGCATCATTCTCATAAAAGTCGCTGGACTGTTACAAAGGCCCTGAGGAAGGCAATTATACTCATATAGCCCAAAATAGATGTGAAAGCAGTGTATTTGCGGTCTTCCTCATGTACTGCAACGTTGTAGTAACCAGATGTCAGATCCATAGTAGAAAAAAAAAGAATTCCACCCAGCGCAGCTAAAGCGTCAGCTTGATGTGGCAGTGGATGAGCATCCTTTACAGTTCGAGCATTGAGCCACCTAAAATCAGTACAGAGTCTCAAATCTCCATTTCTCTTCCAAACAATTACTAGAGGGGAAGCATACTCATTACTGGATCTCCTGATAATTTCCCTCTCCTCCATTTTGTCCAAAGCTTGCCTGAGCTTATCATACTGATTAGGTGGAAGACGTCTGTATAGAAGTCTAAATGGATGCTTATCACTGAGTCTTATCCTTATGTACATAGCCCTCAGCCTTGCCACAATCAAGTTTGTGTCTAGAGAAGATACATTCGTACTTTGCAAGTAGATCAACAAGTTTTTCCTTCCATTCTGAAGACAACTGACAAGAGCTCAAATCAACGTCTGCAAGTCCCAGGTTCATTAACCTATCACAGAACTCACAGTCTTCCTTGTGTGCACTGATATCAGACAAACTGCCAGCACTTGAATTGTCAGGAAACTCTACATTGTTGGTATGTTGTTTGATTGTGTATGGCAACCCTATGTTTGTGACACCTGCGTCAGAGTCAAAATCTTTCGATGCCAAACATGGATAAATGTCAGCCAACTTTGCATTACGTCTGAGAGTAATGGACACCGGTGAGGGGTTAATTGTCACGGTTCATGAATTCACTGTCTCTCTCTAGTCTCGTGAGTGTTTGTGTGTGTGCGTGGCCGCTGATCACCACTGATTAGCAGCGCCAGCTGTTACCACTTGTTTGTTCCTTTATATGTTCAGTAACTGGTGTCTCATGTTGTCAGATCGTTGTGGCTTCCCCTGTGTGTTCCCTGTTCCGTGCTCGTCTCTAGTGATGGGCAGATCGAGGCTTCGTGAAGCAATGAAACAGTTGAACCAAATGGGCCATATTGTTTCGAGGCTTCGAATCAATCCGACACCCGTCTCAGCGGTGATACCTAGTGGTCACTTGCAGGTGTTGATCTGAAACAACCGTGACGAGCCATTAAAAAAATGTGTTGTTTTTTTATTATTGTATTTTTCTAATATGTAAAGCTTGTAACCTATAGGCTCCTCACTGTGCATAATGTTATTTTGGTCCTGCAAAATGAATATTAATAAAAGAAATCAAGCCACAATGTCTCACTTTTTTAGAGATTTTTATTCAAAAATATTAATTTCTCTGCTGTGAAAGGACTTAGCCTACTTCTTTTTTTTTACAGATAATTTCTCCAGCCTTTGAAAAAATCCTCTCACAAGGGACACTTGTTGCTGGCATGCAAAGATATTTTTTAGCTAGGACATACAAATGAGGAAAGATTACTGCTATCTCTTTCCAGTTTAATTTAAATTCCAGTTAAATTTAAATGTAAGCCTAAATAGCCTGTAACTAATCAAATCGCACTGTCACTATATCACCAAAAATCCGCTATCTCAAAATCAAACTCCTCTCACAAAAACCCATGAGGTCAATATGCGTTGATTTCACTTTTATACAGATGTGCGATTGTGTGGTGTGTTCCCGACCGTGTCAATCAAACGCTGATTCGGCGGACCACACCTGATGAAACACTAGTGAAACACTTCGAGGCTTCGTTTGGCCATAGTCACGTGACATGGGTGTTTTGAATCACGCTTCGGCTCAGTGTTTCGAAACATCTGCGCTTCGGGATCTCGCAAAGCTTCGGAACGACTGTTTCGCGTCAGCCATCCTTACTCGTCTCCTGGCTTCCTTGTGGATTCTTCTTGTTCCTCGTCGTCTTCCTGGATTCCTGCATTGCTTCACTGAGATCACCAATCACCATTCACCACCACAGGGTTGCCTGTCGAAGTCCCTGCGTCACCTGTCTTCATCTGTGTTTGTGTTCGCCTGATCTGAACACTAAAGCCTTTTACTTGCATCATGCATCCAGTCCTCATTGTTCGTCACATAACGATATGACCACATCATGGATGCAGCAAGTTCAGTGAGTTGGGATGATTTCATTTCTTGCAGTATCGCACGGATGGACCAACAAGAGGAGAGCATCTCCAACACAGGTCGGGCGGTCCAAGCTCTGGTGACGCAGGTGTCCGAGCTCACCCAACAGCTCCAACATCTGAGGAGTCCCGCTGCGCCACCCACACCGCCCGTTCAGCCCACCCCGTCAGCGCCGCATTTCCAGCACGAGCCACGCCTACCCACACCAGAGGGATATTCAGGTGAGCCTGATTATTGCAGAGCTTTCCTTACCAGATGCTCAATGCATTTTTCGTTACAGCCACAAACATTCAGCCAGGAACAGATGAAGGTAGCGTTTGTGCTCACGTTATTGTCGGGCAAGGTGGCTCTTTGGGGAACGGCGGTGTGGGGGAACAAGGATCCATGCTGCACCTCTTTCCAGGTACTCTCGGAGGAGATGAGGAGAGTTTTCGATCGTGCGGGTAGGGAGGCGGCCAGACTACTCGCCGATCTCCGCCAGGGAGATCGCTCGGTGTTGGAATATTCCATCCAGTTCCGCACCCTGGGGTTCTTTTTTGTGGGGAAGAAGGATGGGTCTCTGCGACCGTGTATTGATTACCGGGGGTTGAACAACATCACGGTAAAGAATACTTATCCTTTGCCGTTGATGTCTTCAGCCTTCGAGCGGTTACAGGGAGCATCCGTCTTCACAAAATTGGATTTACGTAACGCTTATCATTTGGTCCACATAAGGAAGGGTGATGAATGGAAGACCGCTTTCAATACCCCCAGGGGGCACTTTGAATACTTGGTCATGCCTTTCGGGCTGTCCAACTCCCCAGCGGTCTTCCAGGCACTCGTCAATGACGTGCTGAGAGATATGGTTGATAAGTTCATATATGTCTACCTGGATGACATATTTATTTTTTCGTCTTCTCTCCAGGAACACGTTCAGCACGTCAGACGAGTGCTTCAGAGGTTGCTAGAGAATGGCCTTTTTATCAAGGTGGAGAAATGCGTTTTTCATGCACAGTCTGTTCCTTTCTTAGGTTACATCGTCTCGTCTGAGGGAGTGTGTATGGATCCTGACAAGGTTAAGGCTGTGATATATTGGCCAAGTCCAGAATCCCATAAGGCCCTACAGAGGTTTCTGGGGTTCGCCAATTTCTCATCTGCGTTTTATACGCAACTTCAGCCAACTAGCCGCACCTCTGACTGCCTTGACCTCCCCCAGAACGACGTTCAGGTGGTCCGATACAGCCGGGGCTATATTCGCCAAACTAAAGAGCCACTTTGTTTCAGCCCCCATCCCCCATCCAGGTGTGGAAAAAATAAAATGTAGTTTGTAACAAAATATTTTGAGGGAGTTTATTTAGAGTATTTCAAATACTTAAATACTTAAGAAAAATCACCATATGCTTATCACCATAGTAAATGATTTTGCCATATTTTCGGTCTGATGTTGGAAATGGCAATGTCCAGGTTAGATGCACGAAAATCACGTGACACCCTGTAGACCAGGCTCCCTCCAAGAAGTGAATGAGTTTTGAACCCCTACGGGTGACAACACGAACACTACGTCAATATTTTTTTACAGTCTATGTTTTGAACACAGGAGAAGAAGTGGCGATGCTCCTCTTAAAAACGGCATTAAAGGGATAGTTCACCCAAAAATAAAGCTTTTGTCACCCTTTTATTGTCCCAAACCTGTATGAGTTTCCTTCTGCTGAACACAAAAAAAAGATATTTTGAAGAATGTCTGTAATCAAACAGCTGACAGTAGCCTAGCCATTGACTTCCATAGTATTTGTTTTCCTACTATGGAAGTCAATGGCTTCCGTCAACTGTCTGGTTACCAACATTCTTCAAAATATCTTCTTTTTATTTCAACAGAAGAAAGAAACTCATACAGGTTTGGGACAACATACGGATAAGTAAATGATGACAGAATTTTCCTTTTTGGGTGAACTTATTATCCCTTTAAGGTAAAGTGTTTTGTGAAAAATATACAGTCTACACACACATATTGCACACTGAACAGCATTATAGAGAAAATAATTGTGCCTTATGAGATCAATGCACTGTGTTGTCATTCATTAAAGGACATCATACCTATTATGAAACAGCCTGTCTTTCGTAACTCCACTGAAATCTCCATGCTAAGCAAGTGTTCACAATATAACATCCATCTGCAGGTTTTACACGTTTTTAAATGTATTACATATGAGAAATATTGATATTCCGTCGGATTTTGTATAAAATAATCGCCAATCCTAGCCTGGGTTCCAGCCCGAACCCCGCCCACAACATTTTTTGGTCGGGAAGTTCGGTCTGGACTTGATCCGTTGAGGAGTAAGGCCCTGTCCCAAATGGCACACTCCGGACTTGTGGACTTCCTCAGAGTCCACACTTTGGTGACGTCATGTAGTGCAGACCTATAGGGCCCTTGGCGCGAGTCCACGAGGGCGCATTGAGAGGTATTTTTGGGACAGACTCGATCGGCACGCCGGAAATAACGGCCTGGTTGCTGTTGGACAGGAGAAATCACATTTTTGCGCTCCGACGTCTTATCTGCATGTCAACTACACAGCCTAATTTTACAGTTCCCTTTCAAGGGAACTCGCGTTGCGTCAAGTTTGACGCTATGGGAACGCTTTGCGTGATGATGTCTTGAAGCACATGTAAAATCAGTCCAATGGCGTGGCGGAGCGTCAGATGCGGGTGACGTCACGTACCAGGAAACTATAAAGCCTGCTTGAAAACAGAGAGCGACAGCTTCTGTGTCTTCAGTAGCGCTTGATGTGAAATCTGTCTCTGTCTATTTATTGTTGTCTGTCACCATTATGCAATCCAGCGATCAGTTCAGAATGTGTGTGCATCCCTGCCCGCGTTTTATTACAGGTAGGGACACTCACGTTCTGTGTATTGTTTGTCTGGGAGAGGAGCATGCCCAGTCAGCACTCGAGGGTGCTGGCTGTGTGCATTGCGAGGCGCTGCCCATGCGCTCGCTCCGATCCCGGCTGAGTTTCTTCCGGGAAGCTCGCGTTCACTAGGGCTCGGGCCCCGCCGAGGCACAGCGGTGATCTCAGTCCTGGGGTTCGCAAATGGATCTATCAGCGGGGTCTGAGACGGGCTCTGCCTTATCTCAGCCCTTACCTGATAGATCCGATGTCTGTCATCAGGGTTCGGAAGCACGCGCTGCGGTTTCTTCCGCCCCGATGATGGAACAAACACTGCAATTGTCCAGTTCTGAGGAACTGGATGTTGTGAGTGTTGAGGCTAAGTCTGAGGATGTCCCACCTCAGTCTCATGCATTTGAAGAATTGCTGGATGTAGTGACAAGAGCAGTAGATAGACTTTGTATTGAGTGGCCATCTGATAATCAGGACGTTCGTTCAAAAAGTAAACTTGACGAACGCTTCCTGCCCTCACGTGCACAACCACAACGCCGAAATCTGCCGTTTTTCCCCGATCTCCACACTGAGGTGTCGAGATCGTGGGAGAAGCCAGTTTCATATAGAGTTTTTAATTCACAAACTATGAATTATTCTTCTATTTCTGGTTTTAAACAGCATGGTTATGGGGAGATGCCGAAGGTGGAAGAGACGCTTGCGAGCTATCTTTCTCCAGCGACGGCATCTTACCTGAAAGCTTCGGCATTGCCTAATAAGCCCCTCAGAGTTACATCTTCTACGGTGGGCAAGGCTTATTCCGCCTCTGGTCAGGCTGCAGCGTGTCTTCACACTATGTCACTGCTGCAGGCTTATCAAGCGGAATTATTAAGTGATCTAGATGAGGGCGGGGGTATTGGTCCTGAGGTTGTTTCTGAACTACGTAGAGCCACAGATTTGTCTCTCAGGGCCACCAAGGAGACCGCTAAATCAATCGGGCGGTCAATGGCAGCCCTGGTGGCCACTGAGAGGCATCTGTGGCTCAACCTCAGTAATATCAAGGACAAAGAGAAGAATATACTTTTAGATTCTCCTGTTTCTACGGTTGGTCTCTTTGGCAACGCTGTTTCTGCTGCTGTTGATAAGCTTCAGGAAGCATCTAAGCAAGCAGCTGCCTTGCAAAAACTTCTCCCCCGCCGATCTTTTCATGAGGCTGCTGAGCGGGAGCAGCCTCACTCATCTAAAAAGAGCACTGAACATCGTGCAGCTCAAAAACAGAGCATGTCCTCCCGTGCTCCCCCACATAAATCACAGGGACACGGAGGGCACGCTCAAACCCAGCAGCCTTCGAGGGGTAGAACGGATCTGCGGACCGTGATTACCGCCAAGAAGGCTGCTGGGAAAAAGTCCTGACGTCCGAGGGCTCAGGACTAATGAGGGTAGTCCCCCCCGAAGTGCAGCGGTCAACACCGCTTTCTACGGTGCCCGTCTCCCTTCGGTACCCTCAGGGGACCGTTCTGCCAACCCTGCCACCTCCGGTGTTTCAGGGCGCAGCGGTCTCCAGCGAGCACATATCTCAAGGACCACCCGGAAACGTAGTGGCCTCGGGATGCCCGCCCCCTCTGAGGAGGGTGTTAGAGCAGTCCGTTCAGTCGTTCCCTGCCGGTGCGCCGTTACAGGGCGACGAACCGACTACTCAGCAACAACAGAACCCAGAAGTCAGTCTCGAGAGACTGGTACCTCTAGTAGAATCTTTGGCAGCGTGGAAGCTACTGCCGAATGTTTCTCGTTGGGTCCTGCAGACCATAGGGAAAGGGTACCAAATACAGTTTGGTTCTCGCCCACCTCGGTTTATGGGGGTCCTACCCACAGTGGTGGGCCCCGAGCAGGTTCTGGTTATGGAACAAGAAGTGAACACTCTGTTAGAGAAAGGGGCCATAGAATATGTACCTCCCTCCAGCAGGGAAGCCGGGTTTTACAGTCGGTACTTCATAGTTCCAAAAAAGGATGGGGGGTTGCGTCCCATTCTGGATCTTCGAGTGCTAAACGAGTCAGTTATGCAGCTCAAGTTCAAAATGTTAACATTGAGACAGATCGTGCCACAGATCAGGTCCGAGGACTGGTTTGTCACGATAGATCTCAAGGACGCATATTTCCACATTTCCATCCGTCCATGTCACTGGAAGTTCCTGAGGTTTGCTTTCGGGGGCAAAGCATCCCAATATCGAGTTCTTCCGTTCGGCCTAGCTTTATCACCCCGCACTTTCACGAAATGCGTGGATGCAGCTCTGGCGCCTCTGCGCCTCCAGGGCATTCGCATAATGAACTACATCGACGATTGGTTGATTTTAGCTCAGTCGCATCAGTTGGCGGTTCAACATCGAGATGTCGTTCTCGCACATATGAAAGAGTTGGGGTTACGGCTGAACGCCAAGAAGAGTGTGCTTTCTCCACTTCAGAGGACCACTTTCTTAGGCGTGGTTTGGAATTCTGTGTCGATGCAGGCGCGCCTGTCACCGCCACGTATAGAGTCTATCCTTGTAGCTGTGAAAAGTGTAAAGCTAGGCCAGCTACTCACTGTCAAACAGTTCCAGAGACTGTTGGGTCTCATGGCAGCAGCTTCCAACGTGATACCTTTTGGACTGCTACACATGAGGCCCCTGCAGTGGTGGCTCAGGACCAGGGGGTTTTCCCCGAGGGGCAACCCATTTCGCACAATCAAGGTCACGCGGCGATGCCTACGTGCCTTGGTTATGTGGAAGAAACCTTGGTTCCTGTCCCAAGGCCCAGTGCTGGGAGCTCCTTGTCGTCGCAAACTGCTAACGACGGATGCTTCCCTCACAGGCTGGGGAGCGATTCTAGAGGGTCGCTCATCTCAAGGTCTGTGGGAAGACCATCATCGTTCATGGCATATCAATCGCCTAGAGATTTTAGCTGTCTTCCGGGCTCTGAGGAGCTTTATCACAGATCTCAGGGGACACCATGTGCTAGTACATACGGACAACACTTCGGTAGTCGCCTATATAAATCAAAAAGGGGGTTTGCGCTCACGCCCATTATGCAATCTGGCACGCCATATCCTCTTGTGGTCCCAGGGGAAGCTGCTGTCTCTTAGGGCAGCTTACATCCCCGGGGTCCAGAATATATATATTGCGAGGATTTCCAGTCCGGATTTAGACCGTACCATAGTACCAAGACTGCTCTCGTTAGAGTCACAAATGATTTGCTCTTATCATCCGATCGTGGTTGTGTCTCTCTATTAGTGTTACTCGATCTTAGTGCTGCGTTTGACACCATTGACCACAACATTCTTTTAAATAGACTAGAAAACTATGTTGGAATTAGTGGAATTGCACTAGCATGGTTTAAATCATACTTATCTGACCGTTATCAGTTTGTAGCAGTAAATGAAGAGATGTCTCATCGATCACAAGTTCAGTATGGCGTACCACAAAGGCTCAGTACTAGGACCGCTGCTGTTCACTCAGTACATGCTACCCTTAGGAGATATCATTAGGAAACATGGCATTAGCTTCCACTGTTATGCCGACGATACTCAGCTCTATATTTCTTCAAAACCTAACGAAACTTATCAATTCACAAAATTAACTGAATGCATAGCGGATATAAAAAATTGGATGACTCGTAATTTCCTACTTCTAAATTCTGAAAAAACAGAGATTCTAATTATTGGACAAAAAACTTCCTCACGTAATAATCTAGAATACTGTCTAACACTCGATGGCTGCTCTGTTAAGTCTTCGTCGTCGGTTAGGAACCTGGGTGTGCTCTTTGATACCAATCTTTCATTTGAAAGTCACGTGTCTAGTATCTGTAAAACCGCATTTTTCCATCTTAAAAATATATCTAAATTACGCCATATGCTCTCATTGACAAATGCGGAACAATTAGTTCATGCGTTCATGACATCAAGGCTAGATTATTGTAATGCTCTACTGGGTGGTTGCCCTGCACGCTTAATAAACAAACTACAGCTAGTTCAAAACGCAGCAGCTCGAGTTCTTACCAGAACCAGGAAGTATGACCATATTAGCCCGGTTCTGTCAAAACTGCACTGGCTCCCTATTAAACATCGCATCAATTTTAAAATATTGCTGATTACTTACAAAGCACTAAATGGTTTAGCTCCGCAGTACTTGAGCGAGCTCTTAACGCATTATACTCCTTCACGTCTATTGCGATCTCAAAATTCCGGCCAGTTGATAATTCCTAGAATATCAAAATCAACTGCTGGCGGTAGATCCTTTTCCTATTTAGCACCAAAACTTTGGAACAGCCTTCCTCCTATTGTCCGGGAAGCAGACACACTCTGTCAGTTTAAATCTAGATTAAAGACACATCTCTTTGACCTAGCGTACACATAATACATTATAGACTTCTATAATTCAATATTAGGCTGCATAGATTAGGTCAGCTGGAACCGGGAACACTTCCCATAAATCCTGATGTACTTGTTACATCATGAGAAGAATGGCATCTACGCTAATTTTAGTGTCTTTGTTTATCCCAAGGTTTTCCCGCAGCCTGCTGGATCCGGGCCGTATCCAGATCTGATGAAGGACCTTCGCCTGGACCCGATGTCAATGCAGTGCTGAAGTGCCAACTAGTCTCTCCCTATGGAGGATCCCTTTCCCACTCTACAAATAAAGCGTTGTCGGGAAAACTCAATTTGCGTATCTACCCCGAATTAATAAAAATAAAATACAATTCTGAATCAAAACTGTAAGGAAACACCAGTAATTTGTTTAGGCTTGGTTTTTAGGGAATTCCAAACCTGCACACATCAACGCACATAACTATAGAACCCGTTCTTAATGCGCATCTGAACGCCATCAGCGTTTCTCACAGGTTCGCGTTTAAAGTCTGTGTAGAGAGAATGGTGTCGTCTTGGCGGCCCTAATTTAAAAACAAATGATCGTTGCGACGGAAGCGAATCAATCAAAACTAACTTTAGTTGGAAAATAACTTTATTAAAGAACCGCTATAAAGCCAAAACAATCTTACGTTAAATTATACATTTATCTCTGTAAAGCTGCTTTGAGACAATCTACATTGTTAAAAGCGCTATATAAATGAAGATGACTTGACTTGACTATAGGAGCAGACACTCTGTCGAGACAGGGGCTGAGGCCCGGGAAATGGAGGCTCCACCCCGAGGTGGTGGAGCTGATATGGAGGGAGTTTGGCCAAGCACAAGTGGATCTGTTTGCGTCTCGAGAGACGTCTCACTGTCCACTTTGGTTCTCCCTCACGCATCCAGCTCCTCTGGGACTGGATGCTATGGTGCAGACGTGGCCGAGGCTACGTCTGTACGCTTTTCCCCCAGTTGCTCTGCTCCCGGGAGTTCTGGAGAGAGTTCGCAGGGACCGGGTTTGCCTGCTTCTTATAGCCCCGCGCTGGCCGGGCAGAGTATGGTTTCCCGATCTTGTGTTGCTCCTCGACGAGCTACCCGTCAGGAGGGACCTTCTGTCCCAAGCAGAGGGCTCGATAGTTCACCCTCGGCCAGAACTGTGGAACCTGTGGGCTTGGCCTCTGAGGGGGCCCAGCTCATAGAGTCAGGTCTCTCAACTGAGGTTGTTGAGACCATTCTACAGTCCAGAGCTCCCTCCACGAGGAAACTTTATGCCCTGAAGTGGACAGTATTCACTTCATGGTGTAGGCTAGTGACCGTCGGTTGGACCCAGTTAACTGCCCAGTTGGTACAGTGCTGGAGTTCCTGCAAGAACGGTTCACTGCAGGTCTGACCCCGTCCACTTTAAAGGTCTATGTGGCGGCCATAGGTGCTTACCACATTCCTTTGGGTGGAATGTCTGTGGGGAGAGAGCCCTTGGTATCTCGTTTCCTTCGTGGCACCTGGAGGCTGAGGCCTGCAGTTCGCTCTAGGGCGCCACCTTGGGATTTGTCCATTGCGCTGCAAGGCCTTTCCCTGGCCCCCTTTGAGCCTATTGAGGAGGTTCCTGAGAAGTTTCTGACACTGAAAGCTCTATTCCTTCTAGCTATTTCTTCTCTTAAGAGAATAGGGGATCTTCAAGCACTGTCGGTTGCCCCGTCGTGTTTAGAGTTTGCACCCGGCATGGTCAAGGCATTTCTGTATCCAAGACCAGATTATATCCCCAAGGTCCCCACTAATGTGGCTAGACCGATTGTTCTGCAGGCCTTCTGTCCTCCTCCCTTTCTAAATGCGGACCAGGAGACAAATAATTTGCTTTGCCCAGTACGAGCATTAGACGCCTATGTCCACAGAGCTGCCCTGTGGCGTAAAAGTGATCAACTATTTGTATGCTTTGGGTCCCCTAATAAGGGATCTCCAGTGTCTAAGCAAAGAATGAGCAAGTGGGTGGTTGAGGCTATTTCGCTTGCTTATGAAGCAGCCGGGCAGCCTTCTCCTATGGCTGTCCAGTCGCACTCTACTAGGAGTATGGCGGCCTCCAAGGCCCTTATATCAGGAGTGTCCTTACAGGACGTTTGTGATGCGGCAGGCTGGTCCTCACCGCACACATTCGTCAGGTTCTACTCTCTGGATTTGGACTCTACACCAGGGTCTCATGTTCTGTCTTCCTAGTGCTGCTCACTTGATTTCACACAGGACAGACATTCGTAGCTATGGTGGCGTTGGTATAGACGTTCCCATAGCGTCAAACTCGACGCAACGGGAGTTCCCTTGAAAGGGAACGCCTCGGTTACGACTGTAACCTCGGTTCCCTGAAGAGGGAACGAGTGTTGCGTCACCTTGCCATATCTCCTTCATGCCTGTCAGCGGCTACTTCAGACTTTTTACGAAGCTGTCGCTCTCTGTTTTCAAGCAGGCTTTATAGCTTCCTGGTACGTGACGTCACCCGCATCTGACGCTCCGCCACGCCATTGGACTTATTTTACATGTGCTTCAAGACATCATCACGCAAAGCGTTCCCATAGCGTCAAACTCGACGCAACGCTCGTTCCCTCTTCAGGGAACCGAGGTTACAGTCGTAACCGAGGCGTTCTATATTTTGATATTGTGCATATCACCTGGGCATTAAACAATAGATATATCATGCTTATTTAAATGATGTATACAGTTGTACATAATAATAGGCTACATAATGTTCCATTTGAACTAAGATTACAATTTTAAAACATAATTTAAACATAATTTTTTCAATTTACAGGTTTCAATATTCATACTATGTTTACATTTGACTCAGTAAAGCCCTGACATACGGTTCTATTTATTTAATGAATCATAATGCGATCGTATTATTAAATGCGCTATAATTATGTTTGAGACATCAACCACTGGTCGATGACCAGGACATGCTAGCTGGCAACAAAGGATTCCATTCATTATGCTAAGCTAAGCTAGCGCCGACCCTGTCAAACTAAAACAATGCATGCACTGAGACAAAAATGCATTTGCCCACCTATCTAAATGTAGGAAAGAAGGTGAATAAGCCCTATTTAAAAAAACGGTGGAGTGTTCCTTTAAAGAGCGCGATGGATTGTAGGGCGATAGAAGTTCCGTTAAATACCCAGGACAGGAGCTAAACCATTTAGGGCTTTATAGGTCAGTAGTAATACTTTGTAATTGATACGGAACTTAATAGGTAACCATGATAGAATTGGTGTTATATGATCATATTTCCTTGACCTAGTAAGAACTCTAGCAGCTGCATTTTGGACTAACTGTAGCTTATTGAGGATGCAGGACAACCACCAATGTGCTGGAAAATAACTATTAATTAAAAAAAAATGTCTAAGGTTTCTTTACATTCTTTACACAACCTTTAAGTGTCAATTATCACTAATAATTTGTTTTATTTCTATT